>CM075806.1:66890784-68090784 GCA_037975025.1 Excoecaria agallocha | reverse complement strand
TTCTTGGTATTATTTGCATCGAAATTCTTAGCCGAAACAAAACTCTTGCCAAGGCGTCTTAATCGACCTAACTATGAATGATATATAGATTTTTCTTTCTGGCAATTAGCTAACGATTCGATATCGTATTGTTCAAACCTGAGGATCAGATTGGCAAGCACAGATTTGTATATAGTCCGATTTATCTTTATGAGATTTTAAATCAATAATGCTCATTCAAGATAAGGACGTTGCTCATGATGAGCTTTGGCATTTCTCTCACTTTTATTTATAAAACCAAATTACTTTATATTTATTATTACTCCGAAATATCCAAGTTTTAAAGGTTTGGGGATGTTAGGAATCAAATCGTGTCCATGCTTCATTTAATGCAACACAGTCTGTAAAGTCTTTGGTGCAGTGCTAAGTTAGGGAGTCCATACACGTGTCAAGAGGTGGGTTCCACCAAAGGATCTTGCTCTAATATTGCTATGATTGTCCAGATCAGCTTGATCGTGACCATACCTTTCTCAGTATTGTATAAATAATCCAAATATTCAGATAACTGGAAAATAGAGCCTATAATACCAAACAAAATGACGTGCAAGTGCAATCTCTTACGTTTTACTGTTCTTTTTGAGGGATAAAGTTGAGACAGCCAAAAAAAATCAAGAAAAAGAAGGAAAGAAGCCCATCCTCCAATCAATTACAACGTCTTTCTGCCTGGAATTATATGGTTAAAAAAGTTACTCCAATGAGTAAATGACAGATAAAGAATAAAAAAAATCCCAACCAGGGACCACTGCATTATCCCCTAGTTTTAGTCTCTTAGATCATGTTAAAGAAAACAACAGCCATATATTCGCTTCGCTATATGATTTCTTGAATAAATCATTTATCCAGCTGGTATATATATTTTTGTGGAGCTGGATTTTTATACAGTTTTCTCTGCAGCAAATAAAAAAGAAAACATGAGCTACCTGACATCGATGGACACTACTCGTTCGTCAATTTCAGAAATATACGTCATTCCAATTTATTAATTTCCGACCTTAGAATTTTTTATTTCTGAAGACAAAATAAGGCCCTAATTAATTTTTTTTCTTTTTTCTTTTTCTCCTTCAAAAAGTTAATGAAGCCTAGCCAAGTACAGTAATAAGACGCGAAAATATCGCCCGGCTCCATTACTCGAGCTAAAGTCCTTTTCCATTCAACAAAATATGAATAATTATAAGTCTACAATTATTATTGTTATTAGTTTTCTTATCAGCAAAAAAGATGGACAGTGAAGTGATATTTCCAAACACAATCAGCACTGTCGCGACAACCCAACAAATTATTTACAATTGTACCATACTTAATTATTAGTATTAATTTCAAACAAAATCAAAGAATTAAGTGCAGGCTTTGTGTGTGTTTGATGAAATTTATTTATGTTCAGTATGCACGGAATTAAAACGGAAATAACAGAGAAATAGCCTGCCAGTTTTTCGCATTCCTGATTATCAAAATCAAGCTCGTAAATCAGCCACATGTACGATCACTATACTTGAAGGAACATTTATTTGATGGTGAAAGTGAATAATTTAGTCTCACAGATAATTTTGAGTTATAATTCAAAATTATTACAATAGCGAAAACATAAATAAACGAGAGAGTTCCCATAAAGCAGGAAGAGTTAGATAAATGCGAAAAACTATGACTTTTGTACTTGAGGAAGTGGGTCTTTGACACGTGTAGCTCAACAAAGTCGATTCTAAATTCACAATCTCCATTGCCCGTACTTAAACAAGGTTGGGTAACTGCGAGACATGGCGAGTTTGAGACCGCATTGTTCCTTTTAAAGAAACAACAAGCGAAAAAGATAGCAAATAAGGATGAACAAAAGCATAGACATAAGAAGAGGGGGGACCATTCATCTTATGGTTTTTTTTTTCCTTCATACAATTGGGGACCATTTTTTTGTTATTGTGCATTACGAAAAAGAGCTCTTGAACCTGACTAATTAACGAACGTAATAAATTATTGCTTAAAATTTAATTTAATAATCAGCACTTAATTAAGTGTATGAAAAATTTTCAATTCAGTTCATTTTTTTTGACTTTTGCAGTTGCACTACACATGCTCATATATGATAACGAAAATGATTTTATCGAATTTATAGAATAACAAAGTATATATATGCATGCGTATATGAAATAGTGAGAAGGTTTATTAATAAAACAATGACAATAAAGCAACAAACTAAATTCAAAGCATAATGAAAATTAAAAAGAAAAGAGAAGGAATGGATAGAAAGTAAAATTTGGAAAAAGAGAGCGCGGGAATATATTCTCTCGAAAGGACAGTGTAAAAAAGAGAGAGGAAAATGGAAAAGGAAATTAGGGCTTACAGGGAAGACAGAAGTGGTTCTTTGTTACGTAGAGATGGGGTCTGTTTGATTATGGGTATAAGTGAGTGACATGCGAACTCAAAAAACAAAACGTGTTTCCTGGTTTTTCTCATAATGTTACAACTGGTATGTTGGTCCCATATCCTAATTAACCTATCAGTTCATCTCCCTGAACCACTTATATATATATGATTTCAAATACCAAACATTCGGAGATTTGTTTCTGCCATTGTTATTATGTTTCTGAAAGTCAATTGTGGAAATAGTCGGGGTGGCTTTGATTGAATTTTGTCATTTTCAGAGAATCAAGTCCCTTTGGGCCGTCTCAGGCCTATTATATAGTTAGCCCATATTGTTGTCCTCTTTCTACCCCTAATAATATAGTTCGGATAAAAGGCCTCATACTATTATCTATAGTAAAATTTGATCTAATTCGGTTTGCATGGCTGGTTTGTGAAATGAAATATTTAAATTAAAATTGCTTGGAAATGTTTATAATATATTTTGAGTCCTTTTCTACAATCAAATCATTCTAAAGGGCGTTGGTTGGAAATTGGGTCCATGGTAGGAATGGTGTGGCTGTCAACTTTAATATGCAAACGTCTTAATTTCCTAATGAGTACACACTCATCCCAGTTGAATTCAAATTATGAAAGGTCAATTCCACAAAGAAGTTACTAATTAGAGAAGATATTTATACGATCAATTCCACAAAGAAATTACTAATTAGAGAAGATATTTATACGAGGGCAATTTTTTTAAGAAAAAAAGGAAAGAAAAATGTAGCAAATTTGCAGGAAGTTGAAGATTGAGTATTGTGTAAGTGCAAAGGTTTTTACTTTTCAGATGTAGACAAGAAGTTGCCAGTGATGGCTTTGGGCATTGAGTCGTTTACACGTCTAAAATATTGCGGAGAAAGAAAGAAAGAGGCCGACACACCAATGCCGAGCAATCATTAACCCTAACCAACCACTATCCTTCTTACTTCAAACACTTACTCTATCCTCTTGTTCAACAGAAATAGGTTGTTACTCTTCAAACATCCCTTATCATCTCATGCATGTGTCTACATCGACTCTATCAATCAAATTATTATTGTTATATCATTATTTAATATAGTATTAACCATTTAATTACAAGGAGAGACAATGAATAAAAAGAAATAGAATAAACGAGAATAAATTTGAAAAAAAAAAGATAATTAGTGTTTTATTCTAAAAGCATAGTTATTATAAGAAGGAATGAGCAATTAAGCTGCATGACACATGACTTTTCCAGTCATAACTTTGTTAATTAAGCCGCCACTTCACATATGGTAGGCCCCAATTGTCACATTTAATTGAACCAAATTGACATATTTTATTACATATATATACCGGGTGTATAATAAACCAATTTATCACAAAATTATCAATATTGGATTGCATCGAGTTTTTAAACTTTTATTATATCATATTGGGTATTTAAACTTTTTATTTAATTCATATTAAATTTTGATAAAATAATAGTATAATTTTAGTTTACATTAAGTTTTTAAACTTTCATTTTTATTTTATTACACTCAATGTATATTAAAATAAAAATTTAAAAATTTAATGTGATCAAATAAAAAGTTTAAAAATCTAATAATAAAAAATGTGGAAGTTGATGCATTTTCCCTATCTAAAATAATTAGTTCATTAATTAGTTATGTGTGTACGAGAAAAATCTCATGTTATCATGCTAATAAAATGCGACGTGAAGTCTTCAAATTGTATGAATCATACACAAAATAATTATGAATACCAGGATTGGTTAAGAAAGTATTAGGTCTTAGTGTTTTAAAAAGAGATAAAATTGAGAGTTAACTTAATTTTTAGAGTATCAAAACAATGATGTTGCCAGTTTAACGAATCTGGTCCGACATACCAAAAGAAGATTTGATTTCTTTTGTTATCCATTAATTCTAAAGCCAAATAATTGGCATACAATATAGTCTAAGTTTTTTCTTAGCAACAAATTAAACGGTTGAGAATAGATTAATCACCATATGTACTTCAAGTTTTGCTAATTCCTCAATCTCTCATCTCCTTGTCATTAGTCCCACCATAATCATATGTTCCTTATATGTTTCACTGTTTTAATTACAATCGTTAAATTACTATTTTAGCCCTTTCTTCTAATAAAGCTTCCCTCCTACTTCAATCCAAAATCCATCAACACCATGCTTCCTTCTCCACTCTGCTATCTCTACACTTCAGTTATTATAATCGTTCTCCTCCACAAACCGCGGTGCATCTCCACCAGACCAACACTGGGGTATGCACAAACGCCGTCACCAACAGAAAAAACGGTCAAAGAGTACAACAACTACACGTGGCACAACTTCAATGGTTTCCTCAATGCAAAGAGAGGTAGTTACATTAGCGGCATGTCCAAACTCAAAAGATACTTTCACCATTTCGGTTATCTCCGAAATTTCGAAAACCTAACAGATGCTTTCGATTCTCAATTCGAGTCGGCGGTGTTTCGATATCAAGCTAAATTAGGTCTTCCGATTACTGGGAAGCTCGATTTCGATACTATTTCCGAAATTATGGCGCCGAGATGTGGTGTGTCCGATCACAGAATTCATGCTTCAAGAAACTACGCTTATTTCCCCGGAAAACCACAGTGGGCCCGCCTTATCCCGATGAATTTGACCTACGCATTCTCACCAGAGAATTGGATTAGTTATTTAAACTCATCGGATGTAAAAGAGGTGTTCAAACGAGCTTTTAGTAGATGGGAGTCGGTGATTCCAATGAGTTTTATTGAGACAGAAGATTACGGTTTTGCCGATATTAAGATCGGGTTTTACAGTGGTGATCATGGCGATGGAGAGGCGTTCGACGGAGTATTAGGAGTCCTAGCGCATTCATTTTCACCAGAGAATGGGAGGTTTCATCTTGATGCAGCTGAAACGTGGGCCGTTGACTTTGAATCTGAGAAGTCAAAGGAAGCCGTCGATTTGGAATCGGTGGCTGTGCATGAGATAGGGCATTTGTTAGGGTTGGCTCATTCTTCTGTAAAAGAAGCGGTGATGTACCCTAGCCTGAAACCTAGAAAAAAGAAGGTTGATTTAACAGTTGATGATATAGAAGGAGTGCAAGCTCTCTATGGATCCAACCCTAATTTCAGACTTGAAAATTTGTTAGAGTATGACATTTCTACAAATCAAGGTCTTCGTCTTCATACCGCAACGTCTCTACGCCTCACGTTCATTGCTGCTTTTATATTCATACTTTCTTTGCCCACTTAATTGTGCATGGTTCTATGGGCTTTTATTAATTTTTTTATGCTGACTATTAACTCAACATTCTTACATTGAAACATGACCACGGCATATGTGTAGGTTATGTAAATTTGTGTTCTATTTTTTCTTTAATGATTTTTTATTGACTTTGTATTTGTTCCTCAAACATTTGAAGTTAAAATCAATCTATCTATGCTGGTTATTGATGTTTTGTAGTTAGGTAAACTGGAAGAAGCTACTGGAGTCATAAATTCTCTAAAATAACATAATTGAAACCAAATCTTAGGATTCTTGTAATAATTTTTAAAAAGTATTTTATAACAAAAAGATATGTACATATGAACATCAAATATAGTCTCTGTCAGGAAATTCGAAATTGGATATGATTTTTTTCGCCCTTCTTCTAGGGATAAATGACATGTCCATAACTCATGCACTTCATGGCCCTAGAATTTCATGAGGATGTGAAATGGCAAATCAAGGAATCAGTGTTTAGTATGGTGAGACAGACGCATCCATCAAAAATATTTCTTTAGCAAATTAGACTAAAAATTTAGAAGTGTTATTCATTAACTTGGATCAAATCCTTTTGAAAAAATCTAAATGATTTGTTGGAATTTGATAAAAGGAGCCAACTCAAGAGTCTCAACCCACCAACCTCTCAAATCTATTTTTCACATATAAGCAACGTTTATAGTCATATTTCTTTTCACATACAACTTATCTTCTTTAGGTTATACGTTAACGATAAGCAACATTTTAAACTGAATTGGACATAACATTTTTCATGGCCCTTTCTTTTCTACATATACAAAAGCATTTTGTTTTGTTATGGGTAAATCTCGAACTGCTTTTAAGAGAAAAATTATAAGCTAACGTCCATGTTTTCTGATTCATAGTTTGTTTATTGGCATATAAATTGATAAATAAATAACATTTGAAAATTAAGTTTTCTAATTTAAATTTCTGCCACGGTTTTCATGGAAGCCCGGCCCTTGCAAAGCAAAGGTCGACACATCTCCATCAGGCGGTTGGATTGATAATTTGCTCACCAAACTGTGGCTGTTGGCTGCCTAAACAACTCTCTCTTCACTTCTTGGCTTACTACCGTTTTTAACTAAATCCTATCTTATTTTTTGTAGTATTTTTTTTTTTGAATTAAATAAAGAAATTTGTGCATAAACAAATTTGCAAGTCAATATCAAAGTCAAGGATAAGACTTAAGCCGTCATTTTCTTATTGATGTGATCAACGTGGACGGTCAGCCAATGACTTAAGAAGACAGCCATCAAATTACAAAATTCAACTCCCATTTTTTTTCCTCGAATTAATATGACACAGCCACTAATGATTGACATGCCAAAAAAATGTGAAAAATACTTTTTTACACAGGCAGCAAACCAATAGTATATTGACATTTAAAAGAGAAAATTGTTTTTATAACTTTTTTAAAGTATTAATATATCATTGGATTGATATATTATGTACTCGATAAAAAAAGAAATTTTCAAAACTCATACACAGTAATTAATGTTTGTCTCGAGGGAATTTACTTTTAAA
The DNA here is from genome assembly GCA_037975025.1 of Excoecaria agallocha. Classification (NCBI taxonomy): domain Eukaryota; kingdom Viridiplantae; phylum Streptophyta; class Magnoliopsida; order Malpighiales; family Euphorbiaceae; genus Excoecaria; species Excoecaria agallocha. Next base: position 68,083,579 of record CM075806.1, on the reverse strand, counting down.
AATTTATGATCACTTCATCCGAAAAGATACTTCACCATTTTTCAAACAATTTTTCTATTTTAATTAGGGGCATAATATTTGTTAATGGAAAATTACTACTATATGTAGATCAAATAGTAATATGATAGACATTTAATAATTTATTAACTATGCTTTTAAAAAAGAAAAAGGACTTTAATTTTAGAAAATTTTAAATAAATATTGACTGTATATGGATATATTTTGGAATTGAGAAAGTAGTTGAGAAGAATATAAAAGAAGCCTAAACTGCTGCAGCAGGAAATCAATTTTTTTTAATTGAATAATACCGTGCAATTTCTCCTTAAATTAGGCCTTGATTTACCTATTCATTTTTCCAATTCAAATGCTACGTGTATTCACGAATGAAAATGGAAACTTTTTTTTTTTAATATAAATCGGGCGATGGTGTGTAAATCCAATGATACATTAACTTCTAGAAAAAAAGTCACATAAATAATTTTTTTAGATGTTAATAAACCATTGGCTTGAACCAGAATTTGGGTCATGAAATTTGCCTAGACATCAATACGTTTCCAATTAACATAGTTTTGCCTAAATTAGATTTAGATAAATTTCATAAAATAAACCAATAATATATTTATTTGTCAAACATAGCAAAAGTAACAATTTATTTATCTATCAACTTATTTATCATTTACTTAATTTTTTATGAATTTAGTCTCGATAAGGGAAAATTTTTGCGCAAACTGGATCTGGACGAATTTCATAAAACAAATTAATGGTATATTTATTTGTCAAACATAGTTAAAACAACAATTAATTTATCATTCAATTGATTAATGATGAATTCAGTCTCAAAGACAAAATTCTTGCCTATACCGAATCTAGAAAAAATTGATACTTATGCATACTAACTACAATTTCATTTATTTTTCAATCAATTTTGCATGTGTGGAAATTCATGATTGGTTTGATAGATAAAATTTAGCTAGGTTTAAATAGGAATTTTCAAGGACAATTGTGGTGTTTTTTTTTTTTTTTTTGATAAGCTGAAAATTTCATTCCAAAGCTGTGAAAATCAGAGTACAGCAATATAAACTAAAATAGAGCAGAACAGAACTGAAATGCAGAACCCAAGCAACCTGAAAACAAGACCTGTGCAGAGGATAAAAATAAGACAACCTCAAACCCAAAAGAACTTAACGAGGCAGAAACAAAATTGGAGAAAGACCAAAAGGATCAGCCAAATAAAATGAGATGAGAGCCAGCAGAAGAAACTGACAAAAACAAATTATTTGTTAAAAAACTGGCTATTCAAGGAGCAGTTCTCAGAGCCCTTGCAGCAAAATTAAAAATCCACCAGGAGCTACCAACTCATGTACCTGTGTTGCTAGCCACCAGCAATGTTATGACACCCCCAAAACAACAACAACCTGTGGAGAATATAACAAAGACAGATTGGAAAGCATTACCAAAGCCAAGATCAAACAAAGCACAGGTTTAGTTTCCTGCCAGAGCAAACAGAAGACAAAACTCCATAGCAGGAGACAGCAGTCACCCAAGTATGCAAACTAAGCAGCAGATACAAAGAAGAGACCAAGGATGAAAACAACTAAACTAGAAAGAGACAGGTGACAGGCAAGACAAAGATAACGTGGAGGGCACCAGAGGCTCCCAGACTATCTGCAACCAAACAAATAGCTTCAATCCAGCCTTGAGCAGAGAAGAGGCCAACGGCCACAGAGTTGGAGCATTCCCCAAAATCTAAACAAATGGAGCATCAGCAGCTAGTCACGAAAATAGAGGCAACAAGAACTGATGGACACTGACCTCAACCAAGAAAACCAATAAAATAATTCTGCTGCATCTCAAAAAAATTCACAGTCTACATACATCCACAAAACAGAGTCCCGAAAGGATCAAAGCAGTAGGGGAAACTCCATCCGTTTAAGCAATTGTCAATTTAACCAAGCAACAAAATCCTCCCTACGATGAACACATTGCTTGCTAAGTTGTCAACAAAAAAATTGCTCTCTCCGTTTATGGATAAAGCAAATCTTATTAGATCTGATAACGAAATTATTGATTTCATTAAAAACACTAGCTAGCTTCCACGGTCTGTCATTATTTGCATTATTCAGCCACGATACCACCATCAAAGAGTCACCATCAAAGAGTCCAACTCGAAAAATACTTGTTTATCCTTTTTAACCAGAAAATCAATGGAAATCTGCAAGGCTTTAAGCACGGCCAATATTTCTGCTTCATATGAACTAGCCGATCTGATGTTGCAAGAGAACGGGCATAGAATCACGCTGGATGGGTCTCTAAGCACCCTACCAATTCCAGCAAGCCCCGGATTCCCTAAACTGGAACCATCAGTGTTCCATTTTAATGCTCCCTGAGCTGGAGGTAACTAGACCAAGTTAGGTCTCAACCTACATTTTGATTGCATCGTTTTAATACCATACGCTGCTGAGGTGAGTTCATGTCCTTGTAGAAAATAGAGTTCCTTGTGAGCTTTAATCCAAAATGAAGAGCAAGCTAGACACAAGTGGAATAAGGAGGGGACTTCAATCCTTTTGGACCCCAAAAAAACAATAGCAATTATTTCTAGCCAAATCGACCAAATGCCAGCGAGCAAGATGATGTACCAAACTTTTTTGCTGATGAGTCTGTTTGCAAAGAATTGCCATTACTTAATTAAAATTGTCAAGTAAGCAAAAATCAAAACCCCACCAATGAAAAATTCTGTACCACAAGGAATAGGAGAAGATGCTAGTGACTATGAGGTTATCAATACTCTTAGGATGCTCATTGTAGAGAGGGCAGAGGGCTTCTTTATAACAAAACAGTGCAGGGCTTTTATAAAATACACGGAGAAGAAATAGTTGGAGAATGAACTGATTCTTATTATTGCTTAACACCAAACATTACATAAGATGCTGAATTTAAAGACTCAAACATAAGAAATTCTGTTGAAACTAACTTACGTGATATCCTACCAAATCAGAGCAAAGTGCTCTGAGATTGACACATAACTAATGACCAAGTCCGGTACAGAAAAATAGGAACATAAAAACTAATTTAGTTAGCAGTAATTTGACTTAGTAAGATGCACTAATTTTCAAGACTCCCCCTTAGTGCATACTTACTATCAACAACTCCAAGAGCAGCTCTGAAACTTTCAAACTTAGGCTTAGCTAAAGCCTTTGTAAATATGTCAGCAACCTGATTACTAGTATGAACTCCCTTCAACTCAACTTCTTGGGTCAGCACCTTTTCCCGAATAAAGTGATGATAGACTTCAACATGTTTTGTTCTCCCATGAAATATTGGATTTGAAGTAAGTCTGATTGAACTTTCATTGTCGCATTCAATTGGCACTGCATAATTGATTTTACAAAAGATGTCTCCTATCAACCGCTTTAACCAAATGCATTTCTGTGCAGCTATTCTTGCTGCCATGTACTAAGCTTCAGTACTTGATAATGCAACAGTTGATTGCTTCTTGCTGCACCATGAAATTACAGCTGAACCAGCATAAAAGCAATAGCCTGATGTTGAACGACGATCATTTGCATCACCTGCCCAGTCTGCATCAGTAAATCCTCTCAGCATAAAATCATTACTTTTCTTGTACATAAGACCGTAATCAAGAGAACTTTTTACATAATGCAAGATTCTCTAAGCAGCATTTAGATGAGGAGCTTGCGGACTTTGCATAAACAGAGATATGACACTAACTGAATATGCAATTTTCTGGTCTTGTAGTGGTTAAATAGTTTAAGCTGCCAACAAGTTTAAGAAATCTTATTGCATCCTTCAGTAACTTCCCTTCTTCTTTATTCAGCTTTAGATATGGCTCCATAGGAGTGGCAATTTCTTTCGACTCCCCCATGCCAAAATGCTCCAAGAGATTCTTTGCATAACTTCTCTGAGATATAAAAAATTCCTGACCTGTTTTCTCCACTTCGAGACTAAGAAAGCATCCGATTTCTCCTAAATTTTTCATTTCAAAATGAATTGACAGATCATTTCTCAAACTGGAAATTTCAGCTTCATTTTCTCCCGTGATTAGCATGTCGTCCACATATAATAAAACCAACAGGTGCCCCTTTGATTCTGTTTTCACAAATAAACTAGAATATGAATCAGCAACAGCAAATCCACAGAAAATGAAATATTGAGCCACTTTACCGTACCAAGCACGTGGTGCTTGTTTGAGGCCATACATTGCCTTTTTTAGCAAATAAACATGATGAGGAAATTTCTTAGAAATAAATCCTAGAGGTTGTTCCATCAGCACCTCGCGATCCAACTCACCATAAAGAAATACATTCTTTACGTCAAGTTGCCATATCTTCCAACTCTTGAAAGTAGCAAGTGAAAATATTGACCTTACTGTCACCATCTTTGCTATCGGACTGAAAGTCTCTTCATAGTCTAATCCGTAGCTTTGAGAAAAATCACGAGCAACAAGACGAGCTTTGTATCAATCAATTGTACCATCTGATTTCTTTTTCAAACGATAGACCCATTTGCAAATGATTGGTTTGCAATTTTTTGGTCTTGGCATAAGCTCTCATATGTCATTCCTCCTTAATGCTTCAATCTCATCTTGCATTGCTGCTTCCCATTCTAAGCAGCCTTTTGCTTCCTCATAACACCTTGGTTCTTCATTTGATGCTCCAACAAAGAAACATGAAGTGATGCTACAGTGATTCAGTTGCACTTCATAATCTTTAAGGTGAACCGATTGTCTTTTCTCCCTTAAAAACCTTTTAGCAACACCGTCACCACCTTCTCTTGTTGAATCATTTCTTCTTGGGGTTGGAGATTCATCACTTCCTTGATATTCAGACTCGTCATTATGAGAAAGTTGTTCATTTGTTTAAGAAAACAACTTTAAGTTGTCTGAATTATCAGGAAGAGTAGCAACTTTTGAAATTTCTTCACCAGAATGCCATGATGACCTTTCATCGAATACAACATCTTTGGATGTAATGGATTTCTTTGTTATTGGATCCATACACCTCCACCCTTTCCTGCATGTGTCATAGCCAACAAAAACACATTTCTTCGCCTTCGCGTCAAGTTTGGTTCTATTATTTTTAGGAACATGAACATAACATATTGAACCAAATAATCGAAAATAATTTAACATGAACATAACATATTGAATCAAATACTCGAAAATAATTTACATTTGGCTTGACATCATATAATATCTCAAAAGGGCCTTTTTCTTTATCTGGCCATGGAGGTAGACGATTGATTACATAGCATGCACATCGAACTGCTTCTACCCAAAGTTCTCGAGGAAGATTCTTACATGAAGCCAAGAGAGACTTGTAGAAATGAGATGGGCCAGCTTTCTTTCTGCTACTCCATTTTGTTGAGTAGTGTTAGGACACGTTATTTACTTTTGGATGCCATTGTGCTCACAATATTGAAAGAAATTAGTTGACATAAATTCACCACCGTTGTCACTTCTTAAACACCTTACTTTCTACCCAACTCTTTCTCTATCATATTTTTAAATTCAATAAACTTGGACAGTGCTTCATTCTTTTCTTTTAAAAAATAAGTCCAAGTGTATCTTGAATAATCATCCACCAATACCATGACATAGTGGCAATTACAGCAACTCGGTGTTCTTGTTGGTCCCATCAAATATGTATAAATCAATTCAAAAGGAGTGCTTCTACGATTAGATGAGCTTTTAAAAGGGAGATGATGTGACTTTCCATATTGGTAACCTTGACAAATGACATCTTCATGCACATTATTTAGAGTTGGTAAGCCATCCAATAACTTCTTTGAAGAAGTCTGCTGCAACATTTGGTAACCCATATGGCCCAATCGAGCATGCCATGTTGCTGCATTATCTGTTTGGCTTATTTTCTTTACATACGCCTCCCCTACTGACATTACAAACAAAGATCCTTTCTTTTTACCAGAGAGAACAACGTCAACTACAACATTTTTAACATTTTCAAGCACCTTTACATCATTTGGACCAAATAAGACATATTTTTCAGAATTAGTAATCTGAGAAACTGAAATTAAATTTTTCTTCAAACCTGGTACATGATAAACATCATTCAGCTTGACACTTGCTTCATTGGCATCAATCTTCACCGCAACTTCTTTAGCTACTGGATATGTTGAGTTATCAGCTGTGATGATAACTCGTTTACCATCATGTTGTCGTAATTTAAAAAATAAAGAATCATCGCCTGTCACATGATGTGAGCAACCAGAATCTATGATCCATTCATCCTTGTAGTTGGCGTAGTTGATTTGAGTTTGATTTGGTGCAGATTCAAGAGTAACATTGTCACTTTCTTCAATTACTTCAGTTGTAAAACACTGCTCCCAGTTGAGCTGATCACTCCCATCATCTTCACAGGCAACATTTGCTCTCGACAGCTTTGTTCAACAATTTCTCTTTATATGCCCAGGCTTTCCACATCTGTAATATATGATAAACCTACTTCCTTGAGGACTATTATTGAGAGCTTTCTTTCTGTTTGCATCTTCTTCAGAATTATTCTCATTCAGCTTTCCCTTGAGAACAGAACTGCATCTTGTTCAGAACTAAAGCTTTTGGCCATTTGTTTAGCCAGAGCTTCTTGATTGGAAAGTAAGCTCTCTAACTCTTCAACTGATGGTTGTATCTCCCATCCTTGTATAGAGGTGACATAAGCATTGTATTCCTTCTGCAAACCACGAATGAGAAATCTCCTCAAGCGAGTTTCACTTATTTTCTCATATGGATCTAGTTCGAAAATTTCAGCACAAATATTTTTTACCTTCAAGAAATATTCTGAAATTAACATACCTTCTTGTTTCATCATTGCCAATTCATTTTCCAAGAACTGTAACCTTGCTGTATTTTTCTTTGAAAATAGCCTTTATAGAGTGTCCCAAACTTCCTTTGGTGAATTTACATCACGAACATGATCAATAAATTCTTTACTGATCGAAGTTCGTAAAGCAAACAAAGCTTTTCCACATTTAATATTCCATCTCCTTCGTGATTCAGCATGCTCGGGAGTGTCATCGAAAATCTTTGTATCGGCTTCGGCAATTAATTCCCACAGGTCTTGACCTTGAAGAAAAGCTTCCATACACATTCTCCAGTACTTGTAGTTTGTGCCTACAAGTTTTTCTACACCATATTGTGTGTTTGCACTATTTCCTCAATTCACTACCTCCATATGTAGAAATACAGTTTCTTAAAATTCAAGAGATGAGAACCTTAAACCAAAAACTCTGATACCATATAACAAAACAGTGCAGGGTTTTTATAAAATACACAGAGAAGAAATAGTTAGAGAATGAACTGATTCTTATTATTGCTTAACACCAAACATTACGTAAGATGTTGAATTTAAAGACTCAAACATAAGAAATTTTGTTAAAACTAACTTACGTGATATCCTACCAAATCAGAGCAAAGTGCTCTGTTATTGACACATAACTAATGACCAAGTCCAGTACAGAAAAATAGGAACAGAAAAACTAATTTAGTTAGCAGTAATTTGACTTAGTAAGATGCACTAATTTTCAAGATTCTTGAGAGGATAAGATACCCCGTTCAACTAAGAAAGATTTCGTATTCACTCTATTCAGCAGGCATAGCAATATGAACAGTTCCACTTTGGGCGGAGCAAGATTTTGCCATAGAATGAAAGAAAAATCTGCTAAGTTTTCTAGCATCAGAGGTGAAAGACACAAATCTCTTCATGCAGATTTGACTGAGAAATTACCTTGTGAGTCATGGATCCAGATTTTTCGGTCTGTGCACCCCAAGGACAGGGAAAAGGAATTAAGGACCATCATAAGCTCATCCTGCAGTTTAAGTTCTCGCACTAAGAGAGTTCTTCCCCATTTTAATTCCCAAATCCATTGCCCTCTAAACCGCCTACCACAGTTAGAAATAATAGAATTTGGAAGTAATGAGATACTAGAAAGCTGAGGATATTTTGCCTTTAGAGGTTCATCCAATAGCCAACTATCCAGCAAGAAACAACAAGACTTTCAATCCCTGACATCTATTGCTAGGCAGCTAGAAAGAAGAGGAGAGGATCTAACCTTATCAATATCCTTCCAGATGATTGAAGACTATCTATCAGAGATAATTTATGGGATTAAGCATCTATCTATTATATACTTCTTGAAAATGAGTTCTTGCCATAGGGATTTATTCATTGGATTCAGCCTCCAATACCATTTGTACAATAGGCTCTGATTCCTGTGAGAAAGGGAGCCAATTCCCAATCCACCAAGCTTCTTAGCCTTCTCTTGGAGATCTCATCTAACTTTGCAAGAGGCTTTTTTGTCATTTGTCCCATTTTAGAAGAAATTTCTCATGATGGAATAGAGAGATCTAATCACACCTGCTGGAATTTTGAACAAAGACATATAATAAATCGGTAAGCTCATCATTGTGGCCTTTATAAGGGTGAGACATCTCGCCAAAGAAAGACATTTGCTCCTCCAACCTGCAAGCTTGCACTAGAATCTCTCTATGACTAGTTTTCAGGTCTCTATCCTCCTTGGATTGGCACCCAAAGGCAATCCCAATTATGAACAGGGCAATTGTTGGACTCTGCATTTCACAATGTCTGCACAATCCTGTAACTATTCTAGCTCTATATTAACTTCCATCAAAAAGCTTTTGTGGAAGTTTACAGGCAGTCCAGATCAGGCAGCTTCAAAAACTTTTAAGATGCTTTTCATTTGAATAAGACTTTGAAGATCCGGGTTCAAGAAGATAATAGTGTCCAAGGAGATCCGGGTTCAATAAGACTCCTGTCAATTTGCTAGGAAAATTGTGGTGTTGAATATATTAACCGAAAAAAGAAATGTTGAATGGGTTCTCAATTTCCTAAACAATAAGCCCATTTGTTTTAATCAATAAACTCATATTTTTATGAGATATTATAATATTTAAGACTTAATATTTCTATTGCACATTGCTGATTTCCCTACAAATCAAAAAAAGAGAAGGAAAGAATATTTGTTTTCACGAGGTTATATGCAGTGAAACATCCATCAAAGATTATAACTTTTATGAAACAATATGCATAATTCTGAAATTATCTCAAGACTGTACTACTTTCTTTTAATCTTTTGTGGATGTGTTGTCTTAAAATAAAGAAAACAAAAACACATGTTAAATATCGACTGTTCCTACTTTTGAGAAGAAAAATATAAAAGTGCAAAATGTCATAAATAGGTGGGGTCCCAAGTTCTAAGGTGTTTCTAGGAACGCCACATACGAAAAGCAATGAATAAACATGGTGAAAGCCCGTCCACAGTACTCTTCTACAAAAAGCGAACCCTACTCCTCTCTTTCCTTGGAAACGTAAAGGGACCATTTCCCCTTCTGTGTCTCTCTTATTTGCTCTAACGCGCACGCACACCGGACTCCCAGAGGATAAAATGACCCTCACATGTAACGTTATTATCAATAATAATGCTCCCTTTACGTTTCTTCAACTTGTTTTTTTTAGTAAGTTTGTCTCTGTAATTCTTCAAAAGACAGATATTATCGAATAATGATCATGCTTGTGTTTACTAAGGTCAATCAGTCATCACATACACGTTATTATAATATAATTAGCGATGCAACCAATACTAAATTGGGAATCTTTTCTTTATTGTTCCTAATTTATTCGATAATGGTGGGTTTGCATCATCTTTCCATTCTTCGGCAAGAAAAGAGCAAAAAAGATTTCAGTTGAATAGGAATATAGCTTCTGCTTTGACATTTTCGATGCTAATGGCATACAGATGTCGATATAAGACAAACTCCATTAAACTTTCTTTTGTCTTTTCTTTTTTCCATATATGAGTTCAGTTTGGTTAATAAATTAGGTCAACCCAGTTAACTATAATTAACTATATATACAAACCACAAACCGCAATTCATCGTGGCCAAGATATTGCGTGGCCCACCTTCGATCCTACAAAGCCAACTTAGAACTACTCGAAGCCTTAGTAGACCAAGTTTTACGACTTTTTTAAAGGCAACTTCGAAGAAACTTGGTATCTATTGGCTGCGAGAAATTTTTGCATGATTGTTAATCAAGAAGATGCAATTTGCGCATCCTATCATTGCAGATCCTTTAATTAGCAATCCATTAAGACAAAAAAACAAATCATACAAAATTGAGCATTATAGTATGCGTGCCTATATATATCTTAAAGTCCATTATGGCAAATTTTTAATTAGCATTAGCTTCAAAATTCTCACTAGTACTGCTTGATTATTAAATAACTTGGATCAGTAGATTTTTCTGTTTCTCTTTTCAGTCTTAGAGTACTGAAATTTTGCCAAATAAAATGAGAGCTTATGCCGTTGAAATACGACACTCAAGATTGAATCCTAAAAAGCTGGATTTTTTGGGAAAGTATCTTGGAGCATGAACTGACTGCAAATTTCTTTGTGACTATCAGAATAAATTCTGATGACGAAAACTTAATCAAAGATGTTGGACGATTTGAGTTTGATTCTTCGTGTTGACATTCTTTCTGATTATGTATCTATAAGGGTACCATCAATTTAGTGAGACCAAATCAGTTATTTATGAATATGACTGTTTCTATTAAAGGCCTTAATAGTTCAGTGAAACCACTATATATAATATCTAAACAGCAGCTAGATAAGAATTTCATGAACTTATCCAAAAAAATTGCAAATATTATATATGATCCCTGCTGTTAATTAGGTAGCTAAAAAATTGGCACTGCTCTTTAAAAAAAAGAAAGAAGGATATAACGAAGAGGGTTAAAAAAATGTTAATAGTAAGGTCCCGTCTTCAGAGAATTGGTCCTGTAAACAATGGTAAAATAAGAAAAAAGCTTGCTACAACAACCGGCCAACCTTTTCCATACAACATCAACATATAATAATCGCATTCAAGTCAACTAGTTTTTGCTTGTGAAAAGTAAAATAATTAATAATAATTGAAAAAAAAAAGCATTTGGTGTTGATAAAGATTTCGACGGGAGTATTATAAGAATAAAGAAAATAGTTAAGACGAATAGAACTCATCGCGAAGTATTAGAATTAGAATCACTATATGCTTAAGTAATTGTTTGCTATTTATTGAAGAGAAGGGCATGAAACTAACAAGCAACCATGTGGCTCTTGATAGTAGTTTTGAAGTAAATGGAAAGGTGTGAACACCCATACATATGTAACTAATTTGCTTCATCATCAAACTATGTTTCACGTGGAGACCAGACAGGCAGAGGGTTGTTAGAGAAACGAAGTGGAGAAGACAGAGAATTTGTGTGTGAGAAGGCAAAAATCTACCAAGGAATGGAAGAAAAGAAAATGGACTTTGAAAGATAGATAAAGGACAGTGTTTGATTGTCATTTCAATGGAAGGAAGTTTTGTTGGTTTCTCATAAATGGCCAAAACAAATACAGTAGAAGAGATTTATCAGTTTGTGTAGTTTGGAGATATTTCATACAGCCACGAGTCAGCATGTCAAAAAATATATGAAGACTTGATGACCTGAAATGAATGGTCTAAAGCCCGTTTCGATTTCTTCTTTCATCCACACCAACAAATTAACTATACATGTCTATTTTATTTTATATTTGCTTTCGTTATGTATCCTTTTGTATATTTAATTTTTATCAATACTTTGCTCTTTTTAATTAGCCTTTCTATTATTTTTTTTTTTTCCTTCCGCTAAGGATGGACGTGGGGGGCCTAGCAATTAAAGGCCTTCAATGAATCTGCACAAGTTTGAAGCTTTAGGTACTATGAATTCTATTCTTTGGCAAAAAGTAAGCCAAATGCATTCATTTTTCCTCAAGAGACTCGACAAAGCTTGGGAGGAGGTGCAACTCCTCCCAAGAACCCTGCTTTGACAGGGACAAACCCTACGCTTCCAATCTAATTAATATTATATTATATTATACACTCGCCACTCACCTCCCTTATACTGCAATCAGCTCACATCTATGTTGTCTGATCTGTTAATATATTTTTTTCTTTAATTAGACCACCACTTATATATATAATATATTTATATAGATTTATATTCTTCATACTTATCCAACAGTTTTGTCTTGAACAAAGACAGATTATTTTAAACATATTGCTCCCGACCGAATCAGATTCTTTAATTTGGTGAGTACCAAGCCGATTTTATTATTGTTAGTTGAGCTATTTTTCTTGTACGAAACCTATATATCAACCGAAGCTGAAAATACACCGAAACGATTTAACAACACTTATAATACAAGAGGAATTCTGGAAAAAGAGCTCATAAGAAGCTGTGCCACCGATCCTTGTTGAACAAAGTAATTTATTCACAATTTACTGATCAAACCATAGGCGGAAAAAGAAAAGAAAAGATGATACGATAACTGAAAAGAAAACACTCAAGAAAACTGTTTATGCAATTAATTTATAATATTTTGCCACTCCAATGACATAGAACAAAAGTTTAGGACCATCTTATTCTTATTAACACATCACATCCTTGAGAAGCTTGTACCTGCGAGTTGCTGTTCTTGGTGATGGTACTCCACTGGGGCTCTTCCCTTTCTCGGCGGCGCTATCTTCTCTATCATGGTGTTTGATTTTCTCGCCTGAGTACTCGGATCGGTTGGTGATTCCTCCATTATCATGCCCAACTCCTGGTTTCTTTGAGGAGTTTCCATTTCTCCCATTTCTCTCTTCGCTTTGGCACCAATCGCACGCCCCAATTGGCTCCGATAATTCACTGTAGTAGTTGCTGCAATACCTATTTAAAGATTCAATCTTTAGCAACAAATCTGTTTCTTTTGTTTCCCCAAATAACACGCCCATGATCATATGTGATTATATACATAAAAGCACATATAAAAAAGATCAGAATTTATGCAAGTGTTAGCGAATTTAGTGTGTGGATGATGAGAAAAAAAGCATACGAGTGTTGAAAGCGATGGCGGCATTTGCTGCAACGGAAAAGCTTGTCAGGAAAACCTACGTCGCCGCACATGCAACATACAGTTTGAAGATCCACCATTGATGGAACAAAATCAGAAGCTTTTCAATTTGCTTAAACGGAAACAATACAAATATGTATATATATATAAATCAGGACTAGAAAAAGAAGAAGAGAGAGAGAAGTATGACAACCATAAATCTTTCGTGCGGGTGTATATAAGGAATAATAAAGAAATAAGAAAGGTTTTAGAGTCGGTGTGTAAATCCCAACAGAAAATAATAAATTCATAAGCGAAATATATACACAGGTAGACCACAGGTTGCTTGCAGTCGTTATCAGTTAGGAGAGAGAGAGCTGTGTACCTTAAAAATTTTAGACGGACTGAAATGACAGTTGTGTCCTTGGTTACTCTATTTTTATTTTATTCCCTTACCTATTCTTTTCCTCCTGCTTTTGTCTTTGTCCTATTTTTGGTTCTCTCCTCTGCCACATATAATTGGCAGCGTCAGTTGGTTGCTTTATAAATTACGACCCAAAAAAACTGTGCGTGACTTGCAGTTTCTATAAATATATTTATTTTTTTTGTTTAATCATGAGATGCACTAAGCATCCCAATACCAATATACGATATCTATTTTTAAACCATATCATATTTAAATTAATCTTTATTTGAGCCCAACAAAATCATAAAAATGGATTCTAATAATTTTTGAGGCTATACATACATATGGCTTCATGACTCAATTTCTATTATTGTGAACAAAATTATTTTTAACACCTTTTGATTGGGCTCCAGTTTTCCTAGTATAATTTCAAGCTTCATCCTTTAATCTTTAAAACAAATCAGAATAGCAATGTTATTAAAAAGAGACCGAACCCATTAGTTGGACCAGTTTAATAACAAACCGACAGTTAATTCGGTTAGTCCAATACATAAAAATCAAACTAGCTAAACACCACACAAAATCAGTATGACCTGAATATAAACTGGCCTGAAATCGGATGAATTCGGTTAGAACCAGAAAAATTCAGTTTTAACCTGAAAAACTAATTTTCTTTTAGAATATCTATACAACATTATTTTTTTGCTAAAAAAAATAATATATATGTATATATACACAAAATAATTAAAATTTAGACAATTTTAATGAATTTTTTATGAATAAAATAAAAATTATAATTTATAATTGATGAATATTTTTGAATATTTATAAATTTTCACTATATATATCTTAAATATTTATTATAAATATTAAATAACTTGAAAATATTGTTTCATAATTAATAGTTGATGATAAATATATTTTTTAAAATTATTTTTTTATATAATTATATTCTCATTATATTTATAAAAAATTTTAAAAATAACATTAGTTTGAAAAAAGTAAAAATTTAGTTGAATCTTATTCAACCAATCAAACTAAAAACTTTTGCTCATTCAATTTTTTATTAGGTCCCATTTTAATAATCGAGCATAAAAGAGTGAGCAAGTGAGAGGACGCGCGGTTGTAGAGAATGAGATAAATTTTCTTGGGGCACGTTAAGTGTAAAAATGGAGGTAAGGGGCAAGTAGAAGGGTCAACTTGGCAAGTGGTGGATGTAATTGTCATTAAGAAAATTGTTATACGATAATTAAGGAATGTTACTGGTCAAAGATACAGTACAACTTAGCTACATGCCTTTAACCCAAGTCTACAACACCATGATCAAAAGCAGAAAGCAACCACGCAAAAATACATCATCCTGGATCGCACCTGTAAATGTTTGTTTCTGATCGGATATCTTAACCGTCCATTATCAGATTGCCAAATGTTTAGGTCTCCTTCTTTCTTTATTGACCTAAACCGGGTTGATGAGCATATTTATGATCAAGTCAATGGAAGTATGATACATAAATTCAAAAAAATTTTAAAAAAAATAGTATGTGTTCTGATATATTATTAACTTTTTTCCAAAAAATTTTGCATTTTCTCAACTTTCTTTAGAGCTTTTTATTTATTTTAATATTGTCTTATCTAAATTATTTAGAGGCTGTGTTTATATTTTGATAGAAGAATGATGCATAAGAATATTATTTCTTTGGTGATGAATAGAAATATACGAGAGTGCATTATTTGTTGGGTGGATGATGAACGAAAGTAAGTACCTAAAGAATTTAGGTGAAATTGTTTCTGGATATTCATTTCTTAAAAAAAAAAAAAGAAAATTGAGAAGAAAAGGTGGGACGAGTTAGGACAATGAGGAATGGGGTGATGCACAAGATTGTACGAGATAAAGCTGATAAGCATCACGTGGGGCCAAGACAAAGCCTCTTTCCATCTGCTTTCTGTTTAAGAATTCGGAGAAAAAATAAAAACAAAATCAATTATAATAAAAGATGATCCGTCATCTGCTGATGCCCTCCAACAACTCTTTCCATCTCACCCACAAATAAACAAATCAATTAAAAGCTCTTAATTAGAACCCATGAATTTTAATCCATTTTTATAAACGATTTGCCTCACCGGAGCAAGAACGGGTCACGGTCAACGGTTAAAATTAATCGATTAAAAATAAAATGTTAATAATAATATTTCATCATGCATGGCATAACAAGCCAAACTTAATTAATGTAATAAATTTATAGAGACAGAAACATTAAAATACTAGGTTTTCATCACATCAATTTAACATGTTGGAATCCCCCTCATATTTTGGCATCCTAAGCGTGCGTCTTCCATATGTCATCGTCTGTGTCTCGCTTCTCTTTTGGATTATTTTTTTTTAAATTTACATTACGTCACATGTTTATACCAACCTTGTAAGAAATATCTCAACATTGCACAAACGTAAAGATGCACATCTTCATTTTTCGTTATTAAATTCAAAATATGGGGACATGCCTTCCCACGCTTCATGCTTGTGCAATTTGCTTTTGATTTCTTCTTTCAAGCAAATATATATATTTTTCGTTTTTTTTTTGTACAATTTTAGTACTATTACCATAATCTAATTTGAACAGAATGACAATAATAATTATGTTAAAAGAAATATAAATAGACAATTACACATCATCTCCCGATAAAACCGGTGAGTATCATTTTGAATGGTAGGTTCACGTATATGGTTGGGTTTCATCATATTTGAAGAAAAAATTGGTGGTAGGTTCGCTGCAAAGGCATGATCAGCCAACGAAGAGTTTGACCAGTCCAGATGGAAATCAAGGTCGCCATGACTTTAACATTTAGTGGGGTTTAAGGTTGTTATAACGTGATTTCAGAAAGGAAAAAGAAAACAAAAAAGTTGCTTTAAAATAATATAGAGATGGCCTGTATATATATTTGCTGTACTAAACATTTTCATCACAAATAATTAATTTAATACATAGAATTTTAGAGAAATTAACAAATATTCAATTTTTATCCATGGCAATAATTCCTGTATTGTATAGAGAATATACATACGCATTATAATGTAAATCGAGTTGAATAACTCTATATAGGTTATTCCATTTTAAACAGTAATTTTGTTTTTTTTTTTTTGAAAGCGAACAGTTAAATTGAATTGGGATTTAGTTACATAATTTTTTTTTAAATTAAAAACTTCAGATACATTCATATATACAATCCAAATAAAATTATGTTGTGTGTGTTTATTTATCGTTTGATTATTTAGCTTTATAGGAAGGCGGAACATTAATTGATGCGGTGATTGTGATAGACGCTAGTGTGGGTTTTGGCATATGCTTTTGTCTTCGGAAAAGATTGAATTGATGATTGATGATAAGATTAAATTAAAACTATCCGCCAGATTAAAAAGGTTATCATTGTTTAACTAACTCGCATCATAATTCTTGTGATCTTGATTACTACTGCTGTTGGATTTTCTTATATTCCAATCATCTATAATCACTTACAATTATATAAAGGCAACCCAATTTTATTAACCCTATAATAAGTGGTACCAGTAATGTCTAAAACTGTCGTGTTTAACAACAGCAGTCAATTGCACCAACTGCCACGACGCACGAGTCATGACATGTATTTGATGCTAACTAAATGTTTTTAGGCTTGCATGTGTTTTAGCTCTTTTTTCTGTTTTCCGTTTTCTTTTCCTTGAATAATTCTTGATAAATTATTTTAGGTAGCGTTTGTTAATGTTCGAAAAGTTGAAATTGAAATAAAATAAAATTATTCCAACATTTTTTAGTTTTTTAAGCGCTTGTTAAAAAAAGTGAATCTCACAAAAAAAATTAGCCATTTATATTTTGAAAAATCAAAATATGCATATATTGACATAGGATCAATATATACATTCCTGTATTTTGTCAGATAAGAAACAACTAAAAAATTAAAAATTCATTTTAAAAATTTTAACGAACAATTAAAAAAATTCGAAATATTTTTTAATTTTATCTTAACTATTTCATATCTAGATCCAAAAAATATTTTAAACTTATTTTAAAACTTATTAAATGTATCGATTTAATCTTATCTTAAAAAAATTTCGAAATATTTTTAAGTTTTATTTTAACTATTTTATATTTAAATTTAAAAATTATTTTAACCTTATCTTAAAACTTCTTAAGAAATACATCTACTTTCAAAGTAGATTTACACATATAAATAGTGCCACCAAAGAGTCGTGATTAGTTACGGATATATCAAATTTAAAATAAGACAAATCAATGATTCGTGATATGCGCACAGTTGTAAAAATTAAACTAATATTTGATAAAATTATTGTCAGTTTGAAGTAATTAACCTAAACTCAAAATATATTTTCGTACGTCGCAAAAGAAAAATAATATGCTTTTTCTTCACAAATATTTACTAATTAAAAATTTAAAATTAGTTAATATGATCGAATTATTGTGTTTTTTCAACATGTCTCTATATTAAGTGGGAGCATATTAGTAAAGTAAAATATAGTAATAATTAGCATTTGTTGTTTATTATGTATCTTGAATAAGAATATATTAGACACTTAATATTTTAACTATAGAATTAAAAAAAAAAGTAGTCTATAATTTGAGACAAATAATAAAAAGAAAAAGATACATCATTTAAAAAAAAAAACAGAAAGTATAATTAGTATAAATGTTTTAAGAATTAATGTAAAAAATACAAATATTCAACTTCTTAATTGTATGTATTTAATAAATACTAATATTGATTCGCGCAATGGATAAAATAGATTCATGTTGCACTAGGGGTGAGTTTGGACCGGTTAACCGGTCAATAAGTAAAAAAAATTAACTAGTTAATTAATATCGATTTTTTAAAATCGCTAACTATTAATCAATCCGTTATATTCGGCTTACCAATCTATCGATTTTAGTTTTTCGGTTTGGTTAATTAATTTTTTTCGATTAACCATTAAAATTTATAACATAAAATTATAAAAAAATTAGATAAACTTCAATTCAATTCAATTCAATTTCAAATATACAAATTAATTTAAAATAAAAATTACAAAATTAATATAATTTACTAGCAAAAATTAATGTTCTATAAATTAGTAGCTAATATTATAAAATAGATTTGGTATTAATTTATTGAAAATTAATAAGCTTGATTATAAGTCAAATAAAATTTTAGATAATATTAAATGTTATAACATAAACTCTAAAATATGAAAAAATATAATTAAATACTATTAAATAAAATATGAACACCAATATATGATAAAAAATAATATATATAAAAAATAATCGAATATTACATATAAATATTACTATATAATTAAATAAAATGACATAATATAAATTTAGTTAAATTATTTTATAAATTTTATAGGAAAATATAAAAAATTAAGATATAAAAATAAAAATATATTTTAAAATATTATTTTATGTAAATTTTAGAGAGAAATAAAAAAAATTAAGATATGAAAACAAAATTAATATATATATATATATATATATATATATATGAATCGGTTAACTATGAACTAACGGTTAAACAGTATTTAAAAATCTAAACTGCAATAAAAAATAGAAAATATAGAAATTAAAAGCCGTAACTGAGTCTATCAAATCAGTTAACCATAAAAAATCGATTCAATTTTGGACCGAAATTAAATAAATTTTAGGATTAACCACATTTTTTATTTTTTTCCCATCCCAATGTTGCACTGTGTATATATATATTTGTAACAAGTACTATAATTTGGAAAATGCATGCGGCAAATAATTCTAAGTTGGTAATTTTTTTGTTTAGAGCTGGTTTATTATTTTTTTGTGATTGAATTTAATGATTAGACTGTTAACTTCTATTTCACTTATTTCCAATCAATATATTTAATATAATATTTCGTGATTGGATTGTTTCGTGAAAGCGAAATTAATTAATGCACTCATAAAATAACTTATGGTGGTGATCATCCCGAGAGTTTGGATATTTGAAGTTCGAAGGGAACGAACGAGTATAGAAAATAGAAAAGATTCATTTATGGATAGAGAGAGGAAAATCCATCGATGCGCCATTGTTACGTCCACATCTATATTTGTTTCATCTCCCAGAAGGAATGCTTCAATCGTTGTCATGACCATTGATGTCTACTGCTAATCTTTCCTTTTTCTCTTATAATTTTTGTTAGTATTATCTAAATATTGTGGTGGGTTTGTGGGTTGGATAACACAAAATTCTTAAAATATAAAATTATCATTGAAATTTCAAAAAAAAAAAATCAGATAAAAATAAACTTCCACGATTTTTGCGCAATAAGGACACCTGTATTAAGTTTTCGCCGTTCAAATACAGATATGATAAATATTTTTCAAAGGATAATAAATCAAATGAAATTACTATTCGGCGTTTAAACCTTAATGAATAATAATACGAAAGCCCACCGCATTAAGGGAGAAAAGTTGACATTTATCTGTGCATAATTAATTAATCCGAGCCTAATAAGTTAGACTTAGCCCACCATATCAAAATCGGGAAGATTTTAGTTATCCTTCAATATAGAATAATGCTAATTACATCAGATTTTTCATAGAGCAAATCTAGAGAAGTAGAAGTTTCAAAGAATATTTTACGAGTCTGCATTTAAGAATGCCACTGAAAAAGTCAGAATATATATATATATTTACATATCCGAACTCCAAAGAGGAGAGGATAATTAATACGTGAGGAAGAGGAAGAGGAAGAGGTGTTTGTTGCTTTATATACATCGTTGATAGTTGATGGGTAAAGAACATTACAGCAAGCTCTGTCGGGTCGGGGGTTACCCTAATTAGATAAAATCATCTGGAAAAATACCAAGAAACTTGACTAGCGTATATAGGGTTAGATCAGATGCAATCATGGCTGATTGCTAAATAATTTAAGTCAGGACAGTTGAATAAAATATGACATCTGTTAAGAAAAAAAAGATATTTCAGTAAAAAATCTGAAATAATGCTGGTTTTCGAAGGACTAGGCACATAATACATTGCAATTAAATATTAATCAGCTGAGCTAAATAAAAATATGATAAATTTGTTTTCCTTAATTTTCCGGTAAAGGGAAAATTAAGATCATGAAAAGAAGAAACGAAATGTCCTAAGCAACAGGAGAAGGTAACTTAGTGTGCACGTCAACCGCACGCAAGTGTAACCCTAAAGGAAGACAGACCACTCCAATACTTTCCCTCTTTAAATTTTTGTCTTAAAAAAATGGAAATTAATCTATCATTGGGACCACCAAAGATCTGCACCAGAATTCCATAAATAAGCCACTCTACAGTCTAATCCACTCACTTTTGTCTTCTGCGTCTCCACGAAGCCTTCACCGTCCACGTGGCTTTGATAGTCATCATACATTTTAAGCAACATGTCAGTTTCAGCAAGAAAGGCCTTGCAGCTGGAGAAAGTTGATCATCCCTTTTTTTTTTTTTTTTCTGGAGTATCTCAAGTGGATCACAGTTTTTCTTCTTCAAGTTTATGTTTCTTTTTTTTTTTAATTATAATTTATGTTGGGTATATAAACTATTTGATATACAAAAACCAGTATTCTTTTTTCATTAAGATGAGTATTAATTATCTTTCTGTAAAAGAATAGTCTCGTAATTGTATACACAAGCATTTGGCTTTAAACTGATTGAGGTGGTACCCCTACCCTTTGCTGGCATTGACTTACGGGGCTTTCCTGGTTAAACTTTTAATGGATATGGACCTTTATTTGATGCCATTCTATTTCTATGCGTGTGTCCCGCTAAAGTACCCCTATTTATTTTTTACTCCCTTCAACTAAAAAATAAATTAACCAACTCGATCCTTACTTGTTACTAATATTTCTGCTTCATTAATATCCTGAAGCATGCATATATGTAATATAAATTTTTCCTATTAGTTTTTTAAAATGTTGCTTTGGCCTTAATTATACACGTCAAACGAAAAACAGCAAACGAACCAACTAACAATCAACCTACTAGTGATTGCACGATATTTTTTAAGGCCTACAAAGATATGCCGAATACATAATTATGAAATGTGGTAAAAGAGTTTGCATACATGAATTGATTTATTCTATCGTCAATTAGGTAGGTGCGAGCACAAATACACAATGACGCCATAATTATCATTCACAAAAATTTTATGGACCAAACTTAGATATATAGAAATTTATTGGCATCGTATTTTCAGTTTATTTGGCGAAAGATTGTGTAACATTAACTACACTCTGTTATATCTTTCGAATTTGATTGCTTTACATTCTCAGATTTTGACCGTGAAAAAAGAGAGAAGAATTTGGATTTGGCCACCCTGCGTGTCTGTGCTCATAAATATAAATAATGTTAGAAATATAAAAACAATTGCGTATGCCTTGCCCGTCCCAAGTGGGAATGGAGCGTCAAAGTCATGAAATATAATGAGGTAAGGGAAAATTCAGGAATTATTCATTGACACTTTAATTTCATGATGCAGGCAACGTCGCTTTCATGGCCCAACGCATTCGACTCCCAAGGATCCACAATTAATATTCTTTGTAATTATATTTCAATTTGCACCAAATCAGTCCTTTAAGGTTGCGG
Organism: Excoecaria agallocha; assembly: GCA_037975025.1. Classification (NCBI taxonomy): domain Eukaryota; kingdom Viridiplantae; phylum Streptophyta; class Magnoliopsida; order Malpighiales; family Euphorbiaceae; genus Excoecaria; species Excoecaria agallocha. The sequence continues at coordinate 68,061,631 of CM075806.1, read as the reverse complement.
TCTAATTAATTAACAACTCTATGCAGTGGTGGAAAATTTTTATCTAAATTTCGGATCATAAATTAAATTAATAGTACGTTGATACGTATGATTATTAACTACTAATAATTTATTTATAATTTTTTAATTTTTAACTTATTTATGTTACGTCATATATTTTTTCCATTTGTTTGTTTCGTAAATTTATTTACTTATGCTATCTAAATAAATATTGTCCATTTAGTAATTCCCAGCTAGGCAACGGCTCATAATTTATTGAGCAATTATTTGGTTAGGAACAGAGTATTAATATCTAGATTTAGTTTGGTTCACCTCCTTAAATGAATCAAACAAAAAGTCGTCTCTAGCAATTTTTTTATTTAATTTAACCAAAAATAGATTTTACTGTACGTTTTTATTTAAAACGATACCTAAATGAAGAGTTATACATAAAAAAAAATAAAGCAAATGGATATTTATTTTTGTTTTTTAAGGAAAAAAAGGAATAACAGTGTATATTACATAACGGGACTTGACAACAAACACAAATATTAATTTAAAGGTGGATATGTGTCGCTGTCAAAAAGATATTACAAAATGTGAACATATTTAATAGATTAATGGGCCCATCAAAAAATTTTAGTGGCTAAGAAACAAAAAGGGCCCACACAAAACTAAGGCCTCCACCCACCATTCTCTTGGCCTCTTTGATGTGCGCTCAAAGCCCATTAGCCCGACTCTTTGTCCGCGACTCTTTCGGGGATCTATTCCGTACTTGGAATTCCTGCGCTATTTCTTGCAATAGCTATACTCCAAGGACTTTCTTTTCTTTCTAGGTTCAGGAAAGTGTAAGGTAATTTTTTTTTTTTTTGATATCTAATGCTTCCTACTTCTTTTATTGTTAAATCAGCAAATATAATATGATAATTAAAAAGTAAAAAACACCATATACAAGTGAGAATTTTAGTCATTTCATATATATGTGTGTAGTATATTGTCTCCAATTCATTTTAAATGGTATTTAAAGTTTTGAGCAAAAAGTATACGAAAATTATTAACTAATTTTATTAAATTATTTATTTTATTTAATTAAGACAGGAACAAAAAAGGGGGAAAAGCTAAATAAACTTTTTTTTTAAATTTATCTCAATAGTTAATTAAATATCAAATAATTATTCAATTAGACCAATTTCACATCAAATAAATCTATAAATTAAAATTAATAATCCATAAAATGAGCTATCCAGTTTAATTGAGGGAATGTTCGATGACTAAATACATAAAAAAACGTTAAAAAAAATGATACTTCTGTAATTTGGGTGGGTATGTACTATGCACAGCACGAAACGGGAATTAAGCAAAGGAATAATGATTTTGATGCAGGAGCTTCGGTCCACAAACCCGCATTACATGTGATGTGGATCCTAATTTCACAAATCTTTGGTGCGAGCTCAATGAATTATCGAGAGTCGTGGGTTGAGTCCGACCTCGGTTTGTCCTTGCTATGTGCACCATATGATTATTTTACCGCTTATGCAACTTCTTTTATCAGTCTTTATTTAATAAAATGATACTTCATAAAAAGAATATCACTGTTTTCCGTACAACTTTACAATTCTAAAAATTCAACAATCATTATCAGCTTTTCTTTATTCAGCTCACAGGAAGTGATGATCAATTGATTAGTTGATTTACTAAAAGTTCTATGCATAAATGGCTTAATTAGCATATTAGATAGCATTATTCGTCACAAAAGGAAAAAGTGCAAGGTAAAACTTATCATCCTATCACCTACTCCATCAGAAGATCAATCCAATTTTTGAAACATTAATAACGGAAAGCTAGCAGAAGAATGGAGAAAGAAAAGCTTCTTCTGGACAATTCCAGATCATCATCCCAAATACTAAAATTTAATATTCCGTGGACTGAATTGGATTTGTGAATAGCAACTACGAGGAAGGCATTCATATTACATTATAGGGTCAACTGCCATGCATTATCATACAAGGACTTCATAAGGCTGTTCATGGATCTGCTGAGCGAATAAGAGGAAGGATGAGCTATACAAGACCTGAACGTTCACTGCATAGATATGAGCAAAAACAAAAATACGCTACATGAGCATCATAATAGTCGCACAACAAGATCCAAGTTAAATAAGCAATAAACCAAACCATGAAAAGAACAGCTATGCGGACTCCAAATTTCATCCATGTGAGCAGTAAATTACCAATTTGTCAGGATTCATTCTGACTTTATACAAGGACCACGTCCAATAATTAGTTTCCATGGTAATAGATTCGAACCTGAGAAAGTACAAGAAATTTAGACAATAAGAGAATGGTGTCTTCAATATGATAAGTTCTAGATCCTCCTGGACCGAGTTATTAATACCATAATAAAAGAAAATTGAATCATCCAAGTGGATAGAGCAAGCATGGTGTTCCTGCCAATTTAAAAAGCAACACCAACTCCTACAAAGTTATGTCCCCGAGTTTCCTCAAGATTTAATCATAGATATCAAATGAGGGCAGATTCACCCCCAGCGATCAAAGTAGATGAGATCACCAAATACAAAATCCAAGATACTCCAGCTTAACAGTTATATCATATAGGTAAACTCACATGCGTTGATTCACGATGCCAAGTAGTAGAGCACTATTCTTTCCAGTCATATGGAGCACAATCAACAACTAAATAATCTCCTCTGATATCCTTCACTACTCGAATATCATCATCAAGATACACAGTCTCAAACCTACAAAATATGGAAAAAAAAATACAATACCAATTAAAACAATAAAACAAAGTGGCAAAACAGAACAGAAGCAAATAAACCAATCCGTTTTTCTTTGTCAAATTACGAATATAACCGGGCGAGATACAAAGAATCAGAAGCACGAATGAATAGTAAACAGAGTAAAGGAATGCTTGTCGGTGAAGTTAGAAAATAAACACAACCTTGAATTAATCAATCAAAATCTTTTCAAACCCAGAATTACATGAATATAATAAGTTGCTAGACAAACACACTGAAGTTACTAAAACCAACCCTTTCTCACTTGGGAAGAACAGATATCAAACTCAAAACTCTTTTCCCACAAAAAACCGGTAAGAATTACAGCTTCAAAGCACATTTGCTGCAGACATCACCATATCATAGTGATAATATGAAAAATAATTATAAAAATAAAAAAAATAATAACTATAACTCATGGATATACAAAATTGGGGTACGCACCAGCCCTGTCCAAACGGTGGCAATGGGATCTCCCATCCTTTCCCTCTTAAAACCGCACTAGTGAATCTGACGCAGCAGATATTTGCAACAAAGAAGAATTACCCATCACATCAATCATTCAAACGAGGGAAAGGAATTAAAGAATCCAACTTGGAAATGAATTCCATGTAATGATTGAAATTAAGGATTTGACAACCTGAAGTCCACCCTCTGAGACGAAGCAATCTCGATGCTTGACCGCACAAAGAAAACTCCATCAGGTGGGAAAGTGATCACATTATTGAGAGTCCTTTTGTCGACATCTATTACCTGCAAAACGTCGCCGGTTTGAGTGCCAAACAACGGCGCTTTCTCAATTATGAAAAGCTGCTCTTTCTCCGTGGTCCATAGCAACCGCCAAGTAGCAGAAAGTGAAGAACCGGTGGTAACTGTACCTTCCCCTAGTTCAGCCATGGCGTCAATGGCTTGGATAATAGAGGCTCGCTTTTTAGGGTCTTTCTGGGTTTTGAGGCCACGGTCCTGGTCAGAGATAAGGCTGAGAAGATGCTGTTTAGCTGATCGCGATTGGGTTGCGGCCGAGGAGCATCTTATATCAGAGGTGCGGAAGTAATTATGTGTTGTGGAGTTTCGCGATGTTAAGGAAATCGGTAGGATAAACGATTGGGTTGCCATGGACATTGAGCTCAGCTCACTGCTGGTCTAAAAAGATAATAATATGGTGGTTGAGAAATTCCCCTTTGACAACTTCATAAGTCAGTTTCAAAAAAAAAAAAAAGGGAAATTCATAAGTTAAAAAAGGCGGTTACTGTCTAAGTATTCGCCTGTTATAAGGGCTTGGGCCGGACTTTAATTTTAAAGGGCGCTAGGGCTTAAACGTTAAAGGTAAACTCAGCATACCGCAACGACATCGTATAGTGCGAAACCCTACTCTCTGTCTCTGCCTCCCTCAAAAGCCCGCATAATAGTTCTCTTTTGAACATTCCAGAGAGGTTTTTTATAGTTCAGTAGTTGATTCAGTTTTCCATTTTATCTGTAACCTGCAGAAAATAGAAGTCCCTTTCTGTACTGTCACTCCTAGATCAGATCTAGGGTTTCCTATTTTCATAACTCGAAGCAGAAATGGCAATCGCTGCTCAAACTCCTGACATCCTTGGTGAACGGCAATCCGGCCAGGACGTTCGCACTCAAAACGGTGCTCTTTTTTCTTTTACTTATAAGTTGTATGTGTCCTCACCATATTCCATTGATATAATTGGAAGTCATTTTTTGTTCTAAGTGACTCGACTAAAGTATTTCCTTGCCTTTTCGCAATTATAATGTTGCTTCAGTGGTCGCGTGTCAAGCTGTGGCCAACATTGTTAAATCTTCACTTGGTCCCGTTGGTCTCGACAAGGTATCGCTTCTTCTCTATTGTTCATTTTTGCTTTTTAAACACTAATGCTATAGGAGTGTAATCTTTCACCAGCTTATATTATAAAGCTCATTTTAATCTGAAATGGTATGCTAGTGACCTACTTATTGAGAATAGCTTTGCTGCTTGCCTGATAAGATCATAATTTATTTTATTTTGCTGACAGTAGGTCTACAATTTGCCTATCAAGTGACAAATTAAGCATCTAAGCTTTTGCCTTCCATAACCTTCGACTGATATTGTGTATTATTTTTTGATTTAATGGAAATTTATGGCTTCAATACACGAATTTATTATCAAGTTTATATAGGCGCGTAGATTTATTTATTTATTTATATTCATCAGTCCTTTAAGAGATTGATAAATAGCTTTCCATCATTTATTAGCTATACTCTTATTGCAGATGCTAGTGGACGATATTGGTGATGTGACAATTACCAATGATGGTGCCACGATTCTGAAGATGTTGGAAGTAGAGCACCCAGCAGCCAAGGTGGATATATTTTTATTAGTTCTTGTGTTCTTCTTTCATGATTATTCACATTTTCTTTTTAATGTACTTAGGTGCTGGTAGAGTTGGCAGAGCTTCAAGACCGAGAAGTTGGAGATGGAACAACTTCTGTTGTTATTATTGCTGCAGAGTTTCTCAAAGTAATCACTTCTTTTGCTGTTTTTGTTGCTAAGGTTGGTTTAGGAATTATTCCAAGGGGAGTGAAAATTCATAATGGGAGCAAAATTTTTTGCAGAGAGCAAACGATCTGGTGAGGAATAAGATTCATCCAACATCAATAATGAGCGGCTTTAGAGTGAGTTTCATGCTTTCTTCTTTATTTTCCTCCACATGTTGTATACTTCCTGTCAATTGCAGATATGTCTGTGCATAAAACACAGATATAGAATGATTGTCTTTAGTCTTTTTTCCCTTGTTGATTTGATTCATGCAATTGCTTTTGCTTGTGGACAGCTTGCTATGAGAGAAGCATGTAAATATGTTGAAGAAAAATTGGCAGTGAAGGTATGGCTTCATTGAACATATTATCGTGTAACTTTTGATGATTATAAATGTGAATAGCCATTAAGAGCTTTGAATCAGTGCTTTAAAATTTGGCAGCATCTTATCTATGTGGAATGGCTAAAAAGAATTCTTTGCGCTCATTCATGCAATATTACGCTATGGGCTTTTCATAGTTCTAGCAATGAATGGGATTGGCCTGAAATTTTTATGACCATACTCAATATATCAAGTCATTGTGCTATGTTTACTTCACTTTTATTTAAAACTTCTGTTATTTGGAATTATTTGGCATGCATCTGAAAAGGAAGAAGGTTGTATATTTTTGGTAATGAATGATGCTTCATGATTTCATCTGTTTCTGAATGCATTATAATATATTCTAAAAATATTGTTATCAATTTTGTGTTAATTTTCATAGGTTGAAAAGCTTGGAAAAGACTCTCTGATAAATTGTGCAAAAACAAGCATGTCCTCAAAGTTGATAGCTGGTGACAGCAATTTCTTTGCAAATCTGGTATGCTTCGCAAAGTATTATGAATAAATCTTGCTTGAAGGATATAGTGTTGATTGTCATTAAAACTTGTTTATAGATTGGGCCTTATAGAGCCATACTGTATATATTTCTTTCATTCTGAAGCTACTAGGATTTGAGCTGTTCTAGGCTTCTAAACCCTTGAATAGGTATAGACTCAAATGGATTGATGAAATAATTCACTCTTTTTTTGGCTGAGGAAAATTTGTTGATATTTACAATCTATTCTACTATTTATATTAATGGTCAGTTTGCTGCTTATGATAACTGATTACCACTGCCGACTCTATTCTTTTTCCAACTTATCACTTTCTCCCTCTATGTTTCTAGCAATGAAAATTATATATATAAAAAAAAAAAAAAATTCAGTGTCATTCTTGTTGATTTCTTCTGTGTTTGTTTGCTTGTGAATGGTTATATGCCTTCTTTGGGCTTTTATGGTTTGAACATTGCCTTTATTGTCGCTTCTAGATGGAGGGACTGAGGAGTTTCACATGCTTGCAGTTGACCATTAATATGTCTTCATAGGTTGTTGAGGCTGTACAAGCAGTGAAAATGACTAATGCACGAGGTGAAGTCAAATATCCAATCAAGGTTAGTGGGCTTTTTTGGTTCAATATTTCTTTTGCCTGCTTATGTATGTAGCATGATTTTTTTTTTCTTGTTCTTTTTCATATTTCTATGTCATAGCTCGTGCAAAAGATACATCATGCTTATGTATGTTGCCTTACCTAGATTCCATCAATTTGGTATGGCCGCTCCGTCTTGCATGATGATAGCTCTAACATCGACTTGCTTGTTTGATTTTCCAGAGTATCAACATTTTGAAAGCGCATGGGCAAAGTGCAAAAGATAGCTACCTGTTGAATGGTTATGCTCTGAATTCTGGCCGTGCTGCTCAAGGAATGCCTACAAGAGTTGCCCCTGCAAAAATTGCATGTCTTGACTTTAATCTTCAGAAGACAAAGATGCAATTGGGTGTACAAGTTTTAGTCAGTGATCCTAGGGAGCTGGAGAAAATTCGTCAAAGGTGACTATTACTAGCTCCAATCTCTTTAAAAACTAGGCTTTCAACATTTTGATAATCTATTGCTCTTGTTCGTGAATTGGCTGCAACTTTGATAATAGCAATAAATACATAGTTTTATAAAGTAGATAACGATATAACCATCTTTCTCGTTTGCTCGCTCTCTACCCATCCTTGTGTTTGGTTGCTGGTGTCATATCAATATTAATAATCTGCTGTGCTTTTGATTAGTATTGTTGTACAGCTTTGATGATCATTTGTGATTACAGGGAAGCTGATATGACCAAGGAACGTATTGAGAAACTCTTAAAAGCTGGAGCAAATGTTGTTTTAACTACAAAAGGAATTGATGACATGGCTCTTAAGGTTAGCCCCTGTTATAGATGTTTCAGACTGTTAGCAATCCTGCTACAGCAGGATGCATTTGCCATTACATTTTCTGAAAAAATATCAGTATGCAATGCTTTGATTGAATGTCTCAGTGTATTTGCTGCAACTTATTTACTGAGGCTGATATGAGATCTGTGGATTTTCGGCTTGTCCAATCTGCTTTAATAATATTAACTGTAATATTCATTTTCGTTTGTTTGATATTGTTATTGTTTCAGTATTTTGTGGAGTGTGGGGCTATTGCTGTGAGACGTGTACGAAAGGAAGATATGCGACATGTTGCCAAGGCCACTGGTGCAACCATGGTAATCCTTCTATCCCTTGGGCGATTCTTGCAAAAATCATTATCTTTCATGCTACTGTATTGGCCATTGTGTTCAAACAGGGATTGTAGTATAATTTTGGTCTCACCAACTCTCAATGTAAAATTCAGACTATAATCTTGCAGTGATCCTGCCCTCTTATATATGCTGCTTAATTTTTGCATTATGTACTACCGATTGGTCGATCTCCATTATATATTTCATTTATCTCTGCTATTAGCATATCTCCACCCCCCTGACCTGCCTGCCTTTGTTTGGAATGGGTCTATGTTGTTCTTGTTGCATGCTGAATTTTGCTATGCAAGTCCCTTGGCATTATGGTAATCATCTTTTAATTTTATGCTTTCCTCTATTTATATGTAGGTTTCAACTTTTGCTGATATGGAGGGTGAAGAAACATTTGACGCATCGTTTCTAGGATGTGCTGATGAAGTAGTGGAAGAGCGCATTGCTGATGATGATGTGATTATGATAAAGGGGACAAAATCTACTAGTGCGGTGTGTGATCTACTTTATGCATTTTAACAATGCTGGTAGTAGTGCTAAATGTCAAACAAAAGGAGAGATCTTATACAATAAGAGTTTAATATATTCTTTTGCATCTGCTCTTAAAATTGAAAGAGGTCAAGATAGCAAGGAACAGAATGAGACCAGAACATTTTTAAGGATTTGAAATTTGCAAACAATGTTTTATGATATGAATGGCATTTATGACCCCCTTAAGTTGTCTGATTGATTTCTTATATGCATAGGTTTCCTTGATTCTTAGAGGCGCAAATGATTTTATGCTGGATGAGATGGAGAGAGCTCTGCATGATGCTTTATGTATTGTTAAAAGGACCCTTGAGTCTAATACGGTAAACTTCATACCTGCTGATTGTATTATTTTCTGTATGTGCTCACAATATTTATCTCTGCCTTTAAACTTAGTTGGAGCTTCATGCCATAGTTCTGTTATGTAATGCCTTGTCGGCTGGTGTTGAGCATGATCAGACATGTATGGAGTATTATGAAATGTTAAGATGATAAATTTGGTTCCAAATCTTTGATTTTTTTTTTATTGTCATCAGAAGTTAAGAGCATTTGCTCATGTTTATCAAACATAGGTGGGACCTCTATTTCATTGATGGTAAAATAAAAAAAGTGTAATGGTCTTTTACAAGGTCAATAGTTAGCAGGGTGCATTGTGAACTGTGACTAGGGAAGAAATTTGTCATCCTTATACATGTTGCTATTGGCTTGGGAACTGAAGATGTGATCTCATGCTTTATTTTATCTCCAAGGCACTGAATGGAAATTTTGTAGAGAAGAATCATGTAGGTCATATATCAGTTGAAACTTTTTGTTGTTTGACTTGTCAGCCTCAATGGGTCTCTGCCCTGTTGTAGGGATTTCTTATTGGTCTCTGCTGCACACAGGTCAAATGCAAGCAGCAACCATGTTAACAGTATTTCAACTGGTCGGGACTCCCAAATAGTGCAGAAATACTACAAATATGATGCCCACTGCAGTTTTTTTATTCTTCTTATGCAGAAATTGCTATTGGCTCTTGCCTGTCTCCTTTTTGTGGGATGAATTGAAACTTAAACAAGTGCTATTATTTTGTTTGTGAGAAAAAAAAAAACAAGCATGCAGCTATTTTAATGCAAAGATTTATGGTTTCTCTTTCCTTTATTACAGGTAGTAGCAGGTGGAGGGGCAGTTGAGGCTGCCTTATCTGTTTATTTGGAGTATCTTGCTACAACTCTAGGATCACGAGAGCAGTTGGCAATTGCAGAGTTTGCTGAAGCTTTACTAATTATCCCAAAGGTTGAATGTGGAACATTTGTAAATAACAGTACCTCCGTCCTCGTCCGCTATGATTTCTGAATGTGGTCAGTGACATGCATCGGGTGCAGGTACTTGCTGTTAATGCTGCTAAGGATGCCACTGAGTTGGTTGCAAAACTACGGGCATACCACCATACTGCACAAACAAAGGCAGACAAGAAGCATTTATCCAGGTATTCTGCATTATGGTTAGAGCATGCTATCATGTTTGGTTTTGTGTCTTCATAGTTTGGTACATAGCAAAGAGATTTCTATAAAATTCATATGAAAAAAAAGAATATGCTATAATTGCTTGTACCTTTTAACCAGAACAAGTAAAAAAAGAAAATTGGCTTTAATGCACTACTTCTTCTCTTTGCTCGATCTCTTACATTATGTTTGGCTTCCACTAAAATTTGCTGCAGCATGGGACTTGATCTTTCAAAGGGCATTGTTCGCAACAACTTAGAAGCTGGAGTGATTGAACCTGCAATGAGCAAAGTGAAGATAATTCAGGTAATAGCTTGGAAGCATATGCTTTTTTTTAGATTTGATTCCATGATGAAGGCTCGTCTTCAAATGCTGATTAAATTTTTGTTTGCCAGTTTGCCACTGAAGCAGCCATAACAATTCTTCGTATTGATGACATGATCAAGCTTGTCAAAGATGAAAGTCAAAATGATGGGGAATGGGGTCAGTCCGGCTGAAAATACTGGCATCCTTTATTCATCCATTCTGTCTTTTATCTCTGGCAAGAAGTGGGAATGATTTATGCGGTTTTTGTTGTTGATTTGTTTTTCCCTTGAATATATCAGTGTACATCTTGCCCGAGCCGCCCTTTATAGCCAAACACAAAATTAAATTCAAGATCAATTTGTAACTTTTGTGAACTAGAATTCACCAACCTGCCAAGCGAATCGAGTCCAACTAGAGAGTAGCAAGTGGGTTTCTGGCATTTTTGTATCTTCGATTTGCTGTTCACCCCCTCCTCATTTTTTTTCTTTGTAGGTTTAGTGGAGTTTGGTTTAATTGGGCACATATTATCTTGTTATTTTTGGCAATTTAATGGGCAGGTGGGATTATGGTCGATTGATAAAATGGTAACATCTTACAAAAGCTAAAGCTGTGCTTTGATTCAACTTAATATGAACTAATTGCATGCTCGTGAGGGCTAGCATTCTATTTTTAAAAGCGCGGGAATCGGCTGTACATATTTTCTACAAATCTTTCTTACAGTGCATTTTTTTTCCCCAAAATTATGATATGGATACGAACTGGAGGGGGGGAAAAATAGACGTGATCTCACCTGACTCGCATGTAGCTTCTTGTGCATAATGTTGCCCGTTAATGTACGGATTCAAGTGAACCGTTTTTAATAAATCTCTTATTAGAAGCATATTCTTGGATCCTAAAAGGATCGAATAAGCTAACCAGTTATACCATACTACTTAGATTCTCTGAAAGGATCGAGTGCAGGGGCTTTCTGAAGGGACAGCAGGATACAAGTTTCTTAACCGTCAAAAAAAGAGGTCGGCTTTTACGACGATTCATTTTAAAAGATGGAATATCGGGACTATGTACAAGATATATAATTATTCCTACTTAGATTGCAAATTAAATGAATAATAAAGTACCATATAATTTACATTTACATTGTATAACTATTTTTTAATCATACGTCGATGATAATTTTGTGGATGGAAAATTTTCGATATAATACAAAACTGGAGAATAAAGTCATTTTTCCCTTCCGCATATGGACCCATTAAGGAAATAATGAGGTAAAGTGAAAAGGTCGTGGCCATGACAAAACGACGCACGAGAGCAATTACTTTACTACTGAAGTTCACGAGACTCGCGGCTATACAAGCATTATGCAGATGGGCAGGCTTGATGTTTTAAGATAATTCTTATTCTTTCCTTTTTTTAATTCACTTGCATGTGAATTTGACATTTAACAAGCTGTGTAGACCGTAATGTTGAAATCGCTCGAAACATTGTCGCTTCTCTTCTATTATCTTCTTATTTTATTGAATGGAATTCAATTATCCTTAGCCTTAAATATCCACGTTATAATATACTCTTCCAACCCATTTATTATCATCTTAGTTTACATTTAAGGTGGCCCCACGGCCCACATTCACCGACACCTCCTATTAAATATAGTTCACGTGAAATGGGCAATATTACAGTCAATTACCTATATAACGAGAACAAAATTACACAGTTCTGTCATAATAAAGACCATAATTTAAACACAATTAATCGATATATAAATTTATACTCACTGTGCCACCAATTTTATCATTTTTTATATAAAATAATAATTATTATAATAATAAAAAAATATTAGGTGATTAATAATTCAAGCTTCAAAGTTCCGAATTGATGCAAAGAAAAAAAAATTTATACCATATGAGGTCTATTTCAGATTCCTTATTTTTTTGTCTTTACATTTAAAATTGATCTCTCTCTATAGTTGAATAACAATTTAGTTATAAACAAATAATGATGAAGAAGCACATGATCGTTCACGTGCGTTGCCTTTGCTTTGGGATCATTCACACATTTGTAACCTCACACACATATATAATATTAAACTCCATTGAACTTCACTGCCTCCTTGCTTCTGATACGACAGTAACTAAGCCAATTTAATTTATTCATGGATTTAATTTAAATAATCAAAAATCTCATAAATAAAAGCTATGAATCTTAAAGCAAATAATCAATAAATGAAAATGATAGACGATTACGCGCATTTTGGTGGATGGAGGCGCACCGTACGGCGAGTACTTGCCAAGTCTCCGTTTCTCCATCACCACCGTCACGCCAGCTTCACTCACCGACCTCTAATTTTTGTTGTTATTCTTATTTATTAATACTGGACACGTGCGTCGCTTCTTTTTTATTTTTCTAAAAAAAATGACCAGCTGGATCCAGATGCATAAACAGTGAGACGTCAGGATAATAATAACAATAATAATAACAATAAATAAATAAATAATGAGGGGAAGTATCGGAGCACCCGACCCGTTTCTTCCTCATACTTTCTTTTTGGCTAGCTTCAATTATTTATTCCGCGATAAATCCATTTTTTCCCGGTTTGTACTTGCCTTCCTTACGAGGTGTGGTCCCTCCAGACCTTTTCTTTAACTGCCACGTATTCAATTTTGCAAATTTCCTTTGTCTCGATATATAAATTGGGAAACACAATTATTTAAATACGAATTCATAGGAATTCATGCACCATCTTAATAGAATGATACCTAACCCAACACATTTTCAATTTAAAAAAAAATATGTGAGATATTTATTAATTTTATATATAAATATATAGGGTCATGCATAATTGACGTGGCAGAGATCGAAGCAGTATGAAACGCTAAATTTGGTTGACGAAAGTACGTAAGGCTGATAGGCCATACAAGAAAGCAGCAAAAAGCAATCATAAATCACAAATCTAATAAATTTAGATAGCTGCTAATATATGCTATAGAGACTGTATAGTAAATTCTTCTGCCGACAACACAAGAAATTACCCAAACTAATCTCCTGCCGGAAAGCGCTAATTAATGCATTATTCTGGCGAAAAGGAGCTATTTCTTTTATCATTATGAATCTTTTGTCAACTCTAGCTTCACGATGCACTTGAGGGTAGAATTTTTTATTATTTTATAAAATAATATATGATGCAAAGTGACTTTCTTGGCCACTGCATTTTCCTCATCCCAGGTCAAATACTGTACGTGCATTTTAAAATGATGATCGCGTCAATGTGGTTTACGCAAAAACAACGGTGCTTAATAAAAGCGGAGCCTCTCTTTCTTAGTATTTCATTGCAACCAAAATTATGAAATTAACACCATCTTTTTCAGTGCTTAATAATGAATTAAAATACTATATGCCATTACTGTTGGGATTACAGCTACAGGTCAGCTCGTACTTGGATTCCTCACTTATAAAATTGATTTCCTATTCTTTAACTAGTAACTGATTCCGAGAAGAAATCGCTCATAGTTTATGTGATCTTTTTAGGGTATAGATAAAAATAGTACATTTCATTTCATAACCTGTCTAGTTGTTCCGGTGACTTGAAAAGGAAAGAATTGGGGAGTTTCTGACAGTGAAAATCCTACTAGTCAATCAATATATTGAGAGAAATGTAAGAAAGAAAATGAGCTTTAAAGAGTTTACAGTATGGAGCTATATTGGTTTTGTACCGTAGTGTACGGCTGAATTGTATTAAATGAGCTAATAAGTTATTAATGCATATCTTTTACAAGAGTATTGCTCGAATACAAATTTAAAATAAATTCAACTTTTAAACATAGTTTCATTATCAATATTTATTCTAACCCTATAGGACTATAGCATGTGTAGTTGGGGATCATAAAATATCTGAAATTGTATCAAAAAATTTACCTATAACAAGAATGGAGTTAATTTTGTGGAGGAGAAGAATGAATTGTCTAGGCTATTATTTTATAGTAACTCAGTAACCATAAGGGTGCATAGCTGCAAAAACACCCATACTAATACAGAAGTAGAGCATGTGGAGCCATGTGTCCATGATTGCATGAACAACTCCATGCACTTGATCCTTTTATTTTGCTTTATCTATTTCAGATGGAGATAATCAAATAAAAGAGTAAAAAGTCTCCACCTTCACCTGCCTCCGCCTGTCACTATATCATCCCCCTTCCTCCTCCTCCCCTCACTCTCCCTCCCCCCCCCCCCCCCCCCCCTCTCTCTCTCTTGCTGGAGAGCTGATCAGCTGAAACAGAGGGAAGAGAAAATGGACATTTACGGGATTTCAACTCCTGATTACTTTCGCGTTGATGACCTCCTTGACTTCTCCAATGACGAAATCTTCCCTTCCTCCGCCTCCGCTTCCGCTTCCACCTCTTCTTCCGTCGCCACCCACCACCACCCTTCTGCACCGGCTACTTCTTCCGTTCCTCATTACTCCTCCTCCGACTCCTTTATTCCCGCTCTCTCCACCGACTTCACTGATCACCTCACTGTCCCTGTGCGTCTCTTTATTATTTGAATGAGTTTTATGATTTCCTCTAGTTTTCTTTACCTTTTTTTCTGACTTCATTTTCTTTTCGGTTTTGTAGAGTGATGATGTAGCTGAGCTGGAGTGGCTGTCGCGATTCGTAGACGACTCGTTCATGGACTTCCCTCCCAACTCAGTCGCCGGTACCGTAAACTACCGATCCGACACGTCATTTTGCGGAAAAGCTCGCGGTAAACGCTCTAAAGGCACGGTAACAAACGCATCCACGTGGATAACCACTCCTGCGGAAACTGCGTCACCTGCAATCGGGAAATCGAAATCGAAGAAAGAGACAGCGAGAGCGTCATCACCTACAGGTGAAGGACGAGTTAGGAGGTGCAGTCACTGTGCTTCAGAGAAGACGCCGCAATGGCGCACAGGGCCATTAGGTCCCAAAACGTTGTGCAATGCGTGCGGTGTAAGGTACAAATCAGGTAGGTTAGTTCCTGAATACAGACCGGCGGCGAGTCCTACATTTGTTCTAACTCAGCACTCGAACTCGCACCGCAAGGTATTGGAACTCAGGAGGCAGAAGGAGTTATTAAGGCAGCAACGGCAGCAGCAGCTTTAAGAAGAAGAACACGTCTTCAATCCTCATCGCCATCTACATGATTTTGAAGTCTGCTAATTAAGAATCAATTAATCATCAATTGAAGTTTTACTGTGGGGCTATGTTATTAATCAACACTCGTAGTTTTTAATCAGTTCCTTTGCTTATTTTATCAGCAAAAAACAGCTAAAACTGATTCTTCTACTAATCAAAATTTTGAGTACTTGTGTTGAGTTTTAAATTGCTTCAACTACCAATTCCAGATTTGAAATGTTAATGAATGCGTATGTGTGTAAGAGAGAGACGAGTAACGTACGCTTACATTTGCACGTGATAGAGTGGCAGATGAGGCTAAGCAGGATAATCTCTCTGTACAGGAGGAGCTCTGAGGGAGAGAAAGAGAGAGAGTGGGGGTCAAAGCTGGGCAGGCCAATGGTATTTCGCGTGAAAAAATTTATGGGAAAATTTGAAGAGGAACAATTTGCAGTTGAAAGAATAAAAGCTCGTAGAGTCACAGTGCAGTTACAAATATCAGATTGGACAGTGACCGTTCATTGGCGATCGTGGAACCCATCTGATTTCGCCGATTTTATTTTTCTTTACCAAATCATTTTTACACATTGGAATTGAACAAATAACGGTCCTAAGTATTGTATGACTTCGACTTTCATTTTCACTTGATTTTTAATCTTTTCCAATTTGCAGTAATGTTAGCATTTGAAACTGAATTAGTCAAACTGCACCTACCGACTTCTTGCAGATACTCCAATGTGATATTTTTAGCGTTATTTTCCCAATCCTAACACTTAAAAAATGTCAAATATAATAAAATGATAAGATGAATATTTCCCAACTGAAAAATGGTCCGATTTTGCATAGTACAGCACCATATTTTCTCAAGTAAATTATCGTTCCAAGAATATTTCCCACTGCAAAATAGACTTGTTTATAAATTGCATTTCCCTTTGATAAAAATGAATTCATATCGAACATTACTCATTTTCAGATAATCATAGCTATTATCCAATAATTAAATAATTATATAAAATTATTTCACATGCTCGAATAAATTCATGTACTATATTAAATTTTCTAGTTGCACTAAATGCCCCGAATCCAGTTGGCCAAGGAAACTATTTGGAAGGTATGCCAAAATATGATACATTGGTAGTATCATTGTAGCAAATAATATCTATCTATACTGTATCAATACCGAATCACAATATCAGAAAATTCAAAAATTGAAGTAAACGTAATAGTTTTTTTTTTGATAGAATACTCCCAACATTTGATCTTGAGCAAGACAGGCACTCCTATAGATGATTTCGTTCCAAACCATTAATTAGTAGAGACTCTAATTAGAAAAAAATGACACTAGCCATTCGACACTCTTTTGTTTACCACCAAATTTTATTTTATTTTTTTATTAATGCTTTACTATTCATAATTCTTGAGGCTGCCCTGAAACTTTCGTACTTAATTCTCGACCATAGGCTAAAGCTTCCGACAAAATGCTAGGTTCATGAGCAATCTTACTTATCTTGATTCTGAATTCCAAAATAAGGCCCGAGAAACAACTCTTGGATGAATATTCAGGCCTAAAGGCTACATGGGCTGTTGGTCACCGACATGTTCTTATTAGTTATCACAGATTCTCTGATGGCTATGTTCTTAAGATTGAGTAAAGAAAGATCCAGCCCATAGTAATTTAGAGATTTATCACCCGCAGAGATAAATTTAACACTCATAGAACGACCCTGGATTTTCTAACTAGAGGTAACAATCAATAGTTTATTTCATTAAAAATATTTTCTCTGACCAAATTCCAGTTATTTCAGGCATAAACAGAACTACGAAAGTTGTGATACATACGAGAAGAAAGTAATACTCAGCATGCAGCAGCTTTAATATCACATTTTATGCAGAGGGTGAGTCAATAAATCCCTCTCAATTGGTGAATACTGGGTGTCCTATTGGTGTCACCTATCCATAATGTCTCATAACTGCCCTAAAAAAATTTCCAAGCAGATGAAAATGTACTTTTAACAAATGCAAAATTTAATTTTGGGAAGAGAAGCCACCTCCAAAATGTCATATATGCAACTGTGACTTTAAAACTCCATTGCACAGGCAACAATGAAAAGCTTTCTCAAACAGAGATCCCGTAGTTGCTAATTTTTGTAACCTCCTTTGTCAAGGTATTTCTTTCTCGCTTTGCTTCAGAAGCAAGGCTGGAAACCTGCCAATCAAATGTGGCACTTGAGCAAATTTCCGACAATCAACATGCAAACAAAGTAGAGTCATTGAATTTATGGTTCAACCTGCGTCACTATGAAAGTGTGCCAGCAGTATGAGACATAATAATGGCAGAGAACACAGAAAACAGTAGCGACATATATATGACAGTCAAATTAAAGCTCTGCCCATCTCCAACAATATGAAGCCACTCATTAGTGAAAAGAAATAAAAGGAATCTACAAGTTTGCTCCCCCCAAGACACAGAAAGATTGAAGCAAAGCTGGGGAGGTGCTTGTGTCAAAAGTCAGTCAGACCCAAACATTTTCATCATTAGACACCAATTCTGCAAGTCTATCAGTTGAAGTTTTTTGTTTAGAAAAAGAAATAGGCAAGATTATCAAAGCATTAAAGCTTCCGTATATATACAAAATCCTGGCTCAATTTGAATATAAGACTTTAAAAGTGCCCCCAGGGCAGCAAGAACCAAAACTGGAGAACTTAAACACAGCATTGTACAGAACAAAGCTCAAAACTGTGGTCGCATTTCTACGCCACACATATAATCTCAGAATGACATTCTACTTACATTACATTAAACTCTAATAGGTCTATCCTGGATAATAATGTATTGACAGCTAATTCAAGCAATTCACTTTATCCAACAAATTCTCATGATGATAAATCCCCAAATATCTGAAAAATGAAGCATCAAATACACTGTTACAGCTCCTTACTCTAAACTCCAAATGGTTGCATGCTTTCATGGGTGTGATACCAAGTCATACTTTTACAGAAGGTTAAACCAAAAGGACTTACTTGGGATCTGAATTTAGATGCTTCCCTGCTAGGCAACTCCCGAAGGACATCCTTCAAGCCTGATGCAACCGCGAGACCATTTGAGAGAGCACAAGGATGGCCTTTATCATAAAGGCATAATTTGTTCAATGCAAAGAACAAAGGGAGCTGTAGTAGTTACATACCTGCTGCTTGCCTCTCAATCTTGTAACTTGACTGAATCACACCTTGAATCTGTTTACCTGCTTGTCTGTTCCAACAGAGAAACAAGTTTGTGCATCATTATCAAGAGACTATAAAAAAGTTAATATTGCACAACCCAAACTGTGAAATTAAAAACCTGAGTTTTGTCCTTCCACGAATCAAATGCTCTACAGCTGATGATGCTCTTTTCTGAAGAAAAATTATCATATTTCATATTTTTCATCAATAGAAATGCTATTCAAAATAATAATTGCAAGGGAAAATGATAATGCACGATTTAGAACTTAATGTACAAAGAAACAACAAAAACACATTCTTTTCCACTTCTTTTGAAAGGCATGAATTTGTTAAGGCTGCAGCAGATTAACTTCGCTGCAGTTACATTCAAACTGAAACTATTCACATTTCAAAATTAAGAATGCAATAAAATGTAGCTTTCAATTTCCCCATTTCCCCTCATTATCCCCATGCATCAGGCACTACAGGCATAAAGCTATAGCCCACAACAATGTCACTCTTCAAATTGATTGTTTCGATTATAAATATATAATGAGTAAACAAGTGACAGCTGGAATGAATTTTGGCACGTGGATTTTCTTGTATCACATGAAAACTCAACAACTATTAAAAGCTTCTGCCATTGCAGAAACTAGCATGTCTAACAACAAGAAGCATTCTGGACATAGCCTTTGCAATTGCAACTTCAAATAATCAATTAAAATTTCAAGAGAATATAGGATACCTGTAGCTTCTCACTTTCAGCATTCAAGAGGTTAATTGATTGCCTCAATTCCTTTACTTTTGCATCCGCTCGAGAATACAAGACCTGCAGCAAGAAAGAGCATCCAAAGTCAAAATCTTACGAATGTTACATAATCATGAGTATGTCAATCACACAATACAGCAAAGGATGATGCATTAGGCAATCACCAAAGAAAACTGTCTATGCCAAGATCCTGAAACAGCATTTTGAGTCCCATAATTTTGATTTCCAAAGCCATAAAGCAACAAAATAAATATCATGTTAGCCCTCAAATATAATCCAGTGAGATATATTTAGTTTAGACTACATGAAAGGGTATAGGATTACCAGCAGAATGAAAATCATCCAGCACAAAGATCTTTATTTACCAGAGGCCCAAAAGTTAATCATTTAATCTGGTTTACTTATCCTTCACAAAGTTCACATTATGAAATTTGAGTTGTTTGCTTTCTTGATGTAGATGTTCTGATACTAACCAATAAATTACAAATCATTTATGTACAAGCCTTTTGCAGTCATTGTCATTTCTCCAGCTTCCCATTACAAAATATACACATTAGTACCATGAGGAGTGTAGTTTCCTGCTGCAGATGATTTCATGTAACCTATGATATAGCAGTGATTTCCATTTAGTTTTAACATATAACCGTTTTAGAACATTTGTTTGCTATGGCTTTCTGTTACCAAATACAAGTATAAGAAACTACTTGTGCCTGTGAATATGAAGAGGCATGCATTAG
This sequence comes from Excoecaria agallocha, assembly GCA_037975025.1. NCBI lineage: Eukaryota > Viridiplantae > Streptophyta > Magnoliopsida > Malpighiales > Euphorbiaceae > Excoecaria > Excoecaria agallocha. Next base: position 68,041,553 of record CM075806.1, on the reverse strand, counting down.
GCATGGCCACGATTAGCATTGTAAGAACTGAAGAAGTTGTTGACCAGACACTTCCTTGATAATATTATTCATATAGAGCTAACAAAAGTGGCAAGTAAAAGCTAATTTTTTTTTTCTTTTGTTATTTCCAATTAATTACAAGGATGATAAATTTGCTAACCTCTTCACTCATAATTAAGCGCAGGGTACTGTAGTACAAAAATTGTCTCGGCCCTGCAAATTATAACTCAAATGCGTGAGAGCAGAGATGGAAGTTGCTTGATATGTATATTTTTACACTTGATCGAGTAATGATAGTTAAGCGAAAGAAAAAAGAAAAAATAACAACTCTTCCTGACGGGAAGAAACTAAAGTGACCCCATTAAACAAAGAAAAACAAGGCATGAGATTCTATGTCCACGAGTTTGAATGTCTGAGTAAGGATGCTAATAGTTGCCATAAATTAAGATGTTTAGATATTAAAATACGGTCTACTATCCCTTGGCCACCTGGAATTTAAAATCTGACTACATCAGTGCCCGAGCTCTTGGAGTGCAGATGCAAATAGTACTTAATTCATAAAGAGATAAAAATTACTCAAAGTTCGTACTTTTTAGCAGAACCGCTCCTAAGCCAACAGTAACCCCGCCTGTAACGAATGGATGGGAAACTGCCGCTTTAACGCCCTCTGCAATGAACATTGTGATTAAATAAGAATCACGGAACGACCAACAAACAAGACTAAATAACAATGATAACAATGCAATGGCCGTGTACCTTTGACCTTTCCAAATAGCATATCCTCGTAGGAAACAAACTCGGACTTAACCTCTTGCAGAGAATCCTAAGTGTACCAATAATCCAAAATTCATACTGATGAATTTAAATATAAAGCATAAACTGGGCAAATCGAAATTTCAATGAGCTTACGATTGTTTGATGGAAGTGAGCTGAAGAAGTAGAGCTAATTTCCAACAAGCGGGATCTGAGGGCTTTACTGGCGCCGTCGAATTCGTCTTGGATGTTCTTTTGGTAAATAAGTGCTTGTTGAATTGTGTAATCTATCCATGGGGTGGCTTCTTCTAATGCTTTCGATTTGATCGTCGAAGCGAAATCGGTAGGTGCCGATGGGGTTGATTTTTCCTCCTCTGTTGATGATGATTCTGAAACTCTCGCCATTTCAAATGATTGGCTTGCTCAATCGGCAAATCTTTGGTTTTCTTTTTGGCACAGCGCGGTCAAGTATTGTGCACGGTCGACCCGACCCTCTTCTTCACCCCGGTAAAAAATGCTCATTTTATTTTTATTAAAAAAAAAAGGCGCCGAAAGCAATCTTATGATCATGTAAATTGTTAAAATAAAAATTTACAGGTTTACAATTGAATAGAGTTTTTACGCATCTACAGTTTAATAAAATATACAAAGGCAATCTTGTTTTACAATTGAATTAGTTTAGAACATGCGAGGCAAAACTTTCATGACTGTTGGATACCAGCAGTTCAATACAAAATCAATAACAGAGGATAAATGACGCTAATAATTAAATACTATTCGTGAGATATCCGTATTAGAGTATGTGGGAAGCTAGAACTATATTAATATTTGATACCATGAATATTTTTTCATACGTTATTATCCAAACTGCTAGGTATTATAAACGGAATTAAATTTAATTAATGTTAATATGTGATAACAACTGAAAAAACAAAGCCAACGGTCCAAAAACTCCAAAAGAAATCCAGGAAAAAGGCTCGTAAGACTCTTGCCATTTAAGTAGGTAAACATGTTGATCTAGACTGTTCGATTGGACTCGATATCTCACCAACAGAGTAGAATTTTGTAATATACGTCACTGGCTATTCGCTGTCACTTACAAAAATAGGTCATATCTACTGTAGAATAGAATGTTATATACATTGCTCCAAACTCCATCAGCACTATAAATAACAGATTTCGCTATAAAAAAAACACGCTTGTTCTTTCTCTCTTCACAAGTAAATTATCCTCTTTCTCTAATTTTTTTCTTTCTATCCTGATTACTAATTTGAGCGTGGGAATGTTGAAATTCGGGACAAATGGGCTAAGTGTTTTTTACAGGTTCCTTCAACTATGATCCGATTGGGACTGATCTTCGATTCTCAGCTCATTTTTTCGTCTACCACAAGGTAGAGATACCCTATCTTTATAAATTTTTGTGATTTATTAATATGGTTACAACCAACAGCAAAAAATGTAATTAAGTAAAACACTGCCATAATAGCTCGCGATCATAGAAGACAAGTTCTATATATGTTGAAAATTGAAGTTTTTAAAATTTCAATGATATATTCATATATTCAAAAATCATGTGATAAAAAAACAATATTTTTTGGGCAATTGAAAGTGACAGTCATAGAAAATGTTACTCATATCCGGATAATCATCCAGGATATTTTGTCACGAAGTTATAAACTATACTTTTTCGTTTGTTTTTTAAGGAAAGTTGCAAGCTATACCAATCCTTTAGATATGCCGGAAGAAATTGCAAGAGTGCTATCCATATTTTGAAAGAACGTTGAATCGTGATTTTGTAGCTCGAACTGATCTTGTTGTCTTTCTTCACTGAATTTTACCTTCTCACAAAAAAAAAATTGTTTTGTTCTAATTATCGCAATTACCATGTTCGCGTTATGGTTTAAAAAAAATTACAATAGCTATAAAAGTACAATAAAATTAATTTTTTTTAAATATAATATTAAAAAAGAGATTATTTGATTTTTTTTATTAAAAGTGAGATTTAACGTGGAATTACAAAAATATCACCGGAAGAAATCGAAATTGAAATGCCAGGCCCTATTTACTTGTAGAAAACAAGGCTTGTTGTCTAAAAAAAATTTATGTAGAAAATAGAAAACAGGAATGCATTTTACTTGATTAAATTTTTCCAAAATTGAAAATAGAAAATAACTTTTCAAAATTTCTAAAGCATAAAACGATTTAGAAAACAACTTTAGGATGTTTTCCACAGTTTTCCTTTTCCATGGAAAACACGGCACAAATATCGGAAACGACGTCAAAAACACGATCTTCTGATCCTATCCATACTTTTTTTCCTCTTCCTACTCTCCTCATGTTTACTTCTTAGATATCAAAATTGATTTCTCCTGGTATATCTCAACTAAATTGGATTTCAAAACCTTATGGGATTCGATTGAATCTGTATTTAAATTGAATTTTAGATTTCTGCTATGGTTATTCTCAAAGAATATTGCCTTTCTTCCTCTTCTCAGTGTGAGCAACTACCAATATTCAGCTGGGTAGTGTATTTTTAGCTGAAAGTTCATTTGCTTCGGATGTTGGGGTTGGGCTGCGATTCTGTTTAAAGAGGTAAAGGGAAAAACTAATTTATGTTTAATTGAAATTTTAACTTATTTATTGTCTGATTTGGTGACTGATTCGGTGTCATCAAGGGTGACTGATTTGGTGGCCTAGATCAACGAGTAAGGCAATAACTCGTCAAGTTTGAAAACTGAAATTTCCTGTTTATCTGAGAATTACAGACTGTCTAAGCAAGGTAGGAGGTGTCTTCGCTTTAATCTATGGTTTTGTTTTTTTTGAAGTTTTCTAGCTGGCCTTGAGTCTTCTTTCCTTCATTCGGAGATTTGGGGAGTTTACCTTGAATGGTCTGGTTTTGTTTTGTTTAATTTGAATTCCCAATTTCATTTCTTATTTGCTGGTCATACTGGTTTTGTTTTGTTTAACTTGAATTCAATCAAACATAAACTGAATTTTGTAGATTAGAGACAATCGTGATCAATCAAACATACAACTTTTACTCCCAAAATGGCGTCAATGGCATTTTAAGATGATTCATCAAGTAATGATCTATATATTCATATTCCAACAAAAAATTAAAATTGTAAGACCTATTTCTTAAAAAAATATTGTATTACAAATTCTCGATAACTTCATCATCTCTGCATTCTCCAATATCAATCATCAATGTGCCCTTTTTCTCTGTTGGCAACACCCTGCAACAGTTCCTCCTTGGAGCCTAAATCATATTCAAAATAATATTAATAATAACTATTATCTTCCTTTAAAATAATAATTTCACTCAAAAGAAAAAAAAAAAACTTATGAAGTCACAGATGCATATTACAATTGCCACCTATTGTTTGGGTAGCAATTTTGACTCTTTCACTGATATCTTTAAGTATTTTATACTATTTTACATAGAAGTCAAAAGAATTTTTGCATCTTGATTTCTAATCTAAAGTCGCTGCCTTTATATGTTTTTGTTTGTATTGCTTAATTTACACTTATGCTCACTAAGTAATTTTTCCATTTTATAAGAGGGAGCTTGAGAGGTTTTACTCATTTAGATGTACATGCTTTAAATGTTTTTACCAGGTACACACCAGTTCGGTTGGATTCAGTTGTTGGAGAATTAAAATTATCTGAAACTTTATGAGCAATGTTCTTTCCATCATGTTGAATAGTGCATTTGTCCATCAAGTTCTCAGCTATCTATTATTAGACTAGCTAGAGTTGTGAGTATGATGAATAGTGTGGTATGTACAGCTCAATATTTCAAGTTATTCATTTTTTTAATTGATGTTCACATCAGATGTTCGGTGGATTTACTTGTTGAAAACATAGTTAGTGATTTAGTTCTACTCTAATTTATTGTAATAAATAAGGAAGATTTTTATGTGAAATAACATAAGAAATATAATAAATAAGGTTTTTATTTGCATGTCATACTGCAGTGATGCTTAGAACTCGAAACATAAGACATTGAACACCATTCGGATGTTTATATGTAATTTCCTCTTTGAATGCCACCTCCTATTCATTGACGTGAATTTTACGAATCAGCTTATGGATAAAACAATCGCTTTGAAGGCTTGGGGATGTATCAGGTTGATTGACTAAGAATGTATCTAGCACTGATTGGGAAGATTGTTTAAATTTGTGAATTTGGTAAGAGTCTGTTTAACTACTTCCTTTTTATTTCTTTGTTGACTTAATGAATGGGAATAGATGGATATTTACTAGTAATTGCAGTGTGATTGGTTTACTAGTTGATTTCACGAATGGGAAAAGATGGATATTTACTAGTAATTGCAGTGCGATCTCATAGAAAAAATTGGATTGTATAAAGAACCTGTTTCTCTCAGGTGAAAATCAAAGTCAGTCTGTTGTTGTTGTAATTAGAAGTTCTGATTATCTTAGATCAAAATTACTTTTGATGTGCCTACCGCATATAAACAGGAAATTGCTTCTTTATTGACTGATATAGTTTGGTATTAGTTTTTGTGAACTCTCTAATTAGCTATGTGTTTTTCTGCTTGCTTCATCATGCAGATCAATCGGTTATTGACAAGGCAACCAATGGCATATGTATCTTTGTATAGTGCAGCCGTCACGATTTGAATGTGGTCAGTATGTTCCTAGTTTGCTTTTCTTGAATATATTTATGTGATTTGATAGAATGTGCTATGATTGTTTGGCATTATATATATGGTTCACTTGATAAACATTATACACAAACTTACATTAGCTTTTATATTTCTTTTCCAAATATTAAACCTATTAATGTTGGTACTTGTAAGCTTATTAAATGCTTTTTTTTTTTGTAAATATCTTACCTTAAAAAGTATGCTAATAAATTTGTTGAGTGGTTGTGTTGGCTTATTAAATGCTATGTTTTTTTTAAATATCTTTGCAGCTGCCCTTCATCAAAAAGTTTCTTTACTGTAAATGGTATTTGAAATAGTATCTCTTTTGCTTGTTGGCACTAGTCTTAGCATAATCTTTTTATCACCTTTACTTATGATTTCTCTTAGTTGTTTTTATTTATATAATGGTAGCTAGGTTTCCTGATTGAGGAAGTTCATATACTTCCTACTGATGTATATGTAGCGTATATGTATGTTACAAAAGAATGCTATGTAAAGATAAATATTGGCTAAGAAAAATGAAATAAGAATGTAACACCCTTATCACTCCGATCTAACGGAACAGTACACGCAAACCGAAAAAAAAATTTTCTTTTAATTAACTTTTAAATAACACCAAAATTCGATATTACCAATTACTTAGGTATTCAATGACCTATAACTGTCCCGGATTACTATTCACATAATAAAATTTCGGCAATATAACGGCTGTATTTTAACTAGTCTCCTGAAAAACAGACAAAACACAGACTCTCAGAGGCACAACACTTCTAAAACAATACTTCCATTTCTCCAATTTTTCATCAAACATCCAATAACTCAAAACATATCATAATCACAGTTACACACATATCTATTTACATATTTTTACATATCCAAATACTTATACATATCAGTCATTTATATACATACCAAAACCTACAAGCTACAAAATAAAATAGCTTCTCCATTTGTGCATCATTGCTCCACGAACTCGGTACCTGCATGCTGAGCATAAATTATGCCCAGTGGTGACTAACAATCCTAATACTTTCTTTGTAATATTTATTTCTTTATTATACTTTACCAAATCAATTAAATTCTAAAACAAGTACAACCAAACGCATTTTAATCAAATTTAAATAAAACAGTTGTTTTTCACATTATTTACACTTTTTTTCATTTATTACATAACTTTGACAAGTTTTCCCTTTTAGTTTTCAAAATTGTGCTAAATTTCAAAAATGTCCTTTTTGTCTTAATATTTACGATTTTGCTATTATAGTCATTTATTTTCATTTTCATTACACAAATTCCTTCATTATTCATCATTTATTCTTTACTTTACTACTTTTGGGTAAAATTACGGTTTAATCCCTGTACCATCAAATTTTATCTTATTGACACTATTAAGTCTCCAAAATTACTATTTTGCCCTTGTTAACCATTTCTCACTTATATTTACTTATTAATTACCCATTTTGGCAAAATTTTTATTTTGCCCCTGAACTTTCATTTTCTTTCGTTTAAACCCTTTATCCACTTTAAACTTCATTTTTATCATTCTTTTCATTTCTTTTAACTTATTATCACTTTCATTTCATTTCATGCCCCTAGTACAGTACCGACAGAAATTCTCAGACTGGATACTCGAAACGTGGACCCCATGGGCCACATATAGACTGAAAAATGATCTCAACGATCATTTTTCCACGTAGCAGATACCAGGTACAAACAGAAGCTATGGAGATCAATGATCCTACCATAACTAAGCAAGTCGTCGTGACTTGCACCGCGGTACAAATATCCCTATGGCTAGCTAATTATATCCTGAGCTAGGCTTTTACTGCCAGACTAATTCTAAGCGCATAATTTCATAAAAATTACAATCAAATTTTAATTTTTTCATTATTTCATTACTCGAAAATACTCGTATTTATTTCTTTCCATTCTTTTACATAGATTGTGAATTATTCTACCATAATTCACCAAAATCATTCACTTTCTCATCAAATTGCACATTATTTCATATTAATTCCATATTTCCATTACTTACATAATTGAAATTATTCTCTAAAATATTCATTTAATTTCAATAAATTCCATAAAAATTCTTAAGCATATTATTTCATTTCTAATATGATTTTGAAGCATAAAATCATCAAAATTTACAAAATACACCTTATTTTTCTTAGGAATTTCATTTGGTCACTATAAGGTTTATACTATATATTCATGTAACAATTCATTTAAGTATTTAAACACACTCATTTAAGGTCTCTTAACATTATTCTACCATTACTTTAAGTTAAACATCAATTATATCATATTTTCATTAAGTTACATAAAGGTTTAATGACTAAAATCAAAGGAAATATTAAGATTCATTAGCCACTAACCTTCCTTTCTTGCTCTAGGATGCCTAAACTTTTTTTTTCTTGCCTTTAGCCTTGAAAGCTTGCAATTCACTTTGATTCCCTAAGAGAACCAAAATTTTAACCCATTAAAACTCTAGTTTTTCAACCTCAAATGCTAAAAATAACATCATAAATAAAATCTAGGCACCCAAAAATATAAGTAGGCACCTTAGAAAGAATTTAAACCCATTGGTTTCACTTACCTCAAATGAAACCCTAAACTCTCTCTCTTAATTTTCCTTGATTTTCTTCCTTGATTTGAAGAGAGGAGGTCATAAAACTTAACTAGAGATGCAGAAATTACTATTGGGTGGCTTAATTTAGTGTGAAATGGAGAGAGAGAAGAAGAAAAAGCTTGGCAACAATGGTGGAATTTTCGGCCAAGGAGAGGAGATAAGGAGGAAGATGATTTGCTGGCTTGTTCCAGAAATTTCACACTATATATAGGCCTTCTAAATGGGTGAATTAGGCTTGGGTTGGCATTTAATTAAGGCCCATTAACTCCCTAATTCAAGGCCAATTTGATTTCTCCTCTTTTCTCACTCCAAATTTGATTTCATAATTCTTATCACATCAAAATTAGATAGTACACAAAATTTTGGCTCAATCGGAGTCCGTTACTGGTCCGATTCAATCGAATTGGTTCGATTCGACAACTGTCGATATCGCCGAAAAATTTATTTCTTTATACCAAAATATTCTACATAAAATTTCATAAAGATCTGCAAAATATGGAAATTTTTGGAGTTTATTTGCTATTTTTAAAAATTTATGCAAAATCAAGTCACCTTCCCTATCAGGTAAATTGACTCGCTACCTTTTTCGTATTTTTGATTTTTGGAGGCCTATTTGACCTCGATTTCACTTCAAATTTCAACTCCGGACTCACCATGACCAATACTTTCCGATAGTCAAATAAAATATTTTTCATTTTCGGATCCGTTTTACGGTCCGAATGCACTATTCACCATCGGAATTTACTGTTCACGGCCAGACCGGTGTTGAGGCCATTACAATTCTCTCATACTAAAAGAAATTTCGTCCTCGAAATTTACCTGTAGTGAAGAGGTGGGGATACTGATATCTTATAGTGGCTTCTGGTTCCCAGGTAGCTTCTTCAATATTATGATGGTGCCACAGTACCTTCACTAATGGAACCTGCTTGTTTCTGAGTTGACAGACTTCTCTTGCTAAGATTTTCACTGGTTCCTCTTCATAGGTCATGTCATCAGCCACTTGAATCTCTTCCTGTGTAATCACATGACTAGGATCCGATCTGTATCTACGGAGCATAGACACGTGAAACACGTCATGTATCTTTTCCAATTCAGAATGCAACTTTAATCGATAAGCTACAAGACCCACTCGCTGAAGTATCTCATAAGGGCCAATAAATCTAGGACTTAACTTGCCCTTCTTTCCAAATCTTAAGATCTTTCTCTACGGAGATATTTTCAGGAAAACTCGATCTCCCACCTGAAACTCTATGTCCTTTCTTTTCAAATCAGCATAGGACTTCTGATGATTCGCAGCTTCTTTCAATCTACCTTTAATGACTCGAACTTTCTCTTCAGAATCACGGATCAAATCAGAACCTACTAACTTCCTTTCACTCAATTCGGTCCAACATAGAGGAGTTCTGCACTTTCTACCATACAGGGCTTCAAAAGGAGCCATTTTCAAGCTGGATTGGTGACTGTTATTGTATGCAAACTCTGCCAAAGGTAAATGCTTTTCCCAACTGGATCTAAACTTTAGAATGCAACATCTGAGCATATCCTCCAACACCTGGATCACTCTCTCGAACTGGCCATCTGTCTGAGGGTGAAAGGCTGTACTAAAGTGAAGCCTCGTACCCAAAGCATCTTGAAAACTGTGCCAGAATCGAGAAGTAAACCTCTGATCCCTGTCAGAAACAATGAAAGATGGCACTCCATGTAATCTTACTATCTCATTAATATACAATTTCGCCAGTTTAGACAAAGGATAGTCCATCCATACTGGCAAAAAGTGAGCTGACTTGGTGAGTCGATCTATAATCACCCAGATGACGTCATGTTTCTTCCGAGTCAGTGGCAAGCCTGTCACAAAATCCATGGTCACTCGGTCCCATTTCCACTCTGGTACTAACAAAGGATGTAACAACCCTGAAGGAACTTGGTACTCAGCTTTTACTTGCCGACAGATCAGACATTTACTTACAAATTCTGTCACATCTCGCTTCATACCTGGCCACCAATAGAAAGCTTTCAAATTTTGGTACATTTTATTGCCTCCAGGATGCATTGCATAACTGCTATGATGTGCTTCAGTTAGAATACCTTTCTTCAACTCTTCCTGGTTTGGAACACAAAGCCTTTGCTTAAAATAAAGGCTCCCATCATCACTCAAGGAGTAATTCTCTACACTGCCATTCTAAAGTCTATTCGTAATGCTCATCAACCGATCATCTTCTTTCTGAGCAGTCTTAACTTGATGCACAAAGTCAGGCTTTACCTGCACTTCAGCTACCAGGGCTCCATCGGAAGCTAAACTTAAATGGACATTCATAGCTCGGAGAGCTGCAAATATAACAATCAATTACTAATGCAAAACAATCACTTGTACTAATTACTTAAGGGTATTCATATCACCTGACATAAATTTCCTGCTAAGTGCATCGGCTACTACATTAGCTTTTCCTGGGTGGTAATCGATGTAGCAATCATAATCCATGATCAATTTCAACCAGCGCCTTTGTCTAAGGTTAAGCTCTTTCTGAGTAAGAAGGTATTTTAAACTCTTATGATCTGAGTAGATATAGCATCTCTCGCCATATAAATAATGTCTCCAAATTTTCAGCGCAAGAACAATGGCTGCTAACTCCAGATCATGGGTAGGGTAGTTCTTCTCATGTGTTTTCAACTGTCGGGAGGCATATGCAATCACCTTGCCTTGTCGGGAGGCATATGCAATCACCTTGCCTTCTTGCATCAAAACACAACCTAATCCATTCCTAGATGCATCGCTATAGACTACAAAATCCTTACCCGATTCAGGTTGAGTAAGAATTGGAGCTTCAGTCAACATACTTTTAAGTCTTTCAAAATATTTTTTACAAGCATCAGTCCACACAAATCTAACATTCTTCTGTAGTAACCGGGTTAAAGGTATTGCAATAGTAGAAAAACCTTTAATGAATCTCCTATAGTACCCGGCTAAACCCAGAAAACTCCTCACTTCCGTAACATTCTTGGGTGGTTTCCATTGGATAATCGTATCAATCTTTGAAGGATCTACTTTAATACCTTCCGCCGAGATTACATGACCCAGAAAAGACACCTCATTTAACCAGAAGTCACATTTACTAAACTTAGCGTATAACTGTTTTTCCCTTAGGACTTGCAGAACAATCTTCAGATGCTTATCATGTTCTTCCGGCGTCTTGGAGTAGACCAGAATGTCGCCAATAAAAACTACTACAAACTGGTCTAAATAGGGATGAAAAACCTTATTCATCAAGTCCATAAAGGCGGCTGGAGCATTCATAAGCCCAAAAGGCATAACCAAAAATTCATAGTGGCCATACCTGGTACGAAAAGCAGTCTTCGGCACATCTGCTTCTTTCACTCCCATTTGATAATAGCCCGATCTCAAGTCAATCTTCGAGAAAATACCTACTCCCTTAAGCTGATCAAACAAGTCTTCAATGCGAGGGAGAGGATACTTGTTCTTAATGGTAACTTTATTCAGTTGCCTATAGTCAATGCACAACCTGAGTGTACCATTTTTCTTCTTGACAAACAGGACTGGCGCTCCCTAGGGAGAAACACTGGGCCGAATAAACTCCTTATCTAACAATTCTTGCAACTGAATTTTCAATTCTTTTAACTCTGCAGGTGCCATCCTATAAGGAGCAATAGAAATAGGTACAGTACCTGGAGCAACATCAATAGAAAATTTTACCTCCCTGTCAGGTGGTAAACCAGGCAACTCATCAGGAATGACATCCTGAAACTCCCTGACAGTAGGTACTTCTGACATCTTTGGACTGACTTTCTTTGCTTCCATTGCATAACACATGTAAGCCACACATCCTTTTCTAATCAACCTTTTTGCAGCAGTGGCGGATATCACATCGGACAGAAAATCAGTTCTCACACCTACCACTGTAACCTCTCGATCATTACTAAGCTTTAAGGTGACTCTCTTTTTTCTACAATCGACAGTCGCTTGGTGGGCGGATAACTAATCCATCCCCAAAATCACGTCGAACTCATGGAAAGGCAAAGCGATCAGGTTTGCCAGGAAGATGTGTCCCTGGGCACTAATAGGACACTGTCTGTACACTTTATCTACCACTACACTATGCTCCAGAGGATTGCTCACCAAAACATCCTGGTCCAAGCATTCCTCTTTCATCCCTCTATCCCGTGCTAAGGCAGTGCTAATATAAGAATGCGTGGAACCCGGATCAATCAATGCATGCACTGAATCAGATAGCAAGAGAAACGTACCAACTATCACGTCTGAGGCGTCCTCATCTTCACGTGCTCTGACAGCATAGGTCTGACCCGATACTCTCCTCTGACCCTGTGATGTCTGTCCAACAGGTATGGAGGCTGAAGTGTGAGGGGCGGCTCCCCTACCACGACCTCTAGGAGCTGAGGATCCTGTACCTGATGCTGGTGAATTAACTGAGGTAGTCTGCATGGTAGGACAGTCTCTGATCCGATGATCTCTGGATCCACATCTGAAACAGGCTCCTATCAGAAATCTGCACTCTCCAGAGTGAAACTTACCACAGTGTTCACAAGCCACTGCAGAATCACTATCTCGGTCTCGAGGGATACTAACAGTCGGAGCTCTGCCTCGAGATGCACCACCCTGACCTCGGCCTGCTGCTACAGGTGACTGTCCCTGAAATGCCTGAGATCCCTTTGCTTTCTTCCCTTTACCACTGAACTGTCCCTGCTTTCTCTTTTACTGAAATTGGGACTGTCTCTCAGCCTGCTCAGCCTGAGTCGTCTCTAACTTTATGGTTGCTTCCACCATAGCACGTAAGGTAGGATACTTCTGAGCTCCAATAATTTGTTTAAGCTCAGTATGCAGGCCTCTTTCAAATCTGTAACACAATTTCTCCTCTGTAGCCTGACCTTCATCCAGGTAAGCACTCAACCGCTCAAATTCTCTTTTATACTCTGCCACTGTCTTGTTTCCCTGTTTTAATCTCCAGAAAGCCTCTTGCATAGTGGCCTTATACTCGGACCCAATGTATTTCTTCTCAAACTGATCCATAAAGTACTCCCAACTCAACTGATCTGCAGGAGTATGTCTTCTGACTGAATCCCACCAAATGAATGCAGGACCCTGAAATAATGCTACAACACCTTCAAATTTTTCTTCCAGTGGGCTGTGGGTTATCTCAAACAACCTCTTTATCTTATATAGCCATTCTTCAGCCATTGAAGGTGTCAAAGGTTCTCTACCAGAAAAGTCTTCTGCCCCCAATCTCTTTAATTATTCTAGGATAGGTCTCCGCCTAGGCGGGGCTGGCTGAATCTGTACTACTGTCGGTTGAGGCTGCGCCGGAGCTGGAGCTGCCTGCAGTCTCTGCTAAATATAGTCAGCCATCAAATCAAGGAAGTCCGGCTGAGGGAAAGGAGGCGGTGCTACAAGAGGAGGGTTCTGTTGTGGGGCCTCTTGTCGCCCAATATTACTCGATGTCTCACTCCTGCTGTCAGCTGACTGTTGTCCTTGGTCAGTAGACATTTTTTCACTATAAAACAAAAGGAGCATATGCACATTAGTTTCCAAAACACCCACTTTCAAAAATAATTGGCATGTATATACAGACAAATCAATTAATACCCACTCCGATCTTAGAACCGTCTAAACCTTTTCTCTGATACCAATAAAATTGTAACACCCTTATCACTCCGATCTAACGGAACAGTGCACGCAAATCGAAATTTTTTTTTCTTTTAATTAACTTTTAAATAACACCAAAATTCGATATTACCAATTACTTAAGTATTCAATGACCTATAACTGTCCCGAGTTACTATTCATATAATAAAATTTCGGCAATATAAGGGTTGTATTTTAACTAGCCTCCTGAAAAACAGACAAAACACAGCCTCTCAGAGGCACAACACTTCTAAAACAATACTTCTATTTCTCCAATTTTCCATCAAACATCCAATAACTCAAAACAGATCATAATCACAGTCACACACATATCTATTTACATATTTTTACATATCCAAATACTTATACATATCAGTCATTTATATACATGCCAAAACCTACAAGCTACAAAATAAAATAGCTTCTCCATTTGTGCATCATTGCTCCACGAACTCGGTACCTGCATGCAGCAGAAACTACATGCTGAGCATAAATTATGCCCAGTGGTGACTAACAATCCTGATACTTTCTTTGTAATATTTATTTCTTTATTATACTTTACCAAATCAATTAAATTCTAAAACAAATACAACCAAACGCATTTTAATCAAATTTAAATAAAACAGTTGTTTTCACATTATTTACACTTTTTTTCATTTATTACATAACTTTGACAAGTTTTCCCTTTTAGTCCTCAAAATTGTGCTAAATTCCAAAAATATCCTTTTTGTCTTAATATTTACGATTTTGCCATTATAGTCATTTATTTTCATTTTCATTACACAAGTTTCTCCATTATTCATCATTTATTATTTACTTTACTACTTTTGGATAAAATTACGGTTTAGTCCCTGTACCATTAAATTTTATCTTATTGACACTGTTAGGTCTCCAAAATTACTATTTTGCCCTTGTTAACCATTTCTCACTTATGTTTACTTATTAATTATCCATTTTGACAAAATTTTTATTTTGCCCCTGAACTTTCATTTTCTTTCGTTTAAGCCATTTATCCACTTTAAACTTCATTTTTATCATTCTTTTTATTTCTTTTAACTTATTATCACTTTCATTTCATTTCATGCCCCTAGTACAGTACCGACAGAAATTCTCAAACTGGATACTCGGGACGTGGACCCCATAGGCCACATATAGACTGAAAAATGATCTCAACGACCATTTTTTCACGTAGCAGATACCAGGTACAAACAGAAGCTATGGAGATCAATGATCCTACCATAACTAAGCAAGTCGCCGTGACTTGCACCACGGTACAGATGTCCCTATGGCTAGCCAATTATATCATGAGCTAGGCTTTTACTGCCAGACTAATTCTAAGAGAATAATTTCATAAAAATTGCAATCAAACTTTAATTTTTTCATTATTTCATTACTCGAAAATACTCGTATTTATTTCTTTCCATTCTTTTACATAGATTGTGAATTATTCTACCATAATTCACCAAAATCATTCACTTTCTCATCAAATTGCACATTATTTCATATTAATTCCATATTTCCATTACTTACATAATTGAAATTATTCTCTAAAATATTCATTTAATTTCAATAAATTCCATAAAAATTCCTAAGCATATTATTTCATTTCTAATATGATTTTGAAGCATAAAATCATCAAAATTTACAAAATACACCTTATTTTTCTTAGGAATTTCATTCGGTCACTATAGGGTTTATACTATATATTCATGTAACAATTTATTTAAACATTTAAACACACTCATTTAAGGTCTCTTAACATTATTCTACCATTACTTTAAGTTAAACATCAATTATATCATATTTTCATTAAGTTACATAAAGGTTTAATGACTAAAATCAAAGGAAATATTAAGATTCATTAGCCACTAACCTTCCTTTCTTGCTCTAGGATGCCTAAGCTTCCTTTTTCTTGCCTTTAGCCTTGGAAGCTTGCAATTCACTTTGATTCCCTAAGAGAACCGAAATTTCAACCCATTAAAACTCTAGTTTTTCAACCTCAAATACTAAAAATAACATCATAAATAAAATCTAGGCACCCAAAGATATAAGTAGGCACCTTAGAAAGAATTTAAACCCATTGGTTTCACTTACCTCAAATGAAACCCTAAACTCTCTCTCTTAATTTTTCTTGATTTTCTTCCTTAATTTGAAGAGAGGAGGTCATAAAACTTAACTAGAGAGGCATAAATTACTATTGGGTGGCTTAATTTAGTGTGAAATGGAGAGAGAGAGAAGAAAAAAAAGCTTGGCAACAATGGTGGGATTTTCGGCCAAGGAGAGGAGATAAGGAGGAAGATGATTTGCTGGCTTGTTCCAAAAATTTCATACTATATATAGGCCTTCTAAATGGGTGAATTGGGCTTGGGTTGGCATTTGGGCTTAATTAAATAATTAAGGCCCATTAACTCCCTAATTCAAGGCCAATTTGATTTCTCCTCTTTTCTCACTCCAAATTACTCCAAATTTGATTTCATAATTCTTATCACATCAAAATTACGTAGTACACAAAATTTTAGCTCAATCGGAGTCCGTTACTGGTTCGATTCAACCGAATTGGTTCGATTCGACAACTGTCGACATCGCCAAAAAATTTATTTCTTTATACCAAAATATTCTACATGAAATGTCATGAAGATCTACAAAATATGAAAATTTTTGGAGTTTATTTGCTATTTTTAAAAATTTATACAAAATCAAGTCACATTCCCTATTAGGGAAATTGACTCGCTATCTTTTTCGTATTTTTGACTTTCGGAGGCCTATTTGACCTCGATTTCATTTCAAATTTCAACCCCGGACTCACCATGACCAATACTTTCCGATAGTCAAATAAAATATTTTTCACTTTCGGGTCCGTTTTACGGTCCGAATGCACTATTCACCATCGGAATTTACTGTTCACGGCCAGACCAGTGTTGAGGCCATTACAAAGAATGCTATTCATTATCATTTTTTTATTTTATCGTATTTATTTGGGTTTTTAGTATATTTAATTAAAAGCTTCTTATATTATACAGGAGTCATTGAGTCAATCAACTCTGCTGCTCACATTATTTAATGATATTAATATATATTTATATCACAATAGTAGCAACAAAGCATGATAATGCACTAAACAGATGCCGGTCACACCTATCATGATTATCTAATGTTGCCATGCAGAGCACATCATTTCTCAAGACAAAAAGTGCAATAAAAAGTTAATCAGCACAAAAACTTCGACTTTCTTGCTTGAAAGAGGTCAGTTCACCAATCACTTTTGACTGGCTATTGTGACTAGAACTATAGATTTATCATTTTAATTCTAAAGCTTTCAACTTCATTAGGACACCTAAGTTGAACTTGATAAGTTGCTTGGTCATAACGGATTGGTCTTAGAGCTTGTATAGATGTAGCTGAATTTGCATGTACATCTTATGTTATATTGTTGTTATAACGAGTTCTCACTTTAATGCTTGTAGTTTCTTTTCTCTGTTCATTGAAAGGACTGTAATAACAGTTGCTTAAAAGATACATGTATATGTACACAAACATTTTAAGTTATTAAGGTTAACTCCATTTATGAACATATCTTAAAAGTTGACAATCATTTAGATTTTTCTTAGGTAGGTAAGTGGTGAATAGGAATTTTAAGCCTAAATTATGTTCTTATATAATTGATTGACACATTTCTTGTTATTTTTTAAATTCTCAAATATGTGCTTAAAATATATTTAAAATTTTTGATGCTTCATAAAATGTAAATTTTGTTTTATATAGATAATTAGACGGGGGGAAAGAAACGGGGGGAAAGAATGGAAATGGTGAAGAATCGAAAGATTGGCCTGACAGTAATGAACTCGCTTTTTTAAATATTTTATACAAAATAGTTAAAAAGGATCCGAATGGTACGCCATCTTTTAAACCATCAGATTGGCAAGAAATGGATGACGAATTATATATAACAGTGGGAGAAAGATATGGTATTGAAAAGATAAAAGGCAAATACAATCATCTTCGGATGAAACATCGATAATTTGCTGAATTATTGGAGCATACCGGGGTAACTTATGATTCGTATTCAAATACTGTATTTGCTATTGAAGATATTTGGCAAATGTTTTACAAATTAAGGATATTATTAATTGAGTTTTTTAATTATTACTTTTTCACATTAAGGTACATATTACTAATATCAATATTTAAAATATTTTTTCATTTAAATTACATAAGCACAAGAATTTCAAATCATTTAAGAAAAATGGATGCAAGCATTATGATCTATTGGGTAAAATTTTCAGTAAATCTACTATTACTGGGCATCTGCACCATGTTTCTACACAAGTACCTTATGATTCAGATGACGAGCATCAAATTGAAGAAGAATTTCTTCAAAGGGGCATTCATCATGGATCAGATGGAGGAAAAAATAGTGCTTTAAGTTCAAAAGATAAGCGAGATCCTACCGATTACAATATTGGCTCTGATAGAGCCAAGAAAGAAACCAAATTTGAAAAATTGGATTCATGTTTGAAAATGTGGGCTGCTTGTTTAAGTGCTAGAGTTGAAAAGGAATTAGCAAAAACAAAAAAAATATAAATTAAAAAGCAATCAAGTTACAAATGTTGAAGCTGATCCATATTCTACAGAGGCATGTATGAATATTTTGGAAGAAATGAAAGATATTTTCTAGTGTTGCTTATAACAAAATACTGGAAAAGTTTGTCAATCTAGAATGGAGAAAAATATTTGTCTTAATGCGTAACAATATAAGAAGAGATTGGATTGAAAGTTTATGTAAATGAACATTCAATATTTTTTTAATTATATTATGTCTTATGGCTTAACTTATTAAGCTAAATTTTGTTATCTAAATTTTTTGAATAAATATATATAAGTTGTTTGTTTTCATTTTTTATTTGTTCCTTAAATTTTATATATATATTTTTTAAATTGATGCAGGATTTATGGATCAAAATTTGCATCAAAATCAAGTATTAGTGTATTCAACTTGTAGTGATAGTTCTAGTAGTAATGGGGATGAAGATATTTTAGATTTACTTTTAGTTAGATTTTTTTATGTCTTGGAATTTTATAGGAATAGTTCATTGCAGAACTTCAATACTTAGTGGAAAAAATTATATTCTTGAAGTTCTTGTAGGAAATCCAACTAGGTGTTATGAAGGATTTCGTATGGCACCACATGTATTTATAAATTTATGTGGAAAATTAAAATTGATGGATTTATTAAGAGATAAAAGGGATGTTAGCATAGAAGAAGGAGTGGCGATGAGTTTGTTAGTTTTATGTCATAATCTTCGTCAAAGGGTTATAGCAGAACGAGATCAACATTCACTTGCTACTATTCATAAATGGTGTAAGATGGTGATTAGAATATTGGCTACTTTAGGTACTCACTTTATTAAATATGTGAATAGATTTTCTATGCAGTTAGAAATTCAAAATAATCCCAGATGGTATCCATATTTTGAGGTAAAATAATATACTATTAAAATATTATTATTTTATTATTTTAATTATTATATTAGCACTACATATATATACAATATTAAATTTAAGTTAAATATTCTTCTTTTGTCTGGTTAAAAAATGCATAGGTGCAATAGATGGTACTCATGTGTCAGCTTGGTCACCGGCTTCTAAATAAAAGACCTTTCGTTGTAGAAAGGCAACATTTGTGACTCAAAATGTTATGGCCGTATGTTCTCACGATATGTTATTTACATTCGTGTATATTGGATGAGAAGGGACAACAAATAATTTTATAGTATTTCTTGATACATTGACAAGACAGGAAAATAATTTTTCATTTTCAAGTGGTGGTAAGAGTTTTTATTATCATTTTTCTCTTAATATTAATTTATGTTATTATCATTTGATTAATATAAATATTAATTTATAGATTATTATTACGTCTTGTATGCTGGTTATCCAAATATACCTAGATTTTTGGCTCTATATCGCGGTAAAAGATATCATTTAAATAAATTTTGTGGGCGAGGAAGAATTACAAGAAAATATGAGTTATTTAAGCAGAGGTACTCATCCTTACGTAATGTGATAGAAATAGCATTTGGAGTGTTAAAAACTAGATTTTCAATTTCAAAATCAATACCAAACTATCCTTTACATCGACAAAAACTTATTCCCACTGCATGTTGCATAATTTTCTCAGAATGAAAGATAGAGCCGATTAGCTGTTTACATTTTATGGTAGAGAAGATTTGACAATGCCCGAAGAAGTCACCACTGGAGTACAACAAGAGGGTATTATTATTGATTTATCCCAATAAATGCAAATGAGAATAGTTAGAGAGGCAATTACTGATCGATTGTGAAATGATTATAATAATAATAGAAATTAAAAATTGATTACATTTTTTAGTTTACTATCATATTATTTTTAATTCAATGTTCGTTAATTTATAAATATTAAATTTAATTAAATTATTTTAATAAATTTATAATTTAATTATATAAAAGTATTATTTCAAATTTAAAAATTAGAGTGTATATAATAATAATAATAATAATATATAATTTAATTTTTTTAATTTAGAAAGCTTTTTTTTATTTTTAACAAATGAATATATTTTTTCATTTTTTATTTTCAGGAAAATAATTTTTCATTTATTGACAGGTGAACACATTTTTCAAATTTTATATAAAAAATAAATATTTAAATTATTTAAAAAAATAAAAAATAAAAAATTATTTTATGTAAGTAAATGTATCTCCAATATCCGTATTTTCGTATTTTTTTATCCAATGCCAAGATAAATATTTAAAATATACAGAAAAATTCCATTAATAAAAAAGGAAAGAAAATGAAAAAATTCCAGGTGGCGTAAAAATAAAGCCAGTGCATATTCAAATAAAAGACCCGCAGGGGATCGACGCGTAACCCAGAAGAGGCATTTGTCTTGCTTTGAAATACGTTCTGAGACGCAAGGTCTCACCTCCCTCTTTCTCGACGATTCTCAGAGCCCGCAATCTTCTCGACCCGCACCCTGTAATCGCATATCATATCAATCATATCTGCTTATCGCGACACAACCATACTCTTATTCTCCACACAAGTCCTCATTTCTCAGTTTCTCACTCGTTACGATGCCCAACTTATCGTCGACGCTACGGAATCAGATTCGGTTCTTGCTCCAGAGCTTGAACGCTGCCAACGTCGATGTCGACTCCCTTTTTCGAGAGCTCTGCCAGGTACCCCCTTCATTTGACAATCCAAGTACCATAATTTCGTTGCGCTGACCATAACTCTTATTTACTGTGTTCACTCTCGTTAAACCCTAACATTTATGCCTGTTGTCTTATGGCTTCTCTGATCCTTGTTTGATTTTGGTGTATCTTCTGTTTTGTTGTGCATTCCTTTTCGAGCTAGGGTTTCATCTTTGGCCTGGATGTAAAGGAGAGTGGGAATAAAAAATGACGCTGAACTCGTTCTTTAGATTTTGTTCGAACTTAAATGTAGATATCTAGCAGTTTTAACGTTAGTATAGACTTGGATTCAATCTGATAATGGTGGGCTAGTGCTGGAGACTTTGACTACTATACCAGAGAGTCTTTTACTGATTTATTTGTATTAGATGTTTGGTCATATAAACTGAGTTTTCTAATATTACATTGTGGATTCTGTAATAGCGTTGCTAATTACCCATGGAGGCGCAATTGCATATTGGAAGAGTTATGTAAATGCTTCAACTATGCACATTTCGCTCCCAATCACTGTTTCAGCTTTTTTTTTTTTTTTTTTTCTCATCCGAAGAAATTGGGTTGATCACTGGGCACGTGATTACAGTTTTTCTCTTATAATTGTGCTCTAATTGTATTGCGCTGCGTGAATGGTTTGTTTCAATCATGTTATGTCTTGAAGCGCTGCATATGGAGTCATTGCAAGGTTGGCCAATCCTTTTTATCGGTTAAGGTTGTCCTTAGTGCAGTTGGTCATGTATATGTTGCACCGTATGAATGTAGAATGCAAGCCTTTGAACTAAGAATTGCTCATGATCTCTAGTTTTCATGAACTTGAATTTTTGACATGGTCTTTCATGTTGTCTTCTCACTGGCAGTTTATTGAATATGGAGCTGAGGGAAGCATTTTGGTGCTTGAAGCCTGCTTGGAGCACATGTGCTTGCAGAGGGCAGACTCGAACAACATGCACTTGGAATCAGTTATTCTATCAATTTTCAAATATCTTTTTGACAAACCAAATTTCAGTACCGTGCTTTGTCAGTCACTTAGAAGTTCAGATATTAGTGAAGAATTCTTGGAGAATTTTTCTAATACATTGAAGTTATCCCTATCTGAAAAAATTGGCATTGGTCTTGCTTTGTCTGATTTGGAGAATCATGGAACCGGAATTGTTGGTCGGTATTTTATTGGCTAGCTGTTACATTGTTGGAACAATGATTTATTGCTTCATCAGTTTTCTTAGTCTTAAGCATTCATAACTCTTCTTTTTGGTTTACAGCAAAGAAATTTTGTATGACTCAGATTGAGGAACTGTGTTTGCATCCGGTCTCCTTGAATTCTGCAGAGCAAATTCAGAATATTATTATGTTCCTTCGGCGATCCGAGGGACTTTCCAAGCATGTAGATCAATTTTTGCAGATGTTATCCTTGTTGCAACCGAAGGATGCTTTCCCATTTGTTTTAACTCCTTTGCTTTTGGAGGAAAAGCGCGAGGCCAATTTCTTGAGGTTCTAACCTTCTTTTTTTCTGCATATGTTTTTCATCTGTATTTTGATCTGAAATTTTTATATCTTAAATGGTCTGACTTTTCTGTTGCAGGAATATGGATCTATTCTATGATTGCGAGGAAAATGAATTTGATGTGCTTTTAGCTGAAATGGAGAACGAAATGAGCACAGGTGATATTGTGAAGGAATTAGGCTATGGGTGCACATTTGATGCCACTCACTGCAAAGAAATACTGTCCCACTTCTTACCTCTGACTGAGAGCACTATCTCAAAGATACTGGGAACTATTGCACGCAACCATACTGGCCTTGAAGACAACCAAAGCACATTTTCAAACTTTGGCTTAGCTCTTGGTTGTAACATTCTCACAGACCTGCCACTGTTGAGCTCCTGGGACATTGACATCCTTGTAAAAACAATCAAGCAACTTGTGAGTCCACTTATGGTCTTGTATTTCTTTCACTTTTTATGTGGTTATTGCTTATCTTTCAAAGGAGAACTGTGCATTATTATAAGGCTTATATGCTTTATACAGGCTCCTGGTACCAACTGGATACAAGTGATGGAAAATATGGATCATGTGGGGTTTTACATTCCTAACGAGGAAGCATTCTCATTATTTATGTCCATGTATAGGCATGCCTGCCAGGTACATCTCATTAATTTAGACATAACGGCATGCATCTTTATGGTTTGGGGTCTGTTTCTGAATTGGAGATTTCTTTCTTGCTTGTTCTGAATCTGTATGATTTAACTATTCAGGAACCATTTCCTCTCCATGCTATATGTGGCTTCCTTTGGAAGAACACTCAGGGTCAAATATCATTTCTCAAATATGCTCTATTGGCTCAACCAGAAGTGTTTACCTTTGCCCATTCTGGACGGCAGCTGGTATGATGTTATGTGATAGAATTTTATTTGCCTGGACAAACTTCCTATATAGGTTTTATTTCCATCATTTTATCATGCAATATGATATATTGTAATTGGTCAACTATTGTTTGTGCAGGTCTATAATGACAGGGTACATGGACCTAAGCTTCAAGCTGGGCACGTTAATCATGCGTGGTTATGTCTCGACCTTCTTGATGTGCTTTGTCAACTGGCTGAGAGGGGTCACTCTAGCTCTGTTCGATCAATGCTTGAATATCCTTTTAAGCATTGTCCTGAAATCTTACTTCTTGGACTGTCACATATCAATGTACTTCTCTTGTTTCATTATTAATTCTGCTATTTTCGTCGCTTTGTTTCCCCTAATACTTATATTGGCAATAATATTTTTTTGTCCATCAATGCAGACTGCGTATAACTTGCTCCAGTATGAAGTGGCTTTTACAATTTTGCCCATGGTATTGAAAAGTGCCACAGGCAGTGGTGTAATACTGTACCTCTGGCATGTAAATCCCAATCTTGTTATCCGGGGATTTGTAGATGCTCACAATATTGAGCCAGACTGCATTAGCAAGATAGTGGACATATGCCAAGAGCTAAAGGTAAAACTTGGAATCAAATTATGTTTAAACAGTTTTCTTTCAATCTGTTTCCAGTGGATGACAATGTCTATTATGTAATAAGGTGGGAATTTAAGGTCATCACAATCTGTTTTATTAATTTGCTGATTGTTTTCCCTTTGTTTTCCTTCCGTGTATTTGAAATCTTTGATGTTTCTTCTCACCTTCAACTTATATTTCTTATCCATTTTGCAGATCCTATCATCTGTGTTAGACATGATTCCCTCTTCTACTGGTATCAGATTATCAGCCCTGGCTTCAAGTAAAGAATTTGTAGACCTTGAGAAGTGGCTTACTACTAATTTAATTACATACAAGGATTTTTTCTTTGAGGTAAGGTTTGCTTCTCCATGCACTTGTAATCTCTAAGCAGGGCACCAAAAACTCACTAATTTTATCGCATTATAACTACTGTAGCTGAGTTATAATAATGATGGTGATTTGGTCTACTGAATTGCATTATCAATTTTCAGGAATGTCTGAAGTTTTTGAAGGAGATTCAACTTGGTGGATCACAGGATTTTCCCACCAAACCTTTTCATCATCCTAGCTCTGTGGTGAATATTTATATGGAATGCAGTTCTACATTTCTGAAGGTTCTATTAGTTGATCTCTATCTCCCTTCAATTTCATGCATATTATTTTCTATCATTTGGTGGTTTTCTTATTCTGATTGTGCACTACAGGTCCTGAAAGCTCATACAGGCTTAATTATCTCCAGTCAACTTTCCGAAGAAATGGAAAGGTTGAACTTAACAAGTACAGATTCTAATCCAAGGCTGCAGAATGGCGGCTCTGCGGATTCATCTACCCCAGATGTGTTTTCTGACGATGTTGAGACAGAGGCAAACTCCTACTTCCATCAAATGTTCTCTGGTCAGTTAACAATTGATGCGATTGTTCAGATGCTTGCTCGGTTCAAGGAATCACCTGTAAAAAGGTATTGTGTCCAAGCTTTTTCATATTTGGAGTCTCAACTTTCTTGTTAATGTCTTTTTCATCCTTTTTTTTTTATGGTGCAGATCCTTGTCCTAGGTTTTCTGGTACATAATTGAGTGCATGCAGTTATCTAAATAATATGTGTGTGTTTAGTTTTTTTTAGAAGCATGTTTGATTTGATGCTCTATAAATTATATTCATGCCTTTTCTATCTTATGCATTGCACCTGCTGTTTGCTAAAGTTGTCTACATCTTTTCCATCGCATGGACATATTATTATGATTCCTTAATTTGAATTGTTCCAGTCACCTGGACAAATGATTCCTATTCTCTAACTGTTGGGCTTTGATTCCCATTTGAAGTGGAAGGCTGTCTTTACAGCTGATGTGTGAACTTCACATTAATTTGCTGCAATTTTCTTACCAAGATGTTTTGCATCATTCTCTGCAGTAACAAAAATAAAAAGAAAATGCTCTTTGGTTTATTGGGTGTTTTATCATCCTCTCCAGTAACAACAATATATTAAGCTTTTTGTTGTGTTGGTGAAATTAATTATTTGTTGCAATAATTGACAGGGAGAAATCAATTTATGAGTGCATGATTGGTAATCTATTTGAGGAGTACAGATTCTTCCCCAAGTACCCTGAAAGGCAACTCAAAATAGCTGCTCTTCTGTTTGGTGAGTCTATTTACGGATTGCAATGTTATGATTCATGTTATCTTACTGCCAATTTCCCTATTCTCCTTGTACACTGGTTACTTCAGTAATAAATTTTGCCATCATTTTTTTTTTTTGTGGTGTGGTGGTGGGGATAAGCTTTGGGTGTAATGATTATGAGGGGAACTCTATGCTTTGGCTTTGTTGTTAATTGGCTGCTGAAGCACTAACATCTTACTTTGGCTATTGTGGTTGTCTTGAGGATTAATTTGAAAAATGCTTATATGAATTTGAATTGTTGTTCTGTTTATTTAATTCAATGATAGATGAGGATTTTCTAAGACACTTTAACTGTTTTGTGAAGCAGTTCAATCAAATCGTTCATTGATCGTGTTTTTTTGTGAATGTTTGGTGAATATGCCTTGAGCATTCATTTTGTTCTATACTACTGCCGATTTATTTTTGATGATATCTACTGTGTTAATTGTTTCACCTTCATTTTTTTAACATGTTTAATAGTAGCAAATTTGATATAGGCTGGGCTGAAATTGTGTGGGCGACTTAGCCTCTGTGCCTAAATTATTTGCTGTAAAAATATAGCAGACTGTTACATTAGGCTCAAATCTGATTTATCTATTTATCAAGCAGTCGTGTTTATATTGCCGATTTATTTTTGATGATATCTACTGTGTTAATTGTTTCACTTTCATTTTTTTGACATGTTTAATAGTAGCAAATTTGATATAGGCTGGGCTGAAATTGTGTGGGCGACTTAGCCTCTGTGCCTAAATTATTTGCTGTAACAATATAGCACTGTTACATTAGGCTCAAATCTGATTTATCTATTTATCAAGCAGTCGTGTTTATATAGTTAGGCTATTCTCAATCTTTTAGCAGGTGTATTCACCATTGATGCGAATCATGTTTCAGGTTCTGTCATTAAGCACCAGCTTGTAACTCATCTGACTCTCGGGATAGCCTTGCGCGGCGTTCTGGATGCATTACGCAAACCTCCAGATTCCAAAGTTTGTTTCATCTCCTCAATAACGTCCACTGATTTATGTTAGTGGATTTATGTTGTGTAATTTTGCTGATGAGATTCTGCCTGCAGATGTTTGTCTTTGGAACCAAGGCTTTGGAGCAGTTTGTGGATCGCCTGATTGAGTGGCCGCAGTATTGCAATCATATCTTACAGATATCTCATCTGCGTGGTACTCATTCAGAGCTTGTGGCTTTCATTGAGCGGGCACTTGCCAGGATCTCATCTGGCCATTTGGAGTCAGAAGGAAGTAACAATGCTTCTACTGCTCACCATCATAGTTTATCTCAGACTGGCGCAGGGAATGGGGAGGTAAATTGTTGTTTGTTTTCCATCTTGTTTCCTGTATTTATATCATGGCTTGTTAGGTCGCGAAGAAAAGTGTTACACAGTGTTCTTATTTTTTCCGTGAATATGAATTATCTTTATATGTGAGATATTCTGAAGAAATTTAACAGCAATTTTAGTTGCTATTATCTGAAATAATGTAATCTTCCTTTAGTTGATGCATCTATGGCTTCAATGGAGCATCCTAGTGATGTGATCTTCTGAAGTAGATATATTTCATAGAGCATTAAACTATTGACCAGTCTTTGCCTATTTGCTTTCTCACTAGTTTACACTATATTTTGACTGTCATTCCTCATGAAGATGTTGGAGTCACTGGGTAGGAAAAAAAAATGTAGGTGCAACTTAAGTTGTTTGAAATTTGCAAAAATGCAAGTAGAATATGGATTACCTTTTTAGGGTACTCATCTAATATGCTATGTGAATTTAGGGAGAGCTGTCCTTGAAATTTGTGTAAGCACTACTATCTAGGTTTCATTTAAGGCATATCTGAGCTGAGAATATGTTTTTAGATTGTTAGTTGTATTAGGACATGCTCTTGTAGTCTTGTAAAATGTGAATAGAAGCAAGTCAAATTGGTTGATGTGTTCTTAACAATTATGGTAGGATTGTTTCTCTAACGGTGTACTGATATTGTAGGCAAATAGTGTTAACATCACACAATCTGTGCAGCAACTCTCCTCCACACTCCATGTTCAGCAGAGACATGAAATTCCTTTGGATGATCGGCATAAAGTTTCTGTGGGGTCATCCAATGATACGAAGTCTCTTTTATCCTCTGGAGGGCAAGCTTCAGTTGCTCCTTTGGTTGATAATTCAAGCATTCAGAAGGTATGCCTTTTTTTTTATTACATGTCCTGTCATGTCACAAGTGTTTGCTTTTTAACAGTTACTATGGTTTTGTCTTATCATCTTGAGTTCTAAATTGCAGAGTGCAACTACTGGTTTAGCTGTGTTGTCTTCTTCTCATGGTTTTACCCGTCCTTCCCGAGCAGTTACCTCTACCAGTAATGTTCCATTACTAATTACATAATACATTCTATATAAATGTAGTGTGTTGTATGAGACATTGTTTCTAAGCATTGCTGATAGAACATGTTTCTGCTCAGGGTTTGGCTCTGCATTGAACATTGAAACACTTGTAGCTGCTGCTGAGAGAAGGAAGACGCCAATAGAGGTATGATCTATGGATTCTCTCTTTAATAAATGAATAGAAAATTTTGTATGGGCATACTGGGATGTTATTATAACATGGAATAGATATCTTGCCTGTTAAGCATTTCCAACATGAAGTTCTACTGCTAGTGCTAACTTCATTAAGAGTTTCACGTGGATAATTTATGGCTAAAAATCATTAATCCTTGTTAGTGCTAGTTTTGTTGGTGCCTAAGTTGTCCAGAGATTATGCATTTCTAGATCAGCTCGGCTTCAAATTTGAAGTTGCCCTTTATTTGGACAGACATGCACATTTTGCACTCTTTATGATCCTTTTCTATTAAGTTGTTTTCAGGTTGCAACATTTATTGGTTACCTACTGATGCTGCTGCTGCTCCTGGATTTTTGGGGCATCTTATTGCACGGTTAAACATTTTTCTGGTTTGGGTTGTGTACTGTAACTGGCTTCTTGCTTTCTGCTTTCAGGCGCCAGCTTCTGAGATTCAGGACAAAATATCATTCATAATTAACAACATCTCAGCTGCAAATATTGAAGCAAAAGCTAAAGAGTTCACCGAAATACTGAAAGAGCATTACTATCCCTGGTTTGCACAGTACATGGTTATGAAAAGGTCAGAGCTCTCTTTATTTATTTTTGTGAACTTTGCATGTGAATTTTTCTGCATGTCAATTTCACATTCTTTTCGTTGTTGATCCTAGCAGCCATTGCTCCTGCAGGCCATTATGATTCCTCCTCTTAATATGTTCTTGACTCTGTTTTGGATGATTAACTAAAATGTTCTTGACTCTGTTTTGGATGATTAACTAAGTTTTGCTGTGTATGCATATGCGATTGATTTAAATTTAACATCGTTGTGTATGCATATGCATTTATCTTTGTTTGTTTTTGAAGAAAATAATATGATAAATTTACTTTCCACTTCTGAAAATTGGTTTCTTCCCCTGCTATCAGATGCTTTTTATTCTGATTATCATGTTTCCATGTGT
This sequence comes from Excoecaria agallocha, assembly GCA_037975025.1. Classification (NCBI taxonomy): domain Eukaryota; kingdom Viridiplantae; phylum Streptophyta; class Magnoliopsida; order Malpighiales; family Euphorbiaceae; genus Excoecaria; species Excoecaria agallocha. Next base: position 68,012,471 of record CM075806.1, on the reverse strand, counting down.
CTATCCTCCCTTAATGTCCTTTCAGGGCAAGTATTGAGCCCAATTTTCATGACTTGTACTTGAAATTCCTGGACAAAGTTAATTCAAAGGCCTTAAATAAGGAGATTGTGCAAGCTACTTATGAGAACTGCAAGGTTTGCATTATTACTTGTCTTTGTGTCAAGCCTGTTTTAGCAACATCTCTCAAAAAAGTGAAAAGAAATTGATTTTTTCTTTCTCGAGTTATTGCAGGTTCTCTTAGGTTCAGAGCTTATAAAATCAAGTTCAGAAGAGCGCTCATTGCTAAAGAACTTGGGAAGCTGGCTTGGGAAATTAACAATTGGTAGAAATCAAGTTTTAAGGGCTCGTGAAATAGATCCAAAATCTTTGATCATAGAGGTAGTCGTTACCACTGCGGTTGTCTGGAATGTTAAGCCTTCTTATATATTTCTTTTTCTATTTTATATCTTTTGAGAATTATATTCTTACTTTTCAGGCATCTCATTTAGTGTTTTTCTGTTTGTTGGGCAGGCATATGAGAAAGGATTGATGATTGCTGTGATTCCATTTACATCTAAGGTATATTTATTTGATGATAGTGTATATTTACTCTCAAATTTGTGTCCTAAGATACTTCTATTGTTGCAGATACTGGAGCCATGCCAAAGCAGTCTAGCGTATCAACCTCCAAATCCGTGGACCATGGGAATTCTGGGATTGCTTGCTGAAATCTATTCAATGCCAAACTTAAAAATGAACCTGAAGTTTGACATTGAGGTATAGGAATTTATTGCTTACACTTCCTGTCAGATGACTGCTGGAAACATTGTTCTTCATTTAGAATCACCCTGACAAATCTTATATTTGATTTTGTTAACATTTCAGGTCCTATTCAAGAACCTGGGTGTGGATATGAAGGACATAACTCCCACATCTCTTCTGAAGGGTCGGAAAAGAGAGATTGAGGGGAACCCCGACTTTTCGAATAAAGATGTTGGAGCATCACAACCTCAAATTGTTGCTGAAGTTAAATCTGGAATAATCCCTCCACTGAACCATGTTGAGTTGCCACTTGAGGTTGCTAACCCACCTAATTCTGGTGGCCATTCGCATTTGTTATCTCAGGTTTGTGTTGTTCGGTTTTCTATTTTTTCTTAGTAGTTATACAGTGCTTTGAATTGTAATTGCTGGCGGCTTTAGTATGCTTCGCCTGTTCACCTGTCTTCGGGACCATTGATGGAGGATGAAAAGCTTGCTGCATTAGGCCTGTCTGATCAGCTTCCTTCTGCTCAAGGATTATTCCAAGCTACGCCATCCCAGTCTCCCTTTTCTGTCAGTCAGGTGCTTCTTCTGCTCTTTATTTATTTATTTTTTGAAGGGGGGGGGGGTGGGTGAAGATGGGAGGGCAGGTGCTTTAGGAATCATTGAGAATTGAATTTACTAAATTGCTTGTTCTCATGCTATGTAGCTTCCAACTGCAATACCCAACATTGGAACCCATGTTATTATCAATGCGAAGCTCAATACTTGGGGCTTGCACTTGCATTTTCAAAGGTTTGAAACTGTCTGGCAACCATCTTTTCATTCTTACTGAGATTATTGCTCTGGAATGTGATGATCTTCAACTTATTCATGTTTTAGAGTGGTTCCTATTGTTATGGATAGAGCTATCAAGGAAATAGTGTCTAGCATTGTTCAGCGCAGTGTTTCTATAGCTACTCAGACAACAAAGGAACTTGTTTTGAAGGTTTGCTGGCTGAACTGATCTAAGTGTTCCCTTTTTTATTGTCCAAAATAATTCCCTTGGGTTTCCTGGTTCTCTATTTTACCTGGTCACGTTGTTTTGTCTTTATCACTTGCCTCATTTATTTGTTTAACCGGTGTATCATTCATCTGGTGTTTATCCTCTTTTTCCTCACTCGTAGGATTATGCCATGGAATCCGATGAGACACGAATATATAATGCAGCACACTTAATGGTTGCAAGTTTGGCTGGAAGCTTAGCTCATGTCACATGCAAGGTTTCTATCGTCATCAGAGTTTTTTTTTTTTTTTTGCAGCAAACTGTTAATCTTTCATAAGTTTCTTGGTGTAGTTTTTACTGATATTAATTAACATCTATCGATTGCTAGGAGCCATTACGTAACTCAATATCAAGTCAACTGAGGAATTCACTTCAGGGTTTGAGTATTGCAAGTGACCTTCTGGAACATGCTGTGCAACTTGCTACAAATGATAATCTCGATCTGGGGTGTGCAATAATTGAGCAGGCTGCGACAGATAAGGTGGTGTTTCTTTAAACTTTTATGTATAAAATTTCCATTTCTCTGTATATGATCTTAATTCATATGCTCGCAAAAAAAAAAAAAAAAAAGAGAGAAAAGTTTACCTAAGAAACCAAGTAGAAGAATTCTTTTATGATAGGAAAATTAGGCAAGGTTTATTTATGGAGTCAATTGGAAGCAATATGTCATCTCAATTGCTGAACAGTGTAAATATGTTATTGTGGAATTGAAGTGAGTTTAGTGAGGGTATTTGAGTCATTCTTTGGTATTTGTTGGGATAGCTGTTACAGCTTGCCACCCCCGCCTCAGGATCTCAGATCCATGTCCCACCTTGGGATGAAGTGGGGAGGTGTTTAATTTTATTTGTTAGGTTTGATATAAAAAGTGATTCTGGCCAGTACTCTTCAGCGGTGGGCCTTATGTTTACAAAATTTTGGGAGTGATTCTTTTATCGAGGTGCATCGAAAATATTGTGATATGCTGTATGAAAGGAAAGGTATTTCAAATATCTCTTTGGCTGCACAGTTCACCAGCCTGAGAGAGGGGAAGAGAGAGAGGAATGAGGGAAGAACTTTGAAAAATACTTTGAGCAATGAGTTGAATCTCCCTCATATTTGGCTTCCAATTGTATATTGCTTTATGTAGGCTATTCAAACCATTGATGGGGAAATTGCTCAACAACTTTCTTTGAGAAGGAAGCATAGGGATGGTGTTGGTCCAACTTTCTTTGATGCAAATATGTATTCACAAGGATCCATGGGGGTTGTGCCTGAGGCGCTTCGCCCAAAACCTGGACACCTGTCCGTGTCTCAACAGCGAGTTTATGAGGTATATCTGTTGATCTTTTTTCTTGATAGCTACCTACTTATTGGAACTACAGCACCCAACTTCTCATTTATCTTCCTTATTTTGCAGGATTTTGTTAGGCTTCCATGGCAAAACCAATCTAGCCAGAGCTCACACACACTGCCTACGGGTTCTTCAGCTTCTTCTGGTGCTACTACTTTTTCTAGTGCATATAGTTCAGGGTCAGGACAACTTAGTGCGGGCTATGCATCTACTCCAGGAAACATAGGATTTGAAGCAGTCTCGAGAACTTTGGATGTGGCTTCTGATGCTATTGAATCTAATTCGACTACACTTCTTAGGTATTTTATATTTTATTTCCTCAGTACTTTGTTTTCTGGTTAGTAAATTTGCTAAGAATTTTCTTGTAATATTCTAGCACATCCTCTGTTCATGTTGGGGCAACTGATGGTGTTAGCCCATCAAGTACTGAAAACAATTCTGCGAATGCTTCATTTTCTTCAACTGCTCCAGCCTCCGAACTTCATTCAGGGGATAACTCTGTTGCTGTGACGGTTAGGAAGTTATGTTTATTTGTACTTTAGACTCGTAAGCACTTGTTCATTTTTGCTAACATGTATTCTTATTTAGGAACCGGGAATCTCTTCACAATCAATATCTTCACCAGCTGCTTCTGATAGACTCGGAAGTAGCATTTCAGAGCCTTCATTGAACACAAGGGATGCATTGGACAAGTATCAGATTGTTGCACAGAAGGTTGCTTTTGAAGCTGTGATCTTGTGCTTTTATATTGCCTTTCTTTTTTCTCACCTTGGTTTATTGGGAATATTATATTCTGCTGCTGCTCTTATGTATAATTCTGCATCCATTTTATTGATTTCTATGATACAAAAACACGAGTGGCTTGCGATGATGGCCACTTTCATAAGCCATGACTTCTCATCTTCTTTATGCTGGTTTAGCATTTAATGCACAAGATATATCTTACTCTTGTTTTTGTTGGTTTCAGCTGGAGGCTTTGGTTAATAGTGATGGCAGAGAAGCAGAAATTCAGGTAATAATTTTTATGCCTCCAATTTTCAGTATGTGCATTGTTGATTCATTAGATATACTTTTTCTTTTGCTACTTGCTCATTTATCTGGCCAAACTTTTTTTCCTACTTCTCCGCCTGTATTTTTTGCTCTTCTAATTAAAGCGCATTTATGCTCATCTAAATCTGCTTTTTTAGGGAGTTATTACGGAGGTTCCTGAAATCATTCTAAGATGTGTCAGTCGAGATGAAGCCGCTCTGGCTGTGGCCCAAAAGGTGTGCTTAATTTTTTTGGAGTCCTATTTACATGAAATTTGATTGCTTGGGCATCAATTTTACCTTTGGTTTTCTATTGGCTTCAAGTTCAGCCATGGAAGTAACCTATTTTGATACATTTTCTTCAAGGTTTGATGCAAATTGTTATTGCCTGGATTTTTGCTTCACGAACTTAATATTTATGCAGGTTTTCAAGGGTTTATATGAAAATGCATCCAATAATTTTCACGTTAATGCTTGTCTTGCAATTCTGGCTGCTATCCGTGATGTCTGCAAGCTTGTTGTTAAAGAACTCACCAGCTGGGTATGTTTTACTCAAATTTGTTTCTTAAACTGTTGATGTATTTATAGATAATCGCTTTCTTGTTTCTTTTGAATGAATATAAATTACGATATGCTTCTCTATTTTTTGAATTTATATCTGCATCTAGGGTTGAGCACAGATTATTATTTTACTCTTAGTTGGCTAATTCCATAGTGATGTTGTTTGGCATTTAATACAATAAAATGTCCTATACACATAAATGTTGTTATATATCTGTGCTACGGATGGGTTGTGGCCCACAGGCATTTTAAGCATTTTCTAATGAGTATTTCTGTTAGTAGAATTTATTAGAAAGTCCTATTTTTGGTAGAATTTGTAGTAGTATTAGTGTCCCTAATTTGTATTTGTATTGCTGTCCTAAACAAATTTTCCTTCAAATAGTAGAGGTTTAAGACACTCTGCTTAACAAGTCTAATAGGTCAAGGCTCTCTCTATCTAATGAGCCTAAGGTTTGGAGCTCTCTTTGATGAGTTCCATGTTTATCTTTCAGTGACCAGATCATAAACTTGAGGGCATAACAATCTGTTCCTATTGCTTCATGCAGGTGATTTATTCAGATGAGGAGCGCAAGTTCAACAAAGATATTACCCTTGGTCTTATACGCCGTGAATTACTCAATCTTGCAGAGTACAATGTTCATATGGCTAAACTTCTTGATGGGGGAAAGAATAGTAAGTACCTTTTTTTTGTGATTAGTCTGTATATACTTGGGTTAATGCCCACTTATTAATTAATGCAGAGGGTGCAACCGAATTTGCTATTTCCCTTCTTCAAGCTTTAGTTGCTGATGACTCCAAAGTTATTTCTGAACTCCACAATCTTGTTGATGCATTGGCTAAGGTTTTGCAATCCTCCTCTTTTTTTGTTGGATTCATTTCATGGATTTGCTTGTCTTTTGCTGTTTCTTAGTTATTATGGTTTGCAGTTTGCTGCAAAACCTGGATCTAACGAGGCACTACAACAGCTGATTGAGATTGTCAAGAATCCTACTGCTAATTCTGCTGCATTATCTAGTTTTACTGCAGGAAAAGAGGATAAAGCCAGGCAGCCTAGAGATAAAAAGGTTGGCTTAGATATCACATGCCTTTTTTTTTTCCCAAATATGCCCTTGTTATTTGATTCTTATTCTGAAATTTCTCTTTGTTGAGACAGGTCATGAATCAGTCTATTGCTAGCCGGGAAGACTACGCTAATGTAGAGCCATTGGAACCAGATCCTGCTGGTTTCCGTGAGCAGGTATAGCTTAATTATGTTGCTGGTATATTGCTACATGTCATTTCAAAACCGGAGCTATACCCTTCGAATTTGCATCTCTCTCACACCACTTGCAACATGCACTTGCATGCACTTAATGTGTTTGTAGACAGAAACATATTGATATTTAGCTATTACATTAACAGTTAATGTATTTTGGAGTATTAATTTCCACCACCTATTTCTCCCTGTTCTCGGTGAGCCCGGGATGGATTAATGCATGTGAATGCTTTATTCTACCTATAAAATGCTTATGTTGATGTCATTTTTCCTAGGTGTCGATTCTATTTGTGGATTGGTTCCGGATATGTGAGCTTCCTGGTGCAAATGATGCTAAAGTTAATGATTATGTGGGACAACTGCATCATAGTGGACTATTGAAGGGAGATGACATGACAGACCGCTTTTTCCGCATCCTCATGGTGATTTGTCTTGCCTGGAATTTCATTTTTGCACGTAGTGTTGGAAGGTTATATTGCCTCATGTCTATCTTGCAGGATCTCTCTGTTGCACATTGCTTATCCTCTGAGGTGATTAATTCTGGCACACTACAAGTGCCACAACAAGGGCAGAACTTATCCTTCTTGGCCATTGATATATATGCAAAACTTGTCTTTTCAATCCTCAAGGAGGTGTGTATCCTTCTTTTTCATTTTCTTTCTTTTTTATTTTATTTTATTTTATTTATCATATGAACTTCATATTATTTGGATTGCTAGGTGGAGCAGGGATCAACAAGATTTTTTCTGTTGTCAAAGGTGAATTTTTAGACTAAAGATTGCCTCTCTTTTTTTTTGTTTTATTTTCATTGTGTTTTTTAATATAGTTATGGCTTTCAACAGATCTTGTCTGTTACTGTGAGATTTATCCAAAAGGATTCAGAGGACAAAAAAACATCTTTTAACCCAAGACCGTATTTTAGATTGTTTCTGAACTGGCTGCTAGACCTTGTATCCCCGAGCCCCGTTATTGATGGTGCAAACTTTCAGGTAAGACTTCTTTCAATTGTTTGACATTTTACAGTCCTTTCCCTTCAGTAAATGCAGTTGATTGCCTGTCTTGCAGATATTGACAGCCTTCGCCACAGCATTTCATAGTTTGCAGCCACTCAAAATTCCTGCTTTCAGGTTAGCATGGCTAATGCTTCTATAAATTTTTTTTTTTATGGCTTGTGTTTTTGGAGTTGGTGCTCATTCATATTCTAGGAATTTTTTTCACTTTTTAGTCCAAAAATTTGATGCAAAGATACAATGGGTATTAGTTGTCATATATATATATATATATATATATATATATATATATATATATATATATATATATCAGCTGTTCAATCATTAGCATTTACTTGATTTCTACATTCCTGAGATTTGACATATTTTATTTGGAAATTTCGGTGTTGCCTTTTCCTAAGGCTGTGTGTGCTTAACTTGGTTATAATTGTTTCAGCTTTGCATGGCTCGAGTTGGTGAGTCATAGGAGCTTCATGCCAAAATTGCTCACAGGAAATAACCAGAAGGGTTGGCCCTATGTTCAACACTTGCTGGTAGATTTATTCCAGTTCCTGGAACCATTTTTGAGGAGTGCTGAACTGGGAATGCCGGTATGCCAGATCCACTTACTGTTTGTTTGCTGCTAGCTTAGTCTTAAATGTGTTGATTGCATTATTATTTATTATTATTATTATTATTATGTTGGCAGGTTCACTTTTTGTATAAAGGTACACTGAGGGTGCTGCTGGTCCTACTTCACGATTTCCCTGAGTTCCTGTGTGATTATCATTTCACTTTCTGTGATGTGATTCCTCCAAGCTGCATACAAATGCGAAATATTATCCTCAGTGCGTTTCCTCGCAATATGAGGCTTCCAGATCCATCTACTCCTAACTTGAAGGTATTAATTTGGTGTCACTTTTTTATTTGTAACAAATCAAATGATATATTGCTTGGTTCTGAGATTGATCCTTGAGAACTGGGTTCACATTTCATGTTTCACATTTGCAGATTGATTTGCTTCCTGAAATAAGGGAAGCTCCTCACATTCTCTCTGAGGTTGATGCAGCTCTTAAAGTAAAGCAGATGAAAGCTGATGTGGATGAGTATCTCAAGGTATGTGTGTGTGTGCGTGTGCGCGCATTTGCTCAGTGAATTTTTTTTGCATAGTTATTTCTTTCATTTGCTGAGAATTTTGCTGAGCATTTGGTCACCATTTATTTATTTACTTACTTTGGATCTGCTGCTTGATTCTATTCTCAAAATGTTACCGTCTTCTACACTTGTTATTTCTTTAGCTATAATATTTTTAATTTTTTTGTTGGAACTCTTCGGCAGACAAGGCAGCAGGGTTCTGCATTTTTGACTGAATTGAAGCAGAGACTGCTACTTTCGCCTAGTGAAGCTTCCTCTGCCGGTACTCGTTACAATGTACCTTTGATAAACTCCCTTGTGCTTTATGCTGGGATGCAGGTAATTGTGGGTTAATTTTTGTCACCTATAATTATAGTTACTTCTTATTTTCCCAGCTACTGCCTGCTAAGGTTATTATTATATTAGGACTTTTGCCCTAGTTATCATTAATAATGGGTGTCTTGGTATGCAATGCATATAAACTCAGTTGTCCTTTGTACTAGGATGCTAATTCTTGATGCTGTCATATTTGGAGAATATCTTCGATGCCTATGCTTGTTGCTTTAACTTTCATTCTTTTCTCCAAGAGCACTACCAAAATATAAACTACCTGCTATTCATCGTTTGTCCTTATATTTTTCTTGATTTGAAATTCTTTTCGTTCAGGCCATCCAGCAGTTGCAAGCAAGAACACCTCATGCACAATCAACAGGAAATGCTGCTCCTCTAGCTGTGTTATTGGTAGATGCTGCTTTGGATATCTACCAAACACTTGTACTGGAGCTGGATACTGAGGGTCGATACCTCTTTCTGAATGCTGTTGCCAACCAACTGCGCTATCCAAATAACCATACACATTACTTTTCTTTTGTCCTACTTTACCTATTTGCTGAATCTAACCAGGTAGAACTCTTTTTTCATTGGATGGTCTGTTGTGATGCATGTTCCTATAGAAACTTTCTTATAGAAACTTTCTTCTATTACTATAGTGCTATGTTGTTCTCTTAGCCAAATATAATTGTGAAATCCACTGAATCCTTAGTTAGATATGTTATATTAACTGCCATCTGCCATTCTGAAATTGTTGCTTAAAATGTTAAATCTTGAGGTTGAATGTGTTTATAAATTCATAAGTTCAATGAGATCTTTCGGTAAATTTTGGGTTCCTGGTTGCATGCATAGTATTTATTTTGCATATTGGATGTTGTGGGGGCTGATATGACTTATTTATGGTTACTCGATCTTAGCTATTGATGGTTATTGTGATTGATTTGGATGCTTAAATGGCCAAATACAATTTTACTTTTTGCAGGAAATTATTCAGGAGCAAATCACTAGAGTCTTGTTGGAACGGCTAATAGTTAATCGGCCACATCCGTGGGGCCTTCTGATAACTTTCATTGAGCTCATCAAGGTAAAACTTGATGTGGGATGTAACTGGTCTCTCTGTTTTCTCCTCCTCCCTTTTCATATTCCTCTCATTTGCTTCCTTCCTTTGTTTCTTCTGCAAATTGATTTGTGCGTCTTTGCAGAACCCTAGATACAACTTTTGGAATAGGTCATTCATAAGATGTGCACCAGAGATTGAGAAGCTCTTCGAATCAGTGGCTAGATCATGTGGTGGCTTAAAACCTATGGATGAAAGTATGGTCTCGGGCTGGGTTTCTGAGGGCACGCACTGAAGCTTCTAAGAGGCCTGTACTGTTTGTGATTTGCATATTTTGTAATCTCAAAAGCATACCTTCACAACTGTAGTAAATGTGTATATTTAGGCATGTTGTATCAGGTTAGATGGCTTTATGTATTTCAGGTAGTACAGGTGCTAAGAACTTAACAGACTGTTACGCCATGTATATATCTATTTTCCCTCATTAACATATTTGCTGAATATTACATTATCATTTTGAAATCCGACAACCTTTACCAGCGAAAATTGATATGGTGTTAAGCCATAGCGTATTTGATTCATGCATCCACTGGTGTGCGTCGGGGCGATAATGGAGTTGGGTTAGATGGGTACATATGCGCCTGTATTAAATTACATCACCCCATCCAGGTGCTAGCTTTGGGGTTCATATTTCATATGAAACAATAATCATTTACACATCTTAATACGCTTTACTGTGATGTGCATTTTCAACTCTTCGTAAATTCACTTAAATTTTGCTTCACCATTTGCTCATTAAACTAGTAATGGTCTTCATGCTCCTTCGACGCCATCAAGTAGAAATTAACTTATCTATTAATTTGGGAAAAGAAATAGTAGAAAAAAAAATGGAATTGGATATTTTTGCCCCCCGAAATATGGCTTTCAGCTGGTCGTGTGAAAAAATGACCGGATATAAGCTTGCTTGGTGGCTTCCTTTGGTCTACCACAATGTAGCATAAAAAATGCCACTATATAAAACCCTTTTCCTTAATATATATGTATATATATATATATAAATTTCGGGAGAATCTTAAAGGCACTAGCAAAATTAAAGAATAAGGTCAATACGAATGAACTTGCAACTATCTTCCTTTGAACTGAAGGATACTAAACCATTAATGTTTTAACCATCGCAGTAACCAACATTAACCTGATTCGAGGTCCAAAATTTAACATTTTAAAACTGATGTTAACCGTCATTAGAACACTTCTAAGCTTCTCTACGAACAAAGTATAGCTTCCCGACAACATGAAGAATTGCAACAAAAGCAATGAACCCAATGCTCATGATTAGGACGACATTTGGAGAGATCTTCAGTCCAGGAGCATCGTCTGTGTAAAACTGAAGCATAGTCCCAGATGCACCTCCTGAGGCTCCACCACTCGTAGTCCTCCTCCTGCGCAAGTTTGCAGTAGCTGCTGCGCTTCCTCTTGGAGGAGCTGTTCCACCTAAAGCCATTTCTGTGACCAACAATTTTACGTAAGGTTTTCTAATCACTCATCATATCAGGGGATTTGTAATTGGCAGCTTTGCAAATCATGCCCAGCATGTTTTTTTCATTAAAATCAAATTCTTGATATTTTGCAGAAAATTCAAGAACACATATTTTGTCTCTTAATGGAACTTGCAAGAAAGCATACACATGAATATATAATTACATAAGGAAAAACATGTCATTGGTGTGAAAAAGCATTTTACAGAATATGCAAACAATATCATACATTAATGAACTTTCTTTTCAATTTTTTAATAGTCTGAAGGAAAATTTTCATTCGTAACAAAGAAGCAAGAAACTATATCAGAAATGAAGTATGCATTAAGATAATCTAATTCTGCAGAAGCATCCAATCCTAATACACAAGCATGAGCATGATGTAATGTACCATATTCCAAAACTTTAATCTGATCATCTAAACAATGATGGGAATAATTTGACTCAGTTGTAAATTCCAATCAAAGTAAAAATTTCTTTAGATGGCACATCTATATGAACCATATAAGCAAATCTTCAAAATCAACAAAAACAGTTAACTTCTAGTAAATTAAATACCAACATATAGAAACGACAGTAGCAGTGGATCCTCCGGAATAATGTCTTAAAACAATCTATGTAATGGTATACAGATGACTCCAACCATATATTGAATCTGTATGACCAAAAATAAATAAAGCAAATTGGAAGAAGCTAAAAAAAAAGGTAGTTCTAATCACGGCACATAATTCAATCAAATCTATAGATTTTCAACATAAAGAGAATACAACAATGTTGATCAGCCTCCAATCCCTAATATCCAATTAAAACCAGGCATTGAATAGATCAGCGATCAAATTCGGTGATTATATCAAATAGCAGACAAGCTCGATAAGGTAAAATCACAAGAATCAGATGGAAGGGAATTCGATAACCAAAAAGGATGAGATCTATGGATCTGAAAACTAGATCTATCAAAATTACATGTCGGATTCGAAATAATACGGTATACAGTGAAGAAAAAAGAATATATAAGAACTCACCTGAATCAAGTAGGAGATATCGGAGAAACCGGGGAACAATGGCAGCTTAGGACCGGAGAAACAAGATTTGACTGCAATTGTAATTCTCCGTTCCAAAAACCCCTTGTCGGTTTTATATGGTGAGGCATTTGATCAGTGCTTCTCCACGCATGGCTATCCAATCATTATCTGCCACGTAATATAATCAACTTAGAAATCAAACGCGTCTTCGATTTTTTTAATTGAAAATATAATAATAGTGTGCGTTCATTTTAGCAAAATTTTACGTAGTTTTAATCTTATGTAATATTAATCAGTATAATATTAGTTTTCTTCACCATTAATTATTTTTGAAAAATGCGCACATATAAATAGTCATACCAAAGTACCTTCATAAAAATATATTCAATAAGAAACTTATAAGAAACATTTTCAAAAATAAGTCAAATGAAAAAAAAAATGGGAGGATATCGTTTGCAGATCTTTGCAAGTAAAATTTCAAAATTATAAAAAATTCCAACTATTGGCAATGTCTCTGTGAAGTTGTAGGCAATTTTACTTTTATTCTGTAACAGATCAGACCTATCCTGCAAAAATTGTCTATGTATCATGTTACCAGGGACCCGTATATGCAGAGGCCGGAGCAGTAAAGCACAATGAATATGCAAATTCAACACCTGCAACTTAAAATTAATATGTGATATATACTATTTCAAGGTGCAGCCATTATATCAATAATCTGAAATGTCCAGAGATTTACACTTAGTAGTTCCTAAAAAGAGACGACTATTTTGCTAGCTGAATTATGTTATGATCTAGCTTAAGGTTAGAGAAAAAAAGGAAGAAGAAACGCCCTGGCCTAAAAATACATTGATACATCTTATTGTTTTAGCTTGACGTGCATATTACCCATAAATCAAGGGCTGCTTGAGTAATAGTTTGGTCCTACTAACAATTCCAACTCTTTATTTGCAAAGCTTTGGTGAAGCCCTCCTCTGAAGCCATTATGTCAATCTAAATTATACATGATAAATATCCGTGGTGCATCTGTATATTAGGGGAACTTTTGCAGCTGCCGTGTTAAAAGTCATTAAGATTTTCTGCACAATTTTCAACCCTTCAATCCCTTGAAAAACCTACAGCCTTTATTTCCTATTCCAGTCCCATCGAGACTCGAGGAGAGGAGAGATCTCGAATCTGGTCGCCATTTCAACTCTTTTAGAACTGAGAATAATGAAGCCAGAGCAGGACTAACTTCACTGTCCTTTATCTTGTTGCACGATATTACTCTTAATCTTTGGATGTCGTTCCAATTTAGAATAGTGGCCTCCAAACCCCCTGTTGTCAGCAATGAGCATCCTTCTAAAGACAGAAGCTTCACCCTCCTACCAAATAAGATAAGGAAATAGTTTATCAGACCTCTTAATCCCACTACTTTCCAAGGTAATACACTGTGTTTTCAAACCAATTGCATTATTGTAAGTGAAGGTGCACAAGTACATCAGTGAGGTTGGTGATTGCTTCCAGTTATTATCAAAAGAGTTGGAAAATAAGTTTCAAAAAGAAAAAGTTGCAAAGTAAAGATTGAAATCAAGAAACATAATCAATGGCCAAACAACTCAAACAGTGATTATCAATGCAAGTATCCTTTTCCAGCATGCTGCGCAGAGTCAATGAAAGGCTTTGGAATTAAGTAGAAGATAATACAACATAAATCCAGTCTATAATTGGCAATAATATAATACATTATAAATCCAGTCTATAATTGGCAATAATAAAGCACGCCTTTTTTCTCTTTTCTATTTTTGCTCAGCATATTAACTTGCCAAATGAAATATCTATGCAAGACACAGTGAACTTGACTTTGCTCTTGAAGCATCCCCTTTTATTTCACTTAAATGAACCACAATTAAAGTAGCGGTGGTATTTGGATCAAGGGTTGAAAATGGGTAGACTGGTTTCACCAATTCAGTAAATTCCTAAATTTGGATTCGATTTAATCATAAAGCCAGTGCTAATTTGTTGAATGCTAAGGCTTGACTAACCCGAGTGAACACATTTGAGACCTGAAACACTCTAGAAGTATAGACACAAAACACTTTTGGGAAAAAAGAAGAAAATTGGATAAGGCGATTTAAATTGACGCAAAATGTTGCCTCTGGACACATGTCCAAGTAAATCTCTACTCAAGTACTCCGAATTAAATCTTCAAAATACAGATGGATAATATGAAACCATCGTCCTCCAGTTAAACTTTGCATATGATTATCGGTCATGAAGTAAATAGAGCCAACACTAATTTTATACCCAACATTATGGAATAGTAATAATTATCCTTCTAGTGGTGTCAACATAATTGAACAATGCAGTCACAAAAAAAACCACAAAGATAAGGCCCCATACCTACAAACAACTGCGGTGCCAAATACTTCATCTTCCAATCCCCAACAGTTCTGCAAAACAATCTCCCTAACAGCCTCACAAACTGAAAACAGAGCTTTCACCCCTTGTTTATCCCGCACCTGACATTGTTGCAAATGGAGCTCATCTAGAGTAGGACAAGAACCCAAATGCTCATCGGGACCTGGACTTGAATCGATTACCTTGCACGACTGCAGCCTCAAGGTCTTCAAATTCGCGCAAAATGTCAGTGCAGCCAACCATCCACCATCCATTCTATGATCAGAGAGAGTCAATTCCTCTAGCATTTGGCAGCACTGCCCTATTGCTTTAATCCCATCATAGCTTCCTTCACATCCACACAGCTCAAGCTTCACTAACCGTCTACACCCTTGCGCTAATATCGTTAATCCAATATCAGAAACAACAGAATTGTAAAATACATCAAGACAACCAATCAATTTCACTACTTGCAAGTTCCTACATCCTGAAATGCCCTTCAAGGAAAAATCCCCGGAACAATGCAACTCTAACTCTTGCAACATCTCGCACTTATTTGAAACGCTCAACAAGCCAGTTTCGGTCGGGCAAATTGCTGCAATTCTTCTTAAATTAGGGTACCATTTGGCAATCATTTCCATCCCACAGTCAATCAAATCCGAAGGCAACATAGCATTATCTCCAATAAACCGTGTCTCCGAGAACTCGGTACCAATATGAACAGACAAATTCTTGTGAGTCAATACAATACCAGAGTTCCGTGACATTCTAATACATGCCTTAGTGATACCGATCTCAGTGAGATTTGGGAACCTGTCAAAGATCCGACCCGAATTAAGAAAGGACCACTCGTTGAGCTTGACGGAGCGTACCAAGCGGCCATGAAGATACAACCAGCGTTTGCAGACCAGAGAATTGGAAATATACTGAAAAATTGGAAGCCTGGAGAAAACTTGGAGAAGTATTTCGTCGGAAAGGTGGGAAGTAGGATCAGGTCCAGGGGGGTCCACCGTAAGAGATTGCAACCCAGCAATGAAAATGTCAGAGTCAGAAGGAGGAGATCCTATTGGTGTATTATCGACGGATCTGAGTTTCATCTTGGAAAATGCTTGCTTTAGAGAGTGTTCAGCGAGCCATAAGTCTGGCAAGCTAAGAGCTCTGCTTCGCCTTTATAGTTGATACGGAAGGTGGCCTTGTGCTAGCTTTATGGTTATGGTTCTGGGGAGGGTTAGGGTTAGGGTTAGGATATGGGTTTGGGATTTTATCAGATGAGAGTGACATTTATTTGGATTGAATTTTAAAACAATTTAGTTTTTGCCATCTTTTTTTTTTTTAACTTCTGTTAATTAGAAATCTGTATCACTAACTAACAGCTTCCTTTACTGGGGGTAGTTTTTTTTTTTTTTTCTTTTTGTTTCATACCGACTTTTCTTTTTAAGATTCTTAAAGAAACATAAAATTTTTGTTTGGATTTGTTAGATTTGTGGGGTTCGCAATTTTTCATTCATAACCTAATGATTTTAATTAGGTCTTGAAATAATCCAGTGTGCAAATACCTACGATATAATCGATTTGAGAAATAATAGAGGTAATTCCCCAAAATACCCCGAATGTGATTCATGTGATCTTAGACTGGTTGGTACAGTAATTTTTTATAGTTTTGGATGTTGAAGCTTGAAATGATTAAAGTAATGAGATCAGCTTTTCAAAGCTGTTTGTGACTGTTTGGTTTCCTTGAATTTTCATTTGAAATCTGTCTCATTAACTGATAAACATATTCCATAAAAGTTCAGTTTCTTTTTAACCGTGGGCTCCGCTGTTATATTATTTGCTGCATAACAAGGTACCCGACAATGCCTCCTTTTTTTTTTTTTCCAAGTTCTCGGAATTGCATATCAATTTACTTTTTTCAGTTCAGTGTAAAAAGAATGTTACTGGTTCTTTTTTTACATGAGGTTAGAATAGGAGACAGTTTTACCTCTCAGTGTCTCATTGAAGATGAATGCTATGGTTAATTCTTTTGGTAATTATTGTTTGATTTCCACATTATTTGTTTTAGTTATATTTGTAAACGTATGTATAAAACACTAATGCACAATTTTTCTTGTCCTCGGTCACCCCGTAGCTACATTTATCCAGCCCAAGAAATATGGGTTGGATTAGAACCTACAAATAGCAATTCTCTTTGATGTTATTGTCGCAGATTTAAGCCCAGTCGAAACCATTCAGAGCATCCCCAGCTCAGAGTTAAGCCCAAAAGCTTCTTTGGTGATTTTCACATAAATACCATTTTCTTCTTTACTTTATAACTTTGTATACGCAGATATGTTAGAATTTTGATACTAAAATTACTTATACCAAGATATACTCGTCAGTGTACTGACAGCGAAATAGATATTTGATATACCAATATGTATAGTAAATTATAAAATTGCAAATTTTTATCCTTCATTTTGGTATATCTACGTATATGGATGTATACGGGTATACCGAAATGCATTATTACAATTTATAACTTAAATTCGGTGTATTATGTGGTATTTTTAACTTCAATTTTGAAATAATTTATTTGCGGTTCTATATACCCATGTATACAAAGGTATACCAACTAGAAAATAGAGATATTAAAGACAAAAAAAGAGACCTATAAACATAAAATTTTAAACTTGTAAATCTTTTATAAGCGAAAATACAAGAAGTTAGCTTGAAGAGCGATCACTAATGGCAAAGGAAAAGATGGAAGGTTGTGAGCAACGATGGTATGTAAAGTCGATCAGCACCTGTAAGAAAAAATATAAAAGTTTTTGAAATAACCAATATAGTAAAGATGTGGAATTTTTGGAAAATAGATTGTTGGAAAACAATTTGTGGGGAATGTAGCATGTGTGGAATTTTTGAGGAATTTTAAGATTTTTAAAACTTTATAATTTATTGAGTATTTAAATTTTCACTTTTGTAGTATTTATATTAATAAATTAGATATTCCATTAATAGGTAAAGTTTGTTCTAAAATTAAAAAAAAGGTGTTTTTGAAATTAAAAGAAAAAAAACGCATTTTTGAAAACGTATGAAAAAATGGTATTATATGTAATTTATTCCTCAAAAATTGAACGGTAACAAATTTTAATAATTTTTTAATTACCAAGAGTTTTCTGAGTAATAGTTAAAAAATAAAAACTCTATATATTTAAAAAGAAAAAAAATGTGCTTATGTGCATATCTATAATATTCGATCGTGCGCGTTATCGATCGCTCAATTTAGATATATGCACGCAACTAAATAAAGTCATTCTAACAAAAAAAAAAAAACAACAACAACAGTGGAGAAGAGAACATATGGAAATTGATCCAAAAAGATAAGGCAATACAAATTGGTTGGATTCTTTTCAAGTAAAGGAAAAAGGCTCTCCATGAATTATATGTTTTAACCAAAATTGAAAAGAAAGCAAAAATATAGGACCGTTGCAGCAATTCATTAGATTTAAATTTTTATTCGGCTTGAAAATGCAGAATCTGCACCAAACAAAGGTTGTAAGAATTGATTCACTTTACTTGAAAAAACAAAATGTACGAATTAACATTATCCACAAAACAAAGAATAGCAGATGGCAAGCAATTCAGAAGCTGGAGCCTCCATCAAGTTTAGCAAGTGAGAAAAGATAAAAAATACTCTTATTTCCTACTATAATTGTGACTCTGCAAAGTTTATAATTTGCTATTATAATCCCAATGGGATATTTAAATATTTAGCAGGATGATTGTGCGTTATGACAGATAAGACCAAATTAATTTTGGAGGTACACATATATGTACACATTTGTCAAAGAAAGGACTGCCATTAACTGATTCAGCTTTATGAGATTGAGAAAGTTAGGGTTCTTTCTTCTTCTTGGGTCTTGCAGCACGTAGCGACGTAGCAACTTCCATGGGTATCCACCAACCAATTTCAATCTGCATCACATTGCCGCTGCCTGTTTTTGACTTCGGCTCCATGCGCTTGATTTTGATTTGCCAAAACACACCTGCACGTTAATTTTCGATTTCTAACCCATTTTTTCGTTTCTTGAATTAATATCTCCTTGATAGAATCACTAACTAATGAGCTGCATATTTGAATTACACGATTTATTATTTGGTCAGTATCAAATTAAAATAAAATAAATTAATTAAATTTAGATATAATCCTTATATGTTTTAATCTTTAACCGCGTTCATGCACAGCTAACTTTTTATAATTACACGTGAGTTTTACTCAGCTTAGTCCAATATCTCACTTTCCCACGCGCAGACACGAGACAATTAATGTCCGCTGCATGATGTCCATGGATAGTAAAGCATAGAAAGTTAAGACTAGTGTCTATGACCCACACTAATTATTAACCTTTGTTCCCATTATCACCACAACTCAATTGGCTACGACAAGCTCGAGCCTCATTTTTTTTGGCCTTTTTTATAGGTATTTTTGTAATTTCATTAAAATATTTACTTTATTACTTTAAAGTATTTCATATTTTCAGTTGTTTTAAGTTAAAAATTGAAAAATTCTTGTTTCAGCTGCCACTTCAAAGTTAAAAAACTCAATCAATAAACTTGGTTTTAATATCATTAAAAACATTATTTTTTGAGTCTTGAATTATTGCGCGTGTAAATTCTAATCAAAATTATTTTGAAAGAGGCAATTTCATAACGCTTTTAGCTACATATTTACTACCCATAATTAACAAAATAAATTATTATTATTATCTCATGGAATGATACCAAGAAATTCCGAAATAATGTGTATATAATATATATTCTGGTATTGTTGAATAGCTTGTATACAAATACAAGCATTTAAGAGTATTTGAGGTAATTTTATGATTGAGAGAAGTCCCCAATGGAGGAGGAAGAGGCAGCCATAGGCCCGCATTTCTTCTCCTCATTTAATACCTCAAGAGGGAGGTAATCTCTCTCATATTTCTACTTAATTACTTATTATTCCCTCCATTTTTTTATTAATCACTTTTATTATTTTTATTAAAAATAATAAATAAATTTAAATTTAGTATTAAATTACGTAATTAAAATTAAATTATTAAATCTAATTAGTTATGAATTTATTAAAAATAAATAAATTAAAAAATAAATTATATTATATTAAAAATTTAAAAATAATAAATAAATAAAATTTAAATTTTATTTATAAGTGATTAATAAAAACAAGGAACAGAGTAATTATTACTACAAATGGACCAGAATATCTGCACCATGTCCTCACACCTCTCTCTCTCTCTCTTCAATATGCTCTTATCTTCCGCGGTAGTACCCAGCTAACACAACTTTTCTTTTCATATCCGATGATCATGATTCCATTCCCACATAACTTAATTCTCTCAGCCCACATGAACCAATAAGAAAAACAATTTTTAAAAAAATAAAAAATATAGTATACCTAGTCAGTAGTGATCCATTAGATTTGCTGAAAATGAGCCAGTGTGTTCCAAGCTGGGATCTTGAAGACAATCCCTCTCCTCCTAAGCTTCCCCTTCGTTCCCATTCCAATTCTAGCGCTCCTGACGTCCCCATGTATATTTTCTATCTTTTAATATATCCAAAACTACTTGACTTTTTTTTTTTAAAAAATGATCGAGTGTATGGTGTTTTCGTACAGGTTAGACTATGAAGTAGCAGAGCTGACATGGGAGAACGGACAACTAGCCAAGCACGGCCTAGGGCGGCCGCGAGTACCAGCCAAACCACTTCCCTCAACCTCTCCCTCTAAGTACACATGGGACAAGCCAAGAGCTAGTGGTACTCTCGAGTCCATCGTAAATCAAGCAACGCGCTTGCCCCAGCGTAAGCCTGCCGGCTTCGAAATTAGTGGCTCCGACGAGATAGTCCAGTGGTTCGAGCACCGCCGTGTAGCCCCCTCTGCCTCCGCCACTATGACTATGGACGCCTTGGTCCCTTGCTCTAACAGGCCTCATGAGGACGGTAGCGCCGTCCACGTGATGGACTCCGTCCCCGGCCTTCGTAACTGCGTTGTCGGGAGTTCAACTCGCGCGGGGTCGTGCAGTGGGCCAGCAGCCACACAAGATGACGACGCTATTCTTGCTGGAAAACGCGCCAGGGTGGCGCGTGTTCCTGCTGCACCGGAGTGGAGCAGCAGAGACCAAAGCGTGAGTGGTTCCGCAACTTTTGGAAGAGACAGCCAACATGTAACTGTGGACACGTATGATAGAGAGCTGGGTGTGGGTTTCACTTCCACTTCTTTTGGATCACAGGAAAACACCGGCACCAAGACAGCCACCGGAGACGAGAATGACTCAGTTTGTCACAGCGGAGCACAGGCAAATTAAATTTCTCAGTTCCTATGTTATTTAAGCTACTAATGAATTCCTATTTCATAGCCCAATTGAGTACTAAATTTGCATATTTATTCTTTTTCTTGACCAATTTTTGTTCACAAGATGGAGGCAGGAGATGAAGAGGACAAGAAAAAAGGAAATAGAAAATCCTCTGTGTCAACTAAAAGAAGTAGGGCTGCTGCTATTCACAATCAATCTGAACGTGTAAGTTATTTCATCTCTTTTTCTTCTTTTTGGTTTTTTCCTTTTCAACGTCAATTTAATTTGAATTCAAACTTTCTGGTTCTAAGATTAGATGATCATAATCAAGCTGAAGCTTTATTCATATATTATGGTTATTATAGGTAGTTGATTGGTTAATTTTCTTCTTTAAATGTGTGATTTGACTGTTTAAAAAGCTTTAAAAATGATTTGCCCATCATCATCTATAGTAATCAACCCATTTTCAAATTAAAAGGACGGAGAAGGCAACTTGACTTCCATCAATAATTGTTTAAAGCAGCATAAATTAACTTCCGGACAGAGAAAGAGCTAATGATCAATAATTGATTATTGATTCGTTCAGAGTCTGATAATAATTTTACATGAAATAATGAGTAGCAAAGCGTGGCAGATTCAATTTAACGGAATATTTGTTATAGAGATATTAATTTCCATCCGAAATCATAGATGCCCGTACAGTACAATGATACTTTTCCTTTTTTAATTTCTGTTCACTGATATCCGTTCGAATTGAATGACAGAAAAGGAGAGATAAGATAAATCAAAGAATGAAGACCCTACAGAAATTGGTCCCCAATTCCAGTAAGGTATGATTTTTGGTCGGTATATATATATTCCCATTGCGTTATTTTACTTCCGCTTTTTTAAGCAATCCCCACCATGCGTTTATATTTTGCTTCATATATAGTAAACAATAGATCGCATTCGCCTGTCTCCTCTACCAAAATAATCGTTTTTATTTTTTCATGGAATTACTATCAACAAATTACCACGTTTCAATTGCAACGGTAATATTACGTTTTTTGAAATGAACAATTATTTATAGGCTAAACGCTATGTATTTTAATTTTTGAGTAGAAATGGTCTGGTTAGCACTGCTCTTATGGGTTGGTACATATCATTATTATGAAACAGCCTTCTAGGAATCGTCGAGTCACATGCGAGAGTGTATGTATGTTAAGTCGGCATCGATCTTTAGACTTTGGGTTCTATTATTCCCAGGGTAGGGACAGATTCATCAGCCAAGGAAAAAAATAAACTATTTATGCTTCATAAAATAATTCAAATCTCTGATAATACTAGTTACGTCTATAGACAAAAAAAAAAAGCAAAAATCAATTTAGTTGTAAAAAATTGCTAAAAGGCCTAAGGAATCAGCTACTCCAATCATATAAAGGAAGGCAAAAAAAAAAAAAATTGTGGTCCAAACCATTTTGCGTTAAAATGGTTTTTAGTATATATATTGGAACTGGTCCAACAATTCTAGTCCACATACCCAATTTGCTATGGGGACAGCTTGACAGAAGGTTGTTTGCTGTGGAGACAGCCATCTGCTACCACATAAACTAATTTGTTTGTTCACAATTGAACCATTTATCTCATTTCTATCTACTAATTCCCACTACCGGTAATGATTGAGAGTATTACTTTCAGAAAATATAAAAGTGAAGCATTTGCCTTATTTCCATATACAGATATATACAGAGAGAGAGCACATGATTGATGGATTTATAATTTTATCTACCTGGTACAAGAATTAAGCATAGTATTGTGTCATTGTAGCAATTTTTTTCCCTTTTTAAATGGATAACACTACGTTCAATTCAAAAACACTAACTACATAATAGAAGCAGAAATTTTAATGAAAATGGCTTACTTATTGAGTCTGAAAAAATTTAAACCCATAGAAAAATGAAATTGGATAAAAAAAGTTTAGAAAAATAGTAGTATCCTACATACATGGACCAAGTTCCATTAACAACAAAATCTAAGCATATAAAACATAACACTATTCGTTAAATTAATCGTAAATTATTATTGTTGGAAAAATAACAAGTGAAAGTGGTTATTTTTCTTTTGCAGACCGATAAAGCATCGATGCTAGATGAAGTGATAGAATATCTGAAACAATTGCAAGCACAAGTACAAATGATGAGTAGAATGAATTTGCAACCAATGATGTTACCAATGGCTATGCAACAGCAACTACAAATGTCAATGTTGGCTTCAACTCCCATGAATATGGGGATTGGCATTGGAATGGGAATGGGTGTAATGGATATGAACTCAATTGCTCGTCCTAATATTGCCGGCATCTCTCCAGTACTTCATCCAGCTAGTGCTTTCATGCCTATGACTTCATGGGATGGCTCTGCCGCCGGCGACAGGTTACAGCCCACTTCCACCACTGTCATGCCTGATCCACTGGCAACATTCCTTGCGTGCCAGTCGCAGGTAATTATATGGGGATATATAGATTTTTGCCTCTAAACCATTAAAGAAAAGATAATGAACAAAATCGCGTTATTTTGAATAGTTAAAGGATAAAAGTCACATTTATTTCAGAAATATAAATTAATATATACAATTAATGTTGATTATCTGATAAAAGTTGAAATTTGTTGCAGCCGATGACCATGGATGCTTATAGCAAGATTGCGGCCTTGTACCAACAGCTGCAGCAGCAGCAGCCTCCTGCTTCTAGCTCAAAGAGCTAATGAATATATATGATTCAACGTTAGCTTAATTAAGCTACACCCAAAAACATAAGCCGAATCCTGAAAGCTGTGTGAATATTAAAAAAAAAAAAACATATACTTATTTTATTATCTTGCGAGCGCAAGTGTGGTTGTGTTTGAGGGAAATATTTTGCTTAACTTTCTCTTGATTGCAAAATCGAGACCTCTTGGTCCCTCTAGCATACTTGGATGTGATCTTTTTCTTACTTTTCTATTATTTATTATTTGATGCCTAGCTAGTGGATTTTTATTGATTATTTTCATTTTTTTAATGTCTTTGACCATGTATATATCTTGATGGTTTTTTTTCACTTTTATTATTCTTCGAATTTCTTTATCCCCGTAAATTTAGGGGTTAATATAGTATACGGATTGCAAAAATTGATGTACAAAATAATTTTTTGAAATTTTATATAATAATAATAACAATAATAATAATAATAATCATCATCATCATCATCTTGAATTCAAATTGGAGGTCCAGCAATACACTCAAGAGGAGGAGTGAATTGAATGTCTCAAAATTTTCTAATGAAACAGAATTATATGCAAGTACAGATTTCTAATAACGTTTAATTTCTAATCGAAAATGTAAATATGCAAGATAACAATAATAATATAATTTTGCAAGTTCTTTTCTTAATTTAAAAACCACAAGTATAATTTTGAAAATGTGTATTAGATTTGTTATGAATATTTCAGAAATTTATTTTACAGAATTTTAAAAATACAATTTTTCAAAATGTATGACAGAATTATATAAGATAGAAAATAGAGTAAAAAAGCAGAGCACACACAAAATTTATAGTGGTTCGGCCTCTTTGTCTACCTTCACTCCTCAAGAATTACTCTTGATCTTTTCTCTTCACTCCTACCTATTTTAAGGATAAGAGTCAAAGTCAATATACAAATTTATATATATCTATCTGCAATCTTTTTTCTCAAAATAAAAGATTAAAATACTTACTAGAATTTCTTCCTTAGATTTTAGCCAACCCAACTCACAATCTTTCATAATAGAATTTTTTCACTAAAGATTACAACATAAATTATAATCAATTGAGAATGATATGCAAAAATAAAGTGCAAAGATAGAAAGTGAGATTCAAAAGATGTAAACTTTCTATTAAGAGTTATAATTCTTTCAAAAATGATATTTAACCTCTAAATGAGTTCTACCACTTGTATTTATACTAAAAAAACTTGGTTTTAAGTGTAGAAACTCAAATATAGCCCTTAATGACTGTTGGAGGGCAAAACAGACAATTCTGCCTTCAACTTTTGCCCTTCAACTAGCCGTTATTTTATTATATAGTGCGAAACAGATTTTGGTTTATAAATCTATCCAAATTTCTAATTCAATTTTTAATGACATAAATTTCTGACAAACAAAATTATGAACCATTTTCTAACAGAACCCAGTTTTGACCAAAAGCTCATTTTATGATATCAAAATATTTTTATGCAATTTTTAAGACTAAGAATATGTATGCACGAGTAATAATTTGATCTTCAATTTGATCTTACATTTTAATATCCTAATTTTTTATATGCTAAGACAATCTTAAAATATGTCTTCCTGTATATCCATATCTTGAAATAATATGATATTCATTTCTTGATATTTGCATCAGAATGATATGTAGAACTTTCTGCAGAAAAATATTTAGAATAGAATTCACACTAGAGTTTATTTAAGCTTTGATAATCATCAAAATTAGGATGTAGCCTTGAGCCAACAATATCTTCCTTTTTGATAATGACAAAACCTTAATAAACTTCACTAAGAAGTCTATCTAGATTAATCTATAAAACTCCCCCTGAATATATGCATGGGGTATTTACAGAAAAATAAAATATGTAAAGTAAATGTAAATGCCCTGTAGAACTTCAAATTTTATCAAAATAATTAAAGTATAGGCATGTCAATAAATTATATAAAAATCTTAACTTGATTTTTTATAAGAAATATTTTTAAAGAAGTCATGTATCACTATGAATTAAATTGCATTAATGCATCAGCAAATAAAATTTTCATCAAATAAATAATATTCTATCAAGGAAATTTTCAGAATTTTAACAAAGCATAAGGAATAATCAATATAATAGTTATCAACCATATAATATAATTTATCCATCAATTTTCTCCATTTTTCTCTATTTTTTTTTATCATTGTTCATCAATTTTCTCCATTTTCTCCCCCTTTTTGTTATCATCACAAAAGGAAGAGACAACATAATGTGCACAAAAAAAATTTTAACAAGCCCAAAAAAAATCCACAAAGATCATTAAAAATTTATGTCTCACAAAAAATAATAATAATCATCCAAAAGAATCAAATTTAATTATCTAAAATATACCAAAAAAAATATGAAAGGTGTGATTTTTAAATGATAAAAAGTTTAAAATGAAAAATACTTTTTGCTAAGAAAATTCGTAGGAATAATTAAAGAAACACAAGTTTTCAAAAATAAAAACTTAACATTTTTAAAAGTGAATCACGTTGTTGTTTTTTTTAAGTAAAAGTTTTGTTTTCTGAATTTTGATTAAAGAATTGATTTTTGGAAAAGTATTTGACTTGAGATTCATAAAAGTAAACCATATTGTCTCAAGAAAAAAGTAAATTAGTATGAATAATTAAAGATGCACATTTTCCAAAGATAAAAAGTTAACTTTTCAAAAGTAAATCACGTTTTTTTAAATAAAAGATTTGATTTTTGAAATTTCATTAAACAATTAATTACTTAAAAAGTGTGTGACTTGAAATGTGTAAAAGGTGCATTGAAAATTATAATATTGCAAAAACTAAGATGTAGGAGTAACATATGCACAAATAGCAATTACGAATAAAAAAGACAACATGCACCCATATTTTGTAAAGTAAAACACTTAATATATCATATCAATTTAATGCACGGCAGTAGAAGGAAAATAAATGACCATTTCAAATGCATAATTCGTCATTAGAAATTCATATACGAATTTTTAAACGTACAACTTTTCTCAACAAAATTTCAAAAACACGTACAGATTTCTAAGCGAAAATTTCTTAGCATAATTTTAATAGCAATGTACTTTTGGACGTTTTCAGGAAAAAAATGAGCAGTAGTATAAATGGTACTTTGCAAAATCCTATTAAACTTTCATCTTCAGTGTCAAAAAATCTCTTGAACTAAATCAGTATAAAATTTTCTGCTTCAATCTTCCATTTTTACTTTTTGATATATTGTTCGACATCTAAGGCCAATTGTACCAACTAATCCAAACTATGATTTTGTAAGGCAGCAATGGGTGATTTGAAATCAAAGAGGTGTTGGATTTTGAAGAAGCAGTTTGGAATTTTATGAATCAGAATGCTGAAGTCTTAGGTAAAGAAGCTGAAGCGGCCTGGGTAGAAGGAGAAGGCGCCGGTGATGGTGAAGAAGACCGATGGGGATGAAACTTTGTAACCGCTTTTGGCAACGTTGATTTGGGTTAAAAAGGAAATAAAGAGAGTTTCAAGAAACATGGGAGGCTGTATTCTTTGAAGGAACGATAATTTGGTTTTAGAAGAGGAAAAAGAGTTCAACTTAAACAAAAAGGTAGGAAATCTTTTTACCAAAAAATTAAAACATTTGATTTTTGAATTTTTTATAAAAGAATTTATTTGTTGGAAAGTGTTTGAATTTGAATTTGGAAAAGTAAAGCACACGATATTTTAAGTGGTAAAAAGCAACCTTTTTTTAATTTTAATTAAAAAGGAATTAAAGTTTTGAAAAAAATTTGTCTTGAACTTTAAAAAAAGTTGTATTGAAAATTGTGATTTTTGCAAAAGCCAAAATATGAGAAACCAAAATATAACAAAAACATAGGCTGTCCCTATAAATTTTAAAATAACACACATAATACTTAGGGGTAACAAGAATAATTTACATAAATCTTAACTAATTCATCATTTCTTTACCCACTTCAACACGTGAACATTTTCTTCAAAAAATAGATTTTGGCAAACTAAAGATAAAAATCACATCTCAAAGCAAAAAAAAAAAATTAAATAAAATTTGCTCTTAGAGATATAAAAGAGACGGCATTTTCAAAGAGAAAATTAGTGTTCAAACATATCCATTTCAAGTTTTCTTCTTAATTGACAAAATCTTTATTTTTTGAGAGGCTCGGTGAAGATTTTTGCTATTTGATAAAATCTATCTTTCCTCTTCTTGATTGTAGCCTTGAGCCACCATTTCAAATTTTCTTGCTCATTCAACTTATTTTTAAACACACATTTTGTTCCACAATACTCACATATGACTCTTTTTTTCATCATTTTTTCAGAAAGATCGGTCAACAAATTATCTTTGAGGTGAAATCTCTAGTAATTAGGAAATTCTGTTGATTCCTCCACTTACTATTCTGTCTGATTTTTTGGTACATTTTCTATTGAGCTTTCTAGCTTCTTTTCTGATTGAATTTTTGGTTCATTTTCTGCATCTTCATGTTGTTTCAGAATTCTATCATCCAAATTTGGTTACTGATTTGGTAACTTTTCTGGTTCGCTTTCCAAGTTGGAATACCTTGTATACATGATGTTTATCAATCTTCATTTTTGGCATTTTCTTCACCAAATCTTTTCTGAATATCTTCTAAGCTGACCAACTAGACATTTTCAGATCTTTGCTCTTTTAGAATAAATTTTTTTGTTTCAACATCTTCTACTGTATAATGATCTACTTCAAAAATTAATATTCTCTTCCAATAATTTTTCCTTTTCAATTATCATCAAAATTGATAGAATCATCTTAAGAATTTTTTTAATTTAGAAAACTTAGTTCTGTCTCATATCATATGCGTAGAGCAATCACTATCCATATACCACTTTTCTTTCTTGACGCTCTTTAGGCAAATCTGCAGAGAAATTAAATATTTCTAGGTATCCAACCTTTCTTACATCCTTCATGGTTAGTTAACATATTTACAGAATTTTTAACAACCCATTTATATTTGGTAGAATTAGCATTCTTCTTATAATAACAGAATTTCGAAATATGTGATTTTCTACAGCAATAAAAGTATGTAGAATCGTTAATTATCATTTTATCAGATAAGTATTTTTTATACCTTTTCTGGGTGTAATTTCTGTGACAATTTTTAGATGTACTTGCATGACTATTATGAATAGATTTTGCATTCAGATTTTCATTACATACACAAATTTATTTTTCTTTCACATTTTACTTTTCTTGCAAAGTAATAAATTTACCTTCTAAATCATAATATTTATTTTTCAATTTAATTTATGTTTCTTTTGTATTTTTATGTTCCACACATAATGCATCAAATTTCTTTTTCATTTCTATACGCATCTTTTTAAGCATACAATATTTATGATGCAAATTAAATCTCAAAACATTCAAGCATTTTTTCATATTCATTATCATTTTTATTTGAATCAAAATCACTTATTTCAGAATTTTTTGAATCATTTTCAGGTGATCTTCTGTCAGCAGCAATATTCTATTCTTTATTAGAATTAGAATTCTACTTTTCATGATAAAAAATTACCATTAGACCGATATCATCAGAATTTGTGGATTCTGGTTCACTTGTGCTTAAGTCCTCACTGTCACTCCATGTAGCCTTCATAGTTTTCTTTTTAAATCTTTTCTCTTTAGATTTGGACACTTGGATTTAATGTGACCGGGTTTGTTACATTCATAGCAAACCACATCTCTAGTAGATTTTGATAAATTTTTTTGTCTTGTGATGGGGAAATTTTTGGTGCTGTTTTCTGTACGATTTTTTCCTTTTCTGTATAGCTTTTTGAACTTTTTTGTAATTAAAGGCATCTCATCATCACCTATAGAATAATCACTTCCAAATTCTACTTTGAGAGCAATAGCTTTTAATTTTTTATCCTTTTCTTTTTTCTGCATCTTGAGACTTAATGTAAAGCTCATGAGAAATATGAGATCCACAAACATTACCAAAATTTAAAGTACTAAAATCTTTATTTAATAGAATTGATGTTTTTGCTTCTCATGTAGGAGTAAGACTTCTAACAAGCTTAGCAATTTTATAATGTTCATCAAGTTTTTTGCTAAGAGCTTTAATTTAATTAGTTAACTTAACATGCCTGTTAATTACCTCAGAAATTAACTCTTTTGGCTTCATTTTAAAAGATTCATAATCAACCATAAGGACATGAAATCTAGTATTTTTAACTTGATTTGTACCTTTATAAGTAGCTTGTAACTTGTCCCATATTTCTTTTATTGTATCACATGCAGAAAATCTATTGAATTTATTTGTATGCAGTGAACAGAAAATTATGCTTATAGCTTTAGAATTTAACTGTACTTTTCTCTTTTCAGCTTCTGTGAAGTCAGTAGTAGATTCTGAAGCTCCTTCCTCATCATATTTCTTGTGTGGATGCTCATATCCATTTTCAATAATATCTCAACAATTCATATTTTGAGATAGGATAAAATATCTCATGCAACCTTTCAGAAAGGATAATTCTCACCGCTGAACATAAGAGGACGATGGACAGAATGTCCCTCTTTGAATGGAGTTGCAATTTGAGAACTACTTGACTTGGGCATTTGTAGGATCACTCAAAGATGTTAAGCCTTAGGGAATAGAGAACAACTCTAATACCAAATATAGGTCCCGAAAGACACTCAACATGGGGGTGAATTGGATGTCTCAAAATTTTCTGATCAAATTTCTAATGAAACAGAATTATATGCAAGTGCAGATTTCTGATACCATTTCTAACCGAAAATATAAATATGCAAGATAATAATAATAATAGAATTTTGCATGTTCTTTTCTTAATTTAAAATCATAAGTATAATTCTGAAAATGTGTGTTAGATTTGTTATGAATATTTCAAAAATTTATTTTACAGAATTTTGAAAATAAAAATTTTTAGAATGTATGACATAATTATAGAAGATAGAAAATAGAGTATAAAAGTAGAGTACACACAAAATTTATAGTGGTTCAGCCTCTTTGCATACCTCTACTCCTCAAGAATTACTCTTGATCTTTTCTCTCCACTTCTAACTCTTTTAAGGGCAAGAATAAAAGCAATATATAATGCTATATATGTATATCTACCCACAATCTTTTTTTCAAAGTAAAAGATTAAAATACTTACTACAATTTCTTTCTTAGGTTCTAGCTAACCCAACTCACAATCTTTCAAAATAGATTTTCTCACTAAAGATTACAATAGAAACTATAATCAATTGAGGATGATATGCAAAGGTAAAGTGCAAAAATGAAAAGTGAGATTTAAAAGATGTAAACTTTTTCTTAAGAGTTAGAATTCTTTTCAAAATGATATCTAACCTCTAAATGAGTTCTACCACTTTTATTTATACTAAAAAACTTGGTTTTAAGTGTAGAAACTCAAATATAGCCGTTAATGACCATTAGATAGCAAAACAGATAATTTTGCTTTCATCTATTTGAAACAGATTTTCGTTCAGAAATCTATTCAAATTTCTTATTCAATTTCTAATGATATAAATTTCTGACGAACCAAATTCTGAACTATTTTCTAACAAAATCCAGTTTTTAGCAAAAGCTCATTTTATGATATCAAAATATTTTTATGCAATTTTTAAGACTAAAAATATGTATGCATGAGTGATAATTTGATCCTCAATTTGATCTTACATTTTAATATCCTAATTTTTTATATGCTAAGACGATCTTAAAATATGTCTTCTTGTATATCCATATCTTGAAATATTATGATCTCCATTTCTTGATATTTGTATCAGAATGATATGTAAAATTTCATGCAGAAAGATATTTAAAATATAGAATTCATACTAAATTTTATTTAAGATTTGATAATCATCAAAATTATGATGTAGCCTTAAGCCAACACAAATAAATATTAAATAGAATAAATTAATAAAAACCAAGCGCTCAAAATTATGCCTAATTCCCCTTGTACGTCTATAGGAATGAAACTTGGTCAAAATTGACTCAATTCTCTACATCCTTTATTTATTTCTTTTACATGTAAAACTTCCACACATATAATCATGTATGTTTCCACAAATTAAAAATCTCAAAAATACTGACATGTATAAGAGAATATGTGAAAATCATTAAAACATGTAGTTTAGCCTATTCATATATATAATTGAGAATAAATATCTTTGATGATCATGGCATCAATGAATAAATCAATTCAACAGTCAGTGCGTTATTACAAGAAAACATGTAACATGAAATGTTTCAAAAAAGGAAAACATATAAATGATTAGATGCTCATCTGTCAACCTGGATTAAGGAGTCACCACACGTCTGTACATAAACATATCCAATTCCCCAAAGTCTTAGATAAGCAATTATTTTGTGTGAATGACTCCATCGTTGTGGGACCTGAGTTTCAATTTAAAGTAACGTTTCAATCCACTATGACAATCTAAGCTAACCGCTGCCATGCATGCTGTGTATATTTTTATCACAGTTTTTTTTTTTTTTCATGTCGGAATTTGCTTTTTATAGTTTAACAATGATAGTAATAACATGTTAATCCTTAAAACAATTTGCAGAGGTTAAAAGTGAACAAGCTTGATATTAATTAATTATAAGATTTGTAATGAAGATGAGCCAAGGGAATATATTCAACAATGGTCATCATAACATATTCTGAACAATCAAAACAACCAAATAGAATTCTTAACTAACTAAAAAAGCCACGTTAATTAGTTATTTGTCGGTGAAAAGAAATTAGTGTAATGAATATTTAGCCCCCTTAATTAGGGAATCAAATAAATAATAGACACCTAAAAAAGCATATTATAAAATTAAATAGCTAAAGTTATTTTGCTTAGTTGGATAATGGTTATATTGGGACCCCATATACATTTAAGGGTGTAACATCGATCCATCAATCAAGTGGCAGATACCCAATTTATGTGATTTTGTGCTCAATGATAATATACACATATATCAAGATTGTAAAAGATAAATGATTATCCAAGAAACGCTTGGACTATTAAATAACCACATGCTTTGCTTTTTATTGAAAATCTTATTCAGATTTTGTCTTCTATATACTATTTCACGATCTTCATTTCTCCTGTTGACAGCTTATTCGATCAGGCCACTGTCTTCTTCTTCTTTTCTTTTTAGTCCTTTTTATTTTATAAGATATTTTTTTTATTATTATGTTTTTCGAAAGTGTGAAGTGTTAGATTCTTGATTCGGAAATTTCATCTTATGTGGTTAAAGTCTTATTTTCCATATAAAAGGATAAGACAGTTTTTCATGATTTTGCTCGTTTAACTTGTTAGATTTAAAGTAGATATCGGAAAGTAACTTCTTTTGGAGAAAATCACGGATCGAAGATCTTTTATATTTTAAATATAAATTATTGGAACTTTACATTTGGTCTCATATAGAATTTCATTTTTATTTTTGGTCCACCCCACACTTTTTTTTATTTTCTTTTTTACTTTAAATGACAACAATTAATGTTACAATTATCATGATCATCATCATCATCTAACAATGAAATCAACACTTAAAATTATTGCAATAGGGACATCATGGATTAATGCATTATATTTTTCCATCACAACAGCAATTAATAACCGATAGTGATGCGGCCTCAATTAAGTGGATATTATAATATACAGGAGATGCCAAGTACCCTATTGAAGATGCCAGAGGACCAATACGAGATTTTGAGTTTCAAGAAAAGAACAATGTATGGATCCTGTGGCCATACTTTTTTCCAAGGCACACAATTTAGGAAGAAAATCATTTGATCCCTGCCCCACAAAAAGGGCAAAAAAAATCCATGGTTTTTTTAATGAAAAACAAAAGTTTATTATTAATAAAGTTTTAATGGGCCAAGTGCGCATATCACTTAAAATAATAATAATAATAATAAACTTGATTAAAGCGAATGAGAGACATTTCAAGTAATGAATTCATTAAACTCAATAGAATTTGCTAAAAACCACGGGAAAGGACAATTTAAAACTCTAGCATTTCGAGCTACAAAATCAGCTACCATGTTGACAATTCTGTGTACAAATAAAAGGAAGTTCCAGATAAAAGATGGACTTAATCACTAAAGCTAAGATGTCTGTGACCACATTTTTGATCTCCCAACCCAAGGGATAGAGTTGATCTTCTTGGCTTTGATGAGAGTTTCAGAATCACTTTCAAAAATGAACTGTGAAGTATTCTTAGCATTAGCTAATTCGACTGCCTACTTTGCTAGAGCTTCCCCCACAAGAACAGAAGCTGCACTTTCTCTTCCTCCAAAAATTTCCTGAATAGCATCAGAGTGATTTCTAGCAACGACCGTTTCATCACAGAGAGATGATATGCAATCAAAAGATGCATCACAACTAAATTCGATGCTTATTTTTATGTTCAATTCCTCCTAACTTAGTGAAAAATGTAAATTAATAATTTACATTTGTTCAACCGCTGTAATTTATGGTAGCTCACGGTGCTGTAGTTTTAGCCTCAAAAGAATAGTTGAGTAGATTTGCTTAGTTGTCAGAATTTGGCACCAAAGTTAGTTGGTCCTGACTCCTTAGAGTGAGTGATAGCTGAGCTATCATCATTTTTTTCTTGTGTAAATTCTGTATACAAGCAACTACTGTATATTTGTATTATTTTCTAGTCTTAGTATTTAGTTACAAAATTCTATTCACGCACTATTTTTCGTTTTGTTCGATATTTGTTCAGACCTTTTATGTCATCTTTACAGCTATGTTCTTTCTTACAAGTCTTTATCGCTATCATTTTTCATATTTTTTATTGTCAAACAAAGCTAATATGTATATATATATGTATGTATATGTATGTATATAATAAAATTGGTATGATATAATTATTATGTAGATTTACAATACACATTAATTTATATGATTCCAAACATGTATATATACAAAAATAATTTATCTGATGTTAAAAAAAAACATTTTATTAGTAGATTAGGTTAATAATCTCTTTTACAGCATTGAAAACTTTCGAAATATTCCCGAAATATTTCGAAACAGAAGCTGCAGGGCATATAGGGCTCATGCTACTAAGGATCAGAGAATATGAACATTTTATGGATCGGCCCAATTTCAAGAAGATCTAATTAGTTAGTGGGCTAATATTAGCCCAATCTACCTCTTATAGTTTCTTATATTGGGCCAAGCCTCTTCAAACAAAAAAAAAATCATAATATTAATTATTTTTGAAAAATAGCAGAATTTACTAATAGTACAGATTTATTCTTAACCTATATTTTGGTTCAAAAATGATCATGCCGACACAAAATTGACTCGCATTTATTTATGTCATTATCAAACCGATTTATATTTTCTCATTTAATTATCAAATTGGTTCACGTTTATCCTAATTTACTATTAAAAAAGATTTATATTTATGTTTGATAATATAAATAAAAATAAATATGAGTCAATCCGCATAATTTATAATTATTTTTTAATTAAAAATAGTTGGGGTGCAAATTTGATCCATCCCATATTTTTGTACAGCAAGATGACGAGAAAAAATGTTGATTTATTCTCAGTGGAAGTTAAAATTCTCGTAAGCATATACTTCTTTGCGTTGTTGTTTAATAGGATCGAAATATCTAAACTGTTCATGTAAGAAATATCTAAATTGGTTGTGTTAGCATGAGATTTGAGGTGGACATTAAGACGGTGCGTCTCTAAATAGGGTCGCCCAACTTAAATAACGAGATTTTTCATATCAAACAAGTTTTTATTACTGGGCCCATTAAATATTGCTTGCAGTATTGGGCTTAGACATCAACTGGAGAGGATATTTAGGACCTGTTCAAGTGATCGCTGTGTTAATAAAGCATGTAAAAAATGATATTTTATTAAAAAGTATTTGGAACTAACGTGTTAGCATTTATAATCATTAAAGTGAAAATATTGCAGATATACATATATTTTCACGTTTTCGAATACACAAATCTTGATTGTATCTTTTAAAAACTAACCATAAGAAAGAATCAAACTCTTTGAACTTGATAACAACGAGCAAATGTTTATTTTGACGAGAACTTAGAGGGAGGTCAAATATTAGACAAGTATAACATAATTTACATGGTAGTAAGTAGGGAAAATAAATAAAATTTTACTTAAAAAGAATGGAGCCAAGTACTTGGTCGGACAAAACGAGAGATACGGCAGGTGCCACTTGCGAATGATCAAGCTTCAACGAGAGAGGTCAAGGGAATTGCACGTGTGATTGGTAATGAACCCCACTTTTGGGGTTTTCATGCACAAATCTCTAGAGGAAAAAAATTTGAAAAAAAAAAAAAAAACTCGTCTCTTCTTTAATTTGAGTCTTGTTATGTGGGTCCAAAACTCCCACTCCCAAAGACATACCAGCTATGCTTTGAATTCCGCTTACCCATTTCTCATTTTCTACCAAAGGCTACTGTCGGCGACCTCATAATCCTCTCGCATTATACTATTTTATTAGAAGTAAAGCTTAGCTGTTTTTCTGTACTTTGGCTTCACATACAGGAAGCACTCGAATCTTATAATCTGATATTATCTTTGCTTCCAACCACCTTCCAATTGACCCAAAACCAAAGCTCTTGATTTCTTTATTCGCGACTACTCGTCGTTTTCTCTTTTGGGTTTTTGGGTAAGAAGTAACTAGTAACAACCTCCACTATAAAATCCCCCTCGAACCTCACCTTCCCTTGCAAATAATAACCACCCAGCAAGAACAAGTTTCAATCTTGAAAATTGAAGTCCTTCTGGTACAAGTCCTTTTCAAACAACATTTTCTTCTTTCTTTCAAGACTCAAAATCCATTGATGGCGACTTCTTCTCTCGCAATTTCTCCAAGAAAGCTCCGATCAGATCTGTACTCTTACTCCTACCAAAATGACTCCAATACCCCACTTGTGGTCTCTGTTCTGGCTTCTTTGATTGAAAGAACCATGGCTAGAAATGAGAGGATCGCCAAGAACTGTTCATGGGCATTATCGAAAGATCTTAGAACTCAAGTCTTTGATTGTTATGAGATCCCAGACATGACAATCCAATCTTACCTGGAGAGAATTTTCAGATACACTAAAGCTGGACCCTCTGTTTATGTGGTCGCTTATGTTTACATTGATCGTTTTTGCCAGGCTAATCCTGGGTTTAGAATCAATGCGAGAAATGTACATAGGCTTCTCGTCACAACCATCATGATCGCTTCCAAATATGTAGAAGACATGTAAGTTAAATCCTTCCTCTTTCTTTCTTTTTTTCTTTCTTTCTCCAATTTTTTGTTCTAAGTTTCTTGTTCTAATCTGGGTTTGTTTTATTTTCTTGAACAGGAATTACAGGAATTGTTACTTTGCAAGAGTTGGGGGATTAACCACCACGGAGCTGAACAAATTGGAGGTTGAATTTCTGTTCTTGATGGGCTTCAAATTGCATGTGAATGTGAGTGTTTTTGAGAGCTATTGTTGCCACTTAGAAAGGGAAGTGAGCATCGGAGGAGGCTATCACATTGAGAAGACTTTGAGATGCGCGGAGGAAATCATATCAAGGCAAAATGTCGACAAAAGATACATTAATCAAATTGCAAGAATTATGTTGTAAATTAAAACTTTGAGGAAAAATATTTTCTTCAGGCAATTTTACCTGCCACTTCGTTTGTGTACAGATAGAAATGTATAATATATGATGGTTTATTGGGATTTTGGGTTTTACTATTCAAAGCAGTAAAGCCAGAAAATTTAGAGAGTGATTTTTACTCTTTTTTTTATTATTATTTTTTTTTCAAATGAAGCGAATAGAAATTGATGTGTAAGTTCCTTTTGTGTTTTTACTTTTTATACCAGGAAAATTACAGTGTCAGTTTGCTTAATTATAATCATTTTGGCTTCCTTCTTTGGGTTGATTTTTCTTTTACTCATTAACACCTGCATATGCGAATGAGAAATAAATAAGACTTGATTTGAGGCAAATTGGGAGATCTAATCAGATTATAGCTGTGAGAAAACAAAATAGGCATCAGCGTGATTAATTGTGCTTTTAGCTCATATGTGTGAGTTTGCATATCTTCGCGCATACCGTGAGAGAATTTTAATTATAGAATATGCAATTTGGCCCATGGCATAAAATAATTTTTATTCGGGATTGAACTACGATTTGTGCATTATTTGGATTGTTTAATTGATATCCTAAAATTACTTAGAAACCATGTACTTCTGTGGCCTTCAAAAAAAAATTGATGAAAACAAAATCCCTCCAGGTCAATTCAAAATATATCGAGCAGGAAAGTTAAAAAAATATATATTTTATGTTGTATTTAGAATTTAGAGAATATTATCACTTCAATTTGCTTAATTATAAGTTAATATTTGTTTAAAAGAAAAATAAAAAAAAAAAGTTTTAAAAGAAAAAGTTAGTATTTTACTTAGGGAGGGCCATGTTTTTAAACGTTTTCTAATAAGAAAGCTTTTAATTTGCCAAAAAAATAAAGGAATAATTGGAACGAGTGGCAGAATATTTATTTTATGGATATTCTCATTTCCGAGCAGAAATTATTTATGGATAGTAGGCACCCTGGCTTCACTGTCA
Source organism: Excoecaria agallocha (assembly GCA_037975025.1). Lineage (NCBI taxonomy): Eukaryota > Viridiplantae > Streptophyta > Magnoliopsida > Malpighiales > Euphorbiaceae > Excoecaria > Excoecaria agallocha. The sequence continues at coordinate 67,974,397 of CM075806.1, read as the reverse complement.
TAGTGTTTGTTGATGATGCGCTAACCAACTTGTAATTACAAAATGTTTCCTTGCTTGTCCTTTCTAACTATTTAATTAAAGATCAAATTAAACAACGATTACTTGATATAATTAAATAGTTTAATAAAAGATCAAACTCTAAAAGGCGAAAGAAGGCGCGCATGACAAATTGATTTAAAGAATAATGTAAGGGCCACATCCATTGCAAAGCATGTCTAAAGTGCCAAATTAGATTCTTACTTTTATATGGTTTTAGTTTTTTTTAACAACAGTTCATAATTAGATTCAAATCGCACTAAATTATAATGTATTACCAGCAGAAGACAGCTTTAATAGAGGAAGGAGGAAAGAAACAGGTCTTTGAAATTACTTGGAGACAATTGCCGTTAGTTAAGAAAGCATATTAAGCTTTAATTAAGATAATTGAGATTAGTTTATTCATAGGAAAAGTTGAATTGCGATAAGATGTTACTTTTCTAGTCAGTTTAGTTTGCCTTTGCCTTGGGACAAAGACCTAATGCCAATATTATATTTCTTGGTATGGTATAATTAAGAGAAGCGGCTCCATTACCTGCCGACGATCTTGATTCCGTAGATTTGATACACTGAACGTACATGCAATTAGCTAAGCAATTTTACATTGCTGGGTCCACAATTATATAGGTCAAAATAGATCAATTCCAATTTTTTTTTTTTCCAAAACAATGATTGCCACTTGATAACTCTAACCATTCTAACAATCTAAAAAAAAGGAATTTCCTCGACTTTCTAACCATTGACTCAAACCATTAAATTAGACCTGAGAAAGAAATAAAATCTAAAAATTTTAGAGCCCGATGGAGAGTTTATTTTGGCATATACCACGGAAAGTTCTTATAATATGTAAATGAGTTAAGTTATTAATGCTAAGTAAAGAATAGTAAGCATCGGTTAATAATAGGATAAAGTTGATTGAAAATTCTAAATGAACTTTTAATGCTGGTAATGTTCAAATAAAAGTTCAAACTCTATTTGAACTTACTTAACTTAGGGGTTAATTGTTTCAGAAATCACTGAATTTATACTTTAACTATCAAAAACTGACGATTTTTTTTATAATGAAAAAGTACCTGAAAATTATAATATTTACATAAAAAAATCATTTCGGCTAGAAAAATATTTTAAATTTTATCAACAATTTAATATGCACATGTTATCTAATATGTCTACTTTTTAAAATGTGATACGTGACAGTACACATTAGTGAATATTCATATAATGCAAATGATATATATGCTAAGAAATTGTTTTTATTATTTCCCTTTATTTTTTATAGTTAAATAGCATATAGATTATTTGTTTAAGAATAATTATACTCTTTGAAAGATTTAAAATTTTGTTGGCATGTTAAATTGCAATTCTAATAGAATTTAAAGTGTTTTCTGACTAAAATAACTATTTGTACAAAAATTATATAGTTTGGTCTTTTTTGTTTAAAAAAAAAATACTGTTATTACTTTTTGATAATTAGAATACAAGTTGAAATAACATGCAATTAACCCGAACTCGGGAATCAAATCATAGAGTTCAAATGTTATCATTAAAATCTGGAACTGCATGAAGTAACAACTTTTCTCATCTTATATAGATATATTAGGCACTCGGTCATAGATTATTCTAATTAGAGTTAGTAATAACTCATTATAACATATTGCAGAAGTGATTCTTATGACCGATTTATATTCATAAAGCAACAATTAACTTTTTTTTATATTCATAGAATTATTAATTTAATTACTGATGGAAGTAATTTTTGGATCCTGATTACTAGCTAATCGGTTTCTCTGGATTGACAGATTACAGAAACAAAAGGCTTAACCAAACTTGCGCAAGTGAACAACCAAAACAATCTAATCAGTGCTTATCCATTTTGCTTATGAAAGAAACGCTTCGTGCATTATTTTTGTGTTAAATAATCTAATCACTTTCAAATCAGAAAAGGAATGGCTCTTCAGCTTAGTTGATAATTGATGTACGAATTACCCAAATAGTGAAAAATTAAAGTGATTGATCTGATGGTGGAGCCTATTGCGGGAGAGGAAAAGAACATTTTAATTTTCTTGTTTGATTTAAATATTTAATTTATTGCCCAACTCTGAATACCTTTATTACTAATTACTACTACCATTGGTTTGTGTCGATGGTTTAATAGTTATCATTCTTTACGACCACTTTCTATAGGGATAAGCACTTTTTCAACCTCTAAACTATTATTTTATCCATAATACAACTAAGATTGTCCCCTGCCAAACTGCTTTTATCGCATAATTAATTAATTAATTAACAAATGAGTAGTACAAATATTTAGTGTTTAGTGGTGACTCAATTTCTGGGTTTCTCATTCTGTCTTTATTTTATGAGTAAATTAATTTTGGCTTATTATTTACGTGTCCGCTTGGCTTATCATATAATATACATTAGTCGCCCCCTAGAGATTACAATCTTATTGTTTATCATCATATGAATTTTTTAAGTATTTTCATTTAAACAATGATGAATGTTATAATAATTGCCTTAATCCAAACCACACTTGCTAAAGCACTTTTTTTTTTCTTTCGTTCAGAATTACTAAAGCACTTTGTACTTTTAAATTGTTTACTTTATTAATGAAATAATGAATGCTCGGATAATATAAAGTATTATTAGTTTGAATAAGCAAAAAAGGAAAAAGGAAAAAAAAATAGAATGTATTATGAAAGGAAACCGACCCCCTAATGTTTAATTTAATGAGATAATTTTGTTTTTGTTTAAATAATTAAAAACAAAATATGAAACTTAAGCATAAATGTATTGAAATTATTAGTGTAATATACGAATTTTCCTTCTTTTTCTTTTTGCAAATTTCCAAATTTTAGTACTATTGGGCCTAGGCTTTCATCACTAATCCAGCTTATGATAAAACCCAACTTGAGCCCAATATGAAAACGGACAGGTTAAAGAACCATTCTCCATGATTAAACCCTTAAACCCATTATTAAAAGGAATTTTCACATAAACGACCTAGAAGAGTGGAAGGTTTGATACACCAAAGTGCAAGTGAGAATTGCAACAATTCGGTTCGATATACCAATTTTCTATCTTTCACTTCAATACACCAATTGTTTAAATTTCCATTTTGTAATTCAATATAACTATATTCCATTCACAATGTATGAGATCTTGAATACGCAAAATAACAACACTTTGAGCAGGATGGACATTACAATTGCCCGAAATAGCCATAACCACACTTTTATTGTTGATCTGAAACTCTACTTTCCTCCATTCCCTTTTCTAGGCTTCTTGAAGACCCAATTGAGGGTTGTCTGATGGGAGCATATATGTACAAATCCCTTGTGTTATTCGGAATACAATTCTTAACTACTATTGACAGAATTTAGTGCTGATGACGGGCCTGGGCTTTCATTACTGTCGGTTTATAACCCAATATCCAACTAATACCATGTTAATCCAACTTCCTATAATTCGATGAAACCCATATATGTGTTAATTGTTATTGTTCCAAAACTTCCTATATAAATCCGGTCTTTATTAAGAGAGATATCAATGCGCTACTGTCTCTACCTATCCTGTCCATTATTTATTCAATTTTTTCTATGACTTTTTGTCAACTTTTTCAGAACACATGACCGATTAATACAAAATTACATGCTGTTAGACCAATAATTAAAGATATTTCTCTTAATGGCGTGTTTTTCGTGTATCCATTAGTCCTTTTTTTTTTTAATGAAGAGTAAAGTTAGATACTCTCATTATTTCAGTAATTTAAATCAGTAAAAATGTATGGCATATATATGTGGGTTTTCGTTGTAATTTCAATGAAGACTATGCTTAATTATTTATTAGTAGTAGCTGATTAAAATTTATAAATTTAACTGGCATAATTGCAGTAATTTAAACATCATTTGATTTTTGACTAGCACAAAATTGAATAAAAATTATAATCTGCTTTCTTCAGAAAAAAAAAAGGAGATTTTACTCTGCTTAGCTATTGATCATTAGTATTTCATTATTGATCTAAATGAAATTTTGGGCAAACAATCTTCTAGCTTCAGGTGGTGGATTGACGAGCTTATGGAATGTTTATCTAAGGAGAAGATTAAATGGTTTTCATTTATTTGCTATCAACTATGGGTGGCTAGAAATAAATTGTTTCATGATCAAGTCCTTATAGCTGAACCCCAAATCTTGTTCGCTGCAAAAAACCTTATGAATGAATATGAATGCGTATCTTCTGATACAGGAACGAACAACATCCAGAGCTGCAGCAAGAATGGAGTATGGAGCCCTCCTTTGCCATCTGAAGTTAAACTCAATGTGGAAGCGGGGATAATTGGCCCAGATAAAGTGAGTTTGGGTATAATTATCAGAAATGAGCATGGTAGGATACTCGCTTGCGGCCAAGTGTGGTAATCGGAACCTGGAATCCATCTATATCTGAAGCCTTAGCTATGATTTTTGGCCTTCAATCTGCTATAGAACTCGGTTTCTCTTCTGTGATAACTGAGTTGGATTGTAAATTTATTGTTGATTGTCTGTTGAATGAACTTGATTTTTGTAATGAATTAGGGGCGTTACTTCAGGACTGTTGCCGTTTGGCGAAGATGTTACCATCGTGTCGATGGTCTTTCACTCCTAGAACCGGCAACCAAGTTGCCCATTGTCTAGCAAAACGTTGTCAATTGTCCCCCTCTTCTGTTGTATGGATAGAGAATTTTCCCCCTTTCATCTCCAATGTTGTAAGGGAAGATTCTATCTCCTGTTAATTTGCTGTTGTTTGTGAAATGAAGCTGTTTTTCTTCAAAAAAAAAAAGTTGTGAACCCAGTTGTCATAAAACTATATTATGATATTACATATGTTATCTTTGCAAATTCGAGTAATCATCACACTCCTTGCTCAAAGTATTTCTATATTTGCAAATCATACACTGTCTTCTTTGAAGCTACTTTTAATTTCATCTGCCGTAAGTTTGCCTGAGGGGGCTTTGCTTTCAAAAGTAATGTATGAAATTAAACGCTAATTTAACATTCGCATTGATTACATATTGAATTGAAGTATCTCATGAGTCATGACTTTTACAAAGGAAAAAACAAAATCCTTTCAGTTTCTGACAAGGTCTAATAGCAATTTGTCCATTCTTGTGAGCTTAGTTTCTTGCTAATTTCTTCTGTGAAAATGACAGCCACGTGGCTTATGTTTCGCTTTAGATTAGAAAAGGGAGTGAATTCTCCATTAATTCTCCCTCAAGTCACCATTTGATTGAGATAACCACGTGGTGATCTTGCTTTATTTATGTTTTCATTTTGCGAGTCAATATACCCCCAATTCTTCTCTACATCACGCTATGCATTTTTGAATAACTTGCTCAACTGATAATTCATTTTTAAAATTTCAACTAAGAAAAAAAATCAAATAATAGCCATGTTAAAGAAATTAAAAAAAAAATTGTTGAAAATTGACAACAGAAATTATTATATAAATAAATAGATAACCCCAATCCCCGCCCAATATTCCGTGCCGTAGATTTTGAAAGATGGGGACAACCACGTGGGAAATGGGATCATTTTTGCACCGTCGGATGAACTAGCAGATGAGATTTTCAACGGAAAAAACCACCATTAACGGCAGTATCAGCGAATTACTTTTCGCTTTCAATTAAGAATTACGAATCTCCTACAGGTCCAATCCGTATCCCCTTGAAAACGGAACGGGTTCTATCATCTACGTAATGAAAAGAAGACAGGAAAACTACATTTGGTGGGACCAGAAATAACTGCCGGATTGGAGCCTTGCACGTGGGACCTACCAAATCGGGCATAACCGTTCTAATAGACAACTCTTCGCGGTTAATGCAAACCTGCATGCAGAACGAGACAAACCAGAGGATGTTACAGGAGGCTGCTTTAATTACTGGTTTAATTAAGAGTGACTTTATTGATAATTAATCAACTATTAAAACTAAATTCAGTAAAAAAGAAAACAAATTACTCAATTTGCAGGTTTAATAGGATTTTCTAGTTCATTTTCTAATCACAACAATGCATGCCATAATGAGAAATTTTAGAAATAAAGTAGGCTGTAGGACGATTTTCACCTGACTACATCCATGAATTATTCTTGGACCAATCTAAATATCTAATTGTAAACTAATATGTGTATAAATTAAAGTTATTAGTCTTGCATATATGATAAGAACTGATTCATTGTATACGTAAATTCTTTAAAAGAAAACCTGATAGGCTTGTTATACATTCTAGACTATAATTTAGTTAAAATTAACTAATTTATTGTATTTTATTATATTACTAATTTTATTTTAGGGTATAACTACTTGGACACTTAATTATTTGTTAGTCGAAACCAAATACCTTTCACATTCTTCAGTTTGGTTGGTTCTAATCCCTTTATTTAAAAAAAATAAAAAAGATATATATAGTTGACAATTTAAAACTTTAAACAAAATATAATTTTTGAATTTTTCTTGCATGTACCAAATCCATAATAGACATATATATAGATATCAATCAGCATGAAATTTATATAGAAGTAACTATTTTTTGTATACATGTCATCAATTGTTAGTTGGTTGGAAGATCATAAACATGATCCGGGCAAGATTTTTCCATAATTTTTATGAATTTCTTAAATGAAAAACAAAATGCGCTATCAAGAATTTTTTTTATATATAAAATTAAATGCATAAATCATATATCATACATAACATTTATTTATATATATACAGATAAATAAGTTCATTGGATGCTAGATGGACGGAAGAGACTCTGAAATCTTTTGCTATATCTAAGTGTGTGGCCCATAAGAATTAATGTTCAAACAATCCGAATCTCAAAAATCAATTTATTTTGGCTTATTCTTGAAGGTCATGGTGACACGTGGCAATTGATAGCTGGATTCAATTCAAGCCAGGAACTTCCTTCTCCCTCTATAAATACCCCCTTAAATCCATAACATGCAGAGACCAAACCAAAACTACATTAGCCTCATTCCAAGTTCCAACACAGTGCGTAGAAGAGAAGTTGTTTGAGGAGAAATTGACAATGGCTATTGTCCTTCGAAATGGATCCTCTTTCTCCATTATTCTTTTAGTTGTCTTTTCGTTGAACTCCTCCTGCTACTGTTTCAAACCCAAGTTTTTAAATTTTTCAAAGATACAATCTGATTCTGATTGGGCACCTGCTGGTGCTACTTGGTATGGTAGCCCCACTGGTGCTGGAAGTGATGGTACGTTCTTGAAAAACACATATTATTATTGATCACTGATTTTGAAAGATTAATTAACTTGATAGTTTCTTTTTTATTAAATTACTTTTTGTAGGTGGAGCTTGTGGGTATCAAAATGCTGTAGATCAACCTCCATTTTCTTCCATGATAGCAGCTGGTGGTCCTTCTTTATTCAAATCAGGCAAAGGTTGCGGAGCTTGTTATCAGGTGCACGCACCAAAATATCTTATTTTGGCTAAAGAGGCTCGAACTTGAGACCTCATGGCACTTAAACAACACCAAAGATATTAAAATTAATAATTTGATTGGTCTCTGTCAAATTTTCAGGTAAAATGCACGTCGAACTCAGCATGTTCAGGAAATCCAGTAACTGTAGTTATCACAGACGAGTGTCCTGCTGGGGGTCCTTGTACTGCAGAATCTGTTCATTTTGATTTAAGTGGCACATCTTTTGGAGCCATGGCAGTTTCCGGTAAGGCTGATCAGCTACGTGATGCCGGAGTTTTACAGATTCAGTATAAAAGGTAACCGTTCCAAAGATTGCAGAGAGAGAAACTTTAAAAAGAAAAAGAAAAGCAGAGAAAAGACTGCGGAGAGTGAGAGAGATGGTATTAATTAAACGTTGACAAATATATGTTTATTTGGTCCAGCATTTCGTAACTTTAAAGATTAGGACAATTTTTTCTATTATCCATTCAGGCATAGACTTTATCAAACCAATGTAAAACAATTTCAAGTTGGTGGCTACTCACTTTTGTTCAATATGATTGTTTTGGGTGGCAGAATTGAGTGCAATTATCCAGGGAGAACGGTGGCGTTTCACGTAGATGCTGGGTCTAACCCATATTATTTCGCAGCTCTAGTAGAGTACGAAGACGGAGATGGTGAGATTGGTTCAGTTGAACTAAAACAGGCCCTGGACTCTGACACATGGGTTCCCATGCAACAATCATGGGGTGCAGTTTGGCGACTGAACTCCGGCTCGACTTTACGTGCACCGCTGTCTCTCCGACTGACCTCGCTCGAGTCTGGCCAGACCATTGTTGCAAGTGGTGTGATTCCTTCTGGATGGCAGCCTGGAAAAACTTATCGATCCCTTGTCAATTTCAAGGCTTAAAAATGATTTATGTTGTTATCTTGATATGACTATAGGATATGAATGTAGAAAGGCATCTCCATGGAGCAGACTTGTTGATTAATGGAAATTTGCCAACTAAAGTTATAATCTATTAATATATATGTCAGCTGTTGTTTAATTATATTATTTCGCCTTTTTTTCAAACATTTTTTGAACGAATTTAAGGTAATCAAAACGAGCTCTTATTGAGCTTCAGAGAAAACAGAGGAAATATTGTATCTCTGTTATATTTCTTCAAACACACGTAAAACTTCTTCATACACACGTAAAACGTGTTTTACAAGATTTATATACATGAATAAACTAACTAGAGTTAATTAACTTAAAAAAAAACTGTCATTTAACTGTACTAGCTAGTTAACTAAAATTACTAACAAAACAAACAAAGTAAAACTAGAACTCATATTTCTACATTCCCCCCTCAAGATGGAGCTTGGTGAAAATCCACTAAGCCCAGCTTGCATAAAAGCTTGGTGAAATTAGGACCATTCAAAGCCTTAGTAAAAATATCTGCCACCTGCATAGTAGTAGATTGATGAGTAGTAGCAATGAAACCAGCCTTTAATTTTTCCCTAACAATATGACAATCAATGTCAATATGTTTGGTGCGTTCGTGAAAAACCGGATTAGCTGCTATGTGAAGAGCAACCTGATTATCACACTTTAATGAAATCGGCAAAGATAAAGGAACACCCATATCTTGAAGAAGAAAAGAGATCCATTGAAGTTCACAAATCACAGCAGCCATGCTTCGATACTCAGCTTCAGCAGATGACTTGGACACCGTCGCTTATTTTTTCGATTTTCAAGAGATTAAAGAACCACCTAGATAAACACAGAAACCAGTAATGGAACGTCTACTATCAGTACATGCTGCCCAGTCAGTATCAGCATATGTTGTAACTACCAAATTATTATTTGTAGGAAAAAAGAGACCCAAAGAAGGACAGTCTTTTAAGTAACGCATGACAGAATTCCAATGAACATCTACAGGACGATGGACAAATTGACTTAACTGATGAGTGGCAAAAGAGATATTTGATCGTGTGAATCCTAAATAAAGCAATTGACCAATAATCCTACAATATTGATGTTGTTTCTCTTCAACCAAAATAGAACCACCATCAAAGGATAGTTTCAATCCCTTTGGTAATGGAGTAGCAGTACATTTAATTCCCATTAAACCAGCAGAATGAAGAAGATCTAAAACATATTTCCTCTAGTTAACATAAAGACCAGCTGCAGACTGTGCCAACTCCGAACCAAGAAAATACTTAGCTGAACCAAGATCCTTAATGGTGAACTTATCATCAAGAAATCTTTTAACATATCCCATCATCGCTTCTGAATTTTCAGTTAGTAAAATATCATCAACATATACTAAGAGAATCACCAGCACAGATGATTGAGAATAGATGAACAGGCAATGATCATGTGCAAACTGATGAAAACCAAAACTCCTTAATTGAGAAGATAAGAAAACCAAAACTCCTTAATTGAGAAGATAACTCTAAATTTCACTACCTAGGCGCTTGTTTGAGACCATACAAGGAACGTTTAAGCTTGCAAACTTCTCCTTGCTTAGCCTTCCCATAACCCGGTGGCGGTAACATATACACATCTTCATCAATAAAGCCATGTAAAAAGGCATTATTGATATCTAGTTGATGAAGATTCCAACTCCTAGCTGCAGCCAGTGCCAAGAGAATTCGCATAGTGACCACCTTTGCCACCGGTGAAAAACTATCATGATAATCAAGCCCTGAAACCTGATTGTAACCTTTTGCCACTAACCATGCTTTGAATTTATCAACAGAACCATCAGCATTTAGTTTAGTTTTATACACCCATTTAGAACCAATTGTTGTCTTGTTTGGAGGAAAAGAAGTCAGTTCCCAAGAGCCATTCTTCTCTAAAGCCTGGAGCTCATCTTGCATCACCTTTTCCCAGGCTTGTACACCCTTAGCTTTATGGTAATATTTAGGATCTTGCAATGTATCAATCTTGGCCAAAAAACAAAGATATGCTGCAGAAATATTAGGTGAACGAACAAATGGAAAACTGTAGGGTGTGTATTGTTTATCGCCATCTTTCAACACCAGATGAATATCTGAAAAATGACAAACATGATTAGCAATAAAATCAATCATCCAAGCTGGAATTTGTCTAGGTCTACTACTTCATCTGAGTTGAGTAATTGGAGGAAGACCATCAGCATCAACATCAACAACCTCCTGTTGCAGGCCAAAATCATTAGCTACATGTGTCAAGTTATGTAGCATTTGAGACGCCTGAAGAGAAGTGGACATTGAAGGAGAAACCTCTCGTGAATTATCAGAACCAAGTTCATGTTCAGAGACTGGCAATGACAAATGATCATCAACTGGAAAACTGATAAGTGGTAAAGGAACAGTGGCACGTAAACCCACTTCATCAGATTGCTTGTAGGGAAAAAATTCTCATTGAACATAACATCTCAAGAAATTACATAGCAATATTCTTCAAGATCATACAGCCTATACCCCTTCTGTCCTGGTGAGAAACCCAAGAAAATATATTTATGCGCCCTTGGTGTAAACTTATCTTTGTGTGGTTTTATAACCGCTGAAAAACACATGCATCCAAACACCTTCAAGACATCATATGATGGAAGCCTGCCAAATAACATTTCATAAGGAGTCTTCCAAGAAAGTCCAGGAGCAAGCAACCTGTTAATCAAATAAGTAACATGCAAAACACAATCACCCTAAAATTTCTTGGACAAACCAGACTGGAACATCAAAGATCTAGCCACCTGTATCAAGTGCCTATGCTTCCTTTCTACAATCCCATTTTGTTGTGGAGTGTAAGTATAACTTCTTTGATGCAAAATACCATTGCGTTTCAACAAATCTTGAAAACTAGAACTCAAGAACTCAGCTCCATTGTCAGACCGAACTGTTTTAACAGTTCTCTTAAATTGTGTCTTCACCATCATTAAAAATGATTGAAAGATACCATACACTTGTGTTTTATGACTCATTAAATAGGTCCATATACTTTTACTGAAGTCATCCACTATAATCAAGAAATAATAAGCTCCTGACAGTGATGCTTGTTTATAAGGACCCCAAATATCAATATGAATGAGCATAAAAATAGATGAAGCCACAGAATTGCTAACAGGAAAAGAAGTTCTAGTTTGCTTAGCTAATGAACATATCTCATAGCTAACATCTTCTAAGTACTTGTTATTACAATTCAAATGTCTCATGACAATTGAAGAAGGGTGTCCAAGCCTTTGATGAAAAGCTTTTTTAGAGATGGAAAAGCTCTTTGATGAATTAAAAATCATTAAATGTGTACTAATAAATGATGGCTGTGATTAGAGATAGGGTGATTTTTTTTTTGGCAATTATAAGGATATTTCAATATCATTTTCAACCTCCACGAAAGTTTTCATTTTGATTTCCATTATTAAATAATAATAATAATAATAATAATAATAATAATAATAATAATAATAATAATAATAATAATAACAACAATCATCATCCTCATAATTGGATTAAAAAAAAATTCGCGTTGTTGTCCTCCAGGCCCGCCATGAAATTTCAAGGTATTTTGATTTTGTTCTCGAGAAATGGGTTCGAAAGAAAGCCCATTTATAGTTGAAAAGGTTGTAGGGCTGGCCACGAGTTTCATCCATGTAAATGGTAATGAATGGGCTGGATTAGTCCGCAAAAGTGATCGCGTACAAGAGCATCGCAGTTCTCTCTCCTTTTAATTATTATTTTTTTTATTTTTTAAAGAGGACAATTTTTAATTATAGCTATAAATGCTATTTGAAGGAATTCAAGCGAATTCTAGTTATCATACCAATTCCTGTTGGTTTCACGTGTCTGTTCATCAATAATTCTATCATTGATTTATGTGATTTTCCACGTGGACAAAGTAATTCAACATCACATGAAAAATTTGTACGTTTTGCATTTTATCCAAAGTTATTATAAATTTACCGATAATATATTGTCAAATTTTATAACAAAGGGAAAAGGCCAGGAATCATATTGTGCAATCAGAAGCAAAAATGCCGATTTAAAAAAAGAAAAAAGAAAAAAATCATTAGGTTAGTTCACTCATTTCAGTGAAGTGGTAGGCAGGAGTTATCACCTTAATCAGTCATATTGATATTAATCTAACTTCTTTAATTTTAATAAGTCCCAATCATTTAGCTTGCTATATAGCCATCAAGGCCCCAAATATAAGCAAGTGAGCTCTTTACTAATTGATCAGGTGGATGTAGTACTCTTGACTGTTTCCATTAATTCAAGGCCTAAACTATAAGCAAGTCATTAACTCTTTACTTTTCAGTATCGGACCTTAATTAGTAAGCAGTTGGCTTTGTAAAATGCTTTAAATCTAAGCATAATTATGATATAATTGATTGATTACAGACTAAACCCACTTCACTACTCTTCCTAGCAGTTTATGCCTTTGCTTAGCCAAGAGTTCAGTTCAATGACTAATTCACGTACTCCAAGTCTAAATTCAACTTTTTTTAATCACCATACCCCAATTTCCTTTAAATTCAATAATAGTCAATAATTAACAGATCAACCGATAGCTTTAAATTTGATGATATTTCGATAGATTATAATAAAACAAAAGAAGAAGAAAATTCATGTAAATAATAAAGGTTAAAAGAAATTTCTTATAGCTATATAAAATATATATATTTCATGGATGAGCTGAGTTACTATTATAAATACATATTGACTTGTCGCAAATATATATTTTAAGACTCCCAAATATTTATTTTTTTGTCCGTTTGAAGAATTCTTCGTTTTCGAACTTAATTACTTAAATAATATTGGTGAAGAAGTAGACGAGAGCTTCAAGCAACATTTTAAATTCCATCATTGATTATTTATACGCAATTTGAAGAAATATCTGATTTTTGATGATGTTAATTGTTTAAAGACAAATTGACTGATTAATAGAAATGATGTAATATTGTCTGGAATTAAAAATCAAAATAATAAAAACAAAAAATCCTCTCTCTTTGGACTGAGATCTACTGGACTAAATTCCCCAAAAATAGTCCACATGGAGGTAGAAACCATAAACAATAATAGATGAAACGAAGATGAATAGACAATAATAGTAAAATAACATAATATTTGTGTGGAAAAGCAGGTTGAACCAACCGACAGAGAAGGAGAAGCATGGATTGGTTTTCTTGGCTTGGAATTGAAGGGATATGAATAGGTATGGCAGTTAGAACCACCCTCTTTCCTATCACTCTCTCACTCCCTCCTACACTCACATTTTACACAGAGATGAGATAAGCACACAACACAGATTAACACTTGAGTTACGGTCTGCCATTGGTTTGTTTGACTGGCGGCGGCGCCACCACCACAAAGTCGTAGAAAAAGTCTCTAAACCTCTTACCATCCCACCACTTGTCACCCTCACTCATCAACACTAATTCAGTGCTCTCTCTCTCATCCACAAACACAACAATTACTATTTCTAAAAACCAGGACCAGTCCTCCTCTTCACCATACAACCCTGCAACAACTTTCACTACAAGAACAATAACTCTACCCTCTTTTTTCTCCCATTCTTCATTAGATTACTAAAAACTTCACTACTTTCCTTTCTTAATTTATTATTTCTCTTTTCTCTTTTCTTTTCTTTTTCTTTTCTGGGTATGGCGTTGATGGTGGATCAGCAATCAAACTTTAAGTATTTCTGCAAAATCTGCAAGAAAGGGTTTGGATGTGGAAGAGCACTAGGTGGCCACATGAGGGCCCATGGGATTGGCGATGAGAATGGGCATTTGGATGATGAAGATCCTGCTAGCGATTGGGAAGATAAATTAGGAGGTAATGTGCCTCCTAGTAATAAGCGTATGTATGCATTAAGAACAAATCCTAATCGTTTAAAGAGTTGTCGTGTTTGTGAAAATTGTGGTAAGGAATTCATGTCGTGGAAATCCTTTTTAGAACATGGCAAGTGCAGCTCCGAGGACGCCGAGTCTCTTTTATCCTCGCCGGGATCAGACGGCGAGGACGCCATGACAAGAAGAGGTTGTGGTTGGTCCAAAAGAAAAAGATCACTAAGAGCTAAAGTTGGTAACTTTAGTCCCAATTGCCCTTCGAGCGAAGAGGAAGATCTCGCAAATTGTCTTGTGATGTTATCTAATGCAACAGTTGACCCTTTAGTAGCTGAACCAGAGGAGTCATGTGCCTCTGCCAGCAAAGACGAGGAGAGAAGAAATCCGATGAATTTAATAGCCCCAATTGCTACTTATAGGGCACCCATTAATGACAAAGCCAAAGGGATTGCTAAAGGACTGTTTGAATGCAAAGCTTGCAAGAAAGTTTTCAATTCTCATCAAGCATTGGGAGGACATAGAGCTAGTCACAAAAAGGTTAAAGGGTGTTTCGCTGCCAGGCTCGATCAAGGACTTGATGATAGTCTAATTGATGATGATGTTATAACCAATGAAGAATTTTTGCCAACAAAATCATCAACTTCCCCTTTTCAATTTGATCATGGTTCTAATCCTCCATTAATGGGTTCTACTTCTAAAAGGAAATCAAAAATCCATGAATGCTCAATTTGTCACCGTGTATTTTCATCAGGGCAAGCTTTAGGTGGCCATAAGAGGTGCCATTGGATCACTTCCAATTCGCCTGATGCATCTTCTTTGGCTAAGTTTCACCAGTTTCAAGATCACATTGATCAAATTCAACAAAGACCCAAGTTTATCAATAATTCTGGCACCCTTGATCTTACTCTTGATCTCAATCTTCCTGCTCCTGCTGACGATCACAACGGAACCCGGCGGGACCCACCTACAAAAACATCATCTGACTTTGAAGTTTCGACGGAGATTTATTTGCAGCCTTGGTTAGGGGTTGAAGATAAAGATAAGAATGAGAATCACCGTCACCACCACCGCGACCAGAATAAAGAAGATACTAACAAAGACAATGTTAACAATAATAACTTTAAGGATCCGATTCAGAATAATGTGGATGATGAAGCAGACAGTAAGGTGAAATTAGCAAAGCTTAGTGAACTAAAAGACGCGACAATAAATGGGAACTCATCTCCATGGTTGCAAGTAGGAATTGGTTCAACCACCGATGTGGCCGTTGACCCTTAAAATTTTTTGTAAAGATGTAGCAAAATCTTCTCCTTTTCGATTTTCATTTTGCCTCAATTTTGTATTTTAAAACTGTAATTACAGATTCCACAAATTCATTATTATAATTTTACTCTCATGATTCTTTAAAGAGGACTTGAATAAAATTATCATCAAACCCTCCCACATCATCTAGCACATGGGAGCTGTGTTATGTCAATCACCATTATCACGATGAATGAAAGAATAATATATGTAAAAGTTTTATAATTTTTTTTTAAATATTTTTACATGTGACATCTTTTTATTGATTGTAACGTGACAGTTCACATAAATTATAGGATGATGTAGTGATTTATGTGTCAAACACCTGGGCGATGTGGCATATCAACAAATTTTTTTTTTGTAAGATTTTTCCCTAAATAAGGGCCAGGTGACTTTTTTAAAATATTTTTTTACATTCAAATATTTTTTGTTAAAAATTTTATTTTGAAACTTTTTTTGAGTGAAATTATACAATAATCACAGGTGAAGTTAACGCTCCATCCCCAAGAGTTGATTACATGTGCTTGAAAAGCTTATTGCATTGGAAACTAAATTGTATATGAGCTATGTTAAGACGCAAGTGATCAGCAAACTCAATCTTAATTTTACTTATTTATTTATGTTTGACTCTTAACAAATCCAATGTGAAAATTGGAAACATGAAGTGGCCAAAATTGTTAGCTATTGAATAAACACGAAATAAATAATTGACATAACTTTGGAATATTTGGCTTGGTCAGCGTTCTTCTCATTGTTTTCTTGTATTTAAGATGATTCACACCCTTAAAAAAAAAAAAAAAGGTCATGGCAATGCTCAGTCAACGATAGTTAGCAGATGAACTAAAATAGCGTTGGGCGTGACGCTTTTCAGGACTCGATCAGTTTTAGCTTGTTTTTCGGGTCACCTTAATCAGTTCTGCAAGATTGGCCATTGGTTGACCGGCTCCATCTTAAAAGTCAATTGACGTCTAAGCAATAATAGTATACATGGGTTTACTCGCACCTTTCCAGTTGGGCTGTCTCTGTCATTTAAAAGGTTTAACTTTAACATAAATCCTTTTCTATAAATCTCTAAGAAGCCTGCTCATAAATGGGTCGAATTCGAGAACATAGTAAAAATCCGATTTAGGCCCGGCCAATTATATACGGATGAAGATTTTTTTTTCCCAACAAAATAAGAATTTTAAAATTTTCCAACGTTAAACTTTTAGTGTCAGAGAAGCATTAAGTTAGACTAAAAAGCCCAGACTGAAAAATATAATGATCGAATAGGATTCTTAGTTAGTGATTAATGTTCTTTCTTCATGCCATCTTGTTCGGACTTTAGAATAATTATTAGTGATTATTTGAATTTAAGTTTTTCTCGTTCTAATATCCAGTTTGAATTTATTAAAAAATCTGCGAATAATGTAGCGCATTTATTTGCTAAAACTGCTTAATCTATGAAAAATATTGTTTTTTGGGGCTTAACTCCTCTTTCTTGTATTGTTCTAGCATTATTTGCTGATTTTTCTTAATGAAATTCTTTTATTTCAAAAAAAATTTTAAAATTTTTCAACGAATCTATTAAAAGCTAAGTCAAATTTGTAAATCACAAAAAAAAGTGTAAAAATAATAAATTAAGATTAAAAATGTAGTTTAAAATATTCACACTTAAGAATAATTAGCTGATAGTCCACGTGTGATGGATGAGTTTTTTTTAAGATATGTGTTCTAAAATTTACATTTTTTATAATTAATTACATTATTGAGGGCAGAAAAGGATGTAAATTGAATCTCAATTAATTGAAAAAGTTTTCAATTAGTGAAATTTTGTATTTATTAAACTACAAGTGAATTCCCCTGCAATTTATTTTTTAATATTTAAATAAAAATAACATAAAATATTATTTAGATTAGACTATAATCTACAGTGGCGTGGACAGGCATTTAATTACCAGTAGTATATTATAATCTAGAGTTAATTATGCTTATAAATTTGTCTGTTTTTTTTTATTTTCTTTTATATTGATTTTTGTTAAAGGTCATGTTACACTTTTGATTCTTATAAAAAATAAAATACTCAAAATGGAAAGTAGGTATTCTCTATTTTGAACGATTATCATATTCTGAAAAAGTTTTGCGGTTTCTAAATTTGATATGAGTTGTGCAGAGCTTATTTAAAAGAAGAAGGGGAAAAAGTTGTGTTCAGCAATTATGGAAGAATATGGCTTATGTGTAATGTCAAGGGACAACTGACAAGGACCCAGATGGTTACAAAATTGCTGTAAGAGTAATTGGTTGTGTTCAAGAGTTTTGTTAAGGGACACAAATTCCAAAAGGCAACTACAATAGCAAAAACGGAAATGACAAGGGCAAGGACAAGGCCGCCGGCGATGAGAGGGCAACAAAGGCGGAGGACATGGGGCAGCAATGGCAACAACAACGATGGAGGAAATGGAGAAGGTGGCGGCAACTGTTGTTTATGTTTTATAAATTTCTATTAGCGATCAGACAGATTAGGAGTTATCGAACAAAAGCAGAAAGATAGCTAGAGATGTTATAAAGTTTTATATTTTGCTTCATTCTGAAAGATTATTTTTGGATTCTATCATTTTGGCACATATACGGTTCTACAGTGATTTCTATAGCTTTGAATATATACATATACACACACAAACCTTAGGGTTTCAGATTTTAGGTCATTTTGGCTGTTGTGATCCTATTAGCTAGCATCTTGATCACGTTTATCACCATATTGTTGCTCTTCATGTTCTCCTTATTTTCTTTCGTTTTTTCTCCCCTCTTTTTATTTTATTTTGTCTTGTTTTTATTTTTCTCTCCCTCTCACTGCCAACTCCGTTTAGGTCGGTTCCAGCTTCAAACAGAGAGCATCTTATTAAAAAGTGCCATTTTTTCCAAGTCGTCCATCCCCATTAACTCTGCCATCGCCGCCGTCTTGGCCATCGTTCTTGCCTTTTTCCATGGCTACTAGCTTGCAGTTGTAGTTGGCTTTTGATTTTTTATTCCCTTTTGCACAACCAGCACCTTTGATCATTTTGTCCTTCTCAATTGACACTCACCGATATCGTGTTCTCTCAACAAACCGAAGGTGACCAACTCTACTCAAAGCCGCCTTCTCAACTTCCACCAAAACTACGATTTCTGGAGTAATATATATATATATATATATATATATAAATTTACTGTTTATATACTTCTTATAGGGATGAATCTTTTTATAATATTCTTGGTGTAAACTACAAAATTACTCAAGTGATTTATTTATTTTTAACATCTGATTTTTTTATTTATCTTTAAGAATTGAATTTGTAGAGAATAGAGTGAAACAGTAGCTCCTAAAATGTAAACTATTGAAATTCGCTTTACTATGATATCCATGTGTTAATTAAATAAAGGTGATTATGAAGGAAGATTTTCTATTTATTGCAAGCAAAGTTTTGTGCATAAAAAAAATTATTTTCTTTATCATAAAAGAAGATATTGACTGAATTGGGTCCTTCAGTTCCATGGGATTGGTCTGAATATCAAAGTCTAGTATGCTTCGAGTGTGAAAAGCATTGTCCAGAAGTTTATCGAACCAACATTCTAATGATTAACTTAATAATTGAATGAATGTCATGACTGATAATGATGAATAGAAAAAAAAAAGAAAATACCGAAAGAAAATTGGTATGTGTAAGGCATCTTTATAGGCTTTGGTGGGTTTGCAATCAGGAAATACAGATCGTAGTTGGGCAATAACAAACTTCTGATCAATGATGATTTATATTAGAGGTATTCAAATATGAGTTGGATGCGTTACAATTGATTTTCCATCCAACCCATCTAAATTTTTAAATGAATTGAATCCAATACAAACTAGTTGGGTTATAAATTAAATTATTATATTGGATTGGTTGGATTATATGAATTACTTTAATTATTTATATTATACTATAAATATATAAATTATAAGTTATTTATATTTATATATTTTTATAATAAATCCTAATGATATTTCTACAACACATAATGCTAATTATTTTTTAGATAATTCAAAAGTGTACAAAACTGACAATAGATAATTTTTGGATGTTGACATTTTCAAAATGTATATATAAATTGGTAAAAAAATAAGTTATATGTAAGCAAAAACAATCACCTAAGTCATATAAAATATTTGCCATGTCAAACTAACATGTAGCATGATAACTAAATTAAAATGACATATCGGACTAATACATAATACATATTCTATATATGTGATTTAATCATATAGGTTTTATAATTGAAAAATACATACATATGTTGATTCAATTAAAATTGCATTCGATGAAGCTGTAGTTTAAATATTAAAAAATACAATGCCAATGGATAATAAAATATGACTCATTCCTTAAAATTTATTGCAATAAATTCACATTGATTACAAATAAATATATTTTTCAACAGTTATTTTAGTAGGAATCCTTATTGCAATAAATCGGCCCTGATTATAAATAAATATATTTTTCAACTGTTATTTTGGAAGAAATTTGACTGGCAAAAGTGAAATCTATAGAAACACGAATAGCAAAAACAGAGAAAAGAAAAGAAAGAGTTTTTTTTTTTTAAACTAAGTATGATATTTTCTTTTTAATTTAATTTTGTGATTATTCATCTCTGTTTTAATTTAATTTTATGATTAACCATTTAAAGTTTTTTTTTCTGTTCATTGCTCATAATTGTATAATGTTGACTGGTTTGTGTTGTTAATATTGGATTTTGGGAAATTTGGGTTTGGGTTGTTAAAAATAATGTGTTAGATGGTTGGATTAGATAATACTCTATAACCCATTTATATATTTTTTTAAATTCTAAAATGGAGTATATGAATTAAATTAGATGGGTTGAATGGCTTGGGATATTTTTGTACAGGCCTAATGTATATGGTTAATCATGCCGGATGGCCAAGATTAGGAGACTTGGGCTTTCTTAGGCCCAAGCCTATAAGCTTTATAAATAATATATTGTGCATTATCAGCAAATAAATATTATTAGAAATCCAGTGAAATTAAGTTTAAAAATTTTGAAGAACGAAACATGCACTATAGTCTTAAAATTGAGTTTACAAATAGATTTATGAAATATTTTTTTGCAGCTATATAGTCGTATACTAATAGAGATATAAAATAAATTGCATCAAATTGAATTATAAACGAATGAAATTGAATTTTAATTCATTTGTTAAAAAAATTAAATAATTTTTTATCACCTTTATTTATCGGTTGTTAATGATAAATGAATGTGTATGCAAAGTAATTATATTATTGTATCGTGACTGGTCAATTTGTTCCTTTTTACAAACCCAATACACGGCCTAAATTATTATTCAATTAAAAAGAACGTGTAATTAGGGCATTATGATCCCCATGGACCTGGCTTTGTTCTTACCACCGATGGGTGGCACCACGAAGTCCAGACTGGGTCTACCCATCCCTAACAAAACGGCATTTACTACTCTCTCATCGAATTTTCTTTATTTTATTGTTTTTTCTTAGAAAACAGAAAAAAGAAAAGAAATATCCTACTCATTTCCTACCCTTCATGTCCTAAAGGACATTTCAATCAAAGATCCAATTTTGAAGGAAACTTACCCTAAATTAAGTTAAGACCTAATTTCTTTGATTAATTTTACGTAACAAACATCAACTAATGTTTGCACCCGGTCCAGCCGGCTTGCTAAAGCTACCAACTGTCACAGCTGGCCCCTCCATCATCCACTAAAAGTTAGTAATTCATTTTCTCTCTATGCACAAACATTGGTGAATTTACACCGAGAATACGATTCGATTCGATATATGCTTATTAACTTCATATTTTAATGTCATAGGAAGTGGAAATTCAAACTCAAGGGGTAATTTTGTCATTGGCGAACCCCTTAATGGTTTTATATTTTCTGCTTCTTCGTTACAACAAACTCAGCAGTTTTATTGACTTGTACAAACAAGCCACCAGCTTATTCTGGTAACCTCCTAAAATTAATATATTTTCCAAAATACCCTTCAACGTTTTACTGAAATAATTATTTTTTCCCTTGATTATCCTATGCTTATGTAACAAATAAGAAAGGAAGAAGTTGTGAAAAGGGTAAACATGGGAAACAAAAAAGAGTGGCTGAAGATAAAAAAGAAAGGCTAGGAATTAATACAGAAACGGGCAAGCCTCGCATGTTACATTACATGTCACTCTTTCTCCCTTCATGCACGCGCTTTAATTAAGTTTTTATTAATGGTTTCAATTGGCGTTTAAAGAAAAACAATTACTCCTATTTAATCAAAATTTCGTTCTCGCTTTTATTTTATTTTACTTTTCTGTTTTACCTTTCATATGTATCTCTCGGTGGAGAAATGCTTGTTACCTACTCCTTTTAGCTTCAACTCTCTCTCACAACTTCCTCAAAACTGAAAAAGGAGAAACAAAAACAGAGAAAATCAAAGCTCAAAGCTCTGTTTTGTGGGTAAAAATGGAGAGACATAGATGTAAACTCTGCTTGAAGAGCTTTTCTAATGGAAGAGCTTTAGGTGGGCACATGAGGTCTCATATGTTCAATCTTCCAATTCCTCCAAAACCAGAAGAAGAAGAAGAACATATTCAACTCAGTGAAGAAACTGAGTCAGCTACATCATCTTCAGAGGAAGAAGCAGAAGCAGATATTGGAGATGAGAAAGAGGATTTTTATGGATTGAGAGAGAATCCCAAAAGAAGTGTACGATTGGTAGATCCTGAATTTTCTTTTGCCGCTGAAGCTGCTAATTCTGTTGTTCTTCAAGATAGGGAAAGCGAGACTGAGTCATCAAAGAACCCAACTCGAAGACGATCTAAACGGACTCGGAAATTGCTAGAACATCATTATCATCTCCAACAACAAAGACAGGAGCAAGAGAACAACATAAAGAAGCTTAAATTTGACAAATTTAGCAAGTCGAAGACTGAGTCATGGACCGAGCCTGAACAACCTGTGAGTTCAATCTCTGACACAACAACCGAGGAAGATGTCGCTTTCTGTCTTATGATGCTTTCGAGAGACAAATGGAAGAGAAAAGAGCATCTCAATCAACAAGAACAAGATCATCACGAAGATGAAGATGAAGAAGAAAAATCCTTTGAAGAAACGGACGAATCAGATGAGTTCAAATCTTCTAAAACAAGAAGTCGAGGGAAGTATAAGTGCGAAACATGCAAGAAAGTTTTTAAATCATATCAAGCTTTGGGTGGACACAGAGCAAGTCACAAGAAACTCAAACTTTATACACCAAATCAAGAAACAGAGCTAGAACCAGAGAATGCAGTTACTTCAACTTCTGTTCAAGGGAAAAAAATCCATGAATGTCCATATTGTTTTAGAGTGTTTTCATCTGGTCAAGCTCTTGGTGGCCATAAGAGATCTCATGTTACTGGTGTAGCTTCAACTCCAGCTAGAATTTCAACCAAGATGG
The DNA here is from genome assembly GCA_037975025.1 of Excoecaria agallocha. Taxonomy (NCBI): domain Eukaryota; kingdom Viridiplantae; phylum Streptophyta; class Magnoliopsida; order Malpighiales; family Euphorbiaceae; genus Excoecaria; species Excoecaria agallocha. Next base: position 67,951,331 of record CM075806.1, on the reverse strand, counting down.
AAGACAACTTGAATTTGATAGATCTCAATCTTCCGGCTCCAGTTGATGAAGATGAAGCTAGCCAAATCGAGCTATCTGCAGTATCTGATGCAGAAATTGTCAACCCCATCAAGAGGTGAGTGTTCCTTTACTATCCTAACGATCTTCGAAAAACAGGGTTCGATTCAAAAGTGAACTACTTTTTTGTTACTTTTGTGTTTTTTGGGATCTAAAATCATGCCAATTTGTTAATTTAATTCAGTATTTTCCTGGTTCATATTTATCCGAAGACTATTTCTCCGGTCAACTTCTAACTGCAATTCATTTTCTTAGTTGTTCTGTTTTTATCTTGATTCCCGTAACAAACTGAATTACCGCATCCATGAATACAGAAATACTTGTTCTTCTGCTTTATCTTCCACAGAGTTAATTATAGAGCTTAATAATTAATAAAGTGATGAAAATTTTGGGTGATGGGTTCTGTTCAAGAATTCAGCTTTGTTGTACCAGTAAATTTTTTCTTTTTTTGTTTTTCTTTAACAAATAAAGAAGCCACTCTTCCGAGGAAGGAATTAGAAAGTTGATGAAATGGAGTAGTTCATTAATAGAAAAGTAACTTCCACCACCTGTCAGTGCTGGCATTGTAACAGTACAGTTCATGAAGGCGAAACCAGTTCTATCTCCCTCAGCATTTTCTTGTTTCTCTGTCTTGTTCTGTTACTGTTTAAACTTTAAAACTTTACTTGAACAGATATGCTAAACCAGCGGCATAGATTAGAGAGCGGAAAAAAGTAAAAAGAGAAGAAAGAAATACTTAGAATAGGCATTTAATGGCACGAATAGCTTGATCTAATTTTTGCATTAAATAATTTTCAATCTGAAAAGCTGATATAGGAAAAAAAAAAACCTCTGTTTTAACTGAGAAAACATTTTCGATTTGGCGTGACCAAATTAAGCCAGTCGCAGTGGAAATATATAGAAACTTCAATAACATTCATTTAATGGTAGTAAATGAAAACGAGTGCTGCCTTTTCAGTTTGCTTTTTATTTTTTATTTTTTAAATATTTTCTTTATATTGCCAGCATTTTCCTCCTTGATAGAAAAATTAATTGGTCCGTTTTCATTTGCTATCTAATTTACCCTTTATGTATGCTTAGATAAGGTCAGAACTGTGATATTAATTTATTACATATTTGATACATAAATATTAAAATCATGTCTATATAAGTAAACTTTATAATTAAATAATATGCCTGAGTTTTAGGTGGGGTCAGGTAAACATAAGGAAAAAAAATTGCGGTACATTAAATGTAAATAATGTCTAATTCAAATGGTTGAATTTTTTTTGTTTATAAATTAATCAAATTTAAATTCAAACCCTGTAATATAAAAAAAATGTGAATAATGTGAAAAGTGATACGCTCTGCCATTTTATTCATAAATAATATTGAAAAGAATCTGTCCACGATCTCGACAAATATTAGGGTATGTGGTTTAAATTCATCCGTTTAGCCTTTTTGGTAATTTCCCAATCAATAGTATGGTCGCTTTAGAATGTAACAAATGGACATGAATTTGCTCTACGCTTTTTCTTCCACTATCATTTTACTATAAAATTAACTTCCAAGTAATTAGTGTAGAATTTTCAAATTTTTACAGTTAACTGTGCATTGAATTTTATCATCAATACAGAGAAAAATATGTATCTGACGTGTCAATTTGTTCATAAACTCTCCGCGCTGTACGGTAATGGACAAATTAAGTTACACAAGTTATCGGCAAAAATTAAATTACACTAATTTAACAATTTTTTTTAATGCACTAATGGAACATTTTTAGTCAGATGATTAAACACCATAGCATTATGTGATAAAAATGACTGACTTTGGGATGGTGACTTAGAAAATTTTGTAATATATATATATATTTTAATGTGGGTTTGTGTGAAAAGAGTCGGATACTTTGATGCACAGTTAATTGTTTACTAACTTAACCCTACATGTATGCATGCGTGCGGGCTTCAATTCATTTCATTTTTGCTATAGTACGTACTTCTATTGTGCAGTTTGTAGCGAAGTCCTACGTAGTAAGCCTCAATCCCTAGGGGAGACATATAGAATTCGCAATTTGTCACATGCATGGCTACAAGAGTGATATATATATATACACACACACACTCATTACCTTTGCAATTAGCATTTCTTTCCCCTTCTCTTCAAATGCAAATTTACATCTAACGTGCATTTAATCTAGACTTGAACACATGTGTATGCTACACTCCATTTGTACTAAAAAGCTTACAAGTGGAGTGTACAGGAACCCAATAATACACAGTATATTTTTGGTATATCTAAAATACTTTTAAAAAGAAGAAGAAGAAGAAGAAGAAAGAAAAGTAAAGCATCATTTCATCCACGATCAGGCTGAATACATATTGCATTATATTAATAAAATGCCTGTGAAGTGCTTATATATATATAATACCAGTACTAGTATCTATATCCCATTTGGCCTACGAAAATCAAGCTTCTTTTTTTTTTGTAAGGAAGGTCAAAGTTATCATACTAATATTCTTAAATTGATGCCGAATATATCCTTAAATTGATCCGTTCTTTTAACATTTTATCGTTATATTAAAACTTGAAATTACATCATTTATTTTATAAAAAAAAAACTGAAAAAAGGAAAAGTATTATCAGATACGAGAGGGACAAAGTAACAATTGAAAATTTGAAATGGTAACTATATATATCATGACCCTTATTTTACCAAATTAAATCCTCCAGTTTTCTTTAATCACTATGGTAATATTTTAAATTTAAACTTGCATTTAGGAAGTAGCTAATTAATTAGCTTAATTTGATTCCTTGCCCATTTAGAAAAGGATATGTCCACGTCGAGAAGACTTTTAACTAGCTAGGGCTTCGAAAAACCATTAATTCTATGAAAAGAAAATTGAGGTCCTATAACGCACCGTTCATATTCGACCACTATTTTAAGATGCTAATTCTTATCTTCAATATGCTGACCTAATCAGCTAAAACACATCAAAAGGCCAAGACAGCTTGGGTTTGGTTGGTTGGCTGGGTGACCTTTATAGTTGAGAAGTTGATCTAGATGCCCATATTTTATCAGTCGGTGGGTCGGTTCGTCTGGTTGCATTGAAAGCATCATAAAAAAGAAAGGCAAAAAGTCATTGAAATAATTTTCAAGACTGTAGGTCTCTGAACAATAATGTTGAATCGGATCTGACCAAAAGATTTAAGTTCCTAATTTAGCATGATTTGATGAAAAAAATTTGGAAATGTTTAAAACGAGTTCAACTGATTTGGCGTGGTAAAAAAAAAAAATTACATTTGATTAAAAAAATCAAAATTTCTATACATTTTTATCTTTTAAACAATTAAAAATTCAATTGAATGAGTCAAACTATTGCTCAATCATCAATTTAGTGAGATGTCCTATCCGACTCTGAAGATATTGTCTATCAATTCAAATATGGATGTTTGTACCTATAACTGTTTTGCATTTAGGGATGAACATGAGGCAGGTGCGGGGAATGGCACCTCAACTATTGCCCCACACATCCCCGTCCCCAATAGCAATTTTGAGAGAAATTTTTTTTTTTCGTTTTCGTATCGGAGGGGATCCCCTTCTCCGTAAAAAAAAAATATTTTAAAAAAATAATTCAATTATAAGTAAAATATAATATTTAATAATTAATTATAATTAAAATATAATATTTAATAATTAAAAAAATATAAATTCAATTACAAATTAAATTAATATAAATTTTAATAATTGATAAAATTAAAATTAAATATAATTTAAAATTAAATTATATAAATTAAATTATTAAATTTCGGAAGTGGAGATCCCAATCCACGTTCCCGTCCCGAAATCTAAATTAGAAAATATTTTTTTCCGCCCTCATTCCTATGGAAAAAATTTTCAAAAATATTCAACCGAGAACAGAAATTTTCTATCGTATGATCATCTCTATTTGTATTAATCTGGGCCAAACTTTCATCTCGTCTTACACAAGTACTTAATATAGCTAAAATTAAAAATAAAAAATTCAATATATGTAGAATTTTTTAAATTTAATGATTTTGAAGGAGTTAGGGTTACGTGCATGACTCACAAGATGAGAAATTGATCCCAATATTTATGTGATAATATCGGGACAGAAAATAATATTAATATGAAATTAGTTTTTTATTTGGATCCCTCTCAATTAAAAATTTATCTTAATTAGGAGGATATTAATATGGTCAGTTATCTAATTTAAATTAGGTAACTGACATATTAATTATTGATATTATTTCTTATATATACTAAATATTGTAACTGTCAAATTTAATTCTCTCTTATTAAGAAAAATTCAATTACCTTAATGAGAGTCCTATAAATAAGGCTACAAATTCTATTCTTGGTAAGCAAGAAAAGAATTTCATATCGAAACTCTGTCAAAATACTTTCGCACTTTTTTCTCTATACTCGTTGGGATTTTTAGTTTGTGAAAATCTAGTTTTCATCTTGAGGCGTAGCAAGGCGTTGGTGAAAACGATACCGGTGATGCGAAAAAGAGAGGCGATCTCGACGATTGTGATTCAGCGCTACGAGAGGTATTTATGATAACATCTCGTGATAATTTCATAACTTATTTTCTAACATTGGTATCAGAGCCATTTTTTTTGCATTCCGGTATGATTTTATATGTAGATCTATATTTTCGTGAAAATTCAGACATGTTAATATGTTAATTAAAATACCTTCAGATCTGTTCTATTTGTGTTTGTTTATTAATTCTGGTCTAGAAATTTTTTATGTAATTTTTTGGACACCGAAATTATATAATTAATTAAAAGTCCGTAATAAATATTTCTAGTGAGAATTTTTTTAATTTTTGACCATATTATTGGAATCAGCGACCCTAAAATCCCCTCTTAAAAAAATTTCGGTGGCTTGAAACCACCGGAAAGGCGGTGCGTGGCTTGCACATGCCATCGGTGTGCTGGGCGCGTCTCCAGCACACGCCGTGCCACGCACGCTGAGTGAGATGTCACTCGACCACATGGCCTAGTAGGGGGAGGACATGTGGCGTAACAATGAGGTGCCATGTGTAGGATGACATGACAGTGTGGGGTCTATTGGGTGCCACATAGCACCACGTTGACTAACCAAAGGTGTCAACGTGTCACCACATGGCAGCCTGTGGGCCTGACACGTGGTAGGGGTCAGCCACGTGGCTTGACATGTCATGCCACTTGGCTTCCATGTGGCGGCCTGCGGTGCTGTCATGTGGTTTGTGGGTCCTGACACGTGGCTTGTGAGTCATGCCATATGTCGACACGTGGACAAATAACCAGTTGCCACGTGCTATCTATGATCATGTCATGTGTCCTATCTACCAGTCCACCTTATCCACGTGGCGTCCACGTGGACAAATAATTGCATGCCACGTGTCACATTATCCAGTGGGGGGTCGTGCCACGTGGCAAAGGTACTCTGCCTGCGCATGGGGCCACTCTCACTAGCGTGTGAGGGCTCCTCCGGCCACCATTTTTGTCCAATTTTTTTTAATTTTTATTTTCTTAATTTTTTGGTATTTTTTTTAAAAAAATTGAGTTATGAAATTATTTTTATTAATTATTTTGTTTAAATATTTGTGCAAATTTAAGAAAATTATGTTTTATTCTGCCTTCTTTAATTTCCAAATATGTTTGAAAATAATTATGTGGATTTTGTCCTTATATTTGATTGGAATGAGTTTCAATCAATTTTTGTTTGTACATGAGTATAATAACAAATTTTTTTATATACTGTTATTTGAAACATATATGACGATGATAAGGACATCCATGATTTCACATACTTCTCAAGGAGTTGCTTTGGTTAATGCACGAGTGCGTGAGGTCCACAGCATGAGGTTTCACCAGAGGGCAAGAAGTTATGATATTTATGCTATTGGACATCATATAGTCAAAATGAATAGGAAGTTGCAAGACTGTATTTGGGTTGGTGGCCTGGACAGGGGGTGAAATCATAAGTTACTTTATGATGTGATGTGTGAGTCTTTTAGGTACTATGTAAAACTCCAGAACTTATTTTTTGAGCGTTGGCAAGGAAATTATAAGGATTCTATAATAAAGTTTTTATATAAGGTAGCGAAACGAGGAGTGTATAAGAGCAACACTCCATCTGAGATGGTACTCAGAAGTGGGAGTATAGTAAATTGCCTATGGTTAACTAATTATACATATGGAGTGCCTCTACGAGTAATGCGTATGGTTAGGATGACAATTCCAGTAGCTAGGATTGCGTTGGGTCCATCGGGATCCTGATTATTATTTTTTTAGTTGACATAAGTGTCATAATGTTATTTTATTTTTGTGGACTTTTATGTTAGGAATTTTGTTTCCTAATTTTGTTTCGAGATGATACATTTGTGTCTTCTTTTGAATTTATTGGACTTTATAATAAATGTGTTTATTTTGATTTTGGATATTATAGTGCCTTATAATTTCTTATAATGAATGTGTTTATTTTAATATTAGTTGCCATGCAATATTTTATAAGTAGAATAGTTGCTTGATTATTAAGTTAAGGCTTAATTATCTTACAAATATAATATCTTCAATTAAGTTAGAAAACTTAATTTTCAATAAATCATATTTACTATGCATGAAATTTTAATCTATAAGGTTAAACATTAGAACTTAGAGGGTAATTAGATATTAATAGTAACTTTTTCGATTTTAAGCCTAATAGATAATCTTGTTAGATTATAATTTCAGACGCATAGTAAGTAGCGTGTATTGTCATATTCTTCTTAATAAGTGCAACATATGCTATATTTTTTTATCAGAGAATCTAAATGGCTTCCAAATCCATAGTTGCTGAATTGAACAAATATATGAAATTGAATGGCGATAACTATAAAATCTGGAGTATGAAAATCCGATATGTGCTTGAGGAGCAAGAAGCTCTAAAAACCTTAAGTTCAGTCATAATTGAACCTAAAGATGGCACTTTTGCTCAACATAAACAGGATCAAACAGCTTATGCAGCATGAAAAAAGAAGAACTTCATTGCTCGTATCATCCTCTTAAGTGCAATGGAAGATGATATCACCATGCAATTTCGCTCATATCAAAATGCAATGGATCTATAGGTTGCATTGAGGGAAAAGTTTGGAGGAGTGTCTCTAACTAGACTTCGATCTTTAACGATCAAATTTGATACATATCAGAAGAGGCTTGATTATTCAATGCAAAAACATCTCTGAGATATGGAGAATATGATATGCGAGCTTGGTGATGCAGGTTATAAGTTGATTGATGAGCAACAGGTTCAAGATGTCATTCGATCTTTGCCAAGGAATTGGGAGTATATGAAAATGCAACTAACTCACATAGATTGCATTAAAACATTTAAGGATGTTGCCAAACATTTAGAGTTGAAAGAAGACCGTTTAGCATCGATCAAGGTCAATGCTGAAGTGCATATGGCACACTTCAATTATGGTAAGAAAAAGTTAAACCAGAACAAGAAGAAAAGCTTATATGGAAAAGGCAAAGAAAGGGCTTAAGAGCCTAAACGACATAAAGTTAAGTAGAACAAAAAGGGGTCCAATACCATTCTAACTCAAGAGTGAGTGAAATTTGTGTATCAAGTTTTGTATTTTTAACTGAATTTCATCCTTTATGGGTGGTTAATTCAGGAGCAACGAACCATGTGACAAGGGATCGAGAAGCCTTTGTTGAATTCCGACGAGTAACTGCTAGAGCAAAGTGAATTTATGTAGGCAATAATGCCAGAGTGGCAGTCCTAGGAATTGGCAAATGTAGACTGGTCTTGCTTGAAGGCTGAACCCTACTCCTACATAATGTGCTTTTTGCTCCTAACATTCGTAGGAACTTAGTTTCTATTTTAACTTTAATGAAACTTGGATTTGTTCTGCATTTTAAGTATGATAAGGTTAATCTATTTTTGGATGATATTTTTTATGGCTCAAGTTTTGTTTCGGATAATTTTATAATTATGGATGTTGATCCTAATTATTATAATAAAGCTAGTTTTTCTTTAATATCTTTTTTTCAAATATGTATGAGGATAATGTAAAATTATGGCATGCTAGATTGAACCATATCGAACAAGACCAAATGCATCAGTTAGTTAAAGTAGGTTTGTTAGGCGATTTAAATGAGATTGAATTGTCTACATGTGAGCATTGCTTACAAGGAAAACTAGTGAGAAAATCATTCGAAAAAGGAACTCGAGCCTTAATTCCTTTGCAATTAATTCATTCAGATGTCTGTGGTCCGATGAATGTTAGGATAAGACATGGGATCTATTATTTTATCACTTTTATAGATGACTATACTAGGTATGGTCATATCTATCTGATTTCTCACAAGTCTGAAGTATTGAGCTGTTTTAAAACTTTTATAAATCTTGTTGAGAATCAATTGGATAAGAAAATTAAAGCTTTAAGAACCAACCGTGGTCGAGAATATATTTCAGATGAATTTAAAGCTTTATGTGATGAAAAAGGGATAGAGCATCAGTTATCTATTTCTCGAACTTCACAACAAAATGGTATTGCTGGAAGACAAAATAGAACCCTTTTAGACATGGTACATTCGATGATAGCTCAAGCAAATTTGCCTATCTCCTATTGGAGAGATGCTTTGTTAATGGTCCCATATGTTCTAAACCGTGTACCCTCTAAATCTGTTGCATCCACTCCTTATGAGTTGTGGACTGGTCGATAACCCAACCTGAGTTATTTATACCCTTGGAGTTGTGTTTCTTATTTTCATGATACCTTGAATAAATTTGATAAATTAGGATCAAGAGGTAAAAAGAGGGGGAACATAGAGCTCAATCCTAGTGGGAGCATTTCGAACTATGATGAATATATGAGACATATTTATCAGGATTCAGAACCTCAAAAATCTAAAAGGAAAAGTATTTTGCGCCGATGATTTGAGATTGAAGGTACGAACGAAGCTTTTTTTATTACACCACAAGAAAATGATGAGCCTAAAAATGTAAAAGAAGCTCTCTCGTGCCCAGCTAAAGATAAATTAATTAAGGCAATGGAAAAAGAAATGGCTTTCATGAGATCAAACCATGTTTGAAAACTGGTTGATCTACTTAAAGGAAGCAAACCAATTGGGAATAAGTGGATTCTTAAAATAAAGCGAAAAACTGATGGCAGTATCGAAAGATATAAGGCTCGGCTAGTTGCTAAAGGGTTTACTCAACAGGAAGAAATTGACTATGAGGAGACTTTTTCACCTATTGTTAGATTTACGTCGATAAGGTTAAGTCTAGCCTTGATGGCTAATTTGGACCTAGAGCTACATCAAATGGATGTAAAGACTGCTTTCCTCAATGAAGGATTAAAAGAAAAATCTATATGGAATAGCCTATAGGTTTCATCGAAGAAGGCAATGAACATAAGGCTACCAATTATTGAGATCAATCTATGCCCTAAAGAAGTCTTGGAGACAATGGTATTTAAGATTTCATAAAGCAGTCATGTCAAATGAGTTCAATATGATTGATGAAGATCATTATGTTTATTCCAAAAGTTCGGAAAATAAGTTTGTCATTTTAACACTGTATGTAGACGACATACTCATAACAGGAAATGACAAGGAATACGTAAATGTTATCAAAGGTTGGTTGTCATCCCACTTTGAGATGAAAGACATAGATCAAACAGATTATATCCTTGGAATTAAGATTTCAAGAGATCGCTCGAGAAGATTATTGTTATTGTCTCAAGAGACATACATCAACAAAGTTCTTGAACGTTTTAATATGCAAAACTGTAAGCTCATAGACAATTCAATTGCTAAGAATTAGTCTTTTAGCAAAAGCATGTATTCTAAGACAGAAGAGCAGATAGAACGTATGAAGAATGTTCCATATGCCAGTGTCGTGGAAAGTCTGATGTATGTAATAGTGTACCAGACCTGATATATGCTATGCTGTGGGCATGGTGAGTAGATATCAATCTAACCCAGATGAAGCATATTGGAAGGCGATAAAAAGGATACTTAGATATCTCAAAGATACCACAAATTATTCTCTCTGTTTTCAAGAAAAGGATATGCATTTGAGGGAATATACGGATGCTGATTGGGAAGGAGATGTGGATAAGAGGAAATCCACATCAGGTTATATTTTCTTGCTAGGCAAGGGTGCCATTTCATGGAGTAGCAAGAAATAGACCTGTGTAGCCTTTTCAATAATAGAAGCAAATTTTATCGCTTCCTCGGCAGCAGTACAAGAGTCGGTTTGGTTAAAACGGTTCATGGACCATCTAAATGTAACTGCTTTAGAGGAACCTGTGACAGTCTATAGTGATAGTCAGTCGTCGATAGCTTACATTAAAAATCCGAAATTTCATAATAGGATAAAGTATATCGACATTAAATATCAATACACTAAAGACATTGTTACACGAGGAAAAGTGAACTTTTAGTATATATCTACGCATGATATGATAAAAGATCCTTTAACTAAACCTATATCAAAAGATTTGTTTGAGAGACATGTTAGGTCTCAGGGTGTGAGATCCCACATCAGTTGGAGTGGAGAACGAAGCATGCCATATAAGGATGTGGATACCTCTCCCTAGTATGACGCATTTTAGGGGTAACCTCAAGAGCAAAATCGTGAGTCACCTAGCTCCGGTATGGTCTCCAAAGTAGACATGTAGAGTGACAGGTGACAAAGCGGACAATATCGTACTAGCAATGGATTCGGGGACATTACAATTGATATCAGAGCTGGTGTCGGATCGATAGGCCAGCGGGGACGCTGGGTCCTAAGGGGAGTGGATTGTGAGATCCCACATCGGTTGGAGTGGAGAACGAAGCATGCCATATAAGGATGTGGATACCTCTTCCTAGTACGATGCGTTTTGGGAGTAACCTCAAAAGCAAAACCATGAATCACCTAGCTCAGGTATAGTCTCTAAAGCAGACATATGGAGTGACAGGTGGCAAAGCGGACAATTTTGTACCAGCGGTGAATCTGAAAACGTTACACAGGGTTTGCATAGGATTTGATTTATACTGTAATATCTTCACATTATTATTTATGAATAATAATAATTGAGTTCATTGTTGACAATACATGAGTGTGAATGTTTATATGTAAACATTTACTGTTATAAGATAAAGTATGTCAGACAGAGAGGTAACCCACTCACACGGTATTTACATTAGTTTTGTTAACAAGTTAATAGAGTCTAATATGAGATGATTTTTGAACATAAAATGAGTTTCGAGAACCTGTTCAAAATAAAAGTGCCATCTTGCAGAAATTACAGGATGACTCTTGTTGATGTGCGAGATAAAGGCACACATGAGATTGTGTGCTCTGGATTAAGACTCAAAATAGGATTAAAAATGATCCGATGATATGTTAAATGTAACTATCATATTTTGTCCAAAAAGCCAGAAGTAGTCCTTAAGGAAGTGGACTAAAGTTGGATGCTTTGGTGCATTACAACCTTATGCTTCTGTATGGTGTTAAATAATAATAAGATGTGCACTCCTTTAAAGGAAAAGAGAGAACACCATAACACATGCATAATACCATGTGTGCTTAAGTTGACCAAGGGAAGGAAATCTTATGTGAATGATTTCAAATTTTTTCTAGTGTGAGATCTTATTTTTCCAACCTAACCCTTAACTTATACCAGAAGTATAGTTCAGTATGGCTAGTTTAGTTAGTCTCCAAAAGGTCATGTAAAAACTTCGATCGGGTGGATTTAACTAGAAAAGCGAGTTGGACTATAACGGATGGGATAGAGTAAATGGGGAAGATTTTTTTATCACATTTGGTGGTTTTGTGGTTCACCGATTAACCTATTGTAGTCTTTATAAGTAGAGACATAATAGTGAACACGAAATTGTTTTTATGAGATCATGAGATAAAACAACGAATGTAAGAAAACTATCTAAGGTTTGACATACTATCATGAGAAGATCTTATTTCTTGAGACGCTATATGTCCCTAACAGGTGTATAGCACTAGTGTTTTCGACGTATGCCGGTCACACGAGCTATCTACCTGTATGATAAAAGAGAATGACTGAAAATCATTTTGTCATGTACGAGTGGGAGATGAAGGAGTTAGGGTTATGCCCATAGCTCACGAGATAATAAATTGATCCCGATATTTATGTGATAATATCGGGACAAAAAATAATATTAATATGGAATTAGTTCTTTATTTGTATCCCTCTTAATTAGAAATTTATCTTAATTAGGAGGTTATTAATATAGACAGTTACCTAATTTAAATTAGATAACTGACATATTAGTTATTGATATTATTTTCTATACTAAATATTGTAACTGCTAAATTTAATTTTCTCTCATTAAGAAAACTTTAATTACCTTAATGAGAGCCCTATAAATAGGGCTACGAATTCTATTCTTGGTAAGTAAGAAAAGAATTTCATACCGAAACTCTGTCAAAATACTTTCGTACTTTTTTCTCTCTACTCCTTGAGGTTTTTAGTTCGTGAAAATCTAATTTTCATCCCGAGACGTAACAATGCGTTGGTGAAAACGATACCGATAACGCGAAAAAGGAAGATGATCTCGAAGATTGTAATTCAGCGCTATGAGATATGTTTATGATTGTATCTCGTGATAATTTTATGGCTCATTTTTTAACAGACTTGATTAAAAAAAAAGTGAAAATTAAAGAACTAAAAATATGTTTTGCGTTATATTTATGTACGTATTTATTAAAAGAAGTTTATGAATGTGAGTACCACTTCATATCCATGTCTCACGCTGACGGTAGAAGTTTGAACGGTATTAAAATTAAAGGAGAATAAGCATACAGAATCCTTCTTATTTCTTAATTTTAATTTGCTGGAAGTCCCAAAGAGAAAGTCAACATTATACCGTGATCTTTTTCCACTTGTCCTGTATCTTCCAAGTCATAACAAAGACTCCATCATCATCATCATTAGCACCATGGAATAAGCCACTTTCCTCGTGCAATTTACTTTCAACTCACTCCCAACATTAGTTTTTTAATTTCTCACCGCTATTTGTACTAAGACTTCGTTTTGAATATTGCATTGCCTCAACTGCTAAACAGTTGAAAGGCACTATGAAGCATTTGTATTAGAAGAAGCTTGGCATGACTTTCTCCATGCGCATTTGTTGGCATTGCAAATTCCATATTTGCATACGAACATGTAGTCAGCGATAAGAGATTAATATAATGGAATATTCCCCAACAGGATTAGGCAAGAAAAGGTAGCTTGTTAGGTCGGCTCATTTTAATTATAAATGTAAATATCATAAAAAGAACTTAAACCTAAATTTTTCTACAATTTTAATAAAATACTGACCAGCAGAACAATTTATGTTGGTTATTTCTCTTTTACTTTTACGCTTCCCATTTGAACTCAAATAATGGCCATCCTAACCTTTTTACTCTTAATGCAAGTACTAATTTATCGTTGGGTTTTTTCTCTTGAAAAAAAAAGGAGGGAGATATATATAGAGAGAGAGAAAATTATTTAGCACTTAATTAAAAGATTAAAAAGGTAACAATTTATTGGGAAAGTGAAGCAATAATTAACAATATTCGAATGAGAGAAAAAAAAAAAAAAGAAAAGCGCCATATCTAAGAGTCATCATGTTGTCTAATTCTTGGCCATTAACTGTATGCACGACAAAGCTGAAAAAAAAAAGAAAAAAAAAAAAGAAAGAAAGAAGAAGAAGAAGAAGAAGAAGTCAAACAGGATCACTTACAATTTTTTGCAAATGCATGGATTTTTGCCCAAATACCTTAATCAGCCCCTCAATTACAGCGCAAGTAGCTGCGACTGAAAAAGAAAGATCTTTGATATAATTTCTATTGCTTCGAGATTTCTATTACCTAACTTGTGAACAAATCCACAACTGCATGCGCCAATACTTAGAAAACTTATACCCTTTTATCCTCCTTATGGATCGGCCAAATTGATAAAAATAAGACAACATGTCAGTATTTTATTGGCAAACAAACAAGATTAGGAATTCCAGGCTTGGATTGAGATGTGCACATGTGATGCGTTTGTGTTTGCGCTGTCTGACTGTCAGAGTGTACGTGATCTTACAGTTCAAATGTGCACATTTTGAATTACTACTTCTCTGATTTGTCTCAATTCTTAACAAAATATATATAAATATATATCTCAGAATTCGTTCTATTACAAATTCTTATAATATCTAGTTTTGTTAAGCATGTAAAACTACAAGGTTAATTCAGTCTAAAAAAATTTCATTATCATTCATACATTTATAGATAGCAGTATGGATATAAATAGATATACATTTACACATAGTTTAAATAAATATAGATATTCATTTTCTTTTTTGGAGGAACTAATTACAAGTCTCGCCAGCATTCCTCCGGTCCATGAGCAGCGTCAGAATTCCATCTGGTGGTTGCGGCACAATCTTGCATACAATCGGGATGGCGCCTAAGCTTGTATAAATAACCTATAAACCTATTAATTAATCTATATTATTTAAACACTTTGGTTTTAATATTGTCTTTTTAAGCCGGATGGTCAATTTAATCAATATATATATATCAGTGCCTTTTATTAAAGAAAATAGAAGTATTGATCTTGATATTCAACTTGATTTTACAGCCAAGCCAGTTTCGGAACACTATATTTGGTTTTTACCTTGAATTTGTCTTGATGACCAAGCTATATCTTACTGGATATCCTAAACTCAAATAAGATTCCAGCTCTTTTACAAAGTATTTAATTGACACGCATTGTTTTATTAATAATTTGTCATTACTGGTCATTATTTAATGTTAATAATTTAACTCATTCAATATAAAATTTGAACAAATATTATATAAAAGCTCCACTATCACTAGATATGATTTTTAAAATTTGTATACACTCATATATATGTTATTTTTGGTTATTTTTTTTCATACACTAATTTGACTATCAAAATATTTTTTATCAAAATTTTATCGAATATTTTCTTTTTAAGTGATCAAAATTGATAACATTTTTCTTG
Organism: Excoecaria agallocha; assembly: GCA_037975025.1. Classification (NCBI taxonomy): domain Eukaryota; kingdom Viridiplantae; phylum Streptophyta; class Magnoliopsida; order Malpighiales; family Euphorbiaceae; genus Excoecaria; species Excoecaria agallocha. Next base: position 67,936,265 of record CM075806.1, on the reverse strand, counting down.
TGGGTTGCACGTTTTCTTTTAAAGCATTCTTATCTTATATAAAAAAAAGAAATAAGTAATTTGATTGTGGAATATATACTTACTTATGCAAGATGTAGGCATCAGCATTACCTTAGGTTCAAGCTACAAATGCCATGATTCCATGCTCCTTCTTATACGCTCATAGACACTCAAAACCCACTTCCAAAGTAGCACTGTGCAATTGTGTGTTACATGTGAACTCTCTCTTTCAGTCCAAGCGCCTCATGCACAAGATCCAAATTGGTACGGTAATTAATTGAGCATGAAATTTGTGACCATTTTCTGCTTTGTCCTGCTCAAAGCCACTTAAGTTCCTTGGGTTCTAATTCACTTCTTTAGGCTCTCCAAATTCATCATTGTACATGAACCCTTGACCACCCCAAAAAAAAATGTTCAAAAATTCTTACCCAGATCAAGTAGAATGATAACCCCCATTTCACTATTTTTTTTTAAGTACACTATTTTATATGCCATCTTCATATTAATTTGGTGTATTAAATTTTATCCCGTTGGTAATTAAATTATTTTGGTCAATAAGAAACTAAACAAACAAGGCACCCGCTGGACAATTAATTTCATTAAGGTGGTTAGTTATTGATTAATTTTGCAAATAAACTGAATAAATTAAAAGGGTGCACCCGTTTCAGCAATTTGTCAAATTGTGTATCAGTTTTTTTTATCTAATTTTCGTTTTTTCTTTAGTAAGACAAATTTGTCTCCTGGGGCATGTCGGCCGTAATTTTAATGGGCATTTGACTTTATATTAGATATGATTAAATGAGACGAAACTTTACTTATAGTTGCTAGTCATTGTCATCTCCGCCCTTGCTTTTTTGTCCATAGGAAAATCCAAGCTCATTTTTGTTCCTGTGATTTGGTTTGGGCAACATTAATACAAAAAGACTTTAATATTAAAAGAAGCAATCCCAGTCAAATGTGGCTGTAGTTTAGTGGTCAGAATTCCACTTTGTGGCCGTGGAGACCTGGGCTCGAATCCCGGTACCCACAAAATTGCTTTTTCCGATATCATATTTAAAGTTTTCATATATATGTACACATTTCTTTAATGTTTTCTCAACTGTCAGAGTATTTATCAGCCAATGGCCCAGTTTATCTGGTATAAACATTTTCCTGTCTGGCCCATAAGATTTTGCATAAATGGCCCAGTTTCAGTTACTCTTTCTAAATTGAATTTAAATAAAATAAATAAATAGTTTGTTTTTTGTTTATTACTTTGCATGCTTCTCTAACTAACTAGCGGTCTTTTTTGTCTTTTTTTAATATAATATAATTTTTTTAATAAGATTGTTGCCCTCATTTTATATTGGAGGCCTATATTTTATGCTAGACCCGAAAATGGGAGACTTTTTATATAGAAAATGTGAATTAGGAAAAAATTTATAAAAGTGTTGTGTTTTTAGGACAATTTATGGGAGTGAGGTGGGCATATTCAATCCCATAGTCCTCTCCTACGGGAACAGTTACATGCGCGTGCTCCTAGGCAAAGTCTGCATCGAGGTCAAAGGGTGGTGCGGCGGACGAGGCGAACAGGGATCCTGTTGATCCCGTAGCTGCCATCTGCGGGTTCAGCGGCTGATCCTGTAGGTAGCAGCTGCGGGATCAGCAGGTTTCCTGACTCCAGCTGTGCCTCCTCACGCGTGAACAGCAGCTCAACATCTTCAACCTTATTCTCTTCTCACTTCACTTATTCTTCCTTTCACCTTCATCTTCAACCTTCATTTTCATCCAACGCCATCTCTTAAGTTTTAGCTCAACATCAACATTTTAGAGTTTATCTTCACCATCAAAGGGTCACTATTTAAGGTATGTAAATAAGTAGTGCAAAAATTTGATAGAAATATATTATTTATTTGATAAGTTAGGTATTTTAATTGTAATAATAATTGAAATTTTAGATAATGAGTGAAAATGATATTTGCATATATATATATATATATATATATATATATATATATATATATATATATATATATATATATATATTAATGAATTAATTAATTAATTTGATAAGTTATTTATTTTAAATGTTGTTGTTGTAAAAAAATTTAAAATAATAATTGGAATTAATATTTGTGTATATTGTTGTAAAATTGTAGGTATATTTTATGAAATTTATTGTAAAACTTGTTGTTGTTAGTTGAAAAAAAGAATTCATCAATTAAGGTACGTAAAATAAATAAATAAATAAATAAATAAATATATATATGTGTGTGTGTGTGTGTATTAATGAATTATTTTATTTATTTGATAAGTTATTTATTTTAATTGTTGTTGTTTTAAGAAATTTAAAATAATAATTGCAATTAATATTTGTATATATTGTTGTAAAATTGTAGGTATATTTTGTGAATTTATTGTAAAACTTATTGTTGGTTGGTTGAAAAAATGAATTCATCAATTAAGGTAAGAAAAAAATTTATACATATGTATTATTGAAATTATTTATTTATTTATTTGATAAGTTATGTTACCGTAATTATTATTGTTAGATATTTGAAATAATAATTGAAAATAATATTTGTATATGTTGTAAAATTGCATATTTATTTTGTAATATTAATTGAAAATAATTATTGAATATATTTGTGTAAAATTATAAGTTTATTTTATTCTATTATTTAATATCGTGAAGAAAATTAGATAAGTTTTAAAATTTAATTTTATATAAACATATAATAGTAATTTTGAATTATTTATTTGATATTTGATAAACGATTGTTATTTTATTGAAATTTAGGTTATTTAAAAAATGGATCATTTTTCGAATCAGCCATACATTAATCTAGGACCATATGTAGATGATATGCTGACTTTGTTGAATGGAAAGCATATGGCAGATTCGGTTTGGACAAACAATGTAATTATATTTTTATTATTTAATTAATTAATTATTTATATGTATGTGTGAATATATATACAAAGATAGACAGATACGCACATTTGTGTGAATTTTTTTATATATACAGGTTAAACATGATGTATTATTTTTCTGAGAGGTAGTTTGGGTGCTCACTACGAAAACATCGATGATAAAATCATACCCTATTTAAGATTGACGGGATTTTATGGAGTATGTCAAATTGGGGTAATGCATGTCGATGCCAATTTGATGACTGCACTTGTGGAAAGGTGGAGGCCAGAAATACACACTTTTCACTTATCAGTTGGTAAAGCAACAATAACGTTGCAAGATATTGAGATATTGACAGGTTTACCCATCAATGGGCTTGCGATCACAGGTCATTTAAACTCTAATTGGCCTATTATGTGTCAATAACTTTTAGGAAAAATACCTCCAGAAGATGTATTTAATGGAAATTCAATTAAAATGACATGGTTATCGAGAACTTTTAATCAATTACCGGACAATGCCATTGAGTATGACATCCAATGCTTCACCTGTGCATGGATTTTGCGATATATTGGTGATTTGCTGTGTCTTTCAGCCTCAAATAATCTTATCCATTTGATGTGGATTCATCTACTGGAGCATTTAGATGAGGTAAAAAATTATAGTTGGGGTTTCACTGTATTAGCATGGCTATATAGGGAGCTATGCCGTGCTACGCGTCCAACTGCTCAAGGATTAGGTGGGTATCATCAGTTATTACAAATATCAGCATGGGAAAGACTCACCTTATTTCAACCACGTTTTATTCATGGAGTTGTATTAGAGCAGAGTAAGCCATATGAATACAGGTATATTATATTTAATTAATATAAATTACATATTTTTTGTTATTTTTTAATTGCAAATTAATTGTAATGAAGTTAATATTGTATTTCAGGTGGCGATCCCCTATCGATATAAGAAGGAATAATAATAGAAATATTAATAATTATCGAGTCGATTTAGACCGACAATGCGATGATCGGGTAATTGTATGTGAATGATTAATTTTTTTTAATGAAATAAGTATTTATCGTTCATGTTAAATTATAAATATAATGTAGATTGTGATAATATTGGTAATCTTTCTCATAAATTTAGATGGAGTGGGAACCATATAATGATGTGATGCATCTGTTACCTGATTTTTGTACAAATGGACATCGCATTTGGAGATCAATTGTACCTTTGATATGTTTCAATCTCATAGAGTGGCACCACCCGGATCATTGCCTTGGGCAATTTGAAATGGATCAACCCATTCCTGATAAACCATTGATTGATGATCATTTGCATTCCGTCGATTTGAGAGGGCACATTAAACGAGATTGGGAAAATAAATTTGGCACTTTCATTTTTGAGTGGGAGCATTGATAAAATCGTGTTGTCAATACAACTCTTATCACAACACCATTGCATTTAAGGTCATAATATATATAATGGTATATCCTCAGAATAAGACGATGGATAAGTCGTACGAGAGCTACTTATGGGGCTGGGATATGACTACTAAATCATTGAAAAAAATAAAATTTATATAATTTTTTATAAATGTTTTAACTAATTAAATTAAATGTTTGTAGGTTGATGGTGTAGAAAGGATTTTCCATAATGATATGGCAGCGTCATCATCAAGTCAAGGCAGGGATATTCATTTAATATCAGAATCCATTTTAGGTGCATTGGGAGCAATTGACAAGACCTCAACCGATTACCCACGACAGCCTGTTTCGCGTCCTGTACAAATTCTACCAATTTCAACATCTTATGAAGAATTCAGGCAAACAAGAAGAAGTAGAAGGGGGATGGTGGAGAGGCGGACAACTGTGCCCTCAATTCACATTCCACCGGGAGTTCACTAGGTACCCCAACCTATGTTATGGCCTTATGGTTTTGGTGATAGTTCGGGTTCATTTGGAATGCCTGCTTTTGTTCAACCTACATTTTATGATCCACAACTCGGTCCATCTAAATGCTATGACTATGAAGCAGGTCTGTCACGTTTGAATGTTGATTTGAATGTCAGTGTATTTGAATCGGAATAAGCAGGGTACAATTCTGTAATTCCCCCCATCAATATGCAAGGGGGAATGAATGATCCCATTCCACAAGATGATTTTCTGGATGAACTTATACATGATACGAATGTGATGCTTGATCAGGTTTTTGTGGATCAACCATTATATAGTGGGGGTTTCAACAAATTCCATGCCGGAACAAATGGATCCTGAAAATTTTAGCAGTAGTTCTTATCCTCATTTTAGACAATTTTAATTTTATTATGTAAAATTTTGGCTTTCTAGTTAATGTAGTGTTTGTGAATTTCATGGGTGTTCATTACATTAATCAGGGCTTAATAATTTAACCATAGTAATAATCATGTTGAAGAGATAATTACAATACAACGACATATAATATTGAATACATAATATTGAATATAATTTAACTAGCAATAGTAATAATTATGTTGAAAATAAAACAATACAACGACATATATATTAAAAACATAATATTGAATATAATTTAACTAGCAATAATAATAACGTTGTTGAAAATAAAAGAATACAACGACATATAATATTGAAAGATTATCGAATAGACATGTTTGAGGGCCCTGATATCGTGAGATTATCCAAAATGGACTTTTTCCTTTATTCGCTGCTCTCAACCTCCAACTGCATCCATCGTCAGTCTTTGCGCATTTTATTACCCAATATTTTGGCTTAGATTCAACAATTCTGAAGTCAACATTTCTCATAATTGAGTATTTTTTTACACATGATTTTACTTCATCCTTGCTGCTGAAAATCAAACCTTTTGATAACTCTGAGCTACCATCCCAAGTTTGAATGTAAACACCTTCAAATAGATCAACTTGTGATGCATCGAAGTCAATTTCTGAATAATATTCTGATGGAAAGTTAAATATGGCATCTTGTGTATCTTCAATATCATGCACCGATGCTAATGGGCTGGCATACTGGGTATGATCAGATTCATCGCCTTCGCCAAATTTAAATTCATCAAACTCTCCACACATATCTGCATTTTTGGCCTCTATATCATTATTGGGTGGCAAATAATCATTGTTCAAATCTACGTCTTCAAGATCATCATCAGCCCCAAATCTATTGCACTTTCTTGTACAATGTCACTTACAGTTGGATTGCTACAAGGAACTTCGTTTGTAAGTGCATTTGGAATGTGTACTGATGTGGATAGAAGAAGTAAATCACCATCCCTGCGAGTTACAGACTGCCTCGATTCACGTGGAATCAAATCTGGCCTCTGGGCAACTGATCGTCATTCATGATTCTGATAAAGAGTTTGACTTGCCTTAATACTGGATAGATCAACAGATTCTCTGACAGTTGCACGACTACTTGATCTGCTACCAAAAAAAGATTTAGTTAGAAAATTACCAACCCAATACAAGCATCAGGCATCTGACTAACTGACTGCCTCGCCTAACTCAAGCAATGATCATGGATATGGCTAACTGATCGTTGTTGAAGACTATAGCCTATGCTTTCACTTCCATCTCGTCCTAGCAATTCACCATCACGTCGAATCGCACCCCTATCTACTCGGTGGCTAATCGAATGTCGTAGATGGCTTGGTTCGATATTTTGACTTTGATCGACATCTACTCGGTGGCATGCATAATCAGTTTCTTGTTGACTTTGTGACTGCCTCGACTGACTAGGACCAACATCATTCACATCATTTGTCAACTGATAGCTGGGTGCATGCATAGGTTGAGTTGCTGCTGCATCTCCTTCGCCAACTAAAATAATTAATTCCACCAAATTATAATCTTCACATTTACTTAAATTATTATATATTATCTCAATGTCATCGTTGTCTACCAAATTCACCGACGTCCAATATAGTGACCCTCGATTGTACATTGGACACTTGTAGATTATCCTTGACATCACGTCGTTTACACCTAAACCCAATTTATCATGGATTTTATGGACCAATTCACGAAGGGTTGGTTTACTTTTAATTTTAGGTCTCCTTGTAATAGAGTTTGGACTAGATATGTCATATTGAAAACCTACCAAACCGTAACTTATTTGCCCTCCCATGTGTATAAAAAATTCAGTATATGCTACCATCTTCCAGTTACCTATAAGTCAAAATCAAATTATTAAAATTTTTAAATTTTTTATGTTTAATAAATTTAATCTATTACAAAAAAATATTTATTTATATCATTATATTCAAATATCATTAATTCTTTTTCCATTACGGTTCATTGTTAAATACTATAAAATGTACCGCTATGAACATAGTAATTGTTCTTTCTAATTATACTATAAAATATTAAATACAGAAATATTATTACAAATTATAATTACACATGCTTAGCTTACTTTACAACATTACAACATATTGGAAAGTAATACAATACATATTTCAACAATACAACCCAACAATTTTGCATTTCATTCTCATGAATATAGTATCTGGGCCACATATTATAATTGTACCACCTATAATAAGTTTTTTGGCCTATTAGCATAGTATCTATGACTTTTAAAAAATATTCTTCACTAAGTTTTATTACATCTTTCACAAATATAAGAACCAATTGCTAATATTTTTCTATATCTTGTCTATTCCAAATTTTCATAATAGATTTCAAGTAAATTATTAAAATTGTCATGCACAACGTATCTACCATCTTCGCTTCAGTCATGGGATATCCTTGCATGATAATTTCTTGTAGTTTTTTATTTATTATAATAATGTGATCGGGTATTGTTTGGCTATTTCCAACTCGACAGTTATATAGATCATTCCACTTTTGACTAACAATTTTTCTTGCAATATCATCTCTCATGGCTCTTGGAGCTAAATATGTGTGCACCATCTATCATATAAAATTAATACATTAAATATTATATTAAATTTATATTTTCATATTTTTTACTTCTCAGGATAATTTATCAAATTAACAGTACTCATAGTAATTTATAAATATTTTAAAATATTACATATTAATAGGAGAATATATATTAACCCATATTTATCTAATTATAAATTAATAATAAATAAATAAATAGATGATAATTAAAAAATACCTTGCTCCTTAGGCTAGTATAGCCGAATTATTTTTCGTTTATTGAATGTTTACAACCTGTAATTTATCAAATCAAAAGGCAAATTAAATTATTATGTTAACAATTAAAACAAAAAGTATGAAACTATAAATAATTACATTTACAAATCTTACCGGATATTAATCTTATGCTGTACACCGAACTTCTGAAACGTAAAAACAATGTAAGTGCAACTCTTTGCAAATCTAATATAATATTTGCTATACCACTTTCCGATCAACTATAAGAGAAAATATGCAAAGCAAAAATTAGACAATGTGTGTTCTTTATATATACGTCCGGATTATTTTTTTTCAATGCTTTTTACAATTACAGATTTGAAAAGGCACAAAAAGTGGCTTGATCTTGTAGAACCAGGGTGAGGATTCAGTGCCTGAACCTGTTTTCCTTACCTACGGATTCAGACCCACCAATAATGCATGATTTCACATTGAGGGTGGAGCCCACCTCTTTTCCTATTGAACCTCCATAAGGGAATAATCGATCGGAGTTGATGGAGCAGCGGGCCCCACTTACTGATCCCGTAGGTAGTACCTACGGTTTCAATGAGGGAAACTTTATCAATCGATGGGTCCCACCTACTGATCCCGTAGGTACTTCCTATGGGTTTGAAGCAACACCCCACCTCCCAAATTAATGCTAAAATCACACCACTTTTATAAATCTTTTCCTAATTCACATTTTTTATATAAAAGTCCCCGAAAATGGACCCTAAAATTAGATCAAAATAAAAGAAAACATAATATTAGAGAACAATTAGCATGACATCAGATATCCAACACTGCAGAAATTCAAACTCAACTATAAGAATTCGATTCTAAACTAATTTAAGCATATCCTAACGGCCCAGTCCTAACAGTCCAATCGTCTATCTTAGAATGATTTTTTTTTCTAAGAGAGATTGAGAAAAGAAAACTGAGTAGGCTATTAGTGTCTTTATTATTTTTAAAAAATAAAGTAATGAACATGATGTTCAATAACAATTCTAAATGTTACTTGAAAATTTCGAAATTCCAGAACTTTGGCTATGGAAATATTAATTTTTTCCAAGCTATATAAATATTAGTATGAATTAATAAAATTTAAAAATAATTAAATAAATCTATTGACAATAATAAAGATTGATCTAAAAAAATATATATTAAAAAAGATGTAGAAAAAACTATCAATACCTTCAAGGCTTTCACTCTTTGCATTCTCCTCCTGCGAGTTTGAATCAATGGTTTCTTCATGACGTTTTTGGGGTTCTTATAATCGTTAGTCAGTTAGCGCTTTTTTTTTTTTTTTATAAATTCGCTCACCTTTCTTATTAAAAAAAAAATGTTGTAGAAAAAATGGCGGAATTAAGAGTTAATAAATGGCGGCGGGGAACAAGACAGAGACTCCAAAGAGGCCAAAAAAACCCGGCCCCAAGCCGCAATCTTTTCGCAAGCCGTATTTCTTGGTATTATCTCTTCCTCCTGCCTTGTCCATTTTCTTTTACTCTCGTATCTTCTTTGTTCTTCGGTTCTTCCACGGACGGATCCATCTCTAAGAAAACAAAATTAAAATGTCGAGACGGAACCCCAGCGAAACCTTGAGCGCTGTTGCCAACTCGCTCATGTCTCAGAACCAACTTATTGACTCGCTCACTGCTCATATCTCTCTCTATAACTCAAAATCCCTTCCTTTAAATACTCACCCAAACCTCAATTCCAGGTCCTCGATCCTTAAATGGTTTTCGTCTCTGACTGTCCATCAACGCCAGGCCCACCTCACTACCGTCGATCTCAAATTCGTGCAGCTTCTCATTCAAATGCTTGGCAAAGTCCGTACACATGGCCATTGCCGTTTCATCATTCTCCCTGACATTCCTTCAGGTGACCTCCCCGGCCTCTGCTACAAGAAGTCGCATGGTCTGTTATCCCGAGCAGCCGAGTCCAACGAGTCTGAACGCTTGATTTTTGAATCCATTCTGCTATTTTGCTCCAGAGAAGGTGAGAAGATCGAGGAGTGTTCTTGTTCTTATAAGCGTCTCGATGCCATTACTGTGGGCAAAGAGTTGGTTGGCGACGTGGACAAGTTTGTTCGACTAATGGATAGTTTATCGAATGGAGAATTTCTTCGGAGAGAAGAGAACGATTTGGGAGCGGATTGGGTGGAATTAGGGTGGCTCAAGGCTAAAGGTTATTATAGCATTGAAGCTTTTGTGGCAAATAGGTTAGAGGTTGCTTTGAGGTTGGCGTGGCTGAATTGCTGTAATGGTAAGAAAAGAGGGGTGAAATTGAAAGAGAAGGTGATTGCTGCCGGTGCGTCCGCTAATGTCTTTTGGAGGAAAAAGGGCTGTGTCGATTGGTGGCTGAATTTGGATGCTGAAACCAAAAGGAAAATTTTCACTATGGCTCTTGCGAAAAATACAAAATCGCTGGTATTTTCTTCGCCGAATTCGTTATTTTTACGTGAATCCGCTGCTCTATTCACCATCTTTTCAATCTAGCTACCTAGTGGTAAATGATTTAAGCAATTTCTTTAAGGAAGGATTGTCGATATTATCTGCTTAGGTAACTATACTCATGCCTAATTCTGGAATAATTTCTGTGAACCAATGCAGCCATATGTGAATTTCTAGTATCTGGAGATGCGGAAAGTGCAACTTTTTCTTTTCTCTGACTCCCTCTCCCCCCCCCCCCCCCCCTCCCCCTCTTCTTCTTGTCCTTTGCTTGTTCACATTAGTACCATGTTCCCTCTCTTGGATATTTAATTCTGTGGAATGTCAAATATAATGAATTGTTTGTCGTGGAAATGCCAGATATTGATAATGCATTGAAAAAACAATTGGTAATGCTTAGTACCTTTTATGAACACTAAAAAAAGTTAGATTGCGGCCTAAAATTTTGGTCATTGCAAGTTCTCAGACTCACGAGATTGTGAAGGAGGCTACTGCTTGTGTGAGGGATGAGATGTGGCTGTTTAGAGTGGGAGCAGAAGAACCATTGAGGTACATCTATAAAGAATCAACACGTCAAGCTACCTTAAAACTCTCATCTGATGAGGAGTTTGGTCTGCCTGCGATGCTTTGTTCTCACTCTGAGGAAGCTGCGACTCTGGCCAATCTATTTTATAGTTTATTTGTTGTTCGGGATATTGTTACTTTGATGTCATCAGGCCAACATCAGGAGCATGATGTATCAAAGATATTTTTTAGCACATTGGATTCTGTTAGTAGCATCTCTGATTGTGTATTAAGAAAACTACGGGGACTTATTATGGTCATTTCACTTGATTGTACAAAGCTTGAACTTCTTGAGGGGGCAAATTTTAAGTGTACAGTCAATAAATCAAAGGACAAGCTTAGTGCAGGTAGTCGTAGGAAAAAAGGGAAGACTCGTAATGTGAGAGAGTTAAATTCCACTCCAGGAACAGTTGTGAATGATTCTTCTGTCAATGAACCTCTCAAGGTGCCTTGTCCTTGTTGATATTTCCTTGTCATTTTTATTTCTTTTGTTTTTTTTTTTCACTTGAACATCTGTTTTATAATCATTTAGCAACAAATGGTTCAATTGATGTCTAGGAACTTGAGTGTGCTTTGACTTCTTCTGAGAAGATGGATTCTGTGGAGTTCAATGGGAGACCTGATATGCCTCGTGGAAAAGAAATACAAGGAGACATAAAGTCGTCAGCAGTTGAAATGGTTACACCGCTTTTCATTTGGATAATCTTTCTTATTGATGATTTAAATGGTTTGTAACTGGTAGCCTGTTATCAGGAACACTCCAAAAGATTGGTTCTCGGAAATGGGAGAAATGCTGCAAGGAAGAACAGGAAATGGAAGAGCAAAAATAAAAATAAAAACTCCAGCTTTAAGAATTTTGTTGAAGTTAGAAATTCTGAAAGATCTGTTGCAGAAGTTCCTTGCTTGTCAGTTAACTCCTCAGATGAGGCAGCAAAGCTTAGTAGGGTATCTGATAACTCAGCCATCCAGAATGTATCAAATGATAATATGGTTTATAGTGCCACTTCTGCATTAAGTACTTTTCCCAGCATTTCTGCTAATGAAACTGTTAAGGAGGGCAGTGATGCCCAAAATATTCAAGAAGCTTATGTTGCTGGGTACAGTGGAGGCATCTCCCTTACAGATTCAGATCCTCATCCATCTTCAACAGATCCAACTGGGGATGAATCTGCAACTTCCAGAACAGGAATGCTAAACTTTAAGACGGACAGCCATGTAACATCTCAGCTAATGTCCACACCAGAAATCGAATGTGTTTTCAGCAGTAAAGACACCGATTTTCAGAATGAAGGAACCAAGGAAAAACCAAACTTTGCAGACGGATCAGTCAGAATTCTTAATTTAAAAGAAGAATCCAGCCCAGTTCAGGGACAAGAGGATAAGAACATAAATCATGGCAGGACAACAAACCCTTTGGAATATGTTTCATATGAGTGGCCTAGTCTGGCTCCTATTTATTTTCCATCTATTACTTCGCATCTGCCACCCACCACTGATAGATTGCATCTGGATGTTGGTGGTAGGTGGCACAATCACATTCGTCAACCTTTTGTTCACCCAGTGCATCAGACAAGAAATTCTTCTATTGAAAGTGGGTATAATCTGACCCTATCCCGACCATTGCAAATGAGTTTAGATTGGCCCCCAGTGGTTAGGAGCACTTATGGGTTAGCTCCTTCCCGGACATGTAATTATGATTCTGGATTTATTTCAAGGCGGCCATCTGCATTTCAGCAGAGTTTAACTTCTCATACGAGGCAGTTTAATGGAAAGATAACAGAAGATGAGAGAAAGTATTCTGGGGACTTTGTGGATCTGCCTGAACCAGCAAATGTACCGGAAATAATTGATGAATATGATAGCCACTGGATGTCAGAGGAAGAATTTGAGCTGCATGCAGTTTCTGGGATTGATTATAGTCAGTATTTTGGTGGTGGTGTGATGTACTGGGATCCTTCTGATCATCCAGGAACAGGTTTCTCTCGAGCTCCTTCCCTTAGTTCTGATGATAGCACATGGGCATTGCATGAAGCTGACATAAATAGGACGGTTGATGACATGGTTGCTTTCCCTTCCTCTTATAATACAACTGGTTTAGCTTCACCAACTGCTGCTTCATTTTGTTCGTCTATTGATCCTTTGGGTCCAGGGCACCAGGCACTTGGTTATGTTGTATCAGGAAATGAAGTGCCGAGCAAGGTGCTACAATCTTCAGCATCAGCTACAGACACAGCTATTGATGAGGACGCTGCTGGATCTTTGGCCAATTTGCCAGGTGACGCTGAAGGAAAGGTGGCAGACTCACTTCCTTATCCCATTTTACCACCTATTATCATTCCAAACATGTCAAGGGAAAAATCAAGATCTGATTTTAAGCGTAGTCATGATCATAAGAGCCCATGTGTTCCTCCCTCTAGAAGGGAACAACCACGGATAAAACGGCCACCATCACCAGTAGTACTTTGTGTTTCACGGGCTCCACGTCCACCACCACCCTCTCCTGTGAGTGAAACTAGAAAACATCGTGGTTTTCCGACTGTTAGGTCTGGTAGCTCCAGTCCAAGACATTGGAGTGTGAAAGGCTGGTATCATGAAGGAACTAACTCGGAGGAAGCTTGTGTTCGGTTAGATGGTACTGAAGTTGTTTGGCCTTCATGGAGGAATAAAAATATTTCAACTCATCCAATGATCCAACCTCTCCCTGGAGCTTTGTTGCAAGATCGTTTGATTGCAATGTCTCAACTAGCGCGTGATCAGGAACATGTGAGTATGCTCCCCAAGTATACCTTTCCTTGTCAGTTCAAAGGATGGTGAATAGAATTTGGGGACCTAGTGTGAGTGCTGAAATTGGGCTACTAGCCCAGTGTCTGTTTCTTTTCAAATCTAAGTTTGGTTCCTGTTAGAGTTACCTTGTTTTTCATTATTTTTACTTTGTCAATGCAAGATGGGAGTTACTTCCATTACTTAAATGCCCTCTAAATTTATCATTCATTATTTAATGGTTTGATTGGTTGCAATTGTTTCACAGCCAGATGTCTTGTTACCACTCCAAACACCTGAGTCGCAGAGCTGTCTAGCACGAAAGACATCTCTCTCTTTGATGCATAGCCTCCTTCACAGTGAAATTGAATTTTTCTCCAAGCAGGTGCATTGTTTGGATGCTATTCTTTTTCTCTCTAGAATTCTCGATGAATTAAGAAGCAAATTCTTAAGGACTGTGTCACTTTGAGCTTTTAATTCCTTTCTTTCAAGGGGTGGATGCAACAATTATTGATTATGTGGCTATCGCTGTACATTGAAGGTTGCTTCAGCAAATATGGATCGGAAGCCTTTCATTAATTGGGCTGTAAAGCGGGTTACACGGTCTCTTCACGTCCTGTGGCCAAGGTCGAGAACAAACATCTTTGGATCAAATGCAACTGGGCTGTCCCTTCCAACAAGTGATGTTGACCTTGTTGTTTGTCTCCCTCCAGTGAGGAACTTGGTGAGAAATCTTTGGGTGGCTATTTCTTTTGGTACTTCTCCTTGCCCCTAATGCTTTAAAGAGAATAAGCTTTAACTGCAGATGCTTTTTCCAGGAACCTATTAAGGAAGCTGGGATTCTGGAGGGCCGTAATGGTATAAAAGAAACTTGTCTTCAGGTATATCAAGGCCTTTTTTCTCGCTATCTGTTGCAGTTGCCTCATGAATGTCCCCATTTGTTTAATTAGTTCAAAATAGATAAAGTAACTTGTATCTGCATATCTTTTTTTTTTTTAGCTGATTAGCTATCTGTTAGCTATTATATTTTTTCATGTTACTGGTGATGGTATCTAACCAAGCCTGTGTTAATCAGAATTTCACTTTCATTTGAACTTTGTAGTATTTGGTAGGGCTTTCATTCTCAATCTATGCCAATGATTTGGCATGCTAGAGATCGAGTATCAACATTCTGATTTATTGGTAATTTGGCTCACATGTGCTTCTCAGCAATGTTTATGCAGTTGTCATTAGCATGCTAGACTTCAATGCTTTAAGGGCCATATTCAGGATGCTTGTAATGGAAGAAAATTGATTTTGTCAGCTCTGTAGTGCATAATGTGTAAAAATGTTCAGCAATGTTTAAGATAATAGGATACTTATATTGCAGATATTGAACAGCCTGTTCATTTTCCCAGATTGTCACTTTGTTGGAAATGTGGGAAGCTTTGCTAGCATCTCTTAAATGTAGCAATCAAATTATGGTGTACTAAGTTTTAGCTCTTTGTCAAAGGTCATATACATGCAGTTAGCTGTCCTTTAGGAACTTTTATCTCCTTAGTTCAATTGCTATAACTGGAGGACATCACCTTCTTACTTTAACTGATTATTTAAAAATATTTTTGTTCTTCGCTGTGGCCTATTTCAAAATAAAAAATTCTTCCTTTTTCTTCCAGCATGCGGCCAGGTATCTTGCCAATCAGGAGTGGGTGAAAAATGATTCACTGAAAACTGTGGAAAATACAGCTGTAAGCTTCATTTTTCAGAACTCTATTAGTCTTTCTTTTCTCTTGTTATTTCGTCTTTCTTATGTGGTTCTTATGCTGGAACCGCTTTTTCTGTCAGATTCCTATAATCATGCTTGTTGTGGAGGTGCCCAATGATCTGATTACCACCGTTGCTTCTAATGTACATTCACCAAAGGCAGAGCCAACCAGTACCACTGCTGAACATGAAAGCCATTTTCACTCTGACATTGTTGGTTCAGAAGACTCGGTTTCTCCAAAGTGCTCACGAATGAATTATGAAAGCATGAAGGATGTGACACCAATTCGCCTCGACATCAGTTTTAAGTCTCCATCACATACAGGGCTGCAAACTACAGAACTGGTAAGTGTTTTGCTTTTTCTATCAAGATCATATTATTAACATTTTTTTGTAAGAGTCGAATTTCTGCAAGTTACTCTATCCCCATTTGAGTTAATTTTCCACAAAAAGAGTTTAGCTTTGTGCGGAGTAGGATGTCAAAGCCTTATTGGACTGCTGCATCTACTTTGATGTTACACTTTAGTAATTTTTGGGTGACTGTTTAAGGAAATCTTCATGTGCAGCGGAGAGTGAATTTCGCTTTTCTCCATCCTGATGTGGATTTTTCTGGAAATAAATGTTCCAAGGATCTGTATTGAGAATTTGTTCCTAAAAACCAGTTCAAGAATGTTTGTGCTTGCATATTATTGGCAATTTTGCTGTTCTACTGAAATATATACATGTGTGTAAATTTAACGTCTTGTGCATAGGATCTAAATGTGAAAATTTTCAAGACTATTAATGGCTTCTTAAGGACTTTGCTTCACCATTTTGGAACTATGAAACTTTTTTTACCTTTTACTGTACTGATCATGCATACGTGCTTTTAGAAACTAAAATCTTTGAGAATATTCTTCACTATTTAGAGTTCTACAAGGCATGATTTTGTGATTCATTTCATACCGAGTCCAGATAAAAATTTCTAGGTTTGGCAGCATTTCCACACTAAGCTCAGGATATTATTTGTTCTTGCTTAACTTATTACTGGTTACGTAGCTGCTTGTGTTTACTTATCCTACTTATCTCTTTTTAGGTAAAAGAACTTACCGAGCAATTTCCAGCCACAACACCTCTTGCTTTAATATTAAAACAGTTCTTGGCAGATCGTAGCCTTGATCAGTCTTACTCTGGTGGCTTAAGTTCCTATTGCTTGGTAATTACTCTTCCTTGCATTCTTCATAAAGCAAGATTTTCCAAATAAATGAGGACTGTTCTTGTCATGGGAGTTTTATCTTTTCATTAGTGCAAGTCATATCCTACAGGGCTGAATGTTAATTTTTCCCTCAATCTTTTCCCTTCATCTCTATCTGTTACAGACACATAGACTAATCATACAAAATGTTTTTATCCAATTTTTGGAGTCACATTGCACCTAAGCAGCACTTTTCAATATCAAAGTGAAATTGGTTGAAATAGAAGAAGACAAAATTGTATAGCTTGAGCAAATCTTCTCCCCCCCGCCCCTCTTTTTTTTTCTTCTGGTAGTTAGTTTGTTCAACTCTTATGATTAATTGCATAATTGATTGTGCATACTTTTTATGTTGTTCTCTCTGAAAGTTTCATGCTTTTCATTTTGTTTTTTCTTCAGTTAGAGTGAATGCTGGATTTTAGTGTAAGCTTAAAGCCTCTTAACTGCCACTGAAAAGGGTGCAAAAGGAAGAAACAGTAGGCTAGGAAACTGGCACCTGTAATTAAAGCTATTACAATTTTTTTATCAATCACAATAGTTGTATTTCCATTGCGTGGCTGTTGGAAGTCTGTAGAAATCATGAAATCAGAGGAAATACAATGAGGATTATTTATGTTTGCTCCTCTGTTTGGAGCTCAATTTAACAAAAAAGGGACTATAATTGTGAGTAGGGTAGACTCAATATATGCTCCTATATAACATGCAAAAATCTGTTACATTTTGGCAGTGCCATGCTACAGTAATAACATTTTGCAAAACATATAATGGCAACTTAAGCTTGAAAACTTGCCTGTGTTAGGTATTTTGAGGTTTTGGCTGTACATTTTAGTTATTCTGGATCTTGGGTTTGTTTATATATATTTTTTATTCTAGAACAAATTTCATGATATGATCCTTTTATCACAGTTTGAAGTGTGATCTGAAATGTTACGTAGCTTGTAAGGATCAAATTTTCTCCTTTACATTAGCATCTTTCTGCAAGCAAACTGAAAATTCTGTGATTGCTTGCTGCCTGCTCTCATTTTAAGGTTCTGCATGTAATTTTTGCCTTTGACCATTTGTTACAGGTTCTACTAATTACACGGTTTCTTCAACATGAGCATCATCTTGGAAGGCCCATTAATCAAGTAAGTTTTGCAATGTGAAACTATGATGTGTCATAGATGTACTCCATACACATTTTCTTTATGTTCTGTTACTGTTTTTGCTGGAGTTCAGTACAGTCTCTTTTGCCTGACTGCTTTTCCTGATATTCTTGCAGAACTGGGGGAGCCTTCTGTTGGATTTTCTGTACTTCTTTGGGTGAGGCGAAAGCTCATTGTATTTACGGTTATCATGACTGGCATTGTTGCTTATTTGTTTTTAACTTTTTTTTTTTGGCACTAATTTATTGTCTCTCTATACAGGAATGTGTTTGATCCTCGCCAAATGCGTATCTCAGTGCAGGGGAGTGGTGTATACATAAACAGGGAAAGAGGTTATAGGTAAATGAGAACTGGCTTTTCTGTTGAAGCTTACAGATGACTTCGGATTCTGTGAAATCTTTTTTATTTTGTACAATATATTGATGTTCTTCCAATTTTTGTGTAGTATCGATCCAATACACATAGATGATCCTCTTTTCCCAACAAACAATGTGGGGAGAAACTGCTTCCGGATACATCAATGTATTAAGGTAAGTATGCATGTGATCCTTGTTTCGTCCGAAGGTCATGTACAAGAAATGTAATTGGTTTAGTTATTGAGGTGAAGAAATTCCTAAACCTCTGCAAATATTTGGGGAAAATATTTTGCCTTTAACTTCTGAAAACAATAAACTTTTGAACAGCTTTTGCAAATTTGAAATATCCCTAAACATAATGTTTCTTCTACTTCTACTTGTTCTTGATTAATGCTATTCAATTAATCTGTTTAGAAAAATAATGATTTGGAATTTCTGTTTCTCTTTGGCACAATTTCTTGGGATATTTACTGTTAACAACAGCAAGTTCTGCTTGATTTAGGCTTTCTCAGAAGCTTATACTGCCTTGGAGAATGAGCTGGCTTCCCTCCCTGATGATGCTGATGCATGCTCAAGGTCATCATACCTACTGCTTCCCAAAATCGTTCCAAGTATTAATTCATTACTGGGAATCTAACTGTCCACGAAACTTGTTATCCATTTTGGAGGTATTCTTTAAATTTTCTGTATGTTTAAAGGATATGCCTTTATATCTATTTTAAGTTGCAGTTGGACCCATTTCCTCGCGTAAAAGTAGTCCACACGATCATGCTCTCTGCATATAATTTTTCAAGTATCACCACATAGCGTATTCTGTTTTTCACTTGACAAAATGGTTAAAAAAAAACTGTTTTCAACAGCTGTAAAAGATTAAATGGTGTTCTCTTTGTCATTGATGTATGAAAATTTTAATCTTCAGCTTAAGCTTTGCATTTGCCAGAATCCAGGTGGCAAGCTGTTACCAGAGTGCAGCCTGCAACTGCCAATAACATAGTTGATTCTGGAAAGGAAATTGTAGAGATGTTAACTAGCAGGCTGCTTCCGAATGGTTTGCCTCGTTTATTTTCTTTGGAAATTCTTACACGCAAGCGAATGGTATATTGACCCTTTCCTTGGGTGTATATTTTCGGGTGAAGTGGGATCTGGGTGAACCCTGACGCCAAATCTCTAATCCACGCGAAATTTATGGAAGACCATTTTTATTCTTTTGAAAGGCGTAATTGCGAACAATGTGAGAAACAAAAAGATGGACTTGGAGAGAGTTAAAAATAAATAAATAAAAAGAACAAGGAACATTCTAGAGGGAAAATAGAAGGCCAGGAAAAAAGAAAATTGGTGGGAAGGAGCCTCTTTCTCTCGCCGCCATCGAAAGCGGTCGGACCACCACTAGCAGCGCCACGGAAGCCACCGGGAGAAATGCCGGGCCCGTCAGCTATCTCATTAGAAGCCAGGTGCGCAAGAACCGCCATTGTTGCTCCGATTTGTGTAGATGACAGTTGCTCGATGTACTTTTCGACGTTTTCCGGTCAACTCCTGCGTCCTTGGAGTTGATGTGAACCACCGGTAGATTCCTCATAACTAGAAAAATAGTCCGCCACCTTTCGCCAGTCTTGACGCATGGTTGAGTGGGAGATCGAAGAGGAGTGGAGAGGGACATTCTGGCTTATTATCCGACTAAATCAGGTTGCCTTTTCTCGCTTGATTACAGACAATATCCTTCTCACGGCAGTAGCAATCTGCTGGTGTCTTCCAGTCGGCAGGGGTGCCTCAGACCACCGTCTTTGGGGAAGTAAGCCTAACTCTGGCAAGCTGCAGATAAGTCCTCAATTTTCAGAGTTTTTTCTTTCCGTAAAACTCATTTAATCATGATTTAGACTGTCTTCTTTCTTCTGTCGTCTTTGTTTTATGTTAATTTTTGCTTATTTTTAGTGATGTTTTCCATGCCTTAGCTGCATATTAATTTTATGTTTTACTTTGCATCTGATTGCGTGTTAATTTATGTTTACCTTTGTACTGATGCATGATTATTGATGTGTAAAATTAATATTTGATTCTGTTAATTAGATGTTTGAAATCATAATTCTGTTCGAATGAACTCTAATAGTGATGTATGAAACTAAACCAGATCTCATTAAATTTTGCAACTCCGAGTATTTCTCCAGGACCTTTAATCTTCTTTGCAGATACATTAAGTGGAACTTTGTTCATATTTGTGGCTAAGTATTTTCCGTCACAAGTGAGCTTGAAATTAGCTTGCTTATAGGAGTTACTGATGCGTACATTTAAGACATGTATATGGTCAATTTGTGCGCCTAGAATGCCTGTACTCTTAATGTCAAGTATAAATGCATATAGGTGAAGATACTAATGTGCTGTTGCTAGTATAAATTTTACTGCTCTTGATGATTCTCTTGTTCTAGTTCGTGAAAGAAAATTAGAATGATTGACTGACAAGCACTATATGAGCTTTGTGCTCCATATTCCTGACCTTAATTGTTTGGTGAAGGTGAGGTGTAGTTGCCAATACTATGATCAGTTTGTTAACACTCGGAAATTCAGCAGATCTTGTTTTTTTGGTGAAGATTGATATAGTGTGTTTGATTGGGGTCTTTACACAATAGAAAAATTATCTTTTACTGAGTCGGTATTGATGGAATTGGTAATTGACCCAAGGTTTTTCATCTTTAGTGCTTATATCAATCCAAAAAACAAAAAAAAAACCAGCTCTCTTCTTCTATGTGAAAAATATTACAGTTGGCTGACATGGTTTTCATTTGATCAACTGACATGGTCTTGTGAGCAATTTTCTCCATTGCGGCCCTCTGCATTTAACAAATGCCTTCAGAAAGTTAATTTTAGTTTTAGCGAGGCAAGAAAAGTTCTCTATCTGTTTGAACATGTTACAGTTGGCTAACTCACTGGTTTGGATTTGATCAACTGAGTTGCAAGTTGTGTACTTTTTCTCATATATGCATTAAGCCTTAATTGCTTGCAAGAAGTTACGCATTGTCTCATTCGCTTTGAGTTTTAGAATTCAAATTTCATGGCGTTTCTCCATAATTTCTGGTCAAATCTAAAGTTGCAATATTCTTTTGTGAAAGAGTGATGTAATTACACTGGATTGGGATCCCCGACGTCCGTTGTGATACGCCAGGTACAATTTTGACAGCAGAACCACCCCAAAAATGGTGCTGCTGGAGCAAGATCTACGTGATTGCTTGTGTATGCACTTTATACATTTCCTGTGCATGTTTCTAATCTTTCAAATGCAGACGATTATTATTTGAAATTTTCAAATGGTAACATGCTTTAATGTGTGTGTACCAAATCCATCATCTATTCTACTCAATTGTTATCATTGTTTTTCTTTTAATAAAAGATAAATGATTCTTCAAAACGCAAAATGTGACGTAATATTTCAAGACGACTGAATCACTGTTACACGAGCAAATTTCAATTGTAGAAATGGTGACAATTGTAGAAGCTCATAAGACCGATGGATGCCCAATTTATGAGTACTTGGATCTTTAAGCCCAATTTCTAATCTAAAGTGGCAATGCGAGGCTGAAAAAGAGACCAGTTGATAGTAATAGATCCAGTTGGGGCTCAATTTGTTATTACGACACTAGGTGTATGTAGTGAAGCCCAATAAAAGGCCCATATGGGATTGTCAAGGCCCAAATGGGGTCTAATTTGCAACTAATGTCCAAAAATACGGGTTGTTAAGCCCAGTTAAGGACCAACTTTCAAGTTTTGTGACTAATTGAGGCCTAACTTATACAAAGCCCAAGCTAACAGTTGTGACACTAATTGAGGCTAAACTGAGGCCCAAAAGGATTAAGTTTGCTATAACGGATCAGTGAAGCAGAACAAAAGGCCCATAAGAGAGTTTTGGGGCCCAATTTACAATTAATGTCCTAAAAAAATGGGTCGTTGAGCGAAATTAGGGCCCAACTTACAAGTTATGACACTGAGTCGCTAAGCCCAGTTTCAACCTAAAAGGAATTTAGTTTACGATAATTGATTGAGTGAAGCCCAACAAAAGGCCCATAATGGAGTCCCAAGGCCCATATGGGCCCAATTTACAATTTATATCCTCAAATATATAAATCGTTGAGCCCAATTAGGGCCCAACTTACAAGGTATGACACCAGGTACGAGTCGCTGGGCCTAATTTCAAAATTAAGGTGGACCTAAGGTCCAAAAGGGATTTAGTTTAATGGATTCAGTGAAGCCCAACAAAAGGCCCATAAGGGAGTTTCAAGCACCAATTGAGGCCCAATTACATTTGAAGTCCCCAAATATATGGGTCATTGAGCCCAATTAAGGCCGACCTTACAAGCAATGACAAAGTAGGAGTCTCTAGGCCCAATTTCGATATTAAAGTGGGCCACATGCCCAAAATGAATTGCTTTGCAATAATGATTCAGTAAAGCCCAACAAAAGGCCCAATTCTAAAATAATATAGGCCCCTATGCCCAACTGAAGTCCAATTTACAAGTTATTATTGATGACTTAAGCCCAACCAGAAACCCATGAGGGCACATCCCAATCGAGAGGAACTTTGGCAAGGGCCCAGTTTCAAGTAGTAACCTTAGCACAAAATTTATATGGGCCTGGTTTAGTTTTTATGGTCCTTCAAGGAAGCTCAAATGGGCCCCATTTTAAGCCTATTGCAAAATTGTAATATCCCGTTCTCACGTCACAAGGAAGGATCACCATTTCTAAAATTGAAAACGGATCATAATATTCTTGAGCCTTTCCCCTCATCCCTTTCACGAAGCCTGCTTCTGGTCTTTCTACTTGTTCCATCTCTCCTTCGGCATCTATATTCTCTTCTGCCACCTCACCAGTACTAAAAACACATCCGAATCAAAGCAATTAGAGAAAAGAAAAATGAGAAGACTGAATTAGAGATTCATTGTATAACTATGATTTGATTGTATACATTAATTAAGACAGAGAAGTGGGGGAAATTTGGATATGTTGGAAATAGAAACAGCGAAAGAAAATGAGAGAAATTAAAAAAATTTAAAAAGAAAAAATCCAAAAAAACTACAAAATAGAAATGGAGATTTGCGGGTAGGAGAGAGATCCTTAATGGCGTCTTACAGGGAGACTCGTAGATTCATTGTATTTGTATACATTATGAATCATAGATTCATTGAATTCATTAAATTAAATAAGAAAGAAATGAGAAAAGAATGCGAGATTTTTAAGTTGGAAACAGAAATAGAGAAAGGAGAAAATAAAATAAAAAATAAAAAAAATACAAAAAATTCAGAAAAACACAAAACAGATTTGGAGAATCCTGGAATGAGAGAGCTTGCCAACCTAATTCCGAAAATGCCCTTGAGCACAGCTCTTTAGTATTGATATACTGATTAGTGAACAAAACATAACCAGTAAAACCAAGCTTCGGCAACTTACGAAAATATGTAGGGCCTCTCACAGTAGAAAAGATCGGCTAAAATATTGAAAATGTTCTTAATCAACTGCAAACCAATTCAAGAACGTAAATCAGCAATGTAACTAACTAAAAATATACAGGCAATTTTACTGACAACAAAGCAAGGGTAGACAACGAGCAAGCGTAACTTAAAAACTAGAAATATCCAGAAAGCCTGATCGACATTGTAGTGCGAAACAACTCCCAATTACATATGTTAAAAGTTACGGCAGTAAGGAGTTTCCAAATCATGGTGTTAAGCACCCAACTTTTGTCACGGATAACAAATAGATAGAGAGATAGAGAGGAGTAGAAGGTAAGTAAACAACAATTGGTAATGACATGCACAAGACTTCAAAAACTTTGACAATCTTTAGCATTAAATAAATTCCTACAAGAACATACGAAAGAAAGAACCATATCCCACCAACAGATGTTGGTTAAATGGAGAATAGGATAACTAAAATTTTAGCACCTTGCTTAAAACATATTTTGGTTTGAAACTGACATTAGCATAACATTATATCCTCAGCACCACATATAAAATTGTTCTCACACAAACAATATAAAACCTGTGTGTTATGATTGGCATGAAAAATTCAGCGAAAACAGTCTCCAAGCCTATGACCTAATTCTTCAAGCACGCATTTATCATGTCCCAATATTTTATGTTAAGTTTTTGCCCTTGGTCTTCTTATTTGCCGCCATGTAGCCAATATTTTGGAAATTTCAAACTAAGAACACTATTAGACCAATTTAAGAGCTTTGAGCTACAGCACATATTGAAATGCAATCAATAACAACACAACGGAACTCATTTCTCTACCTGTCTTCATGTTTTATTATGCAGTGATAAGATCAATCAAGTGATCGCCAATCCAGAATCAAAAAATAGATATAAGTTCCAACATATGGATTGTTCTCAAAACCAAATACACTGAACATGAATGCCAGCTGTGTTTCATATTTGTTAATAAAAACTAAAAAGCAATCTGACACAGCAAATTATATAAAGGGAATTCAGGAAAAAGTTACAGTATATAAGAAAGTGATTAACCCATTTCCCTTGGTGTGAATTCCCAGGCTGAGATCACGGTACCAATAAATTGATGCCGCTTGGTATGACCGGAAATCTCTCGGAAAGTGACGTGATTAAGGTGCATTTAACTCGAGAAAATCGGAGGTAATATTGGCGGTTCTTGACAGCGAATCCTCAGAAGCGGTGGACGGCGAATCCAGATGGCCTTCGCAGTGGCATCCAAGACTACTAGCGGCGGTTGAAGGTGGATGGATTAATGCCCGGTGAAAACCCTAATTTCGCCGGAGAGAGGATAGCGCGGGACGGAGAAGTAGAGAGCTGCCTCGTCTTTTTCTCTTGTTTTTTTTTTTTTTTTATCCAAGTCCGCATATAGTTTCGTTTTATAGGTCCGCTCAAATAATTTTAATTTTACAACAGTGAAGAAAAATTAGTTATTTTGATTAGAAATATAAATTTATATGAGGGAATTATGCGAATTACCCTCTTTTTAATTTTTGTTTTCAAAACTTTTTCATAATTTTTTTATACTTTCATAATTGTATTTTTAACTTTCAAAAATATCCAATATCATTTATATATTTCAAGATTACCTTTTTTAAATCTATTTCTTTTCACTTTTCTGCTCTACTTGGAAGAGATTTCAAGGATCAAAAATGTTGAATTCACTGAATTGCAACTATATTTAATTCAATGTGCCTCGAATTTATCTTCTTCTCTCTCAAATCTCACTGCGACCTTGTTTTTACGATCTTCACTTTCCAATTTGACGGCTTAAGTCGCTAACTGTACACTTTCACTGTGATTCTATTTCATCGGAACCGTCAATGTCGTCGGAGTACATTGCATTAGTTGGATCTTCATCGTCTTCTTATTTCACGATTCAGTTTTCACAGGAGAACCTTACTCAACTCCATATCCTAATGCTCACTGTTATTGCTTGCTCGGTACAATCTCTCTCTCTTTTTTTTTTTTTTTAATTTTGTACTTTTTTCGTGTAAAATGAAATTTGAACAGGTAATTATTAGTTCTGTTATCAGTGATTTGAGATGAATTTGCATTGTTTCAGGCAGCAATTTCAGCGACCTGGCTTTTTCTCTTGTAATTATAAATTTGTATTGTTTCAGGCAGCAATTTTGCTTGTCATGACTATAAGAAAAATGGTATTGCAGGATGAAACGTTAAAAGGAGGCAGATCTTAACCCAAGACTTGAGATTGCAGTAGGTGTAAGAGCAGGGGAACAGATTTCCGATTCCAACTCTAATAAACAAAATATTTCCAGCAATTTTTCTTTTTAAAAAAAAAAAAATAGATGCAAAGCTAGGCAGGGAATGGGAGATGGTCTGCATTTGATGGGGCAGTTGAGGGTCTCATCATCAATTTTAAATTATAAAGAAAGATGGTTTCTTTAGCACCGACAGCAACTCCACCAGAAAGTGAACTAGGAATGCTGTTAAATGCAAACCTACACTATATATTTATGTATCATTAACTGGAAAAGCTGTTAAATTAATTATGGTTGAAAGTATTCATTAGTCAATTATCCAAGGGGAGGCTGGGGTTGTTATCCGTGGAAAGAAGGTAATGACCTTCATTTTTTTTTTTTGTATATATGTTCTTAATTTTGCCATTAAATTTTATGAGATGTTAAACAATGACATCTCCTCATGGCTAACCAAATGCATTGAAAAGAAAAATATGTTATTTTTAATTTGTTAAAGATAATGGAGAAATTAGTAATGCAAATATGATGATTGCTTGGATTCTACGTATGCTCTGGTCGGACATTTTATAAATAACTATATTTTGTGTTAATTATGGTGCAGTGATAGTTGAAGCCTTATTTTGCACAAATTTGTTAGTTTATTTCATTTAGCTATGAAATATTAGATTGAGATTTTGACTTTGTGGCTGATATTTTTATAGGTGCAAGAGTGGTTATCGGCCATACAAAAGGAAGAGAAGTGTTGGAGCAGCAAAGGAAACAATACCAAGATGTCATTGTTTCTCAATTGCCTGACAAGATGACACTGCAGAAGGTTGCTTCAGATACTTCTTTCGAGATAACCGAGTATGTGGATGAGCCAGGATTCTTTCTTGCTGTTCTACAGTTTTCTAGGGCAAGAAATTGAAAATAGATTTCCTGCAGAGAACATATATATATATATATATATATAGTGAATACAGTAAACATTGAATTAAGATCAGAATTGGTAAACTTGTGTAGCTCATGTTTCTGCTAATGGTTTTGTACGAGTGATTTGTTTTAATTTTTTTATGTTGTGCAATTGATTGTCCTCTTCGTGAGTATAATTTCAGACGCTAACATTAACTTAGCTAATTAATTCTCTTTTTCATTACTTTTGTATAAAAATAAATATAATATATTTTCTTTTGACAAAAATCAATGCACTGCATTTTCTTTTAATAAAATACAATGAACTGTATTTTCATGCAGCTGGAGTAGAAAAAATGCTCATCACTTTTCATTTTCTTACAATTAATTGAAAACAAAAAGAAAAAAAGAAAATGCAGAATATGAAGTTTCGTACACTGTATTTTATTTATGTGCAAAGAGTAAATCCATTGTATTTTAGTAAAAAAAAAAAGAAAATACAATGTATTGAGTTTCGTAAAAAAAATATACTGTATTTATTTATGTAGAAAAGTAAATACACTGCATTTTAGTTTTTTTCTATTATTTGAAATGCACAAAATAAGTTTTATAAAAACTACCAGTAATTGCTACGTTCCGTGAGTTAAATTGTATTAAATTTATTAAATGTATTAAATTTTAGTATGTTTCAGACTTCTTGTAATTTCAAAATGTTGATTGCATTTCAATTAAAATTTAAAGTTTAATTCATGTTGTTATTTTTATGATTAGGTTAATCAATATGTGTATTTCCTGGTAACTAGGTGGCAACTTCTAGAAATGACAAACAAGTATTGTCAACTAGGAAGCTGGTTGCTCTCTTCTAGCAGTCAATGGCCGAACTAGAAATGAGAAAGACATCGACTGTCCATAATTTACCACGAGATGCAAGGGCGATGCAGATCTGCCATTAATGAGTTCATAGCTAGAAAGACACATTTTAGAACCAAAATTGCAGTATAATTCCGATCTAATGTTATGATGAAGTGTAATAAATTGATTAAATTAATAAATTACCTCTTTCCTGAATCTCATTTTGAGACAAGCAAATAATTGTGCTACTGTTTCCTACAGCGATATTTGTTGCATAATAATCTTGTTTTTATTTTTATTTTCTAGAAAATTCTCAATTTTTCATATCAATTTAGAATTATTAACATTCGCAATTCCAAAATTATTGATTTTGTACTAGAAAAAGTCTTTTTTTTATATAATTATTGAAAGAAAATATTATTTTTTTGAATGTGGAGCATTTTTTAAAGGTGAAATATAAAAAATGGCAATTAAAAAAAAATTAAAAATAGTATTTATAAAAGGTATAAAATGTTAGGGTTCAAATATAAATTTTTTTTGTGACATTTGTGAAAAAATCCCAATTTACATGTACTTTTACTATTTCAGCCCACTTTTGTGCAAGATTTGTTATTCTATTACCGACTTTTTGCATCAATCATTCAATCGAGATTAATTATAAGTTTGATCAACTGCATTGAAAATATAGAACATCAAATTTCAATTTTTAAAGTGATCGTCAACAAATAATTACACTAAAAAATAAAAGAATAATTGATAAAAGAAATGTTTATAATAAGCATTGAAAATGGTCAAATTTAGCAAATAGAACTTCAAATTTCAATTCTTAAAGTAATTGTCAATAAATAATTACACTAAAAAATAAAGAATAATTGATAAAAATAAAAAAATATTTATAATAAGTAACATTACCTATGACTTATAGAGATTTAACATATTAACTACTAACTTATTAAAATAGTAAGTGGTCTATAATTTGAAAAAGAAAAAAAGAAAAAAAAAGTATGCTTATAAAATCAAGAGGAAGGGAGTAATTATTATTTAATAGACCTATATTTAAAATAACATGAAGTATTATTTAATTGGGCCAACTTTATTGGTCCATTATTAGTGTTTACAAGCACAAATTTTATTTTTTATTGTTTTTTAAAAGCAACGAATAATAAGAAGTATAAACTAAGGGATAATGCCTTGAGAATTGAGATATTTCGTGTACTTGCCTTTACACTAAGCTTCTTTTTTTCATTTATTTTCATTATGCGTATAGTAATAGTTTTTAGAATTTATTTATTTATTTTTTGTTTTCAAAGTGATGAGTTTAAAAAAAATGTATATATTAATCTTCTAGACATAAACAAATAAAAATACCGATTTTGAATTTCTTGTTGGCGTTGTTAGAATATTTATGTTTTTGACCAACACAAAGATCTTTTGTTGAAGAAACTAGAACAAAGATCTTTTGTTGAAGAAACTAGAACAAAGATCTTAGAGCTGGCATTAATGAAAAAAAAAAAAAAGAAGCGCATATCATAGTTCAAAAGTCACATATTCCTCATTTCACATCATTAGAGAAGGTTCTGAGGAGATTCCTTAGAAATCTCAGTCATCCTTTATCACCCACCACAAAATTCACGTCACATGCATTCACTCCCCCATCCGTCACAACCAACAGATTGCTTCCAAGATTAACTCCCCACTTCATGGTATAGTATGGGACCCAATCGAAGTCTGCCAAAATCACACAGACAGGAAAAATTAAAACTCCCCATGCCCATATGCCCCTTGCTTAAATTGGGTTTTCTGTAGTTTCTTTTTTTGACCTTGCAATTTTGCAGATGATTCTAATTTCTAGCAGTAGTATAAAATCAAAGTTTTTAATTTATTGTCGAATTTGAGGGCTTTAGACAAAGTTTGACACTTCTGGATTCTATTTGTTAATATTTTTGTGATTTATTAAATCAGGTTAAAATTTAAATTTAAAATATTAGTATTTTAAAATAAATTTTCCTGTTTAAAATGTCTCAAAGCGATAAAATTTATGAATAATTTTCCTTATTTATTTGATATAGGAAGTTTAGTATTTGTTCGTGTTAGATAGTCCTTTGCTTTTATTTGCTTCTAATAAAGTTCATTATTTATATATATTAAAAAAAAAGGAGCTTATTGGTAGAATTGAGTATAGAAGGAGTATTTACATATAAAAGTCTTTGTTTCCTAAGCTTGGTCTTAAGCATGAAAACAGCAACCGAAACCGAATATGCTACAACGATTCATTTATGCCTGTTCTAACAGTCATTTCATCACGCCAAGCATATGCTCCCTAATATGCTATTGATCTTTAATAAATGCTCTAAACCCCTTTTTCTCTTAGCTACTCTCTTTCTCTCACGCTTGCAAATCCTTTTTTTTGGGCTCTTCAATTTTTTTTTTTTTTAAATTTAAGTCTTAGAAATGAAATTTGGCAAGAGATTGAGGCAACAAATACAAGAAACCTTGCCTGATTGGCAAGACAAATTCTTGTCGTACAAGGAACTGAAGAAGCTTGTCCGGTTAATCTCGTCGGCTCCAGTGCTGTCCAGTGGATCACTCGAGTATGAAAAAGCGGAGGCTGAGTTTGTGTATTTGTTAAACAATGAGATCGACAAGTTTAATGCCTTCTTCATGGAACAAGAAGAGGATTTCATTATCCGTAACAAGGTAAATATTCTTGTTTCTTTCTCTGCTCTTTCTACATCTGTTTTAGATCGGATTAGATTGTGATTAGTGTTACTTAAGGTAGGATGCAGGAACTTTCGATGAGTAAACTGAGTTGACCCTCTACAACATTTATAACTCGGTGAAAAATGTTTATCTTGGTATGCATTTTTCCTGGAGTTTGGTTTTAACTCTAATAGATAAATCCATGCATATGGTTATATGAGTTTGAGCTTATATAAATACTATTTAATCTTGACGCACAAAAGAAGGTGAAGTGTAGAATATGAAAGACCGTGATATAGTATTAGCATTTTACATAATTAGCATAAATATTGAATGTAAAGTTAACATATTATTAATATTTCAATCATTTTCTTATTATTTCCAAATTTTGCTTCATGTTCATTCCAATTATTTTATCCATAAATTTCTGAAATAACTATCAAATTATAGGGATTGATTTGAATATGAAATTAACAAGCAGAGAACTTGTGGTATCGAAACTTTTCCAACAAACATTTGCAACAGAACATAAAGTTTGGTTTTGCAAATGTGCTGTGAATTGTGATTGTTTAACAATTTCAAAATTCCAAAATCACGCTGCTAAAAATTTCAATTCCAAACACAGAGCTTAATGACTGAATAGAAAGCAAATTATATGCGAGTTCAGGAATTACAGCAGAGGATTGAGAATGTGATTGATACGTGGGGGCCTAATGGAAGCCAGACATTAGAAGCCAAGTATAAAGAGGAAATGAGCAAGATTAGAAAAGACATTGTCAATTTCCATGGAGAAATGGTGCTTCTAGAGAACTATAGCAATATGAATTACACAGGTACATTTAAATTATACTTATTAAATTAACCTAACAAAATGCCTAAATTAATTTCTTCTTAAATATATAGGATTGGCTAAGATTTTGAAGAAGTATGACAAGAGAACTGGCGGGTTATTGAGGCTGCCATTTATACAGAAAGTGTTGCAGCAACCGTTTTTCATTACAGATTTGGTTTCGAAGCTTGTGAAGGATTGCGAAAACACCATTGACGCAGTGTTTCCAATAGATGAAGAAGAAAGAGCAAGAGAAAGAAAAGAAGGAATAATAGTAGAAGAAAAAGGAATATTTAGGAACACAGTTGCAGCTTTAATGACCATGCAAGAAATTAGAAGAGGAAGCTCTACTTACAGTCGCTTCTCTCTTCCTCCTCTCAATTTACCAGATTCTGATATCATCCAACCTTTACAACTCATCTCTCCTATACCCATTATCTAATTATTAAACAAAAGAAATTAGAGTTTCTCAAGTACCCTTTTTTGTTCAATTATATACAGATTAGCAGCTAGCAAGTTAACGATTTATCTTTCTTGTTTTGTTGTAAATTATAATAACAAGTAGGTACATTTTCGTGGATTATTTTTACCAATTACATGTGGCTATTTATTATTAGCTTAGTCGATGACATGATTTTTATTGTTTCTAACTTTCTATAATATTTAATTATATATTTTATTTTTAAAATTGATATAATAGATAAATTATAAAAATATTACCATTCAACCATATTATAAATCTTATTTTTTAATCTGTACCTGGAAAAAAAAAAGAAGAGGGAGCATTTCTTCGTGAATGAATGGTTATATTTGGCTATTTTATGATATGAAGGACACCAAAAAGAAAAAAAGGATTTTTTTATAAATAATGATTTTTAGGATTTTATTTAGAGAAATGGGGTATTTAGAAAAATGATTATTCTACTCCTCCTCCGTTAATCACGCCCCACACCGAATTTAGTAGCACCCTGCTGCGGGATTGACTTCAAACACACTATTTTTTCATATAATTTTTTAAATACTCCATTTTGTTAAATAAAATTTCAAAAAACATTATTTATAAAAAAAATCCCAAAAAAAATATCAATAATGACCTGACATTCTTTATTAT
Source organism: Excoecaria agallocha (assembly GCA_037975025.1). Lineage (NCBI taxonomy): Eukaryota > Viridiplantae > Streptophyta > Magnoliopsida > Malpighiales > Euphorbiaceae > Excoecaria > Excoecaria agallocha. The sequence continues at coordinate 67,903,880 of CM075806.1, read as the reverse complement.
ATCTATATAAAAAAAGCATAATTAACCTGGGAACATATTTTATTCGGATAAAAATATTCTTAAGGAGTAATTAAAAATTAACTGGGGTAAATTCGAAGATTTATTATATCAAATTGATATACTAACTTGATTCTTTAAACTTTTTAGGGGGCGTTCGGGGACGATTTTATTTTTGATTTTTTGTTTTTTTCTTAAAAATAAAACAAAAATATGTTCGGCAAATTTGTTTCCTTTTTCATTTTTACAAAAATTTAAGAAGTGATTTTGGCAACAAAAATTAAAATTAAAAATTTTTAGGGTGTGTTTGGTAATATTTTTTGTTTTTTATTTTTTGTTTTTTAAAATTCATAAACTATTTTTAGTTTTTGTTATTTGTTTTTCAAAAACTGTTTAAAAAAATAATTTTCTATTTGTTTTTTAAAAAATATTATAATGTCCATTAATACATATTCTACATATATATAATCTAATTATTAATATTAAATAATAAATATTTAATAAAATTCAAAATTTAAAATATATTATATTAAAAAATCATAATATGGTGGAAGTGGTGGTAGCGACGACAGTAACAGTATGGTGGTAGCAATGACGGTGGTAGCAGCAACGATAATCTGGTGGTGGTGGCGATGATAGTAGTAGAGATGGCAATGCAGTGACGGTAGTAGCGATGATGGCAATGGCAGTAGCAGTGACGGCGATGACGGTAGCGGTAACGATGATGGTGGTAGCGGCGACGGTTTGGTAGTGGTGGTGGTGTTAGTAGTAGTGTGGTAGTGATGGTGGTGCTAGTAGCAGTGTGGTTGTAGTTGTGGTGACAAAGATGGCAGTGACAATGGTGATGGCGGCAGTGATGGCAACGACAGTGATGGTGTGATGATGGTGGTGACAGTAGTAATGTGGTGGCGGTGTGACAGTGTCGGTGTGGTAGTGACGGTGGCATGGCAACGACGGTGTGGTGGCGGTAATAGCGGTGGTGGTGGTGGTGGCAGTGGCGGCGGTGTGACGTTGGTGGTGGCGGTGGCGGTGGCGGCGGCGGCGGCGGTGTGACGGTGGTGACGGTGGAGGTGGTAGTAGTGGTGGTGATGTCGTAGTGGCGGTGGTGGTAGCGGTGGTGATAATAAGGATGAAATAATTAAATTATTGATAAAAATAAAACAATAAAAACCACATTTTAAAGATTTTTAATTTTTGTTTTTGTTGTCAAAATCACTTCTTAAATTTTTGTAAAAATGAAAACAAAAACAAATTTGCCGAACATGTTTTTGTTTTATTTTTAAGAAAAAAAACAAAAAATCAAAAACAAAATCGTCCCCGAACGCATACCGCCGCTACCACCGTCACACTGCCGCCACCACCACCACCACCATCGTCACACCGCCGTCACCGCCACCACCACCACCACCGCTATTACCGCCACACCACTATCACTACCACCATCGTCACACTACTACTAGCACCACCACCACTACCAAACCGTCGCCGCCGCCGCCATCATCGTTACCGCTACTGTCACCGCCGTCACTGCTACTGCCATTGCCATCATTGCTATTACCGTTACTATACTGCCATCTCTACTACTGTCATCGCCATCACCACCAGACTATCGTTGCTACTACCATCGTCGCTGCCACCACCATACTGCTACTGCCGTCGCTACCACCACTTTCACCATATTATGATTTTTTTAATGTAATATATTTTAAATTTTATTAAATATTTATTATTTAATATTAATAATTAGATTATATATATGTAGAATATGTATTAATGAATATTATAATATTTTTTAAAAAATAAATAAAAAATTAGTTTTTAAACAGTTTTTAAAAAATAAATAACAAAAATTAAAAATAATTTATGAATTTTAAAAAATAAAAAATAAAAAATATTACCAAAGACCCCCTTAATTTCTCATTTTCCTTTTGCGGACAATTAAATTTAGAAGAAATAAATATCTTCATAGAGATAAGTTTTTGATTTAGACAAATTAACATTAGAAACACAAGCAGTGTGTCATAAATTCATAATTATTGCTGAGTGGGAGTTTACGCCTTCAACACTTGTTCTGGAGCAGGAGCAGGAGCAGGAGCGGGTCTGATGCTGTTTTGGGTGGCAATCTTCAAAGTTCGTAGTTCCTAATATCTGAGGCTTTTCAGGGGTAAGCCTCAACCCTCAGCTTATGCCCTAAGATTTACGGGTTTTCTTCTATTACAATGAATTAGCCTAAATTTCTGTAATCATACGGATGAAATTTTTTTCTATTCTGGAAATTTCAAGAGTTTTTCTAGATTGCTACCTCTGTCTGGTAATTTGTCTCGGAAAGTTTCAATTTTCGATTCGGTGAGCGTTTATTACTATAGATTAGAGCCGATGAGTATGGAAAGTTTATTTATTCTGACAATAAATGACAGTTTGAATTTGATGTTCAACCCATTTCTAAGCTTATAGAAAGGATTCTCAGAATAAGATAATTACATGTAGGTCTACCTTGGAGGATTGGATATGGAATTTGGTCACTGATAGGGAATCAATTTCTCTATTTCTTGTTCTAAGGTATCGGCAAATTTTAACATTAATTTATATTTTGATGCTGCTGCGGCTTCTTAAAAGTTAATATTTTGTTAATCTTTGATGAGTGGGTCTGTAGGGTATCTTCCTTTAACTCAAATACCTGTATATTAGAATGAAGAATCTGTTATTTCCTGTGCACAACCTATCCTGGAGAATTTTTATTTTTTTTGGCTATCTTCTTATAACTTCAGGAAGGTCTTTCTTTTCATATGGCAGCTTTCATTTTCCACTTTTATTTTTCAAATTCATATGGTTTACACTTTACAGGCTAAAAAAGAAACCTTAAACGCAAGGTTGCCAAGGCTTCAGCTGGAATTCAAGAAATGACAGCAATACTTAAATATCCCCCCACACTTTCAAACAATTCAGTGCCCTGTTTCCGTCCGAAGAATCTGAGATTTTTAAAACAATTTGATAGATATAATGTTGTTAGCTTCCCAAAAATTTGCTTTAATCATGCTCCCATTTGCTGCACAAAATTGACTCCATGGGAGCCTTCACCTGTCACTTACGCTCCACCTGATGATGAGAATGCCGGTTCCTTCTTGGAGAAAGGTAGTAACATATTTGAAACTCTGAAGTCCAGCGGTACAAGTGAAGCACCAGTGTCTGACAGCAAAGAGGATGCAGATACAAAGACTAAGCAATCTGCGCAGTTTCAGTTTCTAAAGTGGCCTATGTGGTTTCTAGGGCCTGCTCTTCTTCTTACAACCGGCATGGTTCCCACATTATGGCTACCAATATCTTCAATATTCCTAGGTACCAATATAGCCAGCCTGCTTTCCTTGACTGGATTGGACTGTATCTTCAATCTTGGTGCTACTCTTTTTCTTCTTATGGCCGATGCTTGCTCCAGGCCAAAAAACCCAGCACAAGGCAGTAATAGCAAACCTCCTTTTAGTTACAAACTGTGGAACATGGTTGCGTCTCTGTCTGGATTTGCTGTTCCTCTAATGATGCTTTTGGGTTTCCCAAATGGCTCTCTTCAACTGCAACTGCCTTTCATATCGTTTGCAGTTCTATTGGGTCCCTACCTCTTGCTTCTCTCTGTGCAGATTCTAACTGAAATGCTGACTTGGCACTGGCAGTCACCGGTGTGGTTGGTGACCCCAGTCATTTACGAGGGTTACCGTATTCTACAACTTATGAGGGGGTTGAAGCTTGGACCTGAGGTTGGTGCACCTGCATGGGTAATGCATATGATTAGGGGACTTGTGTGTTGGTGGATCTTAATCCTCGGTGTTCAACTCATAAGAGTTTCTTGGTTTGCTGGTTTTACCGCTCGTTCTCGCCAGCAACTTGGTGCTGCCTCTGCTGGTAGTTAGATATTACTCATTGCTGTTAGACTATGAAGAACCACGCTTCAATTTGGAATTTTTTTGGTCTCTATCAAATAGCATATATTGTAAGATTCATACTGTAGACACAGTTCTCCAGTATTTATATGCTTAGTATATATATGTTTTTGTAAGAGTTGAGTGATCTGTTCATCAAACAGCTTATGTACCATACTTGATAGCCAATTCGCCTTTTTTGCTGTCACTCTTTCAGTTTGTGTTTCTTTATGGAACTCTATTAGCTGTCATTCTTTAGTTCATGTTTAGCTATTTGCAGTTTATAGATATGCCAAGAGGAAGGGATTATAGTCCTTAATTTTAGCACGAATTGATCATTATTATTTACTAAAGTAATTTGAAATTAATTTTGCTCTTTGCTCTCTACAGTCAATGGTTAACATTTCCAAATTTGTCCAAAAAGAAGATTCATAATAATTAAAATATAAAAGTAGGACTCGAAATTGAAATAATATTTGACAATTGTACCCATGGAACTTGAGCTAAACTAACTGGAAGACATCAAAGGGTGGTAACCGGAAACAAGTGGAAACAAGACAACATCAGTGTCCCACGTTACTTTGCTCTTGTAACTTCTCTCTCTTTCTCCTAAGCTCTTAGCTTGGATCGCTTTCTTTATCCGACGCTCTGTTAAAGATCGTCTCGGGATGAGTACCGGCGAGCTTCTCAGCATCGAGCCACAGGAGCTTCAATTCCCATGTGAGTTCCTCTCAAGGCTTACTAAGCACAAGCTGCCTGCTTCCTTCTGTTTTCGATCCTAGCTTTTCCTTTTCTTCATTTTATTTGATTTATGTCTTTTTTTTTCTTTCTTTCTTTCTTTCTTTGAAAAGTTGAATTGAGGAAGCAGATCTCATGTTCCCTTCAGCTTGTAAATAAAAGCGATAACTATGTTGCTTTCAAGGTATGAACTTTGTTTCAAATTTCATACTTTTATTATAATTCTTAGGTATTCATTATGCACTAGATTATTGTAATTCTTATATTCCTTTTAATTTTAGGTTAAGACAACGAATCCAAAAAAGTATTGTGTTAGGCCTAACACTGGGGTTTTGTTGCCAAGGTCCACCTGTGATGTCATAGGTCTGTCTCTCCTTTCAGTGTCTTCAAGTTTAGCTGATATTCTCTTTATCCCTGTGAGCTCTTAGTGATTGATTTTCATTTTTTTTTATTAGTCACAATGCAAGCACAAAAGGAGGCTCCTCCTGATATGCAATGCAAGGACAAGTTCTTGCTGCAGAGTGTAGTTGCAAGCCCTGGAGCTACAGCTAAAGATATAACTGCAGAAATTGTATTAATATTATATGTTTTTTGAGTCCAATCAGCTCAATTTATTGTTTGCTTTTATCGGTTCTCACAATTTTTTTTTTTTTAATTTGTAGTTCAATAAGGAGTCAGGGCATCATGTTGAGGAGTGCAAATTGAGGGTTGTTTATGTTCCTCCACCTAGACAACCATCACCAGTTCGAGAAGGATCAGAGGAAGGTTCTTCACCTAGAGCTTCTTTCTCAGACAATGGGAATCTTAATGCTTCTGAACGTACAGTTGTCAGTAGTTGATATATTTTGCCTTTACAAATTCATTCATGTTATGCTTCGATTTTACATTTTCCTACTTCATTTTTATAGATTGTCTTGTGACTGAACTTTTTCCTGAAGGTTTCAAAAACTTATGTTGACAGACATGAGCCTCAAGAAACCTCATTTGAGGTATCCCTTTTTTCTTGTAGTTAAAATTTTCTTCCTCTATTATTGAATTGTTGGAGTTCTGTGTTGCTGATGGAAAAGTATTTGATGATATGATGAGCGTGTCGGTATGATCCGTGCTGCTAAGTTGTCGTTTTCAGTTTGATTATCATTCATCCAGTTCTTGCAGTGTTCACCATATTATACTATCACAAAAACATGCAGAGAAAAAAAAATTCTCATGTATGATAGTCTTTCTGATAATATTTCCTCCTATTGTTCAAATGGTGCCTTAGACTTGAGCCTTATCAAGCTCTTTTTTTTTCTGGGTTCTTTAAATTTTCTTCCTGCTGCTATCCTTTGTTATTTGCTCTGTGTCCTGCTTCCTGCATCACATTACAAGTTGAAATACCTCACCTTTTTGTCTTCATAGTCGGGGTTTCCAGAGTCAGCATGTCTGCTGATTTCATCTCCCATTCTTTGACAATTGTAAGCAATGCATGGCAAGGATTTAATTTGGCCTTCCATTCACCGTTTTGATGTCATTTGTAAGGTGTGCTTTCTGCACATTTGCTACATCCTGAGGCATGTCGTGGACACACTGTGATCATGAATGTTGTTTCAACTTTGACATTGGTTTTTTGAAAGGTTTTTAGCCATCAATCATGACAAATAAACTGTAGTATCACTTCTGTATGCTTTTTTTCAAATCACTGAATTATACAGAAATAATAATTTAATACTCTGTACTCTATAGTGTATCGATGCTGTCTCTTAACATAGAATGACCTTGATATACTGTTGTGATGTGGTATTAAAACTTGGTCTTTTACTTGTGAGAAATGCTTGTAATTGTAGGAAAAAGCTCTTATTTCCAAGCTGACAGAGGAAAGGAATTCTGCTATTCAGCAAAATAACAAGCTTCAACAAGAATTGGTAAGTATACTTAAAATTTTATGCCATAATGATTCTAAAAAAGCCATTTGCCATGTACTGTTTTAGACCTTTTATATTGGAATTAGTGTTGGATATGAAAAATGCTGGAAGAATTTTCTCCAAATGAAAATCATGCAACTCTCTTGGGAAGATGTAGTATACTTAATATTGGACCTAGAGATAGATCGTGATGTTCTTTTGCATCAGTTAAGAAACTCAGAGAGCATATATTACTGCCCTTGATTACTTTAGCTCTTACTCACTAAATAAGAATCTTTTATAGTTCTGCTCTTATTGAGAATACTTGGATTAAGAAGGTGCTTATTTTGTGCCCGGCTGCTTGCGATAATTATTTCAAAGTTCGATACGAGAGATAACTACAATGAGATTTTAACGGATGATGCATTACATGTTTTGTAGTTATATATAGTGTAATGGATATTCTAATGTACTATTGTATCTATCTTGTTTTATTTGATGTATATGTTATTCAAACTATGGCAATGGTATATACCAGTTCATGAAAAGTATATTTACCTACACCACGATAAATTCACTAAAAGTACAAAATTATTTTATAGTTAAATAAGAAAAAGATATAAAGTACATATCACTATTAGAAATATTAATAGCAGTTATAGAACTGAATTTGGGAAATTTTATGCAGGAGTTTTTGAAGCATAAATCCAGAAGAAGCCATGGTGGTATCTCATTCATATACGTTCTTCTTGTTGGCTTGCTAGGCATCATTTGGGGCTACCTGATAAAAAGGACATGATCAATCTAGTTGCCATTAATTGCTTCAGCTTTTATGCATGCAGAAAAATTGGAATATGGAATGCTCCGAGGATATCAAAGTTGGGGCTGAGTGCTAATGATCCCTGTACCTCTTCATTATTGGTCTATATTGTAGAGAAATATGTCAAACGTTGTGAGCAGTGAGAGGGGATTGTAGTTAACTATATTACTGTTACCGGGTCTTAGTTGAGTCAGAGGGATTAAGAGGCTCTGTAATTGTCTAGTGCAGCTTACCCACTGTGTGACCATCTTCTTGATGAGTATTTTTCACTCTTTCTGCCCCTTATGTACATGTTTTCAACTTTAGCATGTCCATGCGGTGTCTTAATAATCCACCCTAGAACTGCTTAAGTGTGGATTCTAGATTTGCAAAATCTATTTTGACTAACTAGTGACAATCGTACAGGATTTGAACCTTGCCTTCACGACATTTTTCTCAGTTGGGTGTAGTTAAGGTTTTTTTTTTTTTTCAATTCCTTGTTGGATTTCCTTGCAAACAAATTCTCTTTTGGTTATGATTTATACAAAGGAGGGAATTATCTCAGGTTCGCAAATTAAACCATTCAAATATGATTTAAGTATGTAATTCATTTTCATCAATATGATAACCTTTCATTTGACTTTAGGGAGTCCATGCACAGGTTCCTAGCCCGGATGCAACCAAATAAACCGACAATAAGCATTCAACAACCCAATAAACGGTCTACTTCACAGGATATATATATATAATTTTCTTTTTTTTTTTTTTTGAGATTGTTCTGATTCATAGGATCAAAAAAGATTCAAGGAACACAATTATCAAAGTCTTTTGAGTAAGCATTGTTAAGTCAACTTATAACATTTGTTGATCCTAAATGACACGAAACCTTAATATCTCATGCCACGTTCTGTCTCTAAGCTCACGAAGTCAACGAGGAATCACACATGCTCACAGAAGACAAGGAAGCTATCAAGCACGAAACCAGTAAAACACTTCATCCAAAACAAAATCTGTGCTCCTGGGGAACATTTTACAATGCTAATGCTACATTTACAATACTTGACAAAAAGTGGGTGAAAATTCCTAAAGCATATTGCACTTTTATTTGGTCACAAAAATATCTTGACAAATTTGAGGACAAATACACATAGTTACAATCACCAACAATAGCGTTAAGGTAAGAAAAGTAAAAGCCATGTTAATCCATTTCCTTGCCATAGCTGGAATGTGGATTCGAGAATAACAAATCATCCAGGTTTTATGCTCCTCAGAAATTTTCAGATCTTTGTATCATGTTACAACGGACAAATCATCCAGGTTTTATGCTCCTCAGCAATTTTCAGATCTTTGTATCATGTTACAACGGGCAGCTATGCTGCGAAAATCATCAAGATTTAGCTGCAATCAAACTGGTTAGTTAGCATTTGATTACACATCAATTAAAATGGAAGGATTCAAATGTATTTCGGATATCATGATGAGATGCCTTATTATCAATCAACAGTTGCAGATTATGATGCAAAGACTAATTAAAGAGAGGGCGTTGGTGGTGGCAAGTTTGTGTGATGTACAACAATAAGCAAACTGTAAATCAATCTGTGGGAGTAAAGCATCTAAAAAATGCAAGTTGTTCGCTTGGCCAAGCTAATGTCAGAGAAAGACCCAAAGGGTATGGTGGAAGGATAATCCTTGCTCACAGGTTAACGTAATTAGCATCAGAATGTGCAAAGGTCATCGGAAAGTTTTCCAATCATATATAATGGTAAGCTCTCCCTGATGATCCAAATTAAAGAAATTAGAAATTTCCACTACATTCAGAAAGAGACAATGGCTTGAACCTTTCCACAACTATATATAGCGTTTTCCAATTCCAATAACAGCCGATTCCACAGTGGCAATAACAGTATAACATTGATCATGTAAATTTGGCAAAAACATAAACAAACAAGAACCAACCTTCCTATCTCCATCGCTATCAAAGCAATGTATCATATCAGCCAATTCCTTGTCTGTCCATGTAAAATCATGAGTAGTTGCAACTCTTTCAAGATCTCTTACTGTTAGAAAACCTCTTCCTGATTCTGCATGCCAGCATAACTCCATGTTCACAACTCTTGAGACTTTTCAGGATGTTAAGGAAGAAAGCATATAAAATATTTGCACCCGAAATATTTTTTTGAAAAGGTTCAACGTGGATTAATAAATTAAATATGAAACAATAATTATAGTTCAAAAGGTTTTAATACCAAAACCTAAGGTGAAAGTTGCAATAAAAAAACTTATGGCCATAAGTTTAGTCATACTGTGGAGGAGAGAGATAACTACAGATATGCTCCTGGAAGAAATGGTGAAAGAAAGGAAGGTGAGGATGATACCGAGTGTCTAAGCATGATGCCTTTCATTCATATGCCATGAAATTATGATGATATTTGGATTAGCAACATACAGAAAAATCAGCAGCACTTGACCACAGATCAACATAAAGAATAAAGACTACAATGAGGTACCATTCCCTAAATATCCCCTCAAGAAAACCAACACTTAGCTCATATCCAAGCTCCTTATTCTTATGAAAAAACTTGATCCAGAATTCAGAAGGAATTGAAGTCCCTATTTTTGGTGGTAATATTAATACAGACACCCATAACTTCCAGAGCATAGAAGACAGATGTTGCAAATTACCATCAAACTGAAAGAAGTGTAAGATCAGTTCATCTTCCGTCATCTGCACCCGATTACTGAACTGCTGGTCAGAAAGTTAAAAACATAGAATCACACGTTAAAGGAAGAAAGCCAAACATGTCCCCTTAATAAAAACAACAATCCAAATACCAAAACAAACCAATTTTTTCTTCCTTTTCCTCCCTGGATCTTCTTGAATGTTAGTATTTTCCAATCTTTCCTTAAACATAGCATCACTAGAAGAATCTTGCAATGAGAGGGCAATTGCCTGTATTTGAATGCTCAAGCACTATTTTATCACAATCTATACAAACTGAGAATCCAAACAGCTGGAAATGGAACTCAAAGCTCACCTGCATCAGTTCATCATCGTCTTTATCAATGTAATCGGCGCCACTAAAATGCTTTCGTAAAGTAACTTTCTCCTTCGGTTTTGAGCCTTTAATTTTAGCCTGGAGAAAGAGAGAATCAAATAGAACCACACTAGGTCAATCAAGGTGGCTGAATATGGACCATATCAACATTATTGAAGCACAATTGAAGCCGCAGGATCATAACAGGCCTCAACTGTACAAATGAAGTTAAACACATTCTTTGATTAGTCCCCAAACGGCAATTAGAAGAAATTTAGGAAGCAGCTCATTGATTACTTTTTTTTGCCTTGGTGCAATCCATTTGTTCTTGCTCTAGACGACTATATTATATTATTAGAACATGATGATAACCTAACAAAAAGGACAAAAAGGAAACTATTAAAAGGGCGGGTAAAATTTCAATACCTTGTTTCTACGGGACTTTGAATAAGAATTACCCACAAAATCTTCATCATTTTCGTCCTCGACTTCATCGTCATCATCTTGATCGTCAGAAGCATCATCATCATCATTGGGCTGATAATCATCGTCTTCTTCAACGAGCTTACGTTTCCCTTTACTTTTCATGGATTTTCGCGGCTGAGCTGAACCCATCAAGGAAGACGCCAGTTTCTGAAGACCCAACGCCTCCATTCTAGCTTTGTTTTCTGCCATTCTAGATAGCCTCTGTTGTTCGTACCCTGCTATCACCTCCTTCCCCGCATTCTTGTTGGGAATACCAGCCTCCTCCTCCTCTTCTTCTTCTTCTTCTTCACTTAATTTCTCTGAGCTTTCGCCTTCATCTAGTTCTTTCCCTGAACTCAAATCTGAGATGTTTTCTTTCGCCATTTCAGATTCTATCTGCTATCACTATTGGGGGAATTATAGAATTGAAGCGCGGGCCTGATATTTCCTTTCTTAGAAACAGGCGGGTTTGCTTTCAAGTAAATAATCGTACTCACTACGTTAGTTGAACGACGTCGCTTAAGAGACAGAGGGCAAAACAGGAAGACGAAGAGAACTATTCCTTGAATATAAATTATATATAATGAGCCAAAAATATATACCAAGTCCAGACCACATTGTCATATACATATCTTAATTACCATATCATTCATTTTTCAACTCAATTTGCATAATTAAGCATAAAATACAGTAAACCGTTAATTATTTTGATACATTGATAATCAATACTAAAAAATTTTCATACTGTGGATAAATTTATAAATTGAAATCGATTTACAATTTAGAAATAAAAGATAAATTTTGTTTATTTTAATGTCTGCCTTGATAAAATATGACATTTTTCTTTCTTTTTTTTTTTGTTTCTTAAATCCATATTAAGTTTTTCTCGATCTCGTCTTCTGAATTTTTCTTAAATTGCTAGTATAATAAGTTGTTGTTTTATGTTAGTAGAAAAATATTCAATTAACTTTAAAATATAAAAATTATTATAATGATGGTGTGACTAAACCATAGAAAATTAATTCATAAATTTTGCTACAATTTATATTTTGCATTATTTGTGAAAAACGATTAGTGTTAATATGAACATTATTTTTTTACATTAATGTGAACATTATTTATAAATATTAGCGTTTTGAAAATTTTATTATAAATGTTGTAATATGGAAGATGTTAAATATATAATTGAATTGATATTATATTATATTATATAACTTCATGGATAATATTACTATTCAATTTCTTTCTAATTCTTAAACTTCTATTTTTATAATTCTTTATTCGGTATAATTCTTAAAATCGCATATATTAGCTAAACTCTTTCGAATTATTTGCTTAACATATGAAGATGAAATTCGAATTTGCATAATTTTACCAAGTTAGGTAATTTATTCATTTTTTTCAATTGCACTTGAATTATTTGGCCTAATGTATAAAAATGGCATTCCAATTTGTATAATTTTAGATGGCTGAGGAGGAGACCGACCCTGATCAAAATGCCATGGATAAACCTGTAAAAAAAGGTGTTGATCCGGTTAATTCAAGCGCAGACACTCCCATTTTTAAGTTAGCAACAGGACAAAAAAAAATTTAAAGAGAGAGTTTATATTATTTAGAAAGAGAAAGCGTATTCTTTTTAAAAAGAAACATGCTATTTATAAAACTGGAGAAACTTCAAACAATGTGTTAAATAGTGGTTATACTCTGTAGCAGGCAGGAATGATCACGGGATAGGGCGGGGCAGGGATGGGGAATGCACCCCCACTCACTGCCCCGCTAGGGGCGGGGATTCCCCGTCCCCGCCCCCGATTGAACAACGGCGAAAAAATTTCCCCCATCCCGCCCCGTGAGAATTCCCGCCCCCCACGAAAAATATATTTTTTTAATTATAAAATACAATATTTTACAATTAATTATAATTAAAATATAATATTTAATAATTAAAAAATCCAAAATCAATCATTTAATAATTAAAAAATCTAAAATCAATCACAAATTAAATTAATGTAAATTTTAACTATTTACATATCTAAGAAAACATCTCAGCAAATACTCTTGAGCTAACTTCTCCATCAATGTACTAACCTCCCGTTCTTCCTACCAATATATACTTTCTAAAAGTGAAACCTGGCTATTGCCTCGGTTCCACCTCAAATATTCTAGTGCTTGAATGATCATGTGCTCCATATCCATATTCACCTCTACGAACTACAAGAGAGTGAAATCATAAGAAAACATCTCAGCAAACTAATGACTTTAAAGTTCTATATGAAACTACCAAAATATTAGTCAAGATAAACAATTAAAATTGACTTCTTTCCCAGACATTCCTGATTCAATTTGTAATGACTATACTAGATAATCATGATTACTGTTACTAATTACATTCCATTAATCCTGCGAGTCATCTATTGATGATAGATATATATATATATATATATATATATATATATATATATATATATATATATATATATATATATATATATATATATATATATATATTGTGCAAATCATATAAGATTAAGTTTGATACTTTAACATACTGCTGGTTATTATTTACAAAACGTGATAATTACATGAATTTAATACAAAATATGTCATTATAACCAAAAAGATGCAAAATTGAAATCTCATACTTCAAAACTATTCTTCCTAGTCTGATATTGGCCTGAAGATTGTTAATTCTGTCCCTGAAGAAAAGGTCTAACCTACGAATCTACACGAATAAACACCCGTGTTAAGCTATAAAGCTTAATAGGGAATAAACTAACATGTTGATAACCACTCACAATGGTTATCATCAAACATGCAACAATAATACAAAATAAATTGCATTTACTTCATTAATAAATAATAAATAAAATGCATTATTGAAAGGAATAATTGTATCATTAAATCATAAAATAAAAGATTACAAACTGTATATGCATATCATTCATCTTATAAATTTGCCTGCTTAATTTCTTGTGGGTATGGATAATGGGTGTTGTGGATACTATAAGGTATCAAATATGTAAATACCCGAAGGTATTAAATCTATGGACCCATTCAGATCAGAACTGTGGACTCATAAGAGTCAGACTATAGTAGCTACGACTGTAACCCTATAGGCATGTCTATCTATCCACCACTAAGTCATTGTATACAGGCAAAATAAATCATATCTCATATGTTATGAAATTAAGCTCATATGATCCAATATAGCATAGATGAATACAAGGTACTAGAATGTTATACATTGTTAATTTCATAACAGAACAATAGTCATTGTACTATAATTACATTAAAGTAAACACATATATATTATACTTTGAACTTAAATAGTAAAATCTTAAACTTATATTTTTAAACGAATCTTATAATTAAAAGGGATATATTACTATATACTTGCAATTTAGAAGGATTTAAAAGCTTAGGAAGGGCTTAGATAAGTTTGGACATCAAATGGGGTCATAAAACTCCAAGTATCAAAATACAAGGGAGGTTCACGGTTACTACCAAATTCATGGTAACCATGAGCCCAGACATGTAATAGGGGTCACGGTTACTACCAATTTCATAGTAACCATGAGCTAGGATGCTCCTCGGTTCTGGACTAAAAGCTAACTACCTCACGGTTACTAAGCCTTGGGTGATAACCGTGAAGTAAGGCTACGAGAAGGAGTCACGGTTACTATGAATTCCTTAGTAACCGTGAGCTAGGGCAGGTTTTGGTTCTGGACAGAAAACTGGGGTGGCTCACGGTTACTACCAAAAAATTAGTAACCGTGATGCCCTAATCTGCCTAACGGCAGATTTTCAGTTCCGAGTTCTAAGCCAGTTTTGGCCTATAAAATGACATTTTCAGCCAAAATGACCTCTACAAAGTTGTAGATCTATGTTTATAGTTTTCAAAAAACTAAAAATCATCTCAATAGGACCTGTAAATCTTCAGATATACAAGAAAAACCACAGACTACTCATAAAAACGGGATGACAACAATAACCAGATTTCAACACAAATTTTCACTATCATGTAGTGAAAATAAATTCTCGGTTTCTTCTAACAAAATCAAGATATATGTGTCTAGTTTATATACCAACTGAAATTTATCCATTTGAATACATATAACTCAAGATATGACCAAAAGAGTGCAGGCTGGTCCATTGAGTCATAAAATAGATTTTTGGTATCTTTCAACAAAACTTGTATTTTTCATCTCTAAACCACTTCCAAGCTTAAAATCAACCATGAAACATATAATAGAAGCAGTGAAGACATCTCTCATGTCAACACATCAAGCATACACACACATAATCATATAAGTTCTCATACCTTATTTAAGCTCCAACCTTTCTTCACTCTTGGAGAGCCTCCTTTCCCTTCTTCTTACTTGTTTCTCTTTCTATAAAATAAGACACTACCATGAAAACCCATCAATCTATTCAATGAAAAATATACAATAAATAAGAAACAAAGTTACCTTACAATCAAAACCAAGTAAATCTTTCTTCTTTTTGCCAAAAACCCAAGAAATCTAAAGAAAGGATTTGAGAGAGAGAGTTTAGGGTTTGAGAGAGGATGAAGATGAAGAATGAAGACCAAGGTTTGGCCGGCCATCACTCTCCAAAATATCCTCCTCTCTTTAACTTTCTATTGGTCCAAATGTCATGTTTATGACAATATTGCTCTTTGATCCTCCAATTTCCTTTATTTCTAATTATACCCCAAAACTTATCCTTTCACTTTTCAATTAGGTCCTTCTATATGCATTTACACTTTATTTAATATAGACCATAATGATTAATTAGTAAAAATTCTCCTAGAATATAATGAGGGGCATTACAAAATTGCTTCTTAACAGCTTAAGATTTTATGTGTGTGTGTGTGTGTGTGTGTGTGTGTATAACATAATTTATTAGAGCTGCTTAGCAACATAATCTTCCAATTGCTAAAACAAAAATTTCAAATAAACAATACAAATTTCAGTAGCCTAACTTTATTCATTTCCCACCAAATTTGAGCAAGTAACCTGATAAAGCTTAAAAAGTCTTTATCTTGTAAGAAGAAGCACTAACAGTTGTAGGACCGATCGGATAACTAGACCTACAAACAGGAGTATCCGATCGGATCCAAACGCTAGCACTCCGAAGTTTAAGTTAGTAGCTTTATAGAGAGAATGCCTTAAAAGGAGTGAGAGAGTCTCGGATGTTCAATACCTGGAGCCATTGTATTTTAGGCTATTTATAGGAGTTATTTGGAGGGGTACTTGAGTACCTTGGGGAGTGATAATCGGCAGTTAGAGTAGTTAAGCGGCGACATGACAGGAAGTAGGTGGAGAGTATAGGCGTTGGCTTGTGTCAATGGACCGACAGGACATGTTGTCCCATCAGTCTGATCGGACATCACGCTTTCTTGTGCTGTCTTTTAGCTCACGCTTTACCCTTTTGCCACTGGGCTTGGGCCATATTTGGGCCGCACTGATTGGGCCTTTGAAAATGTATTTTCCACAGTTATCACAACCAAAACCAATTTTTACCTAGTATTGACTCCAAACAACAGAATAATCAAACAAATAAATAACTAAACTTTCATTTGACAAGCTGCAGCTTTCACCCCTTTTTTTATTATATTGAGGTGGGAATGCATTATGTTTCTAACTCTTGTAAAAAAAATCCACAATCAGTCAAGAGACACTAAAAATACAGAAAATAAGAGCCGTAAACAGCAATTAAAAATCTTTTAAAATGAAAATTTTCTTTTTATCTCAGTTTCTCCAAAGCCAAACACTAGATCTGAGCTCAATTTCATCATTCAAAGAAAAACCCGGCAACGTGGAAGCACTAAAACATTATTTTCACTACCATAAAAATATCTCAGAATATCAAGTATTTATTTCTAGTATCTCAAAATAAACTCAATCCACTACAAGTAGGCTACCTTCAAGTGGAATAAAAGAACATTTAGATCATTTAAACGAAATTAATTTCTCCCCTAAAAACTTCAGACAACAATAAGCTTAAAAGGTAAAAAGTTTAGCAATATATATACCTAGAAATTTTGGCCCAAAGAGAGCAAGGGTTTAACTCAGAGTAAAGATTGAACAACAAAGAAAAAATCGAGTTTCGATCCCGAGAGAGACGGCGACGGCGACGGTAGAGGAGCTACCGATCTGCGTAGAGAAGGACGGTGATTGAAGGGCAACGGTGGAGAGAGAGAGAGAGAGAGAGAGGAGCGGCTGTGAGGGAGAAGAGAAGAAAACTGAAGTTAGGGTTTCAATTGAGATATTTATATAGAATGACATATATGTAAATAACTAGAAAATTAGGGATATATTTGGCAATTTATGCTTCGAGGTTGGGGATCCCCGCAGAGCGGATAGCCCACTCCTCGCCTCCGCCCCGAAATTCAAATCGGGAATTTTTTTATCCCCATCCTTATGGAAAAAAAATCGAGGAATTCCCGTTCCGTTCGGACCAGGCCCCCGTCAGGGTCGGATATTTTCTGTCCCGTGATCATCCCTAATAGCAGACATGGCCTATTCTTATAGGTAACAGCGATTAAATGATGGTATGTGTCAGTCGATTTCTACATATCAAAGAGAGGTTAAATCCGATCGAACAGTCTCGATCATTTGTTTGATCACTTGATTGATTGGACCTTCATGGGCCTTCATCTTGGGCTCTCTTTAGAATTTTTGGCCTCTACCCTTTACATTTTTGGGTGTTATCAATCAAGTTAGCTAATCTTGATACAATTAAAACAAATGATAGTATTTCAATGGTAATAAATCACATTATGATTTTATTTTCATTTTGCATAATGTTTGGAATTAATAAAACTTGTTTTCATTCATACTCTTTAGAAAAAGTGTGATTCACATGCTTTAAATTAGGAAAGCAACATAAGCATGCTGCATGGTCAAATATTAGAGGTTTTTCTCATATGAAATTTTAGTAGGTGAAGTTATTAAATGTAAACTTGCCTAAATAAATGGACCCGTTTAGAAAAAGAAAAAATGTACAAATTGAAGTGCCATGTTATTCTTAGGCATTTTGTTTTGAGCAAAGATAATAATGGATCTATCAATCAGTATTAACAATGTTATTAGTTAGTCTATTAAAATTAAATTTTGAAAACTTATTTAATATAAAATTTAATTATTTATTTTGATTAATTGATTGATCGATTTTAATCTTTACAATTCGATTAACTGTAATTTTAGATTTTTAACTAAATTTTTTAAAAATTTAATCAATAACAAACTTATACAAATTCATTTTAAATTATGTAAACTATTATTTAAATATATGAATCAAATAAATTACAGTTAATTTTTTAAAGTAAAATATAAAATAATTGTTAAAAATATATATATAATCTTAATTTATTTTTTTCACATTTTAAACAAAATATAACTAAATAGAAGTGCCAATAAATTAATATGTAAAAAATTAACTAAGGTGAATTAAATTTGATTTTATTTTTAAAATCTTATTCATGCAGAATTAAACTAACTAGTAAATTTAAATGTTCAAATAACCTCCAACTAAATCAAAATATAATATTATTTTATTCTTATCCATTGGTTTATATTGGTGCTCAACTGCATTATATTAGTTTTATAGAATTTTATTTTAATACATTAAATCTTAATAAAGATTTGATGTATAAACTAAAAAATAACAATTTAAAGATTTAATGTATATTAAAATAATATATTATTTTATTGAAATTTGGCAAGTTAAATTCATTTTATAACAAATTAAAATTTAGAAATTCAATGCAACAAAATGAAAATTAAAAAAAAGTAAAAATTAAGCAGCCTGAAAATAATTTTGCCTCAAAAATTAAAAATGCCAATGAAAGATGAGGCGGGTGGCATAGTTTTCACTTTTCCCGCGGAACCAACGGAAATGTATCAGTGAATTCCGCACCGTCGACCGCCTACGGTGTCTTCAACGTCACGCTCATCCTAGACGCGTGCATCACAGTTCCAAGCTCATCTGGCACCAACGTTCGCTATCACTATAAAGACGAGCAAGGACTGAAAAGACCAAAAAAAGAGGGAGAAAAAAAAAACCCAATCAGCTATCCTCAAGGCCACCAGAAAAATTTCTGCTCGTAAATTGCAGAGTTTCCAATTTTCACCCATCACAAAATTCGCCGTGTATCATCGGGGCAGTCCTTACATAAGCATGCATCCAAATTTTGATTAACCAATTACTTATCATTTCTTTGAGAGCCTGGTTGTTCATTTATATGGCTTCCCTTGTTGAATTTGAAAGCTTTAATCTGATACCACTGTCAGTCACTTGTCTGCGTGCACGCCCTTGCTGTCCTTTGTCGAAGAAAACCCTAATTATTGGTCGACGGTGTTCGAAACTTACCCTTAAGCTCGTTTTCAATGAATTCAGGGCTCCGTTTCCGGTTCATACTAACGGCATTTCGGCGACGCGGCATTTTATTGCAGCTGTTGCCAGAGCGGAACCCGACAGGGTTGGCCAGGAAGACCTCATGGAGGTGCATATTGAATATTTTTATTCCTACTTTTAGTTTGTATTTTATTTTTTAATATGAATTAATTTAGCATTGAAATTGTTGTGATGATTGAGCTGTGCGGGCCTTGTTATTTAGGAGGATGTGTTTATCACTTGAAAGATGGTGGTTTTTTGTGCTATAAGAGAAAAATGTCTTATTTGTATGTGTAACTTGGAGTAAATTGTTAGAAAGTTAAACTGGAGATGCTTGATTGAATTTGGTACTTTTAAATTAATTATTTGTTTTAATAATTAAATTGGATACTGAAATGGGTAAGTTGTAGGAAGTTGACAAAGGCCATATATTGCCAGCGGAAGAGAAATCTATTTCACAATCTCAACAGAAAGGGAGTCAGCTGAGGAAAAGAATTATCTCTGGGCTTGGTATTGGAATTTCAGTTGGAGGGGTTGTTTTGGCTGGGGGATGGGTTTTCACTGTGGCTTTGGCAGCTGCTGTATTTGTTGGTTCACGTGAGTACTTTGAATTGGTAAGAAGTCGTGGGATCACTGCAGGAATGACACCTCCCCCTCGCTATGTATCGAGGGTTTGCTCTGTTATATGTGCTATCATGCCCATAATTACCTTGTAAGATCAGCTGCAAGCCTTATTTTGTGCACCAGCGTCAATTCAATCAAAAAATTCGTGCATGAGATAATTTCTAATTGGTATGTCTGAGTTACATTTCAGGTACTTTGGTCAGATTGACATTCCAGTTACTTTTGCTGCTTTTGTTGTTGCAATGGCATTGCTTCTACAGAGAGGGAATCCTCGCTTTGCTCAGCTCAGCAGTACTATGTTTGGGTTATTTTATTGCGGCTATCTTCCTTGTTTCTGGGTCAAGCTTCGATGTGGCTTAGCAGTTCCAGCATCGAACACTAGTAAGAAGTTGATTAAAGCATATTTGACAGTATCACTTGATTTTTTATAAGCATATTTTGGGGTAATGGGAATTTCAGAAATTGGCTTAAGAATTGGAGTTGCCTCATGTCACATGTGCTTAATGCATCATTTGCATGACACTGCTTAACTAGACCTGGCAAATCATTTCAAGCCTAGTAGATTGAAAATTGATAAATTCAAAGCACCACAACAATAGTTTCCAAGTCATTGAGAATTTAATTTTAAATTACATGAATGGATGTATAATGTATAGCATTTTTCAACCATAACTCAAGATTATATGATTTGGTTTACCGACATGGTACTAATGACTGGTTTGCAAATCCTATGCATTAGTCTCATTTATACTATATATCACTCTCTCAGTTTTCCTTTTGTTTATATCAGACCCAATAATAATGGGAGTAGGCATAGAATATCATATTCCTTCTGAATAAAATAGGTAGGTGATAGATTGGGTGCTTTGCTGCTAATTCTTCCAAATGCAATATCAACTTTTACCCATTACATGTTTGGCAGGAATAGGAGCATCATGGCCTGTTCTTTTTGGTGGTCAAACTCATTGGACTGTGGGTCTTGTTGCAACCCTAATTACTATCAGCAGCATTATAGCAGCTGATACGTATGCTTTTATGGGTGGCAAGGTATTTAAGCTTCCAAAGTAGTCCATATACCTCTAGTTTCTCATAGATTCTCATTAGTTTTGTCATATAATGAATAACCAACTCAAAAGCAGATTCAATCATAAGCATATGTGCAAACTCATGACACATGGACTCCAGCTCCTTTATTGAAACAGGTCTGTTGCCATTGATTTGACAAGTCTACTGGTGTTCTGAGTCATTGTGTATTTTTGAGCTTCTAACAAATGATTCTTTAATTCTAAAGAAACTGAAGAAGTCAAATTTGTTGTTCCTAAATCCTATTACAATGTAAAATTTTACTTTGTTGGGATTTTTCTCCTAATTATCAAGTTCAATGTTACAATCAAAGCAATTTTGAGAACCAAAAAGGTAATGATGTGAAATTTGATTAACTATTTTGAGCAAGAGTTTGTTTCTTTGTGACTTGTAAGAAACATGCCTAATATTTGATTGTGGGGGTTGCATGATAAAGGTATTATTAGACACTGTGAAGAAATGGCACATCCTGTCATCTTCTTATTTAGGCCCTGTTAAGAAATGGTGCATCCCGTCATCTTCTTATTCATCTTCATTCTATCTTGTTCATTCTTTGTCCTGTTTTCAAGGCAGCATGAAATGTTTTTCCTACCATAATGCAGGCATTTGGAAGAACACCATTAACTAATATTAGTCCCAAGAAGACTTGGGAGGGGACTATTGCAGGCTTGGCTGGCTGTATAGCCACTTCAATGGTATTATCGAAGATATTCTGCTGGCCTACATCATTGTTAAGGTATTTAATCTTTCTCGTTTGTAGTCTTTAAGTTATGTAATGTTGCAAACGTCTTCGTGAAGGATTCATTCTTCATTAACCTAGTCCTTGAGGCTTATGAAAGAACTTGCTCCCTCTTATGCAAGCTTCTTATGGGTAAATATTTGTGGGTTTAATAATGGTTTAATGCATGTATAGGCAACTGAATTTGATTTCATAATTTATTTGAATACCTAAACTTTAATAATAACCTATTGAGTACTTGTATTTGTCAATTTTACAAATAATAAACACAAATTCACATTGCTTTTAAAAAATTAGAGCATGTGATACTAAACCACGTTGATGTTGCATCACACAACATAAAAATCACTGAGAAAACCAACAATCAATATGAATTTGACATATATATTTTTTTTCAATGGTGGACAGTGCAATACCTTTTGGGTTTCTGAATTTTGTTGGGTCTGTTTTTGGTGATCTTACCGAGTCAATGATCAAACGTGATGCTGGTGTAAAGGACTCCGGTTCTCTCATACCTGGACATGGTAATTACTTGTAGCTCTCATTGCAAATGATAAGACAATATTTGAACCTTTTGGGGTCAAACTGTGATGAAAGAATATCACATGACTTAACAGAAAAAAAAAACAGGTATTTCAACACAACAGGGAAAGTTATAAGCTTGAGTGATATCTATGAACTGTATTCCAACCTCTTTAACCTTTCAGGCGTGTCTATATTAATTTTTGAGTTGCATAGCTGGTTACATATGCTGTTTGTCTTTTTATTATTTTTCCTTTTGCTACATATCAATCTCTGCCATGTTCTAAATCTGCACCATCACTAAATATTCTCATGGCATTGCTCATTTTCAATCATTCTTCCTGATATCTTAACACATCTTCATACTTAATTCTTTCTAATTAAACTAAAGTTACTAACTTAATTATCTTAACGGGATTATATGTCATATGCATGAGTGTCCGACTTCAACAATTGTGAGGAAGATAAAAAATACATAATAAAGTTTTAAAGCCGAGGGACTAGGGAAAAGAATGATTAGTGAGTTCCAAATGATATAGTCATTTGGTACTTTCCTCAATGTGTAGTTTCCCTTTGACAACTACAGTGGCCTATTATAATCTATTAAACCCTCTCAACTTCGTACTGCCCATGTCCATAGAGATAGTGGAAGCACTTTTGCCATTAATTAACTAATTAATTAATTGGGGTTGCTACAACCCTAAATGTTTGTGCTCCTGTTCTATAGATGAACGAAACTTGAAGACAACACTTCAAAATAGGTCTTTAAAAAAGTGGAAGACCCGAAGATTAGTGTTATTCCAAGTCCAGGTTTTGGACAATGAGAAAGGATTAAGGCAAAATCTTAGTTGTATCAGAAACAAAATTAGTAAATCCACTAGTACTGATTTTCTTCTCTCATTCATCTCCAACTTTGGTCAATTTTATTGGCTCCATTTTCGGTGTTTTTGTTGGCCTTAATTGTGCTGCTTAGCCCCTCTTAAAAGGGGAAATGATCAGGTTATATTTTGTTTCAAATGATTCCCTGAGTAATTGGAATTATGACGAAGTTGGGTTATGAGAAAATTGTCCAGCTATTCTGCACTTTAAAGGAGGTATGTTTCTGTCTTTGTTTTTGTTTTTCTTCCCCAAATGTTAGGCTGATTAACTAAATTCGTTTAGCTGCCATAAATCCCTCAGATATTTGTCTTGCTGTCTGCAACATAATTTGATCCTTGGCCAACATATAGACATGCAGAAGGGTAAATCAAACTTGGTTTCTAATGTTATCTTTTGATTTTTAGATGAGTAAAATCAGCTAAACTTCATTCCTTGTCTAGAAGGCATTTAAGTTTAATCATTTTTTTCACTAACAGTTTTGTTAAACACTGACTGCACACAGGTGGAATATTAGACAGAGTGGACAGCTACATTTTCACGGGTGCTCTTGCATACGCATTTGTCAAAACCTTCCTACCACTTTATGGAGTCTGACCTGATAGCTTATTATCAATAGCAAGAAGAAAACAAAAACAAGCTTTTGGATTTCCCTGATTCTGGAAAGCTGGAAGCACTAACGAGCATGGCAAAGTTGGAGAGTTGGAGCATCTTAAACTTGAAGATGGAAAAGATGTCTTGTTCCTAAAAACTCAAAGATTTGCAACTCTCCATATCAGCTCATTCATCACAAGGAAATGCTTTTTTAGAAAATTATCTGCTTTTATCTCTCTGGATCACATTTTCAGTCAATTGCGCTTCGTCAGCTTATGGGCAGCAGTGGGCAATAAGGTACCTTGGGTCCTTACTAAACCAAACTTCAATAGAGGTAGAGGTTACTACACATTGCACTATTTCATGCTATAGCTTTTCTCATTTTTACACCAACGATGGTATATGCTAGATTTTTCTTTTCATTCTTTCGCTGAGTGGCAATGATATTGGGCAAAGTTTGATCCTGTTGACTTAAAAAATTTGATTTTTTTTTATTCCAACGCCAACAGTACTTTGATGGTAATGATTGAATACTGAAACTTAGTCCTTTTAAAAATAGCGTGCATCAGTTCAGTTTTGCAGTTTTGCTCGATTTTAAGAATTATTGCATTTCAAAACTTGAGGATTGTAAAATGGGAATTTTGTTAGATTTTATATATATATATATATATATATATATATATATAACACTTGCATATATCGCTGTATAGGCAAATAAACAAACTTGATTTTTCTAATGCCTTTTACGGAAAAATCTCGCTATGGGCCTCCGCTGCTCCCATGAAGCAAGCTGCAGGTATGACGAAGCATTTTTGCTTGTGGATACAAGTAACCTGCTTACAGGACTTAGGCCCACTTCTACGAACAATTTCTTCTTTATTTAAACTAAAAAAAAAAAAAGGAGGACTCGCATGTTGCCTAAAGTCACGTTCATAGGGCCCATGTAATCCAATAAATTCTTGCAACAGAGACTTTGACAATGATGAATCTAATGATAATACGGTAATTTTGCAAAAAAAAATCTAATATACTGCTGGCTTGGTATACCATGCATCTGGTTTAGGGAATTGCTCAAGACTTAAAATCTAATATACTGCTGGCTTGGTATATCATTCCCAGGAGCGGATTGGATGATTGTTAACGCCATCACCAAGGACGCCACCGCCAAGAGCGGATAAGATGAACATCCATCCCCAGGAGCGAATCGGATGATTGTTAATGCCATCGCCAAGAGCATCACCACCAAGAGCAGATAAGATGAATGCCCTTCCTGGAAGAATCGGGTGGTTCATAGTCAGCTATATAAATAAGTCAATTGGTAATTTTCTCGATATTCACAAGCCTTCGACTTCGAAGATCAAATTACGTGAAGGAAAGCTAAATAATGATAATACCCAATGAACCTTAATGCCGGCTTGTTAAAAGCCTGTAAAGAAGCCTTAAGGAGATTGGAGAAGCAGGCCATAACTCCTAAGCTCCATCACTAAAGCTCGATGTCCATCCCGAGCGTGAAACAAGAAAGCTCTCCCCGTATATGCGTTTTGGGGCAGGTCTCTAGGAACAAAACCTTGAGGACCCCGGTCCAAAGCGAAAAATATATGTAGAGCCCGATCGAATCCTTCCACCATCGAAAATGCGAGACAGGATCTCCTACCGATCGTTCAGCGAGCAATCCATCATTTTGTTGATAGAATCATAATATATGATCGATACAATGAAATAGTTGTTGACAAAATCACGCGTTCCAATGTTGAACAAAATCACATTGAAATTCATGGAGTATTTTTTTCGTAACAATTTTATACATTTGTCATGAATGATGTACACAACTCCCTCTAGTCAACTTAATGTTCCCTTGGCTGACTTTATAATGATTGATTACTGAATTGAGAATTGCAGTTCATAGACGCGACTGAGAGGAAACTTTATTATTATATGTGGCTAATTTTTACAAAATAGAGACAAAATTATTTACAACAAAAGCTACATTTCTATACTTCAGAGGGGAACCTTGCAATGACTTTAATGGGGCATGGACGAGCCTCCGTTGTTTCCCTGATTGCAAGTGATAAGGTTGACTTTTGTATCAGCATCCAGTCAGAGAAAAGTTCTAAAAAAATCTCATAGCTACTGATAGAAGGAGAAATGAGCGAGACATTTGGCTTGGGAAAAGCATTTGCTGGCTTCGCATCTTCCCTCTAGGCAGAAAGTCCTCCTCTGAACTGCTTCCTCTATGCTAGCTCCTTCTCCAAAACAGCACGTAACGAATCCCGCTCGGACCTAATTTGGAAACATTCAACAGACAAACAAGTTACATTACTTTAGAGATGGCACACCTCCTCTTGACGGGCTTTTAGACTCTGAGAAAGACGGACGAACTCTTCTTTTAGCCTTTCAATCTCCGATTGAGCCAACAGAAACTCCTCTCTTGCTGAATCATATTTGGCCTCTGCCTCTTTCCTAACTCGGTCAGAATCTTCCCATTTCTTTTTGCAGAGGTTGGCCACGCCGTGCAAACGCAAGCCCCTTTTTATCAACTGAAAGTTAGACGAATAAAAGGTTGAGGAATCAAGAGGATAGGGTATCACAAGATGAATGTCTGTTCAAGAATGAATATTTTGAAAAATACCTCCAGGCTTTATCTTTGAAAGAAGCTACGTTCTTGGGATAACCAGTCAACATTTCCTATCGCCCTGAAATCATCCTATTGAAGCAAGCCTTGGCACAGATAATTAGCGATCGCCCTATCATCAATAGACCAGCCTTCGCCGAACTGACTTTTTAAAACTTCTCCCAACGACGCAGCACGACCGCCAGAAGCTCTCGCAGTAACGCTCTTCTAAGACTCATCTAGAAGAGGCTCCTTGTCCTTGGCAACAATTTTAACACTTGCGGCAGCTGTTAACTCCATAGTTTCTCCTTTAGCTCTATCCTCTGTTTTCTTCTTGGCAATTTCACCCCTCTTGGCAGTTTCACCCCTTAAGGGCACACTGACTTCAACAAACGTTGTATGAGGCATCACAACAGATTTGTCAAAAAGGGAGTTTGAAAGGTTGATGGAAGGCACAGATGCCTGCGCTTCTGAGTGAAATGCAAGCTTTCTCTTTCTGGATTTCTTCTCTTCTCTGGCTGCACGGTTTGCTTCCATATTTGCTTTAGCCCGATCGGCCAGTATTTTAACAAAATCGTCTCCCTCAGTCATTGCACCTGCAACTGCGTTGTAAAAGTAAAAAGATAAGTACTCCATCATAAACTTGCAAATCATGACTGCTAATATGCATTTAGCTCCAGCACCTCCAACCCGTGTTAATATATACGCCAGGGTTTGAATATCCGACCAAAATACCAAGAAGAGAGATTAAAGTCATATGCTGGTTCATCAAAAAAGTAAATGCATCCGATCGGATGTATTTAACAGGCTCTCCGGTCGCGCCTTATAAGAAGATAAGACAGTAAACAGTAAAAAAATCAAATCAAAATCAAGGGCAATTCCTTGATCAAGCTTTGAGTGGAGCACCGATCTTTACTGATTCGAAAAACCAAGGGCAATCCCAGAACATGTAATGAATTACAATTTCGAAAATATTAAGGGATTTGCTATCTTCGATGTCCTCCCCCAGGTGAATTCCATGGGGCAGAATGCGATTCCTTGTTCGAAGAATGATTATAGTTCGAAATCGCCTTTAATGCAAGAGACGAAATAATAAATAAGGTGACACGATGATGTCGCAAAAGGTGAAGAAAATTAAATAACAAAAGTTGCTCACTTATTTGGACAATTTGATCTTCGAATCTTCGGAATATAAAGCAATTTTCTATGCGAAAAAGATTAAAAAACGGATCTACGAAGAAAATCTAGCAAACTCCTGATAGGAATTATGGAAAAGGGGTGTAAAAATTGCCTATTTATATCCGCACAACTTCTGAAAATATCCAAGCACCTCAAAAAGTTGTATAGTCGTCATATGCCTTTAAATCATCATTATGATTTCGGGAAAAGAGACGTCACATTCGACATGCATGCTGGCAATAAATGCATGGTAGTTGACGTGAAAAGACGTGACCTATCGGATGCAGACCAATTTGAAAATCTCCGCCAAAAAGTCCCCAGCCGACGGATTGACCATGAAGTGACAAAATTGGGAAGCTCGCCATCAAGTTAGGAAAACCCTTTACGAAGTCTCCAGAATACCTATAAAATCAGAACCCTTGGCGTCCCAAGCAACGGGAATACCGAAAGGACCAAGAGTCATCAAGCGTAGCCGCTTATACCTAGCAAAGAGAATGTTTTCCATCTTTTCTCATCTCTAGGACAAGGTACATTTCTTTATTTGTTTTTAGACTTTGTTCTCGTGTGCAGGACGGTTGTTTTATTCCGCCTTAGCCAATCGAAATTTTCTACTGACGAATAATCCAATGCCGATCAAGACTGCTAGTAACGAAAAGTACGAAGCCAAATGTCCCGCCGATCGAATAGATAGCGGTTCATCGTCTCCAATCAATCAAAATGTCTCCAGGAAAAATGGACTCCATAAAGAGCTGTGAGCTTCGCCCGATCGGAAACAGCTACCACATCGACTGGAATTAATGCACTCAAAGCTATGAGTAGTCAAAGCTCATTTGCTTGTGAATATCGGTCCTCCTATCAAAATCGACGATTCATACCGGGATAAAGACTCGAATCACCAAACCCTTATATCAACGATGGAATGGTATAAAGACTGAAAGGTCATTCGCCATGCATAATTCTCCCACGTATGACGGATTACACGACATAGTCTGGTCAAATCAAAATGTCAAAAAGTTGTCCATTGCGCATGAGTGGCAATTATAAAATGCGACTTTCACTCAAACGGAAGATCTACTTCTAACATCCAGTCGGACTAAGTGGTCACCAATCAAAGGTGGCTGGGCGCTAAAATACTTAACAAACGCATATGAATTCAGGAAGTATTATCACTTAATATTTAAATTTATGCATTCTCCACATGAAATCTTCGTACATTGACAACAATATTTCTTCATATTAGTTACATTGGTGACAAATGTCGCCCAGGATGAAAATTACAGCACAAAGACATACTCGAAAGATAGATTGACTTCCATATATGAAGCATTCAAAAAAAAAGAAGAAGAAGAGAAAAAGGGGGAAAACAAAGCTAAGCCGGCTGACTATGTTTTAACAACATCGCTAAGTCCGATCAATCAAAAAGCAGCAAAGTCCGACCCTGACCACACCGGACATGACGACAGTCTTGACGATGCTGGTTAACCTTACATCGACCTCAATTAGCCGACAGGCAATGAAATAGCGAAATGTGCACAGAATCTGACCAAGATCACAGTATAAAATTGAAGCACACTGAAAGAGGCGTGGTCAGAAAATTGTTTTGGCTCCCCATGAGGAGGGGCGAACTTCATGATATTCGACTGCTGCAACCACACCTTCAAGGCCTTCAAGCACCGAATGAATGATCCGCTATTCTCATCTCTAGATGTTCTCCTATTCTTCGCCATGAAACTTGGTTGAACTGTTACAGATATTTTTGTGGGAAGATCATATTGTAAAGGAATTTCAATCACTTTCCCTTCCTTGAGTTTCGAAGAGCAAGCTATGAGCCCATGACCTCTGTAAGCTTTCAGAAAGTGCCAATCTACAGGCTTTGTATAATCTGATACCATCTCTGATAAAAAAGAAGAAGCGGAAAGTATTTTGTATAGCGATTCGACTCTGTTAATCTTACCAAAGAAACGTAACAGGAGCTTCGCACCCCTGCCAGGGATGATTAAAGAATGAGACGAAACATCTTAAAGCCATCTTTTTATATAGACTCCAAGCTTCTGGAATCCTTCAAACGTTCTTTTGAGCAGTCGCCACACGTCTCCAATTAATGAGAACGCATAGCGAAGAACAAAGCATCACCTCTAACGCATGAGCAAGCGTTGAATGCACACCAATAAATGAAGCGTCGCCTTTGATACATGTGCAAGCATTAAATGCGTAACGGTTGCCCAAAATTGACGGGTACGACTTCTCAAATTGGACGTTTCCAGAAAACTCGAAAGTCTCTCCAATATAACTAAGTATGCATCTCGCCCGATCGAACCTGTTTTGGGGGGAACAAATGATAACTACAAAAATTACATCTCAAAAGGCCCAGTCATTTTGGTCCAGTAAGTATTTAAGACGGCCCAAATCTGTTAATAGGAAAGAATAGCGTGAGCTAGAAGATAACATGGGGAAGCGTGGTCTCTGATGGGACGTCTTGTCCTATCAGTTCACTAGCACAAGCCAACGCCTACACTCTCCACCTACTTCCAGTTACATCGCCGCTCATCTACTCTGACTGACAATTATCATCTCCCTAAGGCACTCAAGTACCCCTTTGTAACACCCTTATAGGAACAGACCTTAACGAAACGAAACTTAGCTGACGACGGTAAGTTTTTTTTTTTTGCGCAATTCAACTACTTGAGAAAACTTTTACAAAAATTCCAGAATCAAATAACAGTCTTATAAATAAACATTAATCATCAAATCACAACTTATACTAATCCATACCTCAAAGACAAATAAACATATAACCAAAATATCATTCAAACCTTTACCTTAATAGTCTAAGTATATACATGCCAAAAGCTTACACCAACTAACACAAAAATCTTTTCTTCCGATCTGGACCTTCAATGTACTATGCTCCCGTCACGCTTCAGAACCTGTACGCAGTAAACACTACGTGCTGAGCGTTAAATATGTCCAGTGGTGACTACTAATCCAAGAATTTCCCAAGAATAAGCATAATTTTATAATTTATGCTTCTACTATTCTTATTTCATTAAACATTTCCTTTTATTTCAGTTATCATTATTCATGTTATTAATTCATATTCTGATAATCATTGTTCTTTTATTCTAAACTTTTAACTGTATTTACAGTATCTTTTTAGGTAGATCAATATCAGATTTACCTTTTATCTTTACGTTAATTTTTACTATAACTTTTACCTTTTATCAGTACTTTCATTTTATCCTTTAGTCATAACAATTTAATTATCATTTCATTTAGCGATGTGTATTGGTACTCGTGTCTTTACTAATACCAAAATAAACTACTTTTACTACTTGTTTTACTAGTCAATTATTCAATCTATATTCTGACTTCACTTTTTACTATTTATTCTATTACTTTACTTTAACTTTGATCTAATAATTACATTACTGTTAAAAGGCTTATAAGCTTCATCGCAAAGCAATATAGCTATTTTGGAGTACTTTTGCATTCAAAACTTCTTTTCTTCTTATATATATACTATTCATATTTAATTATCTAATTAAAACTTATATCTTTTACTTTTCCTTTATTGCATAATTCTATGCCTTATATCGTTTTACTTTTCAGGTAACTTATCTTTCAGAAAAACGTTACCTAAGCATTAAGTTCATTTTTTGTCATTATAATCACTTTTTAACTTTAAGCAGAAAAATTAATATTATTTTTCAGACTTGTCATTATCTTTACAGTGGTAAATGGTACAAGAATTACTAAGCAATTAAAATTATCTTTTTCACGTAAAACAAGATATATTTGAATTTTTTATAAAAGCTTAACTAAACATTGATTTAATACTTTATTCTTATAAAATCTTTATTTTTCTTTTTAAGTACACTTGTCAGAAACCTTACAGATTTATTTCAACTTTGCATTCTCTTTCAATCGAATCGTTTTTCGATATAACTTTTATATCTTTATATTCAGTTCAATTAAACAGTACTAATTTATTCATTTCGATATGCCCATAGTACAATATAACAGGTTTTTCACAAAAGATACTCGGGACTGGATCCGAAGGTCCAACATAACAGATAGAGAAATGATCTCGAAAGATCAAGTCTCACAAAGCAGAAACAGATACATTTTCACTTTTACAGAAGCTATGGAGATCAAAGATCCCGTCCATAGCTAAGCAAGTCGCCACGACTTGCACCGCGGTACAGATGTGTCCCTATGGCTAGCCAATTATATCCAAAACAAGAATCATAATACTCGTTTATCACTAAGGGCAAACATAATCAGTCACATTTGTAAACGTTTTTGGACATTTAAAGTCTTTAAGTTCTTTCTTTTATTTGTTACTATACTTTATTCTGATTAAATGCACTCTTTTGTGCCTTTGACTATTCAATAGTTTTTTTATCCTTTTATTTACTTTCTCTTTTTCAGTCACTTTTGTGAATTATTCTTTGATAATTCACTCAGATACTTAAACTTTTCAATCTTTTATACATATTATAAATTATGAATTATAGCATTATAATTCACAATTTTTTATTATTCTTTTTATATAATTCTTTACGAATTATTTTTCAATACTTTTAAGCTCGACTGATTACACTTTGTTTTTCTTTTATTTGTCCAAAACGTTTAATTATTCGCTTAACTAACTTTTATATCGTCAGTGAAATATTTTATACTTTTATACTATTTTACTGCTTTTTTATTGACTAATTTATTTCGATAAATTAGTCACACTTTTATTTACTATATTTTGCACAATTAGGAATTTCATTAATATAATTTATTATTTTATGCCGCAAAAATATATAATTTGACTTTTTCTATTGGATTATTCATTTCAAATAAATAATTACAATTTTGCCATTATAATCATTTATTTCTATTTTTATCATACCATTTCTTCCATTATTCATCGTTTATTCTTTCTTTTACCATTTTCGAGTAAAATTACATTTTAGTTTCCATACCATGGAAATTTTATCTTTTGGCACAGTTAGGTCTCCGAAATTAATATTTTGCCTTTATTACTATTTCTTATTTATTTTTACTCATTAATTATTCACTTTGATAAAATTACCATTTTACCCCAAAACTTTTATTTTCTTTCATTTAAGTCCCTTTTTCTATTCAAAACTCATTTTATCTTTCCTTTATTTACGTATTAATTTATTTTCATTATTTCTATTTATTTACGAATTATTTTCTAATAATTCATTATTCTTATTATTTTCACGATCTAATAATTATTTCGAAAAAATCCGTCGGTTGACTTTTTATTTCTCGTTATTGACATTAATTTATTTGTCATACTTATTCATCACTTTAGTCATTTTTATACAATTATGCAGTGCTATTTCAATTATTTTCATTATACATATACACATAAAAATTTCAATAAAATTTCAATAACTTTAATAAATGCTAATAAAATTTATTTATGCATTATTTATTGGTCAATGTCATTTTTCATCAAAATAATCATTTAATTCACAATAAATCACCATTTTCATTCAACACATACCCTATACATAACCTTTAAAATTTCCAAATAATTTCTAAATATTCTCTAAAAATTTATAGACATCAATTATCATGTCTACAATTATTTTAAGCCAACATACATCATTTACATGCAAATTTCTCATCATTTTTCCTTATTATCAATTTCGGCCACAATTAAATTTCTTCCTAAATATTTTTATTTCTTTCGTTTTCACTTTCCATTCATCATTTCTCTAATTCAATTGCAATTATCCTAACATAATTGCATCAATTAACAATTTTACATATTTTTATTTTAGTTACATAATCAAGAAAATTCATATTAAATGGAAAATTAAGGGATTTTATAGTCACTTACATTTTCTCTTAGCTTTGGGATGCCTAAACTTCCTTTTCCTTGCCTTTAGCTTGCTTGGATGGCTCTCCTCCTTAAAATCCTATAGAAACCAAATTTTCAAGCCATCACAACACAATTTTCTTGACCTCAAATGCTAAAATTAACACTAAAAATGAAATCTAGAGACCTTAAAATACTAGAAAACACCTTAGAACAAAATTAAATCCTTTGATTTCTCTTACCTCAACTAAACCTCTAAACTTCCCTCTTTGATTTTTCTTGATTTTATTCCTTCTTTTGAAGAGAGGAGGATACTAATCCCAACTAGAGAGATGGAAAATATTATAAGAGGGCTGATTTTTGTGTGAAATGGAGAGAAAGAAGAAGAGAAAACTCAACAAAAATGGTGGAGTATTTCGGCCAAGAGAAGAAGACGTGGAGAAGAAGAAGAAATTTCTGGGATTTTCCAGAATTTTTCCTCTTTTTATACCACTTCTTTTGGGTGAAATGGGCTTGGGTTGGCTATTGGGTTTAATTAATTAATTAAAGCCCATTAACAACCTAATTTAAAGCCCAACATGATTTCTCCTCTTTTCTCACTCCAAATCACTACAAATTCGATTTCATAATTTTTAAAATATCAAAAATAGGTAGGACGTAAATTTTCGCCTCAATTGGAGTCCGTTATCGGTCCGATTCAAACTTATCGGTCCGATTCGATAACTACCGGAGTCACCGAAAAATTCAATTATTATCACCGAAATATTCTACATAAAAATTCATGTAGGCACGCAAAATATGGCGATATTCAGAGTTCGTTTACTATTTTTAATTATTTAAGCAAAATCAAGTCCTCTTCCCTACCAAGGAAATTGACTCGCTACCTATTTCGTATTTTTGACTTTTGAAGGTCCATTTGACCTCAAATTCACTTCAAATTTCAACCATAGGTTCACCATGACTATTCCTTTCAAATGGTCCAATAAAATATTTTCGACTTCCGGGTGTCCTTTCGGGCCCGGAAAATACTATTCACTGTCGGAATGTACTATTCACGGCTGACCCAGTATTGAGGCCATTACACCCTTCCCCAAAACATCTCCTATAAATAGCCAAAAACACAATGGTACCAGGTATTGAACTCTGAAGACTCTATCTCTCCTTTTAGTTCTTACTCCCAAGTCACTGATTTAAGCTTCGAAGTGCTAACGCTTAGGTCCGACCGAACACTCTATTTTTACAGTTCCTTCTTTCCATTTAGCTTTCGAACTGCTAGCTGCTCGTTTTGTAAGATAAAGCATTGCTGGTCTTATTAGACCATATTACAATTTGAGCAAAAGTTATATAATGGTAGTTATGAAAAGAAACTTTATATTAAATGCTATTATTGTCCATTCTAACGTTAAATATAAAATGTCCCCAAGTACACAAAAAATACATCAATAATTAGTAATTAAGCTACTTAAATTTGGGCGCCAAATTACTTTTCTATCTTTTTAATCAATTTCACGATTAAATAAAATATAATTTCCTCAAGCATGTCAACCTTTACCTAGAAAGAGAGGTCCACAAGAGGAAAGTTCCATTTTTTTTTAGAATAATTAAAATCCCACCAAGAAGGTAGTTAAGTGGTCATAAACGGCGAAAATGAAGCCATCATTGGTTGTCAACTTTGTAGCGCCGCCCGATTTATATGATAAAAGAAAAAGTGTATGATCTTATCTTATAAATAACATGTAGTACTAAATATTCAAAAGTAAATCAATTATTTCTAAAGACATATGATATGGCCCAAATTAAAATTTGTTGAGAGTTTGCATAATTGTTTTAATTTCACGTGTACTTGTTTTCTTTAACTTCTCTTGTTCGGTCTTTATACTATTGTCATTGTCATATAATATAACATATTCGATATCGGTCTTCACACATGTCATTCAGGTAAAGTGCGGCATGGGCACCCCTTTATAGGCTTTCTCCTTTATTTCTTTTTTATAAAATATTTCCATGTTTGAATTTTATTACAAATACACTTTAATTTAGTTTTTCTAAGAAATTACTTAGATATGGTCTAATTTTTTATTTATTAATAGAATGAATAACTTATTACAATATAAAATAACTTTTTTTTTATCAATTTCATGTTTATAAAATAATAATTAATTTTTTATATTATAATATAAAATAAATTTGGATCGATACACGAATCCCATCTGGATTAAAACTTCCTTATTTTTAGTGGTAATCAAGTGAATTAATACATCATTTATTTAAAAAATAAATTTATTGATTATTTGTAGATGAACCGTATGTTCATCCATGTAAATAAAAACAACCTAGATTTTGAGACAAACGATTAAGAAATTGGCAAATTAAAAACACTAAACGAACTCGAGCTAATTGAACAACTTGCAACAACAACAATAGGGCATGCATGGAGCAAAAGTACTGTATAATTATAGGAAATTAAATAGATGAAAAGGACATAACAAGTGAAATTTAGGGTTGACCTGATATATATTGAAGAGATACAGCCAGAATACAAAAGGAATAGAAGATAGTAAGAGGAGAAAAAGGAAGGGAAAAATAAAAACTTAGGTTCGAAAGTAGCAAACAAAGTCCATGCATAAAAGAAAACTAAAAATACTGTGGAGCCAGATCTCCACTAAAATCCATGCACAGCGAAGGGGAGACCAATGAGATTTTTTTCTTTGCATGGAGATGGCAATTTGGGCCTACCATTAGTAGCTTTCGACAAGCATGAGTGCTCACTTTTGGGTTTTGTCATTTAAGGAAAAAAGTTCAGTAATTTCAGAAATATATTGGTGGAACGTAAACAATGCGTTGTTTGTAAGCTGAATAATAAGAAAATGAGAGAAGATAGAAATATAAAATAATGAAGCAAACTTAAAGAAGAGTCGGAGAAGATATGGTGATGGTGGGAAAGAATCTTAAAAGTTGAATGTATTGCAGAGATCAGATAATATGAGAAAGAAAGAAAAGATTGCAATCAATTGCTTCGGCTCCCATAACTTAATAGATCGATGGAATTTAATTATTAATAAACTCTTATTATTTGGCATTATTTATTGCAGTACGCACATAATTGTTGATATATATGGCCATATGAAATTGACAGATAGATGTCTATTTGTTTGCTAAAGTTCCAATGCGTATCCTTAGCTTCGCTGCTAAGGAAAAACAACAACGCAGGAAGCGCGTATTCTTAAAATTTTAATCACTTTTTTTTCATTAATTGCTTCTTCCATTAAATAATTTTCAGAGAATGTGAGACACATTGCTACGCATTTATGAGTCCTCACACACCTTAATTTTCACAGAAATTAATGCTTAATTTTACCAAATTCTGATAAAAACTACATGAGATGTTATTAATTTATTTTTGCTTAATTGGATATCTTAGATTTGAATTATAGATATATATATGGTATTTTTAAATATTTAAAAAAAGATGTATTATCTAGTGTAAGTCAGTCCAAGTCAGTTTAGATATCAGTTGGTTGAATAATAACCAAAGAAAAAGGAAGATTGAAAGGGGACAAGAACTTGCAAAAATGTGTTTTTAGGTGTTTAGCATATAAATATTTGTTAGTTGGATAGGATTAATTGCAATTAAATGTAAGAGTCGTAGGAGGCTTCATGAAGACAAAAGTGCTTTTTGTTTATCATTATACTTTTCCACATGTAAGGCCGCTTTTTGTTTTTATTTTTTCCGATTATTATAAAAAAAAAGTGCTGCTTTTTATATGGCCTCCCATGCATATCAAGAAGATGCTCCTTCTCTCTCTGTGTGTGGGAATCTCCTTTGATTGAATTTTCTCGAAAAGAAGAAAAATAATAAAAAGTTGGAGGACGGCTTTGATTTTCGTTTTCATGACAATGGTTTAATTAAGGTATGGGATGTTTTTCCATATTAATTTCATTTTGAGTATATTCTGTATTTCTTACTCTCCAGAAGTAGCATTTGCGATATTATATTAACTCAATAATACTACACCTATCCTTAATAATTATCTTGTAATTTAAATCTAATTAATCCATCCTTTAAATATCAATGGTGTTATATTCAAATCCATTCAACGTTACAGACAAATTTATGAGCAACTTTCCATATGTAAGGTTCCAGCTATTTCAACATCTTCCTCTGCAGACATTTTATGGTCCAACGTCACTATAGGCTCTACCTTTTCTTATAAAGAATTTTTTTTGAAAAAAAAAGTTTTACTTTTGATAAGGAAATTCTCTATGTTTGTTACTACACCATAAAGTATACAACTATTCTTCCCCTTGAGAGTTAAAATTCAAATTCCCTATTTTCAAACCATTAAAATGAAAAACTCTTTTTTTGCCAAAAAAAAAAAAACACACTCAGTTGCCCCCTTATAATAATAAGGAATCAAAGAAATTGAACGTAAAAATGAGAGACTTACTGCTTTTCTTCTAATTAAATATTTCATCCGTTATTCTTTATATGTTATTTTTTATTTAACATTTAAATTTTATTTGTCCATTAATTTTAGATTTTTAATATAATTCAATTTATTTTTTCAATAAAGCTAGATCAATTCAATTTGATAATTTAATTTTAATTATATAATTTAATAATAAATTTAAATTTATTTATTATTTTTTAATTTTAATAAAAATAATAAAACTGATAAATAAAAAAAATTAAGATGCTATGGTGCTCGGTTATGGAATAATATTTGTATTACTTTTGTTGAATGATTTAAATATTTTATAATGAAAACATTTTATGATTAGACAAAACAATTTCCAAGTGTTAAATTGTAGTCTGCACCAACCACTTTCGAACAAGCACAAACAAAGTTACCCTCAAATGGAATTGATCCAACGGTCAAGGTCACTTAATCGTGACATTTCATCAAAGAAGACTATTGTTTTGTCTGATGAGATCATAAATTTAATATTTATTACCTGTCCTCCCCAATCAGGTCCCACGCTTAGTCCATTTTATTCTTTCTTTGGCAAAATGCATTTTGGATCCCTAAGTTTTCAGATTTTTAATTTGGATCTCTTGACTGAATTTTATCCAATATAATTCTAAAAACAAATATTTTTAGGAAATCCAAATGAATAAAAATCAAAAGTTAAACAGTTAAATGGAATAAGCCCAAAATGTTAGCGTCGAAATATTTAAATTTTTTCTTAACTTTTCAGTTAAACGAAAGCTCAATTGAACCAAAATATACACTTTATGCTTTTGGCTTCACTCGGTAGATATATCGATGGCAATCATCCAAGCGTAGGAGCAGTCGTCGTGTCTGATTTGCTGTATTGCCCGTACACGTGGCGTCAGATATGATAATGACCTTTCCTTCTGCTTCTTGGGCCCCACTTCGTAAGTTGCTTATAGAGCTGAAGATATCTATCCATCCACTTGTCATTATCAAGGGTCCCTGTCCCCACCCCACCAAAGCAATTCGCAAATGTATGCAAATGAGACAATTTGAAAAAAAATATATTTTTGGATTGGGAGTTTCGGGGCACTGTAGAGATCATAAGTTTTTAATTAATTAATTAATGGGCCAGGAGGGTAAGTTTTTAGAGTAATTAATGGGCCTTGGGTCCTACCTTCACAGATCCTCCCAATAATCTCATCCCACGTGTTAGCTTCTTTTCTGGCAAATATTGCAGGTTTGCCTCCCTGCTTAATTATCAAAAAATTCGAAATCAATTTAATCAGCAAACTTTTATATGAATTCCGTGGAAGAATTTTGACAAGTCCAACTAGTTACGCTTTTATTTTTGGTTGTATAAATGAATAAATAAATAATAAGTTATCCTCTCTATTTTATATAGGGGCAGTTCTTTCCTTATTGGACCGCCTTATATTAAATAATTTGTTATATATTAAATAAAGAGCGCACTTAATCGATTTTAATAGCTTGTAAATGAAGAGCGTCCAAGGTGCTGAAAAAGAAAGTATATAAATAAAATAATCAAGCAAAGGGCCCAATGACGCAAACCCATGTGAGTTCATGAAGGTTTATGCATAAAAATAATTAGTGGATTCAGTGTACAATAATACAAATATTGACATACATATATACATAATTACATGATACATAAC
The DNA here is from genome assembly GCA_037975025.1 of Excoecaria agallocha. Classification (NCBI taxonomy): domain Eukaryota; kingdom Viridiplantae; phylum Streptophyta; class Magnoliopsida; order Malpighiales; family Euphorbiaceae; genus Excoecaria; species Excoecaria agallocha. The sequence goes on along the minus strand of CM075806.1, from coordinate 67,864,473 downwards.
GGACCAACTGCGTTATATTAACTATATTAATTATGTAATGCAACTTGCAACCACTTTCATAAGACATTCGGTGGCTAATATAATATACATAGAGAGCTAAATAATAAAAGCATTAATCAGACAGAATTTAGGTTACCATCTCATAATTCAAACCTTAACCAATAACCTGTCCATGCTAACAATCCATTTTAACCAAGAATTCAATTTTATATGTACATAAGCATAATAACTAAATATAACTGTAAACCAAAACCCCCACGCTGTTAATTATGGATGCTAAACTTTAGGTAATTTTCAACTAAAATTGTCAGCTCTTGATATATTCTCTTCACTTCGTTTTGCTAATTTTCAACTAAAATTGTCAGCATTGTTCAAAACATTCAACTGAAATTCAGCTCTCATCATGTAAAAATCATATGCTATATATCAAATTATAAAAAAAAAAGGGAAAATTAATCCATTGTTATTACTTTTTTATAAAATCGAAATTTTCGGAACATTTCCTTAATTTCCGTGTTTTAGTGAAAGTAACTAGCTAAAGCGAGACCGAGACCGAAGATACAACTCCTATCTATGCTAAGAGCTAAGTCGGGGTAGCGATACACATGTTCATATTGGCAGACTTCATGAATCGCATTTTCACATTAAATGGCATTCAAAACTAGCAAGATGACAGCCATTCTTATGAAATTGAAAGCAGAAAGATTTTCAGCCAAATTTTCCATCTATAAGTATTACTGTAACCCTAACACATACAATAATAAAGCAGAAGCTAGTTTACTCGAACTGCAATACAAGGGCATGCACAAATGAATGTTAGGATTCAGCACAAGTCTCAATCAGCAAAGAGACTAGAAATTGGAGGTTAATTCAATTTTGATTTGCACAATTCCTTGAGGTCAAGTGTACAAGAGACCAACATGAACATGAACATGAACATGAACAGGAAAAGCACCTCAGAAGTTATAAGCAAATATTCAAAAGTGACAAGAAACAAGACCGCTCACAGCGATCTACTTACTAAAATGTATGGTTTCCTGATAGGAAACGATAAGCCTAAAGCACATAGAAAATTAGGATAGGAGAACCACAAAATAAAAATTTCAGAGAGATTAGAAAATAAAAAACCAGTAAGTCCGAGGAACCTCAGCACACAAGTGGATACTTGGTACAAAAAATATCCAAGATGCCAAATTTCAAGCCTCAGCACCTCCAAGCTGAAGCTGAGACGAGCTCCTTCCTCTGCCAGCAAAGAACGAGAGAAGACTGCCTCTTTTCCACATGGAAACCCCTCACTGGAGTTCGCTGCACCAAGCACTCAGCTTGCGACTCAGCAAAGTTACTAAATTGGAATGGGGTCAATCCACACTGCAAAAACAGGCTCCTCCATGGACTTGTTCTTTCAAGGTGGCGATGGCGACCCATTATGATCTTTTCGATACTTGGTTGGACCAAGAACCTCTCAATCTTTTGTAGTGCTTCAATGTTCATATTCACGGCTTCCAGTGATTCCAGCAGACTTGCATATGATTGAATAGAATGATTAACATGGTGGGCAAATGGGAGGTCCGTCCTGTCACAACCTCTGTCCAAAGAGACAACAATTTTGGGTGATATCTGCTTCACAAAGCGAAGCACGGCAGGAAGAGATGATGGGTAATTAGAGAAAGGTCCAATTGGAAGATTCACAGCTAGAACTTCTTTCTCAGATAAACGAAGCGGCAATGAACAAGAACCAGAATTCAAGGATTCAATTCCCAAAATTTCAAGCTCAAATGGGATGCTGATTTCATTAGCAAAAACTCTTAAACTTTCCATAGTAAAACCAAGTTCCATCTCTTCATGGGAGGAAGGAGAAGCGAAGGCAGTAATTTTAAGAGAAGGAACACCTCCATTCCTCAAAGCCAGCTCTTGCATCAGAGAAGCCCACTGCCCTCCGAACCCAATATCAAAATCAATTAAATGAATTCTGTCATAACCCTCACAGGCTTCAAGGACGGCTTGATTGCAAGTAAAATTAGAAAACTGAAGAATGGGTGAGATATCAGAGAAAGACTTAAAAGCACCAATCTTCAAAATAAGACTGCTAGGGGATAAAGTACATGGGTTGGTGTTGCTGTTCATGTGAAGAAGTGACTGCAAAGCCTCTTTGAAATAGTAAGCAGCCCTAATATGAGGCTTACCGATGGAAAGAGAGAGCTGTTGATTGAGCCGCGCCAATATCCCTTGCGCGAGTGCCGGATTGCCGGTTTCGATCAGCTCTGCTGCTTGGCAAATTGGGTGAATTATCGCCTGCTGGAGCTGCTGGGCCGCCAATTCATCGGTCATATTTTTCTGCCTTATCGAACCCTGACGCAGCATTTGAAGCTGCTGTTGCTGAGGCTGTCGCTGGAGTAACAACTCAGACCTTGATTCTGGAAAAGGCACCACCTTTGGGGCTTGAATGTTGGCTCCAATGGGACCTGGATTTAGCCTCTTTGCTGGAGGTGGCGATAAGAGATTATGCTCTTGCAGCTGGGCATATGAATATGGCAAAAACATTGCTGGGTTCTGGCCAAACTGAGGATTGAGAATTTGCGGGTTCTCCTCTGTAGCCTCAATGGAGGTTGGTTGCTGCAGATGTTGAAACATACTCGGCAAGAAGCTTCCAGATGAAGAAGAAATTGCAGGATTCAAGTTGAGATTTTGGTTCAAGACAGAACCAATTCTTCCATTGTGACTGGGCGGAGAAATATCAGAAGAAGTTCCATGAGGAGTAGGGTCAATGCTGTTAATTAAGTTAGCGCTACTCATGTGTTCAAAGCCAAAACCCTGATCTACAACCCCAAAACCAGCATTGAACTCCGTATCCTGAGATCCAGCAGTCCCAGCTTGCAAAAGCTTGTTCAATCCCGCAGATGGGTCTTCAATCTCACCCATAATCAGCCTCAAAATAGACTGTTCTTGAGTAGGAGAACCAGGCAAAACACCCTCCCAGTCCTCCATTTTCAGCTGCCCAAATTTTTCAGTACTTGTATCTACAGAGGGAGCAGCCGGCGCCACACCGGCGGTGGTGTCGGTGTAAGCACCGGCACCACCGCCGTGACTTCCTCCTTGTGAAGAAGACAGTGTTAAGGATGAAGTTGGAGAGCTGGGACTTCTTCTAGCGTCAAGGACAGAAGTGGGCTCAGTGCCCACATAGCAGCAACTTTCTTTGGTATAGCTGTTTTGCCACTTTTGTTGCAACTGATGTTGATTTAGTGAGACTAACTGACGGAATGAATCTGGAGAAGAAGAAGAGAAATCTAACACCCCCTTCCCTTGAAAATCCTCAAAGGGTAGGGGCATCGCCTTCATCTAACAAATACAACAACAATGAAAAAACCCACAAACCCAACACGCCAAATCTCTCCAGTTTACTTTCGATTTTAAATGCAACAAAACAACAAATTGTATTGAAAAAAGACGATTACTTTAATGGTGGAAAGAAATTAGATTTCTTGACTAAGACAGTTTTAAATGCATGCAGAAGTCAGGAAACAACCATTTCAGCGCACACCGTAGCTTGCTTCTCTCTAGTAACCCCTCTCTCTCTCTCTCTCTCTCTCTCTAAAACTTATATAAGGCATGAAGAGAAAGGGAAGAAAAAGAAATGATTTGAGTGACCATTGTTATGTTCTTGGTTTTCTCCTTTCTCTTCTTCTGCTGTTTGCAGTGCTCTAATGTCTTCCTTGTGTTGCCTGCTATGGATGCGTGCAACATGTAAAAGCGGTAAAGTGCCCTTCAATCCTCCCTCTCTCTCTCTCTCTCTCTCTCTCCTTTTTCTATCACTTGTTTTTTTTCTTTTTTCCTTTTTTTTAATATATACTTTTTTTAATTGGCTTTTGTCCACAGATGGAGTCATCTCTCTGGTTAGGGTTTCTTTTACTCAACCTCCGTCAACCTCAAGTTTATGGCGCGTCGGAACAATTCTTTGCAGTAAATTCTCTACTTTTGTTTTTTCTATTTCCATCTTTTATCTACTCCGCTAAAGTGCTAAGTTTTCTTTTATTTTATCTCCTTCAGAAAAAATAACATTTGAATAATCATCAGATCTCATTATTTCTTTTTCAATCCATCTCAGTTTTTTTACTGCGAGCTCGGTTGGTTTGTGCATGATTTCCACGCTCGGGGAAGCACGTGGCTTTAACATTGTGGTATGCCCTTTTTTCTTTTACATAGACCCAACAAGACAAAGAAAAGTTAATCTGTCTCGGATTGTTTTTCGTAATGAAATCGAAATTCCAAAAAAGTCCTCTCGTAGTTTCCACAATATCAATCAATCCATTGCTTAAAGAAACAGAGTCGGGGGGTGTTATAGTACTTGCGCAGAAACAGGTTCTGCTGGCCTGGATTTCGAAAACTGAATCTGACGACCGGAGATAATGAGTGAGGCTTTTAGGAGTTTTTAGAAAATCGAGGCAGATTCAACGGTTGAGATATTTTGTTTTGAGTTATATGTTTATGGCTGTGATTTACAGTTGCTTCTGTCTTTTGTACAAAAAAAATAAAAGAACTGGAACCAGAGTTCGAGTCCTATTAACCAATGATTTTGGGCTCGTTGGATGTACTGTTCCTTTTTACTCGGGTAAAAAATATGTTTTATATTATTTTTCTCATATTATATAACTTTTTTTTTCTTATATTTGGATGTGTAATTGTTTTTTCTTTATCAATTAATAATAAAAAAATAAATTAGAAATAAATATTTTTTTTATAATTAAACTTAAATGTATGAAATGCTAAAAATATTAAAAATCATAACTTTCTAAATATAAAACCTTTTTTATGTATTAACTATTCAATATTCATCTGTAATAGAATTTTAATTTATTATTATTTATTTATGAGTTTTGATAATGTTTATTATTTGTAGAAATCACGTTTAATATGCTTACGTTTCATTTCAACCTACATGTTGAATCTTACCCAATGATATTATTGATTATCGGAACAAAATACTTTTATTTCAACCTTAAAGAATACCTTTAAGTGGAATATTAATTTGTCGTTTAGACATGCGAATACAATACGTAATTTTTTGTAATGTAAATTCGAATGTATAACTTTTTTTTTTTTTGAGAATAATTCTAATATAATCAATGACCAACAAATCCAAATATATACACATAAATTATTATAAAGTTTGTTTACTGTATACATATATTTTTACACATTTCTGTTCTTTCGTGAAGATTCTCCACTGATTTTAGATAATAACTTAACTGCTTGTATTTAATTTCAGATTTCAAAAAAAAACTATTAAATTTGGATTAAATTAATTTGACCTAAAACTTTCTTATTAAGAATTCTAAACTTGATTTGCTTTTTCCGCGCAGTGATTGATGAAAAAATAAATTAAATATTTGCCAATTAAAAAAAAAAAAAAAGAAAAGAAAAGTTAATGCATGCCCTTAAACTGAGTAATCCAATGACTGGATAGTTTATATTGCATTACGAAATGCGAACACCTCAAGTATTTCTCCGCTCCTATCTCTCTCCTGACTCCTCCATTGAAATTAACTTAAAACATTTGAGTTTATTAAAAAATAAAAATAAAAAAAGAAAGAAAGAAAACGTCAATGTCAAACATGCACTCACGGAATCCTAACCCTCCATCTCATCACCCAGTTAAATATATAAAAGACATTCGCATAGACCTGGATGAAGGTTGAATTTAATAGAATAGTCTCACGCATTATAAAAAAAAACAAGTTTTTGTGCTTTGAAAACAATAATAATAATAATAATAAATATCACACGGTATATATGCTACTGCATAAATTCACTCATAACTACAATTATTTAACAGATACTTTCGTTAATTAATTGAATGTCTAATTATTTTCATAAATTTATTAAAAGTATATGTAATACTAACTATATTACCTTAAGACTTATTTAACCAAATATTTTTTTTAAAAAATGGATATTAAAATTTTATCATGCTTAAAAGATTTAAGTCTTGGTTGGCCGATGTCCAAGTTCCAAGGTCCAGGTTAACGTAGCAGAATGATAATTAATTGATTTATGGCGACAGAATGTTGTACCTCTATTTAGATGACAATTAAGAGTTGTGCACTAACTCAACACGCAAAAATCCAAATTATCATACACGTTGATTGATGAAAGCTACATTAACTTAATGGTTTTTCATTTCAACGGTTGCTATCAAAATTTCCAATTTTCTACTCATCATTTTTCTTACATTGAGTATTGAATCGGTTTCACTCCCCACATTAAATATGTAGTGTCGTTTTCTCTATGCCATCTCCAATCATGGATGATGCCAATTACTTGTGCGGAAAAATAGAAATCCAAATTGACTCAATGCTACCAAATTCAAACATGTCTTCAAAACCCATTGGCCATTGGCACAGGAGAGTTGAAAAATGCTGAATTTTATAAAAATAATAAAAAAATGACCTATTGAATTCTAATTTTATTATACTATATCCCAGTTTAAGATTGTTTAATTTTCCCTTAAATTCAAGCGTCAACAAAGAGATAAAGTGAAAAATGAGAAGTACTGTGGTAATGTTGGAAATTGGAGGATAGAGTATAAAGTTTAATTGTTTTAAAACAAGGTTGAATTTGAAATATTGGGTAAATGATGTTAGAAAAGTAAGGAGAGCAGGTCTGCCCTTAACTGTTTAGGGAAGCCGTGATTTGGACATGTCGCCAAGAAAAAGCCTGGACTCCACTTAGTCTCCAAAAATATATATATGTTCAACAATGATCAAAATAAAGGGACATTATTTCCGTGCCCAACAATATAAAACATTTCATAATGCCAAATTTCATCACGAAATGCTACATATAGATAAATTGGTAAAAAATATATATATAAAATATTTGTCTTATTATCGAATTGGCCTGTACATAACTCATGTATCCAACATTAGGTATTGCGAATTTTTCATTATTATTGATAATATTCAAAATAAAATTAATTATAAGGTTGATTCATTAAAAATTCATGAAGAGGTCTAAGACCAAAAGCCCAAAAAATCTAACAATCAAAGCTATAAATTTGACAGATATATCTATAACAAAGGGGGGCTCCCTCTCTAGACTCTTTATACACTCTCTCTCAATTAAGCTTTCTCTCCACACTTCGATAGCTAACTTAGGCATCGGAGCTCAAAAGACCGACAAGACCGGGCTAGTTTCCTTTTTTGCAGGTCATTAAAGCCCCATTCACCATGACCGGCGATCTCTTCTTCTACGGTAAAATTTTGTGTTTTATCATTTGGTGCTTTCATCGAGAGTTGACGCCGGATCTGAGCTACTCAGCCTGAAATCAAAGAATAATGATGTTCATCCCAAGGCTGCTTTTTAAAGGAGTTTCAACGCCAAACTTCAGATCTACTATTGCCCATCTGTAAAAGAAAAATACATGAAAAGATCTTGAGCTTTATTTCACAGAAAAAGTCTAGATCTAAAAAATATTGAGCTTGATCTCACAATAAAAGTTTAAATCTAAATGATCTTGAGTTTCTTTTCAAATGAAAGGCCTAGATCTAAAGATCTTGGATTTGATCCTGCAAAAAAGGCAAAGAGAGAAGTGATACGGGTTCTGTGTCTCAAGAAAAATAGAGCAAGGTGGCAACCAAACTCACCGGAGAGGCCCCACCGGACAAAATTGATGGTGAAAAAACAGTAGGAAGAACAAACAAAGCCGGAAAGCGAAAATCAAAAAGCAATTTTTCAGTGGGTACATGCACTCAAATTTCGTAAATGACTAGCATTGACTGCAAACCCATCTCTATCTCTTAAAAGATACGATGGACAGGTCTCACCTCTACAACAAAAAAGCATGTGATTACCTACCACACCTTTAAAGATCTGAAAAGATATATGTCGAAAGTCTTTTTAGCCCAACACCAAGTATGTATATTAAGAATTTATTTAATTGTTCTTTTAAGTTTATCGAATGGAAAAATTTCGATCGCTCGGATATGGTTATATCTCCGTCAAGATCGGATCGAAAGACCATCCACCGCTAAGAGCGAATCGGATCGAAAAATCGTCCATCACCAATAATGGATCGGATGGATAAATTTCGATCGATCGGATCATTTCGATCGTTATCTCTCTGCCAAGAACGGAATTTGTAACACCCTTGCTGAACAGTCTGACCGAAACCAGTGTTGAGTTGGAAAAATTTTTTTTTTTTCCTACACGAACCATTTGACAGATACTGGTCATTGACCAATAAGAGCAATCCACTGAGTGACCATTCCAAAATCAGCAAGATTTTCTTTTGAATCTTAACTATCCCATCGACTCAGGCTTGTCCAAAAAAAAGAAATACTTATAACTTAAGTAAGCCGATAATCTATAAGTCCAAGTGACTAATCATCAAATAAAAATCCGGCAATATAACGTCTAAAAACTTATCTAATCCACCTGAAAAACAGACAATTCTCTCAGCCCCTCAGGGGCACAACAATACTAAAATAACTTCATCATACATCCATTCTCATTATTAATCATAAATCCTAAGATGATTCAATATTACAAATTACATTCTTAAACCGCTATAACATTCCAAAGTAAAGAACAATATACATTAAAATCATCTCGCTACAACTGTAAACCCTGATGGAGATCTGCCCACACTAAATTCTTTCTTCTGATAGTTGAGCCATAGCAGCTGCTAACCCAAACAAGCTTATTCGGTTACCTACACGGATCACAAAACCCGTGCTAAGCTATAAAGCTTAGTGGGGAACAAAATATTCTAAAGATAATCTTTTAACATGTAATATCAATTATACAAATACAAAGTTAATAACATTCTTAATAGATACCTTCAATTATCTTAGATTCCAGTTCTTACATTCAGTAATAAATCATAAGCATAAGCAATAAAACATCTTATTCATATAGATAACAAAACTTAATAACTCAGTAAGCAATTCATCATTAATTGTTACCTCAAAAGACGTTGGCATAATTCTTTCATACCTATACATCATTTAAAACATAGCATGCATTCTAAATTCACTTTCAGGTAATCATTCAAATAATCTTAACATCATAGTGTCATATAGTATATACTTAATCGATAACAGAATGATATACATATCCAATCATAGTGTCATATAGTATATACTTAATCGATAACAGAATTAGAGAATCACATGTTCATCAATATTATAACTTGCAATTTATTATCCATTTAATGTACTTATACAAGAGGATAATTCTTATGCATATTAATTCTGAACTATAACATTTCTTATCTTTTATACTTTTTAACTCATTTTCATATTAATGCCCTTAGTACAGTGCAGACAGAAAACACTCAGACCGGATACACAGGATGTGGACCCCATGGGTCACATACAGACTGAAAAATGATCTCAAAGACCATTTTTCCACGTAGCAGATACCAAATACAAACAGAAGTTATGGTGATCCTACCATAACTAAGCAAGTCGCCATGACTTGCACCGCGGTACAGAATCCCTATGGCCAGCCAATTATATCCTGAGCTAGTTTTTACTGCCAGACTATTTTCTAAGGGCGCAAAAGATCACTTGCTTTCAAAACTTTTATCAAATTTCTCATCATTTCAATTCCTGGATTATTTCCAATCCAGAAAATACAGTTATTCAGAATATTCAATATTCTTATACAGTTTGTGAATCATCATTCACATATGTCATGAATTATTTCACAATAATTCAGCAATTTCTCTTTACATTACTCTTCAGTCATCAAAAGAGTTTAGTTAATATACATTCTTTCAATTTACTTTTAAACTTTCAGATAACCATATATTAACAATACTTGTCATAAAAATTTATGCATTGCTAGACTGCTTTCATGAACATGAAATCATATATAATCTTATCACATCCACTATGAGTGTTTAAAACAGTACATAAACACAGTCATTTCAGAAAGACGTACCTGCATGGTTCATTATAGCCATGTCACCTGCTCTATTGTACTCAATTCAATCACAACATATGTATTCAACCAATACATCAAATACATATATTCAGTGACAAATCTGATATCAATATCTACCTACACCATTTCATAGCATTTTATCGTCGATCTTCTCATGATACCATAAGAGTGTAAACATAAAACTATGTCTACTCCATTTATAATAATGCTATTCATTTTGTTATTCAAGTATCAAACAAATATTCATAAAGAAACGAGCATTTTCCAATATTTCTCAATTCATTATATTTTAAGATATTTCCATTCTTTACATGTTTGTCTCACATTTATACTAATAGCTTACTACTATACTAATCACATTCTCACTTGTTTTGTATTAAGACATTATAATCTTCAATTACCGTATATTAAATTCCAAATAATCATTTTTCTACTCTATCATGATCTCTTACGTATCAAATAACTTCTTTATTTAATATCTTAGCAAATTGCATCATGAAAAATAATAGCATATATGAAGCTAAAATACTTCCTAACCCGATACTTATACAAGTTTTATAGTAAGAAATGAGAATAAAACTTAAGTTAATTTTTTTACTATCTCCAAAGAGTTATCTCTTATTCCTTTTTGTCTTAATCAAATACTGTACATGTAACTAATTTCTTAAACTTTAACCCTCATTACCTAATCACCTTTCTTTTACTAAACTGAAAGTTATGTAATGATAGCAACAACGACTATTTGATATAATTTCTTATTATTATAATAGTCCTCTTACTGTACTATAGTTGTATCAAATCATATATTCATAGAGTATATCTATATATCATTATGCCATCATACTTCAAATTAAACTTATTTAAAAACAATCTTAATAATATTGATTCTTTAGTTATCTAAGTTCAATCATAAATCAACTGGCAAAAACTATACTTTTTTATTGCCAAATTAATCATTAGCTTTTAAAATTTCTCTATTGGAAACTCAATCATGAATTCCCTTTATGCTTTCCAACTAGGCAAAGCCTAGAACAATGATTAGTAAATCACCACATTAAATTTACTAATGATATCAAAGATAAACCTTTAACACATAATTCAATTAACTTATTTAATTTATAACCAAGGAATTGTAAGACTGCATTCTTTTTACAATTCATTTCACAAACTTCAAAGGATAACAGATATTCTATTTGTATATATCAACATATTTTTCCCTTCATTCCATGTTAACCAAGTTCAACGTCACTTCTATTAATAGGTATAATTCATTATTTGTTCAATTATACCATTAACACTTAATTCGAATTGAACTCAAACTCTATCTCGCCTAATTCAGCCTAATTAAATTCATTGCAACTATTATACTTTCAATTTCGTATACAAATCTAAGTTCAGACAGAGCATAAAGTGATTAGCAGAAAACCGTACACTGCCGAAATGCTTACTATATCATCATTCATTCCTTTTCCCATGAAAAACTTCTTCCAAAAACTAGTGTTTGTTAAGTCCGATTATAATAATCAACCCTGAACTGATTATTTCAATAGTAAACTATCCATAGGAGATGTCATTATATAATTGATTTCTTACATATTTTCTTGACCAAATTAGATGCTTAATGATAACATAATTTGCTCACTAACGATACACTTTGCAAAAACTTCTAGTTTAGTTGTCAACTTGGCCATAACAACATAAAACAATCTAATCAAATTTCATTTCAAAACTATACACAAAAATTAATCTATTAAAATAGTTCCCATACCGTAAAATCGAAGCCCAGAATGTCCTCTCCAATCTGTCTATTCGGAACCTCACCGAAGCCTCGCCGGAGACCCGCCAGAGACCGGTCGGAGCCTCACCGGAGACCCGCCGAAGCTTCCCACCTGAAGCCAGAGTCGCCGGTACCCCTCCGGTGGCCTTCATGCGCCCCAAGGCGTCGTGATTTGGTCGGAAAGCCGCCTGGAACCGCCGGCTGCCACAACTCCGATCTCCACTTCGCCGGCGAGCGGGGACGATCGGCGACCACCGAAAGAGCCGCCTCAACCTCACGATCCCACCGGTGCCGTCAGCCCCTACCATTGCCGTCGGGGATCGCCGGAAAAAGGAGGAGAACAATCTGGTCGAAAAGAAGAGAAAAATGAACACACCGTCGCTGCCGGAGGAAAGGGACGGCGAGGGGAGAGGCCGGTGGCCGAGGTGGTGGCAGCCGCACCGATCGCCGGCCAGAACGCCGTTGATCGGCGCCAGCGCCTCCCCTCCGCTCCTTCCTCTTCCTTCCCCGATCCCCACTCCTTTCTCCTCCTCCTCTTTCTTTGTTTTCTTATTTCTTTATTTTCTTTTAACTCCTTTCTTTTCTTTTAAACCACACAACCTTCTTTAAATCTCACTATTACCTTCTTTTTATTACAACCACACAAATCCCCTTATCAAAACTCACCTTTTTATTATTATTATTGATATTAATTTTCACAATATATTGGAATTTTCATAATTTAATCCTTACAAATTGGTACTAATATCCAATATAATAAATCCGAATTTTTGGGGCGTTACAGAATTGGATCGGAATACCATCCATCGCCAAAAGCGGATTGGATGAAAAAATTTATATCGGTCGGATATGGTTATCTCTCCGTCAAGAGCGGATCGGATCGGAAGACCATCCATCGCCAAGAGCGGATCAGATCGAAAGACTATCCATAGTTAAAAATGGATCGGATGGATAATATCTCTCCGCCAAAAGCGGATCGGATCGGAAGACCATCCATCGCCAATAGCGAATCGGATGAATAATATCTTTCCGCCAATAGCGGATCGGATAAAAAAATTCTAATTAGTCGGATATGGTTATCTCTCCATCAAGAGCGGATCGGATCATAAGACCATCCATCGCATAGAGCAGATCAGATGTGATTTTTTTTACCGCCAAGAGCGGATCAGATCGAAAGACCATCCACCTTTAAGAGCGAATCGGATGTGATTTTTTTCACCGCCAATAGCAGATCGGATGTGGTTATCTCTCAGACAACATAAGCAACCGTAAAGCAGTTTAGTAAATATTTATAAAATTATTTGCACAATAAAATTGTAAAAATTATTTGCAGGATAAAAATTATAAAACGGGTAACTCCCAAAGACAAGATTTTTCAAACGGGTAACTTTTCATAAGTGTGTAACTCCCAAAGACAAGGTATTTTCCAAGCAGGTAACTCCCAAAGACAAGATATTCTCCAAACGGATAACTCCCAATAAGCGGGTAACTCCCAAATTTATCGAGCTTTCGATCTCAAAGATCGAATTGCGCTAAGGGGGACTAGTGATAATACCCAAAATAAAATTAACTATAAGGCCGGCCCATTAAAGGCCTATGAAGAGGTCTAAGACCGGAAATCCAAAAAATTCAACACTCAAAGCTATAAATTTGACAGGTATACCCATAATAAAGGGGCTCTCTCTCTCTCTCTAAACTCCTTATACTCTCTCTCTCCATTAAATTTTCTCTCCCTACTTTGATAGCTAACTTAGGCATCGAAGCTTAAAAGCCTGACAAAATCGGGCTAATTTTCTTTTTTACAGGTCATTAAAGCCTTTTTCATCATTGCCGATGATCTCTCATTCTACGATAAAATTTTATGTTTTATCAATTATTTATTAATCTTAAATATTCACCAATAAATTAGAGGAACCTCAGCAGCAAAACCACTAAAAGATTCACAGCTACTTCTTTCTATGAAATAGGAAGAGGCAATGAACAATAACCAGAATTCAAAAGGTTCAATCCAACACCACCTAAATATATACTTTGTATCTTTCCACTTATATTTAAGTAGACTGCAGAACGATGTCTATTAATCTTGTGTATTGCTTGGACTATGATTTTCACTTGGATAATTATACAAATTAATCAAAAACATTTGAAAAAATGCACAAAAATGGTATAAGAAAAATACAAAAATAAATAAATAACTTGAATTTTTGGTTGATTGCAGAAGGCACACATAATTTCACAAAATAAACAAAGAAATATTAAGAAGAGATTTGAGTGGGGTTTGTTTTGTGAAGAAGAAGAAGAAGAAAAGAAGTATATGCAATTAAAGAATGCAAAGGAAATTAAATAAAAAAAAGAAACATGAAAAAGGACATAAGAAGTGAATGTTGGGTTGACCTATGTGTATGCATATGGATAATTAAAATCAATGTTATTAAAATCGGATCGGATAAAAAATCGACAAGGCTGAGGGTTCGTAGTTCTATCGATTCAACCGAATTCAATAGGATTTTTTTTATTTTTTAAAATATTATTAATTAATATAATTTTATAAATACTATTGCATATTATTATTCATTACACTAAGACCACATTAACAAATGACCAAATCCTAATATGAAATGATAACAAATGATCATATCCTAATATGAAATGAATTTATAAGGGAATATATATTTAAATAGTATAAATAATATTAATTATTTTTTGACTTTTTTGTGTATGTAGTTTAATTATTTTAAATTAAACGGTAAGAGGACGTAAGTAATTTTTTATTGTTCAATTTGATTTCATTGGAGGGAAGTTGAGTTTACATTTATCAAACTATCTAACGATTGAAATAAATTAAAAAAAAAAAGCAAAAAATAATATAAAGATCAGAGTATGACAATAAAATAAGAAACCACAAAATGAAATTAAAAATAATTAAAGAAAATAAAAATAAAAATACTAGTTACCACAAATTAAAATTAAATTAATTAAAGAAGGAAAGTAAATACATAAGGTTGTAGTGGTGTAGTGGTTATCATGTTAGTCTTACCATTACAAGGTCCCTAGTTTGATCCTAAGTAGCGTGAAAAATAAGCAGTTAATTTTTTTTTTTGCTTTTCCACATTAAACGATTTTGTCATTTTAGAAAAAAAACTCGATTCTGGCCGGTTTGTCGATTTTTCGGTTGTTACTGGTTTTTTTCAATTCGGTTATTTTAGTTCGGTTTTTATTAGCTGAACCAACCAGATGGCCTATCGGTTCATGATTAATCCTGTTCGACCGGCCGGTCCGGTTCGGTTTTAATAATATTGATTAAAACCACAACACAAAAGCAATAGAAGATGATAAGAGAAAAAGAAAAACTTAGGATTTTGAAACTAGCAAACAAAAATCCATGCATAAAAATAGAAAGGACTGGACACCAATCTCCACTATAAATTTCATATTTACTCCACGAAAATGTAAATGAGACAGATCTTGAAGATGGATGGGCAGACCAATGAGATTACCTTTGTATTGTGTTAACATTAATGGAGATGGCTATTGGCCCCACCATCAGTACCTTTCGCAATCATATGAGTGGTGGCTTTTGGCATTTAAAAGAAAATAAACAGAAGAATTTGGTAATTCAAAAAATAGATATATATATGTGTGGAATGTAAAGAATGCGTTGTTCCCAAGCTGACTAATAAATAAATGGAAAAAAAAAAGAAGATAAATACATAACATATAAGAGAAGAAAAGATTGCAATGACCTTTTCTTGCACACGCACATGAATTTTTCGATATAGTATATCAATGTTAAATAGTAAACTTTATTATTATTATTATTATTCTCTGAACAAATTATGATATTTATATAATGTAGACAAATTTAATCCCTTAAAATTTAGGGTTTAGTCATTGACCCACACGCACAACAGTAAACCGGAAATTGTAGTGATGCAATTCGAGATTGGCAGAGGACAAAAACTGGCAAAATAAAAAGAGTTTTTTCAGTCTTTAGCATAAATTATAAATATTTTGTTTGCTGAAGCATTAGTTACCGAATTCCTCGCTCCTCGGACACTGGCTCAAGACAAAAGTGCTTACCTCAAACTCCTTCACCAACCAAAAGTTGTTCATCATTAATTATAAAAGGTTTAATTAATAACCGCTTTCTTTTTTTTTTTTTTTTTTCCACATAATGGTTTAAGCTCATACTTCCTGTAGTTAATAGCCATTTTTGAGTTTTTTTTTTATTTTTCCAATAAAAAAAATTGGGAAAAGCATACTACTCTTATAAGTGGTAGTCCGATGTATATCCGTGTGTATTTAAAATTTATAAGTTGTGATATGCACGCAATCGAACAGTTTAAATATAATATTACATCTTACTTTTACAAAAAAATTGGTTAAATTTAGAAAATTTGGATAGTTATTTATTTACCTACTAATAATTTACTTATTTGACTTGGTGTTAAATTATCTTTTATCTTGAATGCTAAATATGCAATATAATTAAAATGTTTGAGCTCATAATATTGTAAATTTAAATATTGGTAGACATTATTATTAAGTGATAAAATAAGCTAAAAGTAGTTTCAAAATCATGGCCTATTATATATAAAGGGAATCATTTGAATTTTGTAGTCTAGTTGAAATCCTCCTAAAAAACTTATAAACTGATAATATGCAGCTCAACAATAATTTAATTACCTTTTAATAGTGTGTTATTTAATCAGGAATAAATTCTCCATCCAATTTGATCTAATGATAAGTAAATATTTGACCAGATAAATAAATTTCTTGAAATTTATTCAGGGGTTAATTTGTAATTATTCATAAAAAAAATGAAAGTTTTGACTAAATTTGATTAGATCCTGTAAATTATAACTTGATTATCAATCATGTTAGATATTGCAAATTTTTTTTTTCTTCCCTTGTCTTGATATTTTGGTAGCAAGCATCCAATCCAAGTGTACAAAGCAGTCGTCATGTCTGATTTGTTGTATTGACCGTACACGTGGCACCTAGTAGGATGATGACCATTCATTCTGGTTTTTGGGCCCTACTAGGTAAGTTGCTTAAAGAGCTGAAGATATGTATCTATCCACTTGTCATTATCAAGGGTCGTTGTCCCCACCCACCAAACCACAATTGCAACCACATGAGACAATTTGTCACATTTTGATACACTGCGAAGGATGATAGTTTTCTGTTTCTCTTGTTTCGGAAGTTTTAATTAGTGGACTTCTGGACCCACCTTAACTTATCTTATCCAATAAGATTATTCCACGTGTCATTTCACGTCTTTTCCCAATTTCCGCGTTGGCAAATTTTCCAAACTGCGAGCGCGGTCCACCCAATGGAGCAATGGACCGTGTTTCTTTCCTTTCGATTCAACTTTTTTTTTTTAAACAGATTAAATTAAATAAATTCGTATAAGATGTTATTCTTTGTATTTTAACCCAATAATTTTCAAGTTCAGCGTGAAAATAAGGATTGAACTTCTCTATTGCTGAAGCTGTATGAATTCCTTCCTTCTTTGGAAGAATTTTGAAGTTGCCCTATGGAGGAGGAAAAGCACAACAACATATATTTATGTTTTTTATTTCTTTTTAATTACAAAACCAGTTGGGCACATCTTGCAAGTTTTGTAATAGAATATCAGAAAAACACTGCTTCTTTTGGAAGAATTAAGATGATATGGAACATTCTTACTAGTGCATATAAATAAATAAGTAAAATAAAAGTAAATTTATTTTGTTTGAAATAACTTAATCGGAATGAAATGCTGTAGGCGTGTATCTCACTCGTTTAATTAGCTAGATGGATGCATGCAATTCTACTGTTTAGATACGTGCGCACATGATCACTATTCAATCTACTTCTTGGCCATATTTCAGAAAGGAAAAGGTTGAATTTTTGCGGCCCTTAAAAAAATTCACATGTATTCTCATGAATGCAAGATGGCTTAAGTTAATCTGACTGCATGAGAGTTCCTACATTAATTAATTTCATTACACTTTGAATTTTACATTCTAAGTTTTCATTAAGTTCTCTAAATTAATTTTGCAGTGCCCGTCTTCCAATTTTGTGTTTCTTGGAATAAATAGATAATAAAACTATTTATGGTGATTAGGCCTTCTTTAATAAATGAAGAAATGGACAATAAGGTATCCTCTCAGTTTTTTTGAGGGGCAGAGCACTAGCAGTGCTTTCGTTATTGGACCACTTCACTTTTTTGTTTTTTTTTTTGCCAACTTCGGACCACCGGCTCATCTCCCTACTAATTAAAAATAGACCTCACCATATAACTCAACAGTTAACATTAATATATATATATATATATATATATACATACATACATTTGGAGAAACATTAATAATAATGTTAACAAAGGTTGTTAGCCGAGCTATGAGAACATTTCATTGTCAATATAACCGACATTTATTGACCATTATTTCATTGTCTCTCTCCACCTGTCTCAATACAGCAACATATGGCCTCCTCTACATCCTAAAATTATGGTTGTATATTAAACAAAACTAAAGTGCATTGTTAATCAAATTATAAATAATCAAGCAAAGGGTCTAATGATATAAGACCCATGTGAGTTCATGAAGTTTATGCATAAAAATAATTATGGGTTTAATGTATAATAATACAAGTGTTGGCACACATAAATATATATATTATGAAAAACAATTGGCCATTTGTTAAAAAATTTACTAAATTAATTATCTATTGCAATTTCCACCCACCTTAACAGGCATTTGGCGACTAATTTAATAAAAGTGTGCATCGGTAAAGCTAAATACTAATGCATCTATCAGAGAATTTAGGCCAATATCTTATCATTCACACAGAATTTAAGCCACCATCTTATCATTCAACGATACCTTCAGTTCCAAAAACACATCATCCTGAACCAAAACCAATGCTGATCTTGTCTAGAGAATGTGTATTTGAACCCTTATAACTAAAAAGAAAAATTCCATTAAACTAGAACACCTTTCTGTCTTCTCATCCTTTTGCCTAATTTTCAACTAAAATCACCGATCAGCACTGTTCAAAAGATTCAGTAGCAGAAAAAATGTGAATCTATACGTGAATCTCTAATCATTTATGAGAAGGAAAAATGAAAATAATCTCAACTCTTGGCCTCTATTTGTGCTAATTAAGAGGTAAGCCAGAGCAGCAATGTATGTCCACATTGAATTAAAAAGTTAACGAAGACGTGTATCTGTTTTAATACTTCCCAGCTGAAAGGATGGCAAACATTTTTATGAAATGAGAAACAGAAAGGTTTTTAGCCAAAACTTGCAACCAAAAAGCAGGTCATAAAGAATAGCATAGCTCATGAAATACAATCATATTGCAGATGGTTACAGGAGAAGCATTGCCATAACTCTATGGCATGTAAAAATCCGCCTACAATTTCAAATCAGGAGCAAGTTACTGGAACTGCAAAAGTGTTAGGAGAACATTTGTCAAAGACAAAGTTTTGAAAGTTCAATTCTGATTTCCACATTTCAATGATGTCAAGTTTACAAGAGATCACCTTGAACATGAACAGGAAAAGCACCTTAAAAGTTATAACCAAATATCAAAAAGTGATAGGAACCAAGAAACTGCACAGTAATCCAGTTACTAAAATGTTAGGTTTCTTGATTGGAAATAATAAGCCTAAGGCGCATAGAAAATTAGCATAGGAGAACCACAAACCACAAAAATTTCAGAAATACTAGAAAATTGAAAGTAAGTTAGAGGAACCTCAGCAAACAACTGGCTAATTGGTAGAACCAATATCCAAGATGCTACATTTCATTCCTCAACACCTCCAAGCTGAAGCTGAGACGAGCTCCTTCCTCTGCCAGCAAAGAACAAGAGAAGACTCCCTCTTTTCCACATGGAAACCCCTCACTGGAGTTCGCTGCACCAAGCACTCAGCTTGCGACTCAGCAAAGTTACTAAATTGCAATGGGGTCAATCCACACTGCAAAAACATGCTCCTCCATGGACTTGTTCTTTCAAGGTGGCGATGGCGACCCATTATGATCTTTTCGATACTTGGTTGGACCAAGAACCTCTCAATCTTTTGCAGTGCATCAATGTTCAAATTCACAGCTTCCAATGATTCTAGCAGACTTGAATAAGATTGAATAGAATGATTTACATGGTGGGCGAATGGGAGGTCCGTCCTGTCATAGCCTCTGTCCAAAGAGACCACAATTTTGGGTGATATCTGCTTCACAAAGCGAAGCACACCAGGAAGAGATGATGGATAATTAGAGAAAGGCCCAATTGGAAGATTCACAGCTATAACTTCTTTTTCTGATAAGCGAAGTGGCAATGAACAAGAACCAGAAATCAAGGATTCAATTCCCAAAACTTCAAGCTCAAATGGGATGTTGATTTCATTAGCAAAAACTCTTAAACTTTCCATAGCAAAACCAAGTTCCATCTCATCATGCGAGGAAGGAGAAGCAAAGGCAGTAATTTTAAGAGAAGGAACACCACCATTCCTCAAAGCCAGCTCTTGCATAAGAGAAGCCCATTGCCCTCCAAACCCAATATCAAAATCAATTATATGAATTCTGTCATAACCCTCACAGGCTTCAAGGACAGCTTGATTACAAGTAAAATTAGAAAACTGAAGGATAGGTGAGATCTCAGAGAAAGACTTAAAAGCACCAATCTTGAAAATAAGACTGTTAGGGGATACAGTACATGGGCTGGTGTTGCTGTTCGTGTGAAGAAGAGACTGCAAAGCCTCCTTGAAATAGAAAGCAGCCCTAATATGAGGCTTACCAATGGAAAGAGAGAGCTGGTGATTGAGCCGCGCCAATATCCCTTGCGCGAGTGCCGGATTGCCGGTTTCGATCAGCTCTGCTGCTTGGCAAATTGAGTGAATTATCGCCTGCTGGAGCTGCTGGGCCGCCAATTCATCGGTCATAATTTTCTGCCTCATCGAACCCTGACGCTGCATTTGAAGCTGCTGTTGATGAGGCTGTCGCTGGAGTATTAACTCAGGCCTCGAATCTGGAAAAGGCATCACCTTCGGGACTTGACAGTGGGTTCCAACGGGACCTGGATTTAGCCTCTTTGTTGGAGGTGGCGACAAGAGATTATGCTCTTGCAACTGGGCATAGGACAATGGCAAAAACATTGCTGGGTTCTGACCAAACTGAGCTTGATTTTGGTTTATCGTAACCAGAGAATTAAAAATCTGCGGCTTCTCCTCTGTAGCTTCAACGGAGAGTGGTGGCTGCTGATGTTGAAACATGCTTGGCAAGAAATTCCCAGCTGAAGTAGAAATTTGCGGATTCAAGTTGGGATGTTGATTGAAAACAGAACCAATTCTCGCATTGTGACTGAGCAGAGGAAAATCAGGAGGAGTCCCATGAGGAGAAGGGTTAACGATGTTGACTAAATTAGCAGTATTCATGTGTTCAGAGCCAAAACCCTGATCTACAACCCCAAAACCTGTATTGAACTCCGTATCCTGAGATCCAGCAGTCCCAGCTTGCAAGAGCTTGTTCAATCCTGCAGATGGGTCCTCAATCTCACCCATAATTAGCCTCAAAATAGACTGTTCTTGAGTAGGAGAGCCAGGCAAAACACCCTCCCAGTCCTCCATTTTGAGCTGCCCACATTTTTCCGTACTTGTGTCTACAGAGGGATTCCCAGAAACAGCTGGCGCCACACTGGTGGTGGTATGGGTGGAGGCACCGCCACCACCGCCGTGGCTTCCGCCTTGTGAAGAAGACAGTGTTGAGGAGGAAGTTGGAGGACTAGGACTTCTTCTAGGTTCAAGCACAGAGGTGAGCTCAGTGCCCACATAGCAGCAACTTTCTTTGGTGTAGCAGTTTTGCCACTTTCGTAGCAATTGATGTTGATTTTGTGATACTAGGTGTGGCAATGAATCTAGAGAAAAAGAAGAACAAGAAGCGAAATCTAACACCTCCTGCCTTTGAAAATCCTCAAAGGGTAGGGGCATGGCCCTCATCAACCAAAAACAGCAATAATGAGAGTTTCCAAAACCAAAAGCTTTACTTACAACTTAAAGAAGACTGTTTTTAATGGAAAACTGAAATGGGATTTCTTGAAGGAAACAGCTTGTTAAATGCATGGAGAAACAATTTTCAGCACAGAGCTGAGCTTCTTCTATGGCAACTCTTTCTCTCTCCATAATTTACATACAGCATGAAGTGATTTTGTGGCCATGTTTTAAATGTTGTTTGTTCCGTGGTTAAGATTGGTAGGTTTCTTCTCTTCTTTTCTTCTGGTTTTTGTTGTACTCTGTCTTCCTTGGGTTGCCTGCTATGGATGCGTGCAACATATAAAAGTGGTAAAGTGCCCTTCAATCCCTCCGCCTTTTTTTTCTCTCTGTAGTTTTTTTTTTCTGTATTTTTTATTTATACTTTTTTATGTGGCTTTTGTCCATAGATGTAGTTATCTCCCCTGTAGGCTTTCTTTTTAACTCTCCCTATCTCACGCTCCATTTCATGGCGCGTTACATCAATTCTCTCTACAGGTAATTCTCCATTTGTTTTTGTTCCATCTGTTTTTTCCAGAGTATATTTGCATATTAAATTCTTTTTTATTGTTCATTAAAAATTATTATATTATTTTATTGCACAATTATAAAAGAATGATCATTTTTTAAATTACTAATTTGGTATTTTTTTATTTGGATAAAATTTTCCCTTTTTAATTATAACCTTCATTATTATTTATAATTCTTTAACGTATCATTTATAATTTTTAATATATCCTTTAATATATTCTTTACAATTTCAAACATATCCTTTAAAATTTGTTATCCTATAATACTCTTCCTACACATGATTTTGTAAAAAATTATACAATTTATCCTCTATAATCAGACACTATAATTAATGAGCTATGGTGAAATTCCATCCATTGAAATCAATATTTCGAAAATAAAAGACAATAATCATGAATTAACATGCCAAAATCAGATCTAATGCTAAAATTTAAATATAAAGTTGTGAAAAATATTTCAAAATTAGTTTCAACCGTAACTTCAGAAAAGCTATAGTTTTAAAAGTAGAATAGCTTCTCGCGAATACTAAGAGCTCATGCTATAGATAAATCAAATATATCAGAAAAATTTTAATGCTAGCTGCTAAGAAATTTCCTTCATGATCAGCAGTTGCACCAGTGTTCACCTTAATCATACGAAGGGGAGGAGGCTGCTATGTATCCATGTGCATACTAGAGTTCAAAGACGAAGAAATAGTGTTCAACTTGACAGATATCGATGAATGCAAAATATTTGATGCCATATATATAGACAATTGCAAAACTAGAATATTGCGGATTATGCCAAAGACATTCATTTTTGTGTTTCTAAATACCCCGTCGTAAAAGAGATAATAGAGTCACAATTTTCAGCTGAGAGACTTGTGAGAACGGATCATTGAACTCAAGAAAATTATTCCTAGGAAACCAATGATTGACTGTTGCTTTGCTTCTTTTGCCCAATTACAATGAACCAAAGCACTCATCATTAGATTTAGAAGAGTTGCAATTAAGGCGCAAATTATCAGTTTCAATTACCTTTACTGCAAGTAAACTTTTCATAAAGGGATAAGCTTTCCCATTCAAGTTTTTCATCTTTAATGGAATTTGGTGTCTCCAAAATTTTTCAGGGACAAAACTTATCGAAAATCAACAGAAATTTTATAAAATTGACAATAAACACTCTTTGATTGTGTAAAAACCCGACTTATCCAAACTCAACGGAAACTAATCACTTTTCCTTTTCCACACACACACATAGCACTTTTACTTTACTCCATCAAAGAACTAAAAATTACATTTACTTTGTCATCTAGTTCAATAATCATGAATGTCATTCATACATGTGGCATATATAAAAGAAGGATAGGCGGTTGACAATAAGGCTCTAACATATTAATAATTGAATCATCATTTACATGAATATTAGAGGTTTTTTAATCACATTAGTTACTTTTTCTTTTGTTTTGTTCTTTTTTATCATTAGTTCTTGTTATTTTCATTAAGAAATAATAAATAAATTTAAATTATATTAAAAATTTAAAAATAATAAATAATTTAAATTTAAATTTTATTAAAAAATAACAGATAAAAAAAAATAGAGTAATTATTTTTTATTTTAAACCGCGACCAGTTTTTCATGCTACTCGTTTTTGCTAGTGCATGACTTCCACGCTCGAGGAGAGCGCACGGCTTTAGGATGTCTTTAGCGTTCCCTTTGTTAATTATTTTCTTTTACAGAAGCCAAACGGATGCAGTGGTTTGAAAACCGAACGGATGCAGTCAGTTGAATCGATTGAATTAGGAATCGGCCGCTCCGAATTAAACAGAAAATTTATCTGAAAATAAATATACATAAATACGACGTAGTTTCGTATACATAAAAAATTACGAATACAAAAATATGTAAAAGGAAAGATTTGAACCTTGGGGCGAATTGACCCCACACGGCACACTTACCATCGCACCACTGGCGACAGGTTGAATCGGATTCCGGTCTTAGAGCCGGTTAAGAATCCGGTCCGTTAAAAAAATTGGTAATTTGTCTCGGATTGTTTTTGCAGTGCAATCGAATTTGCAGTAAAGCCCTCTCGTTTCCACTAAAGAAATTGTTTGATTCCTTAAAGAGACGGGCGAATGCAGGGGTATAATAGTAATCAGATAACAGATTCTGCTGGAGTAGATTTCGAAACTGAATCTGACGGACACTGGGCGAGGGTGTTAGTAGTTTTTGAAAAATCAAGACAGATTCAACGGTCGAGATGTTTTGCTGGAGTTGCAAAAGTGTATGGCTGTGATTGTAGTGTAGAATATAAAAATGAATAAAACATTAGAAAAATAAAAAGAATATAAGTTTTTGGTCCGAGGTGTCATAGCTTTGGGTCAGTCAGTTGGATGAACTGTCCCTTTCTACTGTGGTAAAAATTACTGACTTTCAAAGTAAAAAGTAAGTTGGAAAATAAATTAACATGTCCAATCAGCTCAATAACTCTGGCCTATGGCTGTTGCAGTCGTTTTCCTCTGAATAGCCCTCAGAGTTTTTTTATTTTTGGATGTGTTTAATTTCTTTTCAAATTAATTTTTCAAGTCAAATTATTAACTTCGGAAAAAAACTATTGTGCCGGATAAGATCACTGGAATGTCGTAATGTTTATCGCATATTATACTTTGAAATTTGTGCGTTAATTATAAGCATATTATTATGAAAAAATTAAATTGAATTTTGTTTATATTACAATTTTTATAAATGGTTAATTAAATCCTCTAATTAAATGTATTTCTTTATTTGATTTACATAAGGTGAATTGAGTATCGACTAAAAAAATATTTAATTTTGCCAGTAAATGAAAAAGGGTTCATACATGCACTTAAAATGAGCAATCCAATGATTGAATAGTTGTTTGCCCGAAAAAAAAATGATTGAATGGGTGCCTTGCATTACAAAATGTTAAGATTGAAATAATTTTCCATTCCAATGTCTCTCCTCCATTTGAATTTAATTTAAAGAATAAAGTATAAAATATAAAGAGATTAGTTTATTAAACCCTTCATTGTCAAACATCCACCTCATCACCTGTAATAAAAAAAAAAAAACCTCAAGAAACAGCCCCCTAGACATGGGTGAACAGTGCTGCTGGCGCGTAACAGAAACTTTTTTCGCCTTGACAGAAAAAAAAATAATAATAAAAATGAGATAATTGATAGCTCGTGACGTGCGTATTTAAATCGCCCAATTATATAAATTTGTCATTTATTATAAACAAATAAAATCAACTGTGTGAGAATTTATTGTATTCAATTAAGCTAATTATTTAATTTTTTTAATAATAAATAGAAAATATTACTAAATATTTTATTTTTATTACCTTTACTATCAGGTTCTTGTATGACATATAATCACATTTTTTGAAGCATTCTTTATTCTGCAATTTCCTCTGTAGTAATTAGTAATATGAAGCAATCTTTATAATAGCGTTTTATGTAGATTTATATCGCAATCGGGGCAGAATTTATAAATTTCATACTTATCAAAGTGTTAATATCAGTACTAAACATATAGGCAGACTGTATCATAAATCGATTTTTGCATACTCATAATAATTAAATGTTGCTTTCATGTGAACGATAGCCTCCATTACTCTATCTTCATTTTTTAATGTTGCTTTCAAATTTCCCACTTTTACTTATTATTTCCAAATTCAATGGGTTCACTCCCCACATTAAGTGAACTGTCCTTTTCTCTATGCGATCTCCAATCAATCAACCGCGATTATTACTCTTATACCGCAATGAACATTCAATTAGTGAAATTATTAACTTTAAAATGTTCGGCTCCTACAAAGCGAATACCACTTAATCTCAGATTGTAATTCAAATTATTTATGTATTATTGATATTTAAAAGTCAAATCGTACCTGATAAACTTTATATTATTGTTAATTAATAGTTTGACACATTTTAATAGAGGCTGTTAAAATATTATACGAGTTTTTATTTTTATCTATTTGTTATGACAGACTTTTAACAATTAAAGTCTGCTGTTTTTATTTTAAAACTAAAATTTGTCAAACAGTTATTAGTATTGTAATGGACAAAGTAGCTACGCACAAAACCAAGTTTATAGCGCACCGTGAAGTGAAAGTTTAAACTTAGAATAGTTAATTAAAAAAGGTTAGGGTTGTTTGAGGGATGGTGTTTAATTATATAAGAAAAGAAGATAGATATTGAAAAATGGGGACATGGTGTGAATAGTTTAAGGGAAACCATGATTTGGACATGTCAGGAAGAAGGGTTACTATAAGAAATTTAAAGCCATGTGAGGCCTAACAAAGAAAGACAACATAAACCTCTCTTCTTTCTCCCTCATATGAAGTGTAAAGTCGCCCAACTCAGTTTCACTTTTCTTGCCTCCCTCGTTTTATTTTTCTATTCAAATCTTCTCTCTCTCTCTTTTAATTAATTAATTCAATTGTTTATTATTATAATTTATCTCCACATTGTTTTTTTTGTTTCTTTGTTGGGCAAAGGGGATGACCATTAGTTCTTTTCTCTCTTCTCAAGACACCATTAACCTCAAGCAACACAACCGCAAAAACATTTCCCTATCTTAAAAGCCTATCCATGCCAATGCTCAAGCTTTCAAAATAACTTTTTTCTAATTATTATTATTATTATTTAATGTGCAAATCAAATTGATTTTGTTTGATTCGTGATTAGACAAGCCAAAAAAGTTAAAAGTACTAAAATTAGGAAAATGTTATGGGAAATTTAGTTTTTATAATTAGTCACTCAATTGTTTTTGCACAATAAGATTTTTATCTTCTTTATCAACCATGAATAATTTCCAATTATAACAATAAATGCATTGAAAAATTAAAATGGAAACTTTCCAAAATTTCAGACGAGTGTTTACGACTGGGCCAACTTTTGGTGGCTACACCTACACCCACTATGTTTGAAAGACTGTTTAATGGCAAGTATGGAGTTAGAAATTGGGAGGCAAAAACCAAGATATGGATGTACGTGCATGAATTCACTTATTCCCCATTAAATTTTTGATTCTGAGCTGTCCATCTAATTTTTATGTTTCTAGCAAGTGACAACTTTTTGAATATACTTATTCTTTGTTCCTCATATGCCGTCTCTAATTATTTTCTTTTTTTTTTTAAAAAAAAAAAGAAACATGTCTTGGTTTGCCAAACCAAATTCCATACATTCCAAGTGGCACATACAATTCATACATTTATTTTATTTTCATATTGACTTCCTTAACAAACCAAGCCTCTTGTATCCTGTTAAATGTTCATGTACTTTTTATATTTTAATTTTATATATATAAAAAATTAAATTATTTGTGAATATTGCCAATCCCAAACCATTATTGGGCTAGGAGCCCAAAATCCGGTACATTCTACAGAAATGCTTAGCCCAAACTATCCTTGGGCTGGACTTTTTCTGTCACTTATTATAAAGATAATAGCCCAAATTTGTTTTATTGACGTGGCAGGATTTTATTGGTAAAGTTTACAATACAAAGAGCCGAGTTTACTGCAGACAAATCCCAAACTCTTCCTCTCCTTATAAATACTCCCATCTGTTACTGCAAATTTTCAACAACTGACCGTCTTAGGCTTCATCCCCATTGCTTAGGTTGGTGCCCTCGATTTCGATGTTTGTTTGCGGCAAAATTTTAGTTGATTTATAAATTATTTTCGCGATCAATTCAATTAATTTGTATTTTAAATTTTGTTTAATTGTTTGCTTCCATTATTTGTTGATGTTAGAAGGAGTTTGAAACGAATATGACAAAGAGCGGCTTCAAGCTAGAGCATGATTTTGGTATGACTTGTATGATTTTATCGTTTATTTTGCGGTGTAGTTTATTTGGAGTAGCCCTAATTCTTGTTCTTGGTTTGTTTTAGTTTTGATTGTTAAATTGCGTTATTTCTGCAGAGAAAAGGCGGGCTGAGGCTGCCAGAATCAGGGAGAAATACCCAGATAGAATTCCGGTGGGATCTTTTCTTCAATTATTTTTCTTCAATTATTGTTACTTGAATTACACGTACGCTCTGAGAGTTGTTCTTATATTATCTCTTCTTATTGAATTTTTAGAACTGTGCCTGAGCTAAGCTTGCCTTGCGTGTTTTTGAATTCAAGTAAATTAAATTCAACTAAGGTGCCACAAATCAAGGATGTTTTATGTGGAAATGCTGCCTAGTCGTTTTTTTTGCATTTTGGAACGCATTAACTGTGGTGCTTATTTAATTGATGTTAGACATCACCTTTAACAAATAAGGTGAGGCACGAGGCCAATTTAGACGTTTTTGGTGCTAAATTTTGCATTATCAACGGTCATTATCCAAGATTTTCTTGTTGTCAAAAGATTTATAAAATGATAGTTGCCATCCAGGTCATATACTTTGGGGATTGTAACAAGCTTGATTAATTTTTGGTTTGAGCTTTGTATTAGAGCCTTATTAGTTTCTTTTAAAAACTGGGAAGGTAAAATGTGGGTTGACGATAAGAAATTAGTACTTTCTCTGGAGAAACAATCGACAGTATTGTCCTTGTACTGCGCATAGGGGCCATTAGTGTCCTGCTTAAGTTCTTTACTTCTTGGGTTGTTAGGTCTGCCAAATGGGTGTTAGTGTTGAGTAGATGCACCACTAGAGAATAATTGCAGTAACCTCATCTTACTTCTATTGTTTCCTCAATTTTTTTTTTTTACGTTTTGACTCTTGAACTTTCTAGGTAATTGTGGAGAAGGCTGAGAGAAGTGATATTCCTATCATTGACAAGAAAAAGTAAGTATTGAATTTTTTTTTGCTGCAATCCTTGTTCTTTTCTCATCTGATTCTGCAACGAACATGATATTGTTTGTCTATTAATTTATTCTGGTGGTAACGTTACTTTTTGGTTTGTTCAGTTATTACTGCTATCATGCTCATCATTTAAATATTTCCCAACTCCTTATCCTCACTTTGGTTCCAAAATCATCATAGTCAAAATTGTTGAGTTGTTTCCTATTATTCATATAATTCTGTTCGATTTCATAGCATTCATTATTTGTTTTTTGGTTGTGAGTTGTGGGTCCTATATCTACTTACTCTTTTTATGTGGTTGCTTCTTCTTGGCCTGTCCTCTTCTGTTTATTTTGAGAATAGAAATTATCTCACTAAGAAGATTTTCGGATAGTGGCACTTAGAATTCTTGATGTTATGCCTTTATTTCGTCACTGGACAAAATTTTGCAGATACCTGGTACCAGCTGACTTGACGGTGGGACAGTTCGTCTATGTAATCCGAAAGAGAATTAAACTGTGCGCAGAAAAAGCAATTTTCATATTTGTGGACAATGTCCTCCCACCCACTGGTAGCAATCTCTCTCCATTTGTATTTACATCTGTGTATGTGGGAATGTGGATTAAGCAACAAAACCAAATTTCAGATTATAATGCTTAAATTGTCTATTTGTGAGTAGTTTTTCATTGTTTTTCAATTCTGAAGTATCATATAGCCTAAAGTAGAACTTTTCTCTTTCTACTTATGGCCCTCTGCCCCAAATCTTTTGTTACTAAAGTTTTTCCATGATTTTGATGATATCCACTCTGTTACATAAGTACATTGATTTGCATTCTGATCAGAAGTTATAGAACTCCAACTGTTCAAGTGAATCTGCATCATATGTAAATGTCCGTTTGCATTCAGCACCTGAATTTAGAATTCTGGGTGTGTGAAAATGCTAACTTTCTTGAATTACCTTATGCTGATCCATTGCAGGAGCAGTAATGTCCACAATCTATGATGAAAAGAAAGACGAAGATGGATTTCTTTATGTAACATATAGCGGTGAGAACACATTTGGGAGGCAGATGCTGCAGTAGCTCAACTGTTCATACTTTTCCCATCTTCATCGCAAATTGGAAAATCATTGCGAGTTCTCTTGTCCTTGCATAGTTACGCTTTAGTGCCTTATTTCCTTCATTTGACCTCTTTCACGTACAGTCATACATTGTATATATTCTTTTCTACAAAGTAAATGACATGAACCTCCAAGTAATCTCAATTGCATCAAAGTATAATATCTATATTCACAGCCAATGTGCTGATTTTACAAATTTCTCACAACTTGAATGTCACAAGTGACAGAGAGAACAGGAAGGGATTTCTTGTGCATGTGAATCCTTTTTAGCAGTTCTGTACTTAGAATAAGCAGATGTGACTTCATGCTTGGTGGAAGCAAATGCGACTTCATTCTTTTTTCTGCTAATTTGATATTTTCTTGACCAGTTTATCATCAGTCGCTAAATTTTGAATTGCTGGCCTCATTTAATTATGTTATCAAACTGTTGAGTTGAGCTTCTGTCGGTCGTTACTTCTGTTTGTAATCGTGTCTTTCCTCGTGTGATGATGACGCAAAGATCATAGGTATACCATGATTTAGTTAGAATGTAAGCTAATGTCCAAAAGAAAAAACAAAAAAAAAATTTAAATGCAAGTTAAGAGCACGATGTCTTACAATCCCCAAGATATTGAAAGGGATCCTTCATGTGGAGTTCCTGATCAATTTTCAACTGCCATATATAGTAGCTGCTTAGGAGAAGTTTAATTTAATTAGTCTGAAAAAAAAAAGATTAAATTAATTGGCAAATACACTCAATCGGTTCTACTTTAATATACAGTTGAGTTATTTCTATCCTTTTAAATGTTTAAGATTAAAGCTTTCTATCCTTTCGCATCTACAACTCTTCACTGGAAACAAAAGTTAATAGTCTCTCTGAAACTCATACAAAATTAAATAATAAATGATCTGGCCAATGATTCTCAAGCAAAACCAAGAAAAATAAAATTTTCAAAGATTATTTTTATACAGAAAATTTGATAATAGACCAAAAAAGAAAAAAATTAATGATGATTCAGAGCTTAAGCATTGCTCTTATAATAGAGAATCTTCAATCTAGTCCGTGTACATACACATATATCCATGGATGAAAATGAGAATAACTTGTTCTCGTGAACGAGGAGGGCTTCGTTCTAACATAAGCCGAAGATGCGTAGATTGTTGAGCGATGTCTTGGGGACAAAGGAGCTGTATGTTATCGAGACGGTTGGACTTTAACAATACAAACCGATTGTCAACGTCGACACCAAATCCCAACTCCACCTCGAAATCCGAGCCCGTCCCGCCGTCGGTCATATCGAACATCACATACACTTCAGGCCATCCATACCCTTCCTCCACATTACAAACAAAACATAAAAAGTTAAACAACTTAACTCTGTCCTGCTTTTATCTCTTTCGATAACTCATTCATGCTTTTCTTTTATCCACATAAATGTTATAATTTAATATGAGACTGATCAGAGCTAAAATCAAATGTAAAGCAAACAATGTTGTTGGATAATGGGTTTAGGATGAGAAGCGTAGTAAGTGGACCACCATATATATCATAGACCAAGATAGAAGATGGGCTCTTTGCGGCCACAGACAGGCCCATGAGGATGTGGCAAGTAAATGGATCACATGGGAGTTAGCCACGTGTAAGATATGGCCGGTATTGACGGTTAGGACACTCTGAGGTGTTCCTTTCAAAAGGAACATAGAAGGGGAGATCCATAACCCATTGTCTCCTCTCGCTCCTTTCTCTTGTCCCTACCCTTATTCACCAGTGGTAGGCTCCCTTTGTGTCTACCTCCGCTTATCGTGTGGGTGTCACTCTACATTCATTTTCACTCCATTTTTCATCTTCTCTATTTTTCTCATTTATTACTAGCTACCACCACGAAAAAAAAAAAAAAAGAAGTTCCAGACATCCAATTTTGTGAAAATGCTTTACAGCTTCAATCTTGAACTATTACTTCTTTTTAATCAATAACCATAGTAATTTTTTGTTTGAATGCTAGAGAAATTACTAAAATGTTATGGTTTAAACTAATATGAGAGATGGTGTTTTTTATATTCAAAACACCAAAATATAAACTGAACGCCTCATATCTGGATGAAATTTAATTAAAAATAGTATTATTTTTATTTTTCGATTAGTCATTATTATTAATATGCCTAAAATCTCAATTGTATTCTTCCATATATATAAAATCCTAATCGTATTCTAATTGAAGTACAAATTTAAGCAAATTCCAATTAGTCACAATTTCAATTTTCAAGAACAATCCCTCTCTCTGGTCCCTCCATACATAAAAAGAACCAAAAACTGATGGAAGTGCAAATACTTTGGTCTCTCATTCTCATTCCTGTTCTGTTAGGGAGATAAGATATCAATTATTTATATCTTCTACATAATTAAAAGAAAGATATAAATTCAATGCTAGCACTCGCTGACATTATAAAATAATATTTAAAATTTTTATATTTGATGTTCGATGTCAAACTTATTCTTTTTTCCCTAAAAAACTTTTGAATTAATTAGCTATGTTACATAAAAGTATGCAAAAAGGCAATCTACTTTTCACTAATAATAACACAATTCTATATGTCCTAAAAAATTAAGGAGAAGTTTTTCAAGGTAAAAAGGCAAAAAAAACAAGAAACAAGGAGGCATAAACTACGCAAATGGTGAAAAGGCTTAGTACCAAGACAAGAAATGGAGTTCCTCGTTTCAAATAAAAGATAAGTAAATGCCTATGCTTTTCTTGATTTTGATTAAAAGTACTATTTAGTTAAATTCTGATTTGTGAGTGCACATATATATTATTATAGTAATATTTCGGGAAATATATCTTTTTTATTTTTGGACTCTTCTCCTCTCGTCATATATCTATAGAGGAAAACCCTTAGCAGCCTCTCTTTTCCCTGGTGGGTTTCAGTTTCTTTGGGACCCAATTGATTTCAAATTTTGGAAGAGAAGGGACAAAAAACAAGCCACCCATATCTTCATATTTTCTTCTCATCCATAAATTTGCATGTTCCACACACACAGAAAATCTTTAAACTCTTGATTTCTTGCAATTAATGCTCTTGCTACATATATCCATTGCTAGCTATCCTCAATCACAACAAAACTAATAAGGATTTTTGTTTCTATCTTCAGCTCAGTCAGGCCTTAAAATGTCAATGACTTATTGTTTTCTTCTTTCTTTACTTTTATGCCTTTCTTTGCATGCATGTAATGCTAGACGACTTGCCGCTGCTGACAACAAGAAATTTCACATTTCCGATCCGGTAATTGGTGCATGCAATAACCTTGTTTTTACTATTCTAAGAAGTGAAAATTCTCTACTTATTTTTTTTTAATTTTTTAAAAAAATATAAAAATCGGGATGAAATGTGCAAAATCATAATAAATTAATTTTCAAACAAATTGATCTGAAGCATATTTTTGCAGCCACATAACGTTGTGGATTTTTTTCGCAGAATGGTGAGAAAAAGGTCGGAGTAGCAGAAAAGATGGAGTCAAATAAAACTGCAGCAACGAAGAAAGAGATGTTCGCCGAGAGTAATCACCACCAGTTGGCTAATAAAAGTCAAAAGTTGCAGAACTTGAAGGCGAAAGAGAACGTGGTTGAAAAAGATTCTTGGCAGGTGCCTCATAATAAACGTGGAGAGAAAGATCCAGGTTTCAACTTGGACTACTCACCACCAAAAACACACCCACCTTCTCACAACTGAACCAATTTTGCTTCTTTATATCTTCATGTATAACTCTATTTCTCTTCTTCAATTCTAACTCTATCCTTTTAAGGGTAATATCACAATCATATAATATCATATCAGCACAATTTTCATCTGTTAGCTTAATATATATATCTATATATATTGTAAAGCAATAACTCAGTGGGTCTTCATAACCCTAGGGTTCTTACTCTCGCTGTCGGCATAACTATACAACTCATATATTAGCTTGCATAACATAAAAATATTGATTTATTTTCTATTTCTTCCTCTCTCTTCATTTCTTTTCTTTTTTCTTTAGTTTATCATGGTATGATCTATGGTGTACTTAAGCTTGATTGTTCAATTAGCTGGCTAGCTAGGTTAATTATCACTAGTATAACTTTTAGTCATTGGCAGGAATGTTAAAAAAAGGATAATGCCATTAGTTAATTAGAGTTATTTTGGGAAAAATAAATTTTGTGAGACTTTGGGCTTTGTTTTAGAGTTTTGATGTTTCATTAGATTTTCTTTTTTGAGGTTGTTGAGTTGTTTCTGGAAACTACTGAAGGTATGACTGTTGCCAGGTATGGTTGAGCAGATTACTTGATTTAGTTGATGTGTTGGGTGGAAAATCTCCCGCACTTAAGGTTTTTCGGTTTTATAATATAATTCTGCTATCAAATAATAAGCAGTCCTTGCGTAGAGGAGTGTAATACATGAATTTTGTTTAATTGTCCAATTGTCCAAATTCATTTAATTATAGACAGAAACATTAGAAGCACTGATTATGCTTTGCCAATATTGTTTAGTTAGCTAGCTAATGAAAGTATACTATCATGAACAGTTTTTCTTCTACACTGTAAACATATTATTATCAACGTATTATTTCATAAAAGAGAGGTAAAATGAAAATAAAAAAGAGCATTAAATGAGAGGATAGGGACATACACGAATTGAGAGGTCTGGTAGTTGGATTGGTAGTAATAAAAAAGAGGGACCGTTAAATATCAGTTCCTACACTTGCAAATCTATTCTTGAATTACTCCTTCCACATGGGGCTGTCATTTGGTACTTTTCATCTTACCCTAATGGATCTTTCATAGTTTTCCAATTCATCTTGGCCACTTCGTGTTTAAGCTTCTACCCTTTTTTTTCCCCAGAAACGTGTGAAATGGAATAAATGATATATATATATTACGAGTTTCTTTCTTTTTGATAACTTACTATTATTGCGCGTTTCCAGTCTAGTTACACAGGCAGTTTAACATGGCATGTTTGTTGCATGCATAGCTATATCAAAAGAAAAGAAATGATAAATCTAAGAGAATGAACAAAGACAGGTTTCGGATCTAGCAAGAGACATGATGGTGCATCAATTCCTAGAGTGTCTCCAAAGGATAATCAGCAAAATGTCGCTGTAATAATTTCAACTATGTATAACTTTAAAATCCCGATAAAGAAAGCCAACAAGATTTCTATACCTATATTTTTTTTTTCCAGTTACCAAAACAAACATTCAAAATTATTGTTAATCCACAGGATGAATTTGCAGTCCAACTGTTTCCCACTTCTTGTTAGACCCACATTTAATATTCTTCCATAGATTTTAATTTGAAGAATAAGGTACTGATACATTCAAGTAGAATTCTTGTTTGCAGCTTATGTGGAATTTAATTCATGAATAGAGCCGACGACAGAGTATGACCTTAGAATAATTAATATTATATAATTATTTTTTTAAACAAATTGAATTATCTGAAATATCTTATTGTTTTGTATTGTATTATTAATATCTAAAAAATCAAACTAAATTATCTTGAATTTTTTAACAAACTGTATTGAGTTGTTTTAAAATTTTCAAATAATTACAAAATTTGATTTTAAAGATATTTGAATTTTTAAAATAATACTAAAAATTTGAAAGTACTTGTCAGATAATGTACACACATAGTTATTAAGATGTGAAACCTAGATAAAGATCTATGTTTTTTTTTTTTTTTGTAAAATTACAATCTTATGCTTGGAAATTTTTTCCAGTAACTTCTCTCCAAATTTTTTTAATCCCTCGTATTTTATTTTTGGCCCCTTCATCTTTTCATTCCCTATCGGTCAAAGTAGTGGGATTGTTGAAAAAACGAAAAAAGTAGGGCGGAACTTGGGAATAAAGAAAGAGTAGCAGGAAAATGACTACAATTACGTAGTGAAACGGAGAGTTTTTGGTAAACCGGTTTATAAACGGGCTTTTTACTGGCTTTGGGCTGAATTTTTTGCGGGCTTATATGGATTTGTCCAACCCGCCACTATCAGACTTAATACTTGGGCAAAAGTTGGAAAAACATGGCATCACGCGACACTCCACTCGCTTCGCGTTGCAGAAGAAATAAAAACGGCCTTGCAGGCGCGCGTTTTAGAACGAAGAACAAATGTGGCTTTCGAAAATCAGAACCCTTCGCATTTCCTTCCAAAGTTCAAAGCAAACCTTTTCCACTCGTAGGATTTGAAACTATTTTGAGATCCTAAAAATTATACAATCCAATTATTGGCAAAAACGGGAAGATTGAACACAAGGATTGAGAGAGAAATGGCTGTAAATGAAGCTAGCTCGTCGCTCGATTCTCTGATTACTTCTTTCAACACTCGAATCGCTGAGCTTCAAGAACTCGTCATCGCCCGAAACAGTGAGTGCTTTTTTAATTTTCAATTTCTATTTGCTTCCGTCATTGGATCGAATTAGACTTAGAAGCTGCTGTTCAACTATTTTATATCTTGGCCTACATGTGCAGTGTACCCGGCGAGCAGCATCACCGAGTTGTCGGCGGTGGACACTGCGTTGAAAGCGATAGAGCTGCAACTACAATCTATCAAGGACCGCTTGCGTGAGGAAACTGAGGCTATTCCCAAAGCTAAGGCAATTTTCTATGCCTTCCCTGTCTTTTGAGTATCAGTTAGGGTTGCTTGATTGCTGAAAAGTCACTTCCCAATTTCTGGCATCGTTTAAATTGTCGTCTTCAATACGGTAGTTTTGTAATTCTGATGGTCTTAATGGAACGAAAATTCGTTTTTGTGGCGGAATTTGTGATGTGCCGTTCACTTGGTGGATTGATATTTCGCTTCAAATGCTGTCTATTTGGTTTGTTTTTGTTCTCTGGCTGCCATCGAGATCAAAAAGAACTGAAGGCCTAGTTACTTAATTGTTTACTATTCTTGTATATCTGCTCGTCTAACAATTGAAACAAAGAAGGGAGAGAGTGAAGTTTAGTAAATTAATTATGTTTAAAGCATATGGAAGCTGAAGAAGTGGTCTAATTATACTTTGTCGCCTGATTTTGACTGAGCTGTGCTCTTGTCGTATTTGCAGAAACTCATTGATGCATCACTGCGGCAGCAGAAGATATTGCAGAGTATGTCTGTTCACATTCCCTCACATTTGCCTGGGAGAACGACTTCAATTAACATGGACACAAACAGAAGGTAGCTGAATTCACACATAGCTGATATAGCATGTCCTTTCTCCATTGCCATTCCATAACTGAGATACAACATTTATTCATCAGTGAACTGCTTGATGGCCCTGCTCAACAACCTGAATTTGGTCCTTTGAAAATTGAAGAGGAGCCTGCACCATTACCGAAGGTATGAGCCATATGATGGGGTAGAATTATTATTGTCTAAGCATTGTAATGGCAAAGTTGCATTTACCTTGTGGTTCATGCATGTCCACTTAATTAGTAAATTATTACAGTTTGCAACTACAGAACTTTTCAACGAAGCATTTTTTAAGAGGTAAATCTGTTAGGCCCCCAATTATGAAGACATACAGTAGGCACAAGGGCAGGATAGGGAATAAGGGTACAGCTGGCTGTTAGAGTTAGTTAGTCCTTCGGATAGCACAAAAAGGGCGTGAGGAGTGAATTTTGGGTAGGAAGAGATTTGTTTTGAGTAAAGGAGAGAAGAGGGGCTCTCGAATTCCTCTCTATGCTGTTATTCCGTTCTTGATATGAATAATACATTATAACCAGTATTCTTGGTTATTTCACTGCTATTTCCTTTCTTTTATTGTTCCTTGTCCTGCTTTCTGCTGTGTGTGCTGTGGAATTGTCGTAGGGACATAACATCTGGTATCAGAGCACCGATCCTGGCATGGAAACCAGGTACCAGAAGATGGAAAACAGGGTAGAGATGTTAGAAGGAGCAGTGGGTTCTCTACAAGCAGATATCCAACAAGTCATCAGCCGTTTAGACCGTTTGGAGCGATTGGATGTGGAGACTCTGAATAGCTCTATGGAACGCCTTCCAATGATCGAAAACAAGATTCAGCAACTCCCATTGATCGAAGAAGGTGTGCGCTCCATTCTTCGCAAGCTGAATCTGGATGGCAAGGAGAAGGGTCTTTCACCTCAGGAACAATCGCAAGTTGCTTCCCAAGTAGAATCTGCTTTTGATAAGGATGGGCAAAACAAGGGCGTTCTCGGATTGGGGATCGAGGTCGGAGAAACCTCTAACCCAGCGTCGGGATGGCCCAGATTTGAGGGGTTACCACGGAAGATGGAACTCCCTGTTTTCAATGGCCACAATCCTGATGGATGGCTATTGCGGGCTGAGAGATATTTCGATCTGAATGGGCTCACCTCCGAAGACAAGCTCCGGTCAGCAGTAATATGTTTGGAAGGGGAGGCTTTATCTTGGTACTATTACGAAAATGGTCGCCGGACTTTCCATGGGTGGGAGGGATTTAAGAAATTGTTGCTTGAACGATTTCGGAGCACTCAGACGGGTAACTTGATGGAGTAGCTGCTGTCCCTACAGCAGTCGACGACAGTGGGCGAGTATCGCAAACAATTTGAACTGTTATCTGCTTTGTTTTCTGAGCTACCTGAAACAGTTATGGAGAACACCTTCATCAATGGCCTCCAGGACGACATAAAGACTGAACTCAGGCTTTGGGAACCTAATGGTTTGGGCCGGATCATGAAAGTAGCCCAAATGATAGAAGATAAGAATGAAGCCATCAAGCTGAGGGCCCAGCCCCCCCCCAAGCAGCTTCACCAGCAGGCCCCGTTCATTCACAGGTACTCCTCTCAACACTAAAACTTTCGGCCCCAACCCCCTCACTAAATCCATTTCAGTGTCTCCAAAGGCATTATCGCCTTCCTCCTTTTCTACTCCCATTTCTGTTTCGGTCTCTCCTGCAACACCGACGTCTCAACCTTCACCGAGATTTCGGAGGCTTACTGACGCCGAGATGAGGCAAAAACGGAAAAAGGGACTATGTTTCCGATGTGATGGGAAATTTGGGCCTGGACACCTATGCCCAAATAAGGAACTCCAAATCCTATGGGTGGAGGATCAGGAGCAGATTGGGGTGGAGGACCAATTGGACCCTGGGGCGGAGGAGCCTCATGATTTGGGCGAGCTGGATACTCTGGAACTGACTCTCTCTTCTCTGGTTGGTCTAGCAGCTCCACACACACTGAAATTACGTGGCACTGTCAAAAACAGAGAGGTGGTTGTTCTTATTGATTCTGGAGCTTCCCATAACTTCATCTCCTCTTCTTTGGTCACTGAGTTGAATCTGCCAGTCGCCACCACTCGGCAATTTGGGGTCACCTTGGGCACCGGGAATCAAATTAATTCAGCTGGACTGTGCCGGCAAGTCTGCCTGCAGCTTCCGGAGCTGGAGGTCATAGCTGACTTCTTTCCTCTTCAGCTCGGCAGTACTGATTTAATTCTTGGTTATCAGTGGTTGCTTTCCATAGGGTCCTCTCACATGCATTGGGCAGATTTATGCATGGAATTTGAGGTGGCCAGTCAGCGTGTGAAGTTACAAGGGGACCCCACTCTGTGCAGAACACAGGTGTCGTTGCATGCCATGGAACGACTCATTCGACATGAGGGCCAGGGAATTTTGTTAGAAGGCTGCCAAGTTAGCTTGAACGCCCTGCACCATGAAAGTATTTCCCCACATGCTGCATCGGGTTCCTCTGCTGAATTACTCAAGGAATTCCAAGATGTCTTCAATATGCCAGTTGGACTCCCTCCACCACGCCAACAGGATCATGCCATCACCCTTAAGGAGGGCACTTCCCCTATCTCAGTCCGCCCCTACCGTTATCCTCACTTCCAAAAAGCTGAGATTGAGAAATTGGTCGAGGAAATGTTATCTGCTGGGATTATCCAGCCCAGCCTAAGCCCTTTTTCCAGTCCTGTCCTGCTGGTTAAGAAAAAAGACGGCAGTTGGCGCTTCTGCGTGGATTACCGAGCTTTGAATCGGGAAACTGTTCCGGATAAATTCCCTATTCCGGTCATTGAAGAGTTACTTGATGAACTTCATGGGGCAGTGGTCTTCTCCAAGATCGACCTCAAGACAGGGTACTTTCAAATACGGGTTCGTCCAGAGGACATCCCCAAAACAGCCTTCCGCACTCATCAGGGCCACTACGAATTTCGGGTGATGCCATTCGGTTTAACCAATGCTCCCTCAACCTTTCAGTCATTGATGAACGAGGTATTTCAACCCTATCTTAGACGCTTTGTTTTGGTTTTTTTTTATGACATACTAGTGTATAGTAAGAGCATTGAAGAGCATGAGGTGCACTTAAGGGCAGTTTTAGCATCTTTGCGCTCCCAGCAGCTGTTTGCTAACAGCAAAAAGTGCGTGTTCTTTCAAAATCGGGTGGAATACTTGGGACACATCATTGACTCCACTGGAGTTTCTGCTGATCCGGGTAAAGTTCAAGCTATAGTTGAGTGGCCTACACCCACCTCCTTGCGGTCGCTCCGCGGATTCTTAGGGCTGACAGGATATTATAGGCGTTTTGTGAAGAATTATAGTCGGGTTGCATGGCCCCTCACCCAACAACTTCGAAAGGACGCCTTCAACTGGGATCCAGCAGCCCAACATGCTTTCCAGCAACTTAAACAGGCCATGACAGCCCTTCCTATTTTGGCATTGCCTGACTTTTCACAGCCTTTTGTGGTTGAAACAGATGCATCGGGGTTTGGGTTGGGAGCAGTCCTAATGCAGCAAGGTAGGCCCATTGCTTTCTTCAGTCAAAAATTGTCCTCATCAGCTCAAGCTACTTCGGTTTATGAACGCGAATTTGCCATCAAGAAATGGAGACCCTACCTTTTGGGACATCGTTTTGTCGTTCGGACTGACCAGAAAAGCCTTAAATACCTATTGGAACAGCGGATAGTGGAGGGTGATTATGCTAAGTGGCTTCAGAAGTTGTTGGGTTATAACTTTGAGATACAGTATAAATCGGGGTCTACAAACTCTGCTGCCGATGCCCTATCCCGCATCCCATCATCAACTACCCTCTCTTCGCTCACAGCCCCCATTCTACTAGATTTCAAGGATGTTCCAGCACAAGTGGCAGCTGACCCCTTCCTCTCCAACATCCTCAACGCAATACAGTGTCACCCACAAGCCCATCCTCACTTCCGTGTTGTGGGAAACCTTCTTCGCTACAAAGGGAGACTTGCCTTACCTGCTGATTCATCCTATATCCCTGTGTTATTACAAGAATTTCATTGCAGCCCCATTGGTGGCCATGCGGGTATGAGGCGAACCTACCAGCGACTCGCTACAGAATTTTATTGGAAGGGTATGAAAAGGCAGGTTCAAGATTTTGTTTCTACTTGTGATGTGTGCCAACGCAGTAAATCTGAAGCCATGGCTCCTGGTGGTTTATTGCAGCCCCTACCTCTCCCTGATAAGGTTTGGGACGACCTCACCATGGATTTCATTGAAGGCCTTCCAAAATCCAGCGGGTATGATTCCATCTTGGTCGTGGTGGATCGTCTAACCAAATATGCACATTTCATCGCTTTGAAGCACCCCTTCTCAGCCCCTACTATCGCCAGGGTGTTCTTACAGGAAGTAATCCGCCTCCATGGCCTTCCCAAGAGCATTATCTCCGACCGGGACAAGATATTTATGAGCTATTTTTGGCGTGAATTATTCCGGCTCCAAGGGTCTGAATTACGACGCACCACTGCCTTCCACCCCCAAACGGATGGGCAATCCGAAGTGGTGAACAGGACACTCGAAACATACCTGCGTTGTTTTACCATGGACCATCCCTCCAAATGGTTTTCCTGGTTAGCCTGGGCAGAATATCATTACAACACAGCCCTCCACTCATCGTTGGGGCTTACTCCTTTCCAAGCTCTTTATGGGCGGCCCCCTCCCCCTTTAGCCCGTCATGAATGGGGATCAGCTGCTAATCACGAAGTTGAGCAGTACTTACTTGACCGTGATGCTGTTTTGGATCAATTGAAGCACCAGCTGCACATCGCCCAACAGAAAATGCGCTCCTATGCTGATGCCAAGCGCCGCTTTGTCAGTTTGATGTGGGAGATTTGGTTTATTTGAAGCTCCAACCGTACAAGCAGACATCCTTGGCCGCCC
Organism: Excoecaria agallocha; assembly: GCA_037975025.1. Classification (NCBI taxonomy): domain Eukaryota; kingdom Viridiplantae; phylum Streptophyta; class Magnoliopsida; order Malpighiales; family Euphorbiaceae; genus Excoecaria; species Excoecaria agallocha. The sequence continues at coordinate 67,822,207 of CM075806.1, read as the reverse complement.
GCAAAAATGAGAAGCTGTCTCCTCGATATTATGGGCCTTTTCCGATTGAGAAATGTATTGGCCCGGTAGCTTATGCTCTTACACTCCCTGCCCATGCCCGCATTCATAACATCTTCCATGTCTCCCAGCTTAAGAAGGCCCTGGGTTCGCATCCCCTTGCACCTGCCATTCCACCTTCCCTCACCAATGACATGGAACTCTTGGTTGAACCGCTGGAAGTTCGTGGTGTAAGACCATTCCCCACTGCTGGCCAGGGTCCCCTTGAGGTACTGATTAGATGGAAGGATCTGCCCTCTTTCGAAGACTCCTGGGAACCTTTTGACACTATTGCCTCTCAATTTCCTGCCTTCAACCTTGCGGACAAGGTTGATCTTTGGGCCGCGGGTACTGTTAGGCCCCCAATTATGAAGACATACAGTAGGCACAAGGGCAGGATAGGGAATAAGGGTACAGCTGGCTGTTAGAGTTAGTTAGTCCTTCGGATAGCACTAAAAGGGCGTGAGGAGTGAATTTTGGGTAGGAAGAGATTTGTTTTGAGTAAAGGAGAGAAGAGGGGCTCTCGAATTCCTCTCTATGCTGTTATTCCGTTCTTGATATGAATAATACATTATAACCAGTATTCTTGGTTATTTCACTGCTATTTCCTTTCTTTTATTGTTCCTTGTCCTGCTTTCTGCTGTGTGTGCTGTGGAATTGTTGTAGGGACATAACAAAATCTTGACAAAGTACAGAAATCATTTGGGTTTGTAAATGCTTGGTTGTTGCTTTTTTGGAAAAATGTGCAAATTTTGGTAGAATATAAGTATGTAGTGACTCTTTTGATCACTATTCTTGTTTTTGTTGATTCTAGGAGAAAAAGGGCCGTCCATCTCCACCACTGTGGTATATAACTGCTAATGAGCTGGATTCCCTCTCCTCGTGAGTTGATCTTTCAATTTTTTTTTTAAGTTAAATTATTCGCGTTTTCTTCTCATCCTTGCTAGATTTATTGGATGCTTACTGACAAACTTATTAATCTTGTAATTTATCAATGAAAACAGACTTACTGGGACCTTTTTTTTTTTTCCCTACCTCAACATCTGCTGACAAATGTCCAAGTATAAATATAATATCAGTTATACATGTCCAAGCCCGTGCAGATGTTGAGTTTAGGGCACAGAGAAGTCTTATAATGCATATCTATTGTACGAACACTCTTCTAATAGATTGCTTAAAGTTTCTATGAAATAGGCATAAGATTCCTTAGATTTTATACAACTATGAGGGTGATTTTGCCGAAATAGAAACACTAACTTGCGGGGAATTGAGTGAGAAATGGGGTTCTGATCTCGTGTCAATACCTACTCTAAAACACTTTGTAATTTCCACTGGCTGTAGATACATGAGAGGAAGGCTTACGCTAGATAAAGTCAATGCTGCTATTAATGACATGGCAGCATATGCTGAACTGAATGCACAGCTTATTGGAGCCTCAAAGAAGAAGGTGGTGATCCATTTTATTTCTTCCATTTGTGGATCTGTAATCTTGCTCCTTCTCTAACTTTTCAACCTTTTTTTGCCCTTTTTGCGTGTAGCTGGCCGAAAATCTCTGGGAAAAAGCCTTGGTAAGTGAACTTCTCTATTTCTTCATGCGCTTGTGTTTCTTTGAAGAGGGGATGCAATCATATGGCCTTGCCATGGCATTCCTTAACAATGTTTTACAGATTAATCAATTCACAAAAAATCAGTAGATACAAAAGCCTGTGTCTCCTGTGTCCATTCCAAGCAGTTGGCATGGTATAACTGCATGCATTACAGTTAATTCCCTTTTTATGTTCCTGAGAACTCTAATCATTCAGTCGATTTTCAATGTTTATGCAGGAAGTCAGGGATATTGCAATGACAGAACAAGTGAAGGGGAAACATTTTTTTCTTGAAACTGACATAAAAGGGCCTTCGTTGAAGCTTGACAATACTGGAAAAGCTATACTGACTGTATGTACTCTAGTCTTCTTTTTCTTTTTCTATTTCCATTTTTTTTTCCTTTGGGTGATACATTTTCATCCTTGTTGAAATAAAGAAATTCGGTCACTGCTAGCACACTTATATATGTGAACTTAATGCTGTCATGTGCCGCTTAGAATTACAGAGCTTCCTGAATTTGCATATGGACTTCTTAAATACAGAAGTATTAGTTAGTAGTCTTCTTATATGCTGGTGTCCCTTTTGGGAAGAACGTTGATTAAATATTGCTAAATAACTTTAACGTAAACTCTTGAGTAAATTAATGTGATCCTTGGTATTTTTCCAGGTTCTTCGTCACCTTGGCCGCATTAGTGAGACAAGGATTGGGCATCATCGTTTAATCATTCTTTTGAAGCCCCACTGAGCTGTTTTATTGTTCTCTTTGCAATTGTGTTAATATTGAAGACAAGAAGATGGAGCGTATAGAAGCCATTATTGAGAACATTATGAAGCATAGAGCCAACTTTCTGCATATCTTTTTTTTGTTTTTGTTAGATGATGGGCAAAGTTTGCTTAAAGTTGTAACATTATTAATTTTGGTTCTGTTCTCCATCCCCGGACATTGTTTGTTTGATCCTCAATAATGTTCTCCAACGCAATTACCATGCTTGTGCTAAGGCCCTCGTGGTAAAAATGTACGTACCAAGCTCCTAGAAAAATGCATCGTTGATTGGCTGTGACTGCACATTCAACAAATTGTTACCAACTTGAGCCACCAGGAACTACATTTAGGAACTGGGGACTTAATGCCCAACAATTTTGTTTAGCATGGGCCTTTAAATAGTCATCGGTTAATAATGATTCCGAGTTTAATGGGCCTTTAAACCTATGAGAAGAAGCTATTTAAATGATTGCGTTAGACTTGGTAGCATCTCGCATTGACTGTTTAATTATTATGGATAGATTTTTTGGTGATATAGGTTTGGAGAAATGTCAAGTCCATTTTCTATTTAGGAGTTCCTTGTTGGAGGGTAGTTGTCAAGTAATAATTTATTAAAACTATTAAGCCCTCTCACAATGTGTTTTAACTACCAAAGTAAACCTTTTATGGCAACTTATTTAGACTTTTTTCATTTCTACTCTAAGCCGCATGTATCTTTATTCTAACCAATTGGCCTAATAAAGTTAAACAAATAATTGATAAAATAACAAAGAACGCGTTCTCATTTAACATTTTCAGACGATCTTATCATCCACCTATTGTTTGCTAGTATCTAGGCAGGGCTACTTGTGTAGCTTGAAATAAGTTTACAGAAAGAACCATTCAATTTCAATAATGTAGTCAACTGGAAAACAGAGAGGGTGATCGACTAGACTTGTTGAAGTGAAAGAGAAAAGAGACAAGTAGACAGCCTATTAGAATAATAAAAGCTTTAAGGATGTCTTCTTGTTAGACGTGGTGGATGAAAGATATAAAAGAAAAAAAAAAAATACACAACATTCCAAAGAAGCTGAAATGGCCTGTTCCCAAGTTGCTAAATTGCCAGCTATAGGGTTTTCGATTGGATCCAGTGTGCTCACATGGGTCCTTCTGAAATCTAAACTAAAACCATCAACCATCTCCACCTATAAAAACCCTGACTCCACTTCACTTCAAGCACCAATTCTCTTAAATAAATTCATTATCTGAGATTTAGAGTGTCCAAAAAAATGGCTTCTAAGTCTGTAGCAAGCATTGCCCTTTTTCTTACCCTTAATCTTCTATTCTTCACTTTGGTTAGCTCAAGTCACCACCATAAAGCCAAATGCCCACCGCCACCAAAGCCTTCAAAACCAACTTGCCCCCCACCACCAAAGCCTCCAAAACCATCTTGCCCCCCGCCACCGGCATCACCATCACCATCAAAGGGCACCTGCCCAATTGACACTCTAAAGCTTGGGGTATGTGCTAACCTATTAAACGACTTGGTGCACCTTGTAATTGGCACCCCACCAAAGAAACCATGTTGCCCTCTTCTTGGAAATCTTGTTGATCTTGAAGCTGCTGTTTGCCTTTGTACTGCCCTTAAAGCCAATGTTTTGGGTCTCAACCTTAACATTCCTATCTCTCTAAGCTTGCTCTTGAATTACTGTGGAAAGGGTGTTCCTGCTGGATTTCAGTGTGCTTAATCGTTTGGAATATAATTTATATATTTCAGTCTTTTATTTGTTTCCATTGGCTTTGTTTTGTACTTCTTGTACTTTGGATTTGAGTTGACATCAATGTCATTATCTTATACTGCTCCAATTAATGGTTGGGGAAGGAACTTAATTGTGTACTATTCGGAGGATGTCTGTTCGCTTATTAAATAATTTGTAACTGAAAATGAAAAAGATATATTACCCTGATTAATCCATTGCAGTTTGATATTTGATAGCTTTTTTCTTCTCAATTGTTTATTTTTCTTATTTTGAAATTATGCATGAGGCCAGAATTAAATTTACCAATAAAAAATTAAATTAATTTGTGTTCAATACCCTATAGCTAGCATCGTGTTTTCTCTTACTCAGATCAGATTTTTCATAATTAACACTGTCTAGATTATTACTATTTATCGCACTAAAGATAACTAATTAGAACTTATTTCTCTGGGATGTATAAGCTAATGCTTTGAAATCAAAAATTGAGTATTGACTATTTCTATTTGCGACACACACAATTTCTTCAACTAGCGAGATAAATTTAGATTTCAGTTTACACAATTAGGATTGGTAAATCCTGAGATTTCATAGGAGGGATAAGCCATCTATGGCAGTCGAGTCGATGCAATGTCAGAACAAACGCGATAGTGGTGGTGGAGTCCGATCGGATCCTGTAGCGTTTGGATCCTACAAGATACTTAAGTCAGTATGAAACTTAAGGAGAGAAAGTAGAGAAAAAGAATGTATTATCGAAGTGTAACCTGTGTTTTGGTGTAAGATGATCTGAGATTTATAAGAGGCGTTAAGAGCTATTTGAGTGTTCTATTTACGTGTCAGAATGGGTGTCCAACAAATTAACAAAGGGCAGGTGATGAATACAATGGAAGCGGGTATCAATAGATTATTGAAGGGCACATCCCACCAATCGGATCAAATAGTCTTATCCTTTGGTTTCCGTGAATGTTTGTCCGTTTATGTGCCAAGCCTTTGAGGCACTAGGCTTAGGCTTGGTTGGACCTTTCCGTCCGAGATGGACATGTAATACTTGGGTCAGGTCTGAGTATAATAAATTGGCTATTATAAAAGATTGTAGCTTGTTTTCATTTAATAAATTAATTAAGATTAACTAATAAATTCTAAAATGAATATAGTATCAAAATTTAATTCATCATTTTCTCTCCGCAAAAAAAGAATCCAACTACAAATTTTCAGTTAAAAAATCGGATTTTCATATGAAACATGCACTACATATTGTGCCAAAGAATAAGAGACGAAATAAACCAGAGGACAGTAATATCTTGTTATTAATTTATTTGCATGACTAATTGCAATTTCCCAAAAGACGAGATTGCTCCTACATATTTAGCTGAAATTTACGACTGCTGAGTCCAAATTATACTCTGACGCTAATATGGCCAAAGATTTGTGTTACAAAAATCTTTTTCCCGCAGTGGGCTATCTTGTGATGCTGAGGCCTATGGCCTTGAATAAAGAATATAGACCAATAAACAAAATAAAAGAATAGTCAAAGAAGCAAAGTTCACCGGCGCTTAGGGTCAAAATCTGTTACATAAAATTTGTTCGTGTCTTAAAAAAAAAATATAATTCAGATATCGAATTCAATTATTATTTTAAGCATAAAATATATGCTACTTAGAAAGTTATTTTTATTTTTAAATGGCACAGTATTTAATTCTGAAATTATCAATCCAACAAATTTTAAAAAATCAAATTAAATATTAAAGAGTTATGAAAAAAAATCTCCACTGTGATCTGCTGATCTATGCTTAATTGTGATGTATAATATTTAAACATTATTTTTGCATTAAATTATTGGACTTCGGCGAGAATTTTGCAGGCCATATCATACTTGATCAGAAAATCAGGATTTTTTCTCTCTCTCTCTTTTTTTCTACGGAAGAAATTCTTATTCACGGATAGAGAAGAGACATTTCTATTACATTATAAAAAAAAACATAAATAAGATGTATATTCATTTTATTTTATGGATGATCCTCCAATATTCCCCTATTAACTCACAATTGAGTGTAATCTTTTCAGAATTACGCATGTTTATAAATAAAATTACGATTGAATGTAAATTTAAAATTAAAAAAATCTAAATATTTTACCACACACAGGAATAAGTATTAGTTGTATATTCCTTCTTGATCACGTTACAGTTTGTTTTTATGTCTTCCTCGCTTACATATCGAAAGTGAATACACCAAATTCCAATCAGCACCTAGGGCCCTTCAAAATCCCGACATCGCCTCCCGACAATCACGAGCCAACCCATTAAAGCTTGCAATTTGGACGAATATTGGAATAAATAATGTTTATTTTATTATCTTACTTCATTTTCTAGAACCACACATCTGGGAAAAAACACCAACCTTTTCTTTGTTCTTCTTCTTTTTTCACACAAACCTGAATTTTTCAATCAACAAAACTTAGGAAAAAAAAAATTTCTGGGTGCTGAAGTTTTTAAAATTGAGTACAAATTCAGTGTCTTGGTAGCCATTGTCTGCACTAACATTAAAAAATAATATATTTATTTTTAATTCAGCGATGCATATGGCCAACATTGATGCACCTAATCACATCCTCTTAAATCTTGATTTAACATTGCATTTATCGAATTAGAAATACTACATATATAGCATCATTGCATGCATGCAATTATTTCATTGAGAAAATAAACAAAAAGCGAGGAAATTGATAAATCAACAAGTGAAAGCTAAGATAATAAGAGATCCTAAGGACAGGTAAACCCCCGAGGAACTTGCTTCCCACAAGCATCAAGAAATAAAGTAATAGCAACAGGAATTTGCATGTTAGCTAATCCTATTATATTGGCCTTTATGGCACTGCACAAACAGATTGCAGCTTCAATATCTGCAATACCTTTAATTAGGGTACAGCATTCTTTGCTTGGTTTAGATCCAACGACCTCATGAACCAACCCTAACCAGCTCCCGCACACGCCAAACTTTAGGGTATCTGTAGGGCACTTGGGCTCCTTCTTTGGGACTGTAGGAGGCGAAGCAGAGGGTACTTTTGGAGGTGGACATGCTGCTGGTATTTTATGACATGAAACGCAACTGAAAATTACCAGATTCAGGAGAATCACAAGAGTTGCTGCCTTATTTGAACAATTCATACTGCTTATTATATTTACAAAACAGATTTTTGTTACATATATAGTGCATAGTTGAAAGGTAGCTGTGGCTCATGTTGATTGGGATGTGGATAATGGTACGTACTGGAGCTAGATTTTTATCAGGCATTATATTTATTTTATATCCAAAATATATAATGTGGACTGGATTCTTTATGTTGAGACATAATTCGAATTTCTATTTAAAAATTGTTATAGCATTAAAGAGTTCGATGCAATAATGCCGATTATTGGTAGTTGCACATAGCATTAATAATCCAATTCATTAAATACAGTACCAGTATATACATATACATATGCATATACATATACTCTCTCAACTCTTAACTTTTAACCTTTTTTTCCCCTCTGTGATTTGATGGCTGGAGTCTCACTTGTTAAAACTTAAAAGCTCAACGCAGTATTCTCTTTACACATGACCGGATGTCCAGAAGTGTCATCACTTATTAATTATCTAAAATCAATTTCAGCATGAACTGATCTTCATCAGAATATGCAAAGTAATTATTATTTTACGTGCATGTAAATTATTAAAATATACTTGATTGGCCCCTGAAGAGTCATTTAATAAAGAAAAATCCGGTATTTATTCTGGATATGTGATTATGGAGCCAATATCTAATAGAAATATTTATGACAGCTTTGTATGAATTATTAGTTGGATTCAACAACCGCCGAAACATCCAAGAGATATATAATTACATGGCCCAGCTGCGGGTCCCTACGCTCTTTAATTTCATACCACTTGTCTTCTTCTTCTTTTTTTTTTTTTTTTTTCTCTTTTTCGTTTATACTCAGGGCAGAAATAGCAGAGACTCTGCTCCGTTGACTGTTGACTAGACTTTTGATTAGGTTTGGGCCTTTCAGAAAGTGTAGGCCAAGTCCGCTAATGTTTAACGGGCTAAGCTCATGTTGGGCTCCGACTTTGTCGGTGTTGACCCGGCTGCAGATTACGATGGCCAACAGCTACCAGATTATGATAATAATAATAAAAAAAGACGCAGCTGTTTTCCCTCGTAAAAGGGGTAAAGTGGAGCGGAGACTAACCAGCTAACCCTGACATCAGCAACCTTGCCCATCACGTATCTGCAAAATAAACTAGTGCCCAATCCTATAAATCCCTCGAATTGTGATTAACAAAAGTAGTTGATTATCAAGAAAAGTTAGAATCGTATAAAAAAAAAAAAAGAAAAAACAAGAATGAAGCCAGTAGTGAGTTTTATCGCAGGGACAATGGTCGGGGCAGTCGTAGCAAGAGCAATACATATGCAACGTTGTCATCAACATCATGGAGCTGCTAAATGGGATTGTCCTCGCCGACCTCGTAACAATCCAAACTCTGCAACTCAAACTGAGCAGAACCCCGTTTCTGCTACTCCACCACTAATGCAAAATTAAACCTGTCTCTATTAATATATATGCGCTTCTATTATCTTGTTATGATGATATTAATTCCTTACTACAGGTGTCTTGTATTTCTTATTACATAACATGTAATATTGCTTGCTTACTACATGTATATTGTATTTCTTATTACATAATATATAATATTGCTTGCTTATTTTAAGCTACTATGGCGATTCATGCTTTTTTGTCTCATCGTTTATGATTATGATCCCAGATTGCAATTACTCACTCAGTTGTTGCCTAATCTATAAATTCACAAAATCAACAACTATCCTAGATTGCAATCCCCAAAATGAACATGGTATATTATATATATATATATATATATAGTGACGGAGCGAGCTCTGATATCTGCTGTCTCCAATCTTCCACCGAGTTTAACCACATATGCATACATAACACACAAAAACCAAGAAAATTAACCAACCAGAGACGAGATCGATCTACTCATAAAAATCAACCCATTTAAAAATAGAAATAAGTTACAACACCCATCAACCGAATTGTCCTACAAAACTCTCCCACAACCATTTAACACATCGATAACTTCCATTACTACATCAGATTTGAAAATTCCACAAGCCAAGGACGTCATAATTAAAATGTTCGGGAGAACTATGGTTACGTTGCGAGAAATGAATCCAGTAGAATAGTAGAATATATATATATAAGCTTAAATTTCTTTTTCTTTTTGCCCTTTTTCTTAATTCATTCATACTCTTTTTTTAGTTTTTAAACTTGGACCGTCAAGAAGTCCTTTATCTGCGAGCATGACCATGCGCTAATTAAATAATTTCAAGAGTTTCTCGTGGAAGAATCAAACGTAGTTGACCCTTGGAGAAGAGTTCACAAAGTAATAAATAAAGCATGTACAACAGCACAAGCTGCTTGGGAATTACGGCGTTATAACTTATAAATTCATAGACTAGTCAATATCTTCTAATCGGCTATTTCTTCTGAACAATCCTTGAAAACTAAATTTAGCAAAAGATAAGCAGCGAGCTAAAAGGGAAGTACGGGCATAATGAAGAGCAGCTTGTGGTTAATGTTAGGAACATTATGGGGGGCTTACTTAGCCCAGAACTACAGTATTCCCAATATTAAAAGTCTCGCCCGCAAATGAATTAACGTGGCTTCACACATTGAACAAGCCTACCGCAAACCAGCTCCGGCTCAAACCACCACTGCCAAACACCATGAGGACGATCCATGTCTTCATCCCATGTATTTTTTCCTTACTTTTTTCTACTCTCAAATTGAATAATTAAAATCTCTTATGTACATGTTATTTGTATATGATTGATGCTTTAACATCTTATCATTATTCAAATGAGGCTCACGTACATACCTCCAATCTCCCACTAGAAAACAATCCAAGACACTTTCACAGAACATATACATAATAAACTGGAAAATTTACCAACTGTAGGGAAATCGTCCATATGGATGAGAACCTACTAGGTGCGAACTTCTGGACATAAAAATCAATCCTTCACGAATAAATATAATAAAGTACAACACTAATCAAACATTTCACAGGATGCCCGCAAGATTTTTGAGCAGTCAACTCCCAAATTAGCCCAACAAGTCTTGCAAAAACGACAAATAACTTTAACTGCCAATAATGGATCAGAATATGACTTTTACAAACTAAGGAACTCCTAAAAGAGTTTGGAAAAACCAGGGGTATGCTGCAAAAAATGAAGCCAAAACCCAAGCTAACAAATTTCAGTGTTTTGGTCGTTAATCTATGTTCTCTTCACAAGATAGCCAACCCCGATGCCCAATATACCAACCAGCAAGACAAACAATAACGAGAATCGACCAGCCTGGTTTTTGCTTACTCGTTTTCTTATCAGATCCTGTCACAAGATATTAGCACAATAATGAGATCAGTCAATAGGTATAACAGTGATAACCACTACAAAGAACTAAAATCTTATGTATCTATCAGTGTAAGAAATTATCTAAGGATGCAGTAAACTATGCATCAAATAGGCAGTACTAGAACATCATATTTTCATCCAGAACCTTATAATATATCACAAAGTAACTTTTAAAAATTTATGTTATCAATCACGTTTCCTCCTGTAGGTTATGGTCTCTAAGTCCAGTACTAGCCATCTGAAGGCAAAACCACCCATTTTTGGATAACCACTATCTTTCCTACAGCAAAAAGCAAAAGATTATAACATCAATCCTACCAGTTCCTGCAGTAGCTTTTGATTTTGCTGCAGAGCATTAGCTTTCTCCTCAGTCAACTTCGAGATTGTAGACCATGCCTGAAAAACCCTCATTATAAAAATTGAATTAAAGAGAGGAAAATGCATTAAACTAAAGCAACTTAAGAAAAACTTCAATTCTTACAAGAATGCCAAATAAATGCTATACTTTGAATTTTATGTGCCTCTTGAAATACCAAATATATTAGCTTGTATTAATTTCCTGGCTTCGCCCTTAAAAAGTTAGCCCAAAAACAAATGTGTGAGTGCGTGTATGTGTGTGTGTGTGTGTATTCAAATGGTACTTCCGTTATTACAAACACCATGCCAGCAACTTACCAAAAACCCCTGAAGGTTAGATCACTTTCCCAGTAAGAAAGTCAGAACAATAAAAGAAGCCCCAACTTGAACAACTTTAGATTCCAAGAATAATGCTTTCACACTGGATAGCCAATGTGTTTATAAGAATCGGTCATATATAAGCTAAACAGTGGTGTTCTGAAAAAGATTGCTAGAGATGAACACAAAAAGAAGAGGGCCAAACAGTTTTTCTAAGAATCGGTAATATAAAAACTAAACAGTTATCATTTTGTGGATATGACTGGGCGACAATTCATAGCACTTTGGACAGTTGGGCACCATATTAGGTAATAATGATAAGGATACTGCACAAAACACAAACATAGAAATGGGTAACAATCCCATATAGCATATAGATGCGCAATTTTATATTTCAGATAGCCAGTTCAAGATGAGGTAAATAACAGGTTTGCCCCATCAGTAAAAGCATATGTTTGGTTAGCACAAAATAATGTCTGTTTTGAAAATTTTCTCCCCAACATTACAGCAAAAAGAAAAATCATTAAAGCGCACATTCCGTAAGGCATAATTTTGGAGTAGTAATCTGGTGCATGTGCATCTGGACTATGTGATAGGTGGTGCATGTGCGATCGGACAGTCCAAATGCACGCGCATGCAGTCACATAATTTTGAGGAAAAATTTAGCAGCAGAAATAATAAATTAATAAAGATCTTCCAATATGGTGTCAAATATTGAACTGAGAGGCACAAATTAAGCCATCAAAAGGAGGGAAATTCATGGTGAAGTTAACCTAAACTATACAAAAGAGGGCAAAAATATGATTACCTTTGAAGATTTCTCATTAGGATCCTCCAAAGATGTTGATACCTGAAAACATAACATGATGTTATATGGCTATGCTAAACCACATGCACCAGTATTCTGTCTTCACTTACATAAAGCAAAGAAAACAAATACTTACAGCCTCAATCGATGAACCATTCCAATTTCCATTGTCAAGTGCAGAAGCTCTTGGAGACAATTCTTCCTCAGATTCCTCTGGGACAGGCGATGGAGGATTCGCAGGGATGTACACAACACAAAATTTGAACTCCTCTAAGACCTTACCATCCTCCCTATTAAACTGCAGAAACAGTAAATCATAAGTCCATGAAGGAAAAAGTAAAAACAAAAGTTCAAAAATTATGAAGGGGGAATGAAGGGAGAGAAAGCCACCATCTCACCATTTCCGGAGTTATATCTTTTGAAGTTGCTCCATCAGGCACAGCAATGCTCTGAAGGAGGAATTTGTCCTTGCATTGCATATCAGGAGGTGCCTCTTTCTGGGCTTGCATTGTCACTACCACATTTCAAAATAAGCTAATTCGTTATAGAGAAAATATAAACAGCAGATTAAAGAATTAATTCATGGAACCCACAAAACAGAGGAATACATGTTAAAAATTTCACAGAACCGAAAACAAGTAAAAACAAGCAGCTCTTTACTTCAACAAAATTTGGGAATTTATCATCAGATTAAAAGCTAAAAATATACAAGAACCGAACGAGAAGAAGAAAGGCAGGTTAGAAAAATGCAAGAAACCCGTCAAGGAGTACTTTATCATCCACAGAAAATGAATTTTCCTATCAAATTACCTGTAACACTGCAAGAGGTCCTGGGCAAAATGATACCAGTGTTGGGTCGAACGCAGTATTTCTTGGGGCTGGTCGTTTTAACCTATTGGATTGCAAAGTTCAATAAGCTGCATTTGCCACTATAGCTAAACCAAATAAAAATTTGACCAAGAAAAGAAAATGAGAAAATAAGTCACCTTAAAAGCCACATATTTATCTGACTTGTTAGTCAATTGCATAGAACATGAGCTCTGCTTCCTCAATTCAACTTCGTCATGTCAGTAAACAAAAATAACAGACAATCAGACCAAAAATCAACACTGGACTCCACAAAGGAAAACCAGGAATCTAGAATGCTAAACTCCCTTAGAAAGACAACAAAGCACTTTATAATTTATTTTCCTTCCTCCAATCCCTCAAGAACAATAAGTAGCAAGTATTTCGCTATTTTTCTTTCCCCAATTTTCATGGATACCAAACAGAAAAAGAAGAGGACTTGGGGAACTTACAAGGGAACTTGAGTTCCGCGGGATGAACGTTGAGAAGACCTCCAGTACTCATATCTGTGCAATCTAATACAACTTACAAGAATTGAAATAATGAATCGAATTTAGGGTTTGTGATCGTGGAAGGAGAAATTGTTAACCCTTTTGGGCTCTGATCTAACCGGAATGAGAATGGTCTGATAGCAGTTTTCTTTCTAATATGGAAACCAAAAAAAAACGTGGTGAAGGGAAAGTAAATTTGAAATAAAATAGAACAATCCGCACCGTTTCATTATAGGAAAGTGGGACCTCGATGATTCGCCTACTGAAGACATCCAATTTGAATGGGCTGTGTTGCTGAGATATGTGGGCTTCTGGACAGCTGATCTGTAAACAAATTGGACACTTCATATTCTTTTTCTTATCTTTAAAAAAATGATTTTAACATTATTAAATAAAAGTTTATTCAGCAATCAACAGAGATGAAATTATGAATTAATTATAAACTTATTAACTTCCTTTTTACCTGCTTTTAAAAAAAAACTGCCTTTTTATCTATTTTCAGAAAAGAATAATAAGTTACTCTTTATAAAATAAGGTAATTTTGTGGAATTTTTTAAAATAAGGTCAATTGAGTAATGGGATCAATCCCAGTGCAATAACTTTAAAAAACGCGTATTCATAGAGGGAGTACAATTAAATTAAATTATGAGTAAATTATTGCACCTAATTATAACAATCACCACGCCTACAGCGCTTATAAGACATAAATCTGTTGCATATCTACCACATAAGCAATAATTAGTTATACTAATATGACACATAAGTTTCGTTACATCTGAAGTGGACGACAGTTTAAATGAGAGATATTTTAATATCAATTTCATAAATTTAGGGACATTTTTATTCTAAAAAAAACTTAAACGGTATTTTAATCCCTTTGAAAAAATAAGAAGGATATTTTAGTATTTTTTAAAAATATTTAATGGTGTATCTTTATTTACGTAGTATTTATGTGTCGCTACGTTTGTACTATTATTTTGAAACAAACGGCAAATTAATTAAAAAGTATTTTAATATTATTTTTAGAAATTAAGGGGTATTTTTGTTAAAAAAAAATCGTTATTTCAGCTCTTTTAAAAAAACACGGAAAAACGTTTTAGTAATTTTTCCATAATATAAATATTTCATACCCCACACAGGCAGTAGTTATGATGCAGTGATAAAAACCTGAGTGGGTGCCTACTATGGTAGCTCCAATTATAGTTGTTTTGGGTTAAATATTTAAAAGGGGAGAAGCATTAATTATACAAAAAAGAAAAATGAGAAGTGAAAAAAAAAAGAATTTAGTTGGTGTCCCTACAAAAGAGAGCCAGTAGTCCCAGTAAAGGGTCCTGATCCCCGTCTGGGTTATGTGGAGGTTGAAGCAAGGAAATCACTTGCCCTACGCCCATTACATATATTGATGATTTTTTGTGTCAGAATTTTCGCTTATTCTATTTATATCCAAAAACCAATAACACAAACAAATATCAGTAAGAACAAATTTACATCCCACAATGATTTTGTACTGTGGGTCCAATCCTCACGCTTATGGCATGTGGTCCCATAACATGATATTTGTTTGTGGGATGTAAACCTAAATCCAACTAATTGGATTACTTTGGTATGGCTTTTTTGATAATCAATCGGATTGGATTTTTTTAGTAAAATATATAAATTTTATTTTACTAGTTAATTTTAATTAATGACAAAAATATTTTAAAAATTGAGTTATTTTTTGAAATGGCATCTTTCTTATCTAATAAAATTTAAAATTATTAATTGGCTCGATTTTAGTTGGTGATGTAAGAGAAATACAATTACGGATTTAGTTTTAACCTGTGTCAAATTTTAATTTGGTAGCAAAAGAATTAAATCCCTAATTTTAGGATATTTATAACATTAAATTAAAAACACTGTATGTTCCGGTGGGCATGAGGTCAAAATCTGATGGAGTGTTTCTTAATTGGGGTAAGTAAATGAAAAATGGTTGGTGCAGGAAATAGACACAAGCCAAGACAAATTTCTGTCATTTTTATTGCTGCTGAAGAGCTGATTCAGGCAGATAACACCAGAATTCATCAGCACCCACTTCTGCCCGCACACTTGTCGTTATTTCAGGTGTATGATTTTCCAAAATTAATTGCAATTTGAAGTTGAACCAAAATGGTTTTAATTGAAGTTGAAAAAACAATGGTAAGGGTTTGAGGGAGCACCACATAGCGACAACATTTATATATGGATGATACTCCATTCCATCTTTTTTATAAGTTATTTTTATTATTTTTATTAAAATAAAAAAATAATAAATAAATTTAAAATTATTATTAAATTACGTGATTAAAATTAAATTATTAAATTCAATTAATTTTAATTTTATTGAAAATAAAAAATAAATTAAATTATATTTAAAATTTAAAAATATCAAATAAATAAAATTTAAATTTTATTAAAAAATAATAAATAAAGAAAAATGGAGGGATTATCTGCCTAGTCCCTTCCAAAGATTTGGTCTATGGGCATATTAATACGGAGGCTTTTAAGGCAGAAATTGGTCCCTCCAATCTCAATTATTATATGTTCTTCTCCAGTCTTTATTGACTCTAACTGTCTTGCTCCTCTACCTCATAAAGCCTCGTATCTACAATCCAGTATTTTGGATTAATTATTTGTGGTCACCAAAAAAAAAAAAAAATTAAATCACGTGGCATTTTACAATTAAAAATTTAAGGTTTGCAATTGGACTTCAGAAGTATTTAATGAATTTGCTCTTACCAAAAAAATTATGAACATAGCGTAATTATTGCTATAATTTTGTCACTATTGAAGTAATTAATACCAATATTTTCTCACTGGTATAAATTGTAAACAATTTAGATAATTAATCTTTTATATACACCGAATAAATACTCGACTATCTCGTTAACTTGACTTTGATAATATATTTCTCATAATACTACTCGAGTTCTTCCTTTTTAAGTAAAAGAATTGAACTGTTATCAAATATTCACTTTTTTAACAAAAAAAAAGAAAAAATGTATACATAATTGCTGTAATTTCATTAAATAAATAAATACTTTGTTAAATGAAATGCATAAATTAACATTTTTTTAGAAATGAGTTAACATACGCAAGCGCACTAATTGTACAGTCCAAAAGTACATACACTATATTATTACTTCTTTTTTTAATAAATAGAGAGCTTTTTAAAAAACTTAAATAAATAAAATTAAGAGTCAAATATATAATTTTTAAAATTTCGAGACAAATTTTAACCTTAGTCCTGTATTAAGTAAAAGTTACTCGGTGGTACTCGAGCGTGCACAGAAAAGTAATTGGACAACAAACACTAAAACAATTTGAAGTTTTAACATTCAGTATCACATGTACGGAAGTTCTGTTCTTTTGGTTATAATATGATTTTTTTGTTGTTGTCTATCTTATAAATAGGTAAAGGCAACGATCCGTTCGATTCAATAATTAATAATCAAAATTTTATTATTTTTATCAATCGAATCGAATCAAAATTTTAAAATAATTAAATATAAAATGAAATGAAATTTTCGATTAGTTTGATTCGATTAATCAAAAAATTAAAATTTAAAATTATTTTTAAAAAAATAAAAAAATTTATATCTAAAAGTTATAAAAAATTATAAATCATAATATAATAAAGTAAAAATATCTAAATTATACAAATAAAAGTTCAAATTAAAGAAATAATTTCAAAATATATAATAAATAATACAACAAAACCCTTAAATAAATATTTTTATTTAATCGTCAAAATTTTAAATTATCACCTAAAAATAGATATTAATAATTAATAAATATACTAATATAATTTATAACTAAAAATAAAATAATTTACATGTATAAAATAATTATTCAATAAAAAATCAAAAAAATTATATAATTATATAAATTTCAGTTCGATTCGGTTTTTATGCAATTTTTTCCTTCAAAAATCAAACCAATTTAAAAAATCGGTCAATTCGATTTGGTTTGGTTTTCTTTTCACCCCTACTTATAAATAACCGAGCACTGATAAACCAATTTAAATTAAAATGGAGTACAGATGAGTAAAATAGTTTGACCATGACTAGGGATGAGCAAAAACCAAACCAAATTGAAAAACTGAACCGATCGATCGATTTTTTAATTTGGTTCGGTTTTTGATTTTCAATTTTAAGAAATTTTGGTTTTTTGGTTCGGTTTTTTATGGAGAAAATCGTATAAAAATCGAATCAAAATTTATATAATTATATATATATTTTTTATTTTTTTATTGAATAATTATTTTATACATTAAATTATTTTATTTTTAGTTGTAAATTATATTAGTACACTTATCAATTATTAATATTTATTTTTTAGGTGATAATTTAAAATTTTAACGATTAAATTAAAAATTGATTAAATAAAAAAATTTATTTAACGATTTTGTTGTATTATTTATTATATATTTTGAAATTATTTCTTTAATTTGAACTTTTATTTGCAGAATTTAAATATTTTTACTTTAATATATTATTATTTATAATTTTTAGATACAATATTTTTTATTTTTTAAAAAAATAATTTTAAATTTTAATTTTTCAGTTAACCGAATTAAATCGACCGAAATTTCGATTCGATTTAAATTCAATTATTTTAAAACTTCGATTCGGTTGATAAAAATAATGAAACTTTTATTATCAATTATTTCGATTCACTACTCTCCCCTAACTATGACCTTACCAAAAACAAAGAAGGAAAAAAAAGACCATGTTACAAGCAACTATTTTACTAATCTCTTTATTTTTTTTTATTTGTTACTTTTATTATTTTAATTAAAATTAAAAAATAATAAATTTAATTTAATTTAATATTAAATTACGTAATTAAAATTAAATTATCAAATTAAATTTATTATAATTTTATTAAAAAAATAAATTAATTTATATTGAAAGTTATAACAGATAAATAAAATTTAAATTTTATTTAAAAATGATAGATAAAATAAAAAAAAATTAGTAATTGTATATTTTTTATTGCTTAACGTATACCAATACGAGTATACGAGGAGACCGAAGCCAGAAGCCATATATATAAGTGAATTTCAAGGCAAATGCCAAATAGCATTGATTGAGATTAAAAACTATGAATGGTAAATTTCAATTTGAATTGCAGTAGCATAAAAGATACAAAATTGAACACAGAACTACTAACGTGATAGTTATGGAAATGAGTCAAACGAATTTGATATAAACTTTCAATGCTGCCACAATCAAATGCATATAATCATTCGGTTCAAAATATGAATTTCATTGATGTGATTGCAGATCATGTGCACGTAATTTCATATTTAATACAAAAAAAATTAAAACTATTACTGAAAATATTATCTAGCTTAAAATAAATGGTCCACATGATAATTTAAAAAAAAAAAAAAAGAACCATTCTTATTTAAATTAAATTCACATAATTAAGGTATTTGTACATTTACATTTTTCACCCTAGTATAAAAATGAATTCCCGACTTAAAAATGCAAAATTGATTATAGTAACCAATTTTTTTATTTTTTATTTTTATTTCATTCAGAGTAAAAATAGATATAAGTTTAAATATTTTTTCCGTCCTACTTTAAAATATAATTTTTTATATTTTACAAAAGTAAAAATAAGTTATTAAAACACCTTAATTTTATAAAAAACTATAATAATTGACAAAAATATCTTTTATATTTTTAAAATGTTCATTTAATTTTAATTAAAAATAAAGAGTACTTAATAAAATATACAATAAATAGATACACATGTAAATTTATTATTTAAATTCAAAAAAAATACATTTAAAGTGAGCATTAAATAATAAAAAATGGAGCGCTTAAGTTGGAAAATTACATCAAAAAATGAATGCTACTAAAAAAATCACAAGTTCCCAATAAAATATAAGGGGTTGGTATGGTATAGATATTAGTAGTGAATAGGTTGGGTTCTCAAATACAGAGGACATTGGGAGGGGAAATCAATAAAGAAAAATAATGAATAACAAAGCCCCCTAATTTTGTCTCTATTGTGTCCTTGGGAAGAAGAAAAGCAGCAACGAATTAAAAGCCAGGAAGAGGCAGAGTATATGGAGGCTCTACATTTGTAGGATCCCAGTCCCACCCATACATATTTCCCATAATAATTCATAATTTTCTCCATTACTTTTCCCCCCATACACACCATCAAATTTTCAAATTAATACACCTCCTTTACCACAATACTCAAATTACCCAATCTATTACCACATTCAGTAAAAGAAGTCAAATTAACTTAGGATTTGATAGCAATTAATTTAAAAGTTGTAGGGGGGTACAGATAATTGAAGATTTGAATTGGCAAGTAACCCCATCAATCAGGGAAAGAAAAGGCAAGAAAAACAGGTCCTCTTGTCACTATTACTTGCTACTGTAACTCTGTAAAAGAAATGGCAAAAAAGAAGCCATCGAGTAATAATTTGATTTGCCACCATCATCATGCCACTAAAATTTGGGACTATGAGAGAGAGAGAGAGACCTGGACAAAATTCGGGAGATATTAAATTTTTTCTCCCCCATGATTACCCTTATATAAACAAGAACATACCAATTATACCCCTACCTTAACCTCCCTCGCCACTCTCCTCCGCCGTAGTACTTCACAATTCAGTAGAGCGGAGCCCGGTTCGGAGTTTTCTTTCTCCGGTTCATGAAACTCGCCGACATCTCTGACATCCTTGGGAATATTGGTCGGCAAGCTGATAAGCTACTTCTCTTCTTTCTCACAATCTCAGTGGTTGCAGTGCAAGCAAGCGTCTTGCACCCCACCTCTTCGCACCCGCCGGAGCTTGAAGATGTTCGGGTCGAGGCAGCCGGTTCAAGAACCGATTCCGGAGTAAGCGTACAGTCATCCGAACCGGATTCGGGTAAAGACAAGAACTTACAATCAAAAAGGATACTTGAGAGCCCATCTACGCCTTTTGTTGTAATGATATGATCAATCTGCAAAAAGCGAAGAACAATTAGAAAACTAAGAGAGACCTATAGAATTAATCATTAGAGAAAGGATTGTAAAAGGACCTTGCAGGAGATGGAGCAGAAGAGATAGGGATCCTGTAGGCTTCTGTCGCAGGTGGCGCAAAAGTTGCCGGAGCCTCTGAATTGCCTTGTTTGTGGCCTTGGGTTTAAAAATACCACTTTTGCACTGTTAGTGGTGTAGGACTGGAGAAAATATGTAAAAGAACAAACTGGATTAGGAATTTCCAAAAAAGGAAAAATTCAAACACGGATGCTCTTTACTTTTCTAGCTTTTCAATTTTTCTCTATACTTAGTTTTATAGTTAATACAAAGAATCTACAAACAGAAAACCTGGAAGAAGAGTGCAATTGAGCTTTGTTTCTTTAGAATAAACTTCAAGAACTTACTTGAACAAAGGCGCAGTCGAACAATTTCTGAGCATCGCCCAATCTTATAACGTCATGGTAAACATACCTTCTTATCTGATACACAAGCAAAAAACAACTCAAAATTGCTTTCTTTATTTTTCATTTCTTTTTTCTCATAGAAGAAAAAAATGAATTTTGAAGGAAACGAACCTGTAAGAGTCGGTGAGAGCTGTGAGGAGAGAAACAGTGAGGGCAAATACTGATACAACAGTCCAAACAAAAAATATTCTTTTCATTCTTCTTTGCTTCTTCGTGAATTATACAAGCGTTGAAGAATTTTTCTGTGAGAAGAACTTGAAGCCAGTGAGGCAGCAGATTTGAAGTAACCAGCTGCCCCAAAGCATGAAAATTCAAATCAATCAATAAAAGAATCCAAAAAATAAAAAGAGAAAAGAGATTGCATTTAAAAAAAAAACCCACCATGATTTTCTCCTTTTCGTATTTGAATTTTGATGGGAGAGAGAGGAAGAGGGAAATTTATCAGGGTATATAAAGATAACGCCCTGGCAACTGATGGCACTGCTGTGGTGTTACTGTTACCAATGAAAGAAGAAGCAAAAGGAGAGAGGGACGGTTTTTGGGTTGGGCTCATTTAAGAGTATTATTATACAGTATAGTATTATATTATTTTGTATATTTCACTGTGTAAACTCTAGTGAAAAATGGAAACATAAAACCAAAGAAAAACAAGATTAATGTTTACATAAAAATGGAAAACCTTTAAAATATTTTACTAAAAGCCCATTCCCCCAAAACCCTAAAACCTTAACTATATGCTCCTCTCTCTCTCTCTCTCTCTCTACTGTGCTGAGTGCTAAATGACAAGACTATAAACAGCGACTTTTCTCAGTTATCGGTGGGAAACGGTAAAAGGGATGGCAAGCGGCAATAAGGCCTTTAAAGAATATCCAATTTATAATAATATAGTTCTACATTTTTATACAAAAATTCCAATTGTAAGTACAAATTCTTTTAAACTGTGTCAAAAGTAGGGTTCGATGTTGTAATATAAAACAGTATTTCCAGCTGAAACAGGTTTTTTTTTTTTTTAAAGTTCAGTATTATATAATAATTTTAGCTTTTAGCTTTGCTTATGCCATGAAATATCATGATTATCAGACCACCTTTGATATTCTATCGACCCCCTTTTGATCATCAGTGTACAATTATTGAGCAATGATTCCTTAATATACAATGATTTTAACTGTATTCTGGAGTATCGTGATGTCAAACCAAACTGAAAAAACTTAGCGCGATTATTTATTTACAATTGATAATGAAAATAAACTCGAGGCTAATTAGCGATCCTGGATTAACATCTCTTGTTGTTTGTAGGCAACTGGTGTTTAATTAATTTTGATTGAGAAAACACAAACTAATATTATATATACATTTATTACATATAATGAATTTATCGGTATATATTTTGTAAAAATGGGGAGGAGGAAACAAAAGATTTGGATAAATAAAAAATTAAAAGTATGTCGAAAGCCGTACGAAACAGTAGCGAAACAGCAGCTGCCGCAGAACAAGAATCGCAGCGAGCAGCCCACACCCGGGATGACGCACCCCACTCATTAGGCCACCTCTGAATATTTGCCTATATACGTGATTTGACTTCAGACTCCCAAAGCCAAGACCTTTTTCTTTCTTTAATTAATGCTTTTCATGCTTATCTTTTCTTTTTTTTAATTATCATAATTAACATCAATTTGTGACAAAATTATTCTACTACTTGAATCAAATTTCATTATTAAGTTAACGCTGGATTATCGGAATTAAATATATATATATATATATATTAGAAAAAAAAATTTCTGATACAAAAATAAAATCCACAACGAAATTAGATAATGCAATCTGTTGAAGTGTTCATCCTTCTTTCTTCCTCTCCAAACGCTCCAGGATACGCCTCAAACAAACCACGGCAATTAAATTTTTCGGATTGGAACATTCTTTATTCAGCTCAGGGCATACAGTATCTATAAACTCCTTCAATTTTACCTGCTTCAATCTAACGTTCTTTTTAGCTAACCCGCTTTCAGCTTTTATTTTCTCCTTGCCCTTCGTCTTCTACGTCGCCATTCCTCCAGCTTCGGCGACGGCATTACTAGTGCTAGGCGGCGCTTCCGACATATTAACGGCGGAGAAGAGGTTTGCGAGGCTCTTTTTCTTTGGGACTGGCTTCATAGTATGCGACCTATGAAGTTTGGGATCAAACTCGGGTTTTCTTTTTGTATATGAATTTCAAGTTCTAACGCTCACCGAATTGCAATTTTTTTTTTCTTTTTCAGACCGTCAGGAAATTAGAATTCTATGTTGGGTTCAACACACAATTTTGCCCATTAATATTTTTAACGATTGGGCCAGTTAGTGTATCCCTTAACTTGCTTTAAGGCCCAACTAGCCGTGCCCATAAAAATGGTTAGCTTCTGTTCTGTCTATTTTTATTATTTTTCCTTTAGTAGACTTTTTTTTTTTTTTGAAAAGCAGCACACATATTCGGACCCTTAACTTATTGAATTTTGGCTATTGAATCTTTATATATTTATTTTATCATATATTAGCAGGTATGATTTTAATTTTTATATTGAGTCCCCACATTATAATTTTTTGAGCACGTATTTTAATTTTTATATTAAGTCACTAAGTTTTGAAAATTATAATTATCACTTCAGAACTTTTTCTTTTTTCACTTTCCACGAGAGTTTAATACCATTTTCTTAATATATCTACTCCTCGTTCGAAGGAAGTTAAAATAATTAATAAAAAAAAACTATGATAAACACAAACACAAATATTCCTAGTGAAAAATCGTTCTTGATACTGGTATCCATGGCTCTTTTTGTATTTATGTCACGATTTTAGCTCAAGTTTGTAAAATAGGAAAAGGAAACTAGAAAAGAAATGGAGCTTCTACCCAAATCTCAGGTTTTAGAAGTAGAGCCGCATGTTCTGCTCTGCAATTCTTGGTGTTCCGGAACTAACAAGGATTTTAGAATAAAATAATTCATTGATGAGATGGCTAAAATATTTTTTAAAATAAAGTACACAACAAGTTCAGTAACTAATTTAATGACCAAAAAAAAAACAGTAGCTCGAAGCTGGCACTTTAAAGTATTATACTTGGCGGGCATAAGGTCATCTAATCTCTTCTTTTAAAGTAAAGTTTATAATTAATCTGAGAATTGTTTGCTGCTGGCAGATAAGTATACCATTTTGGAATCATGATTGTTAAGATTAAATTAGTAGAAAGACACCTCAGCTGTGTCTTGACCACCACATTTTATTAATCCTACCAAATCTGTTAACTGCAGCTTTATATTATTGCCCAAAAAAAAAACTAATTGCTATTATAAGATAATTAATCACTTTCAAACAAAAAGCATCTTCCGTCCCTCTGTGATAAAACAAATTTTATCATGGTTTTTTGTTTTTTTTTTCTTAAGAAAAAAACTCTGAATGTAAAGTTTGTCCTATTACTTACAATTACTTACAAAATGAGCGATACAATAATTCTCACATTTAGAATATTACTATATAAAATCTAAGAGTTAATATCAATCTCAAAAAAGATGCATAGTTTGATTAAAAAATTAAATATCATATTCGATTTAAAATATAAATAGATCGAATTACAGATATATATGTATAATGAATAATTTTTATTATTTGTTGTATTTCAACAAACTTGTTAATATGGAATGATACTATAATTGAGTATTTTCATTTTAAAGATAATTCATTGTTTCTATAATATTCTTTTAATATTTACTTTTAAAATTTGTATAAATCATTATTAAAATTTAAAAACGATCAAAATATATTGATATTTAAGGAAAAGAAAAAAAACATATTATGAAATAAAAAAAGATTGATTTTGGATAATTTAAAAAACAATTAATCAATTTAATATTACAAATAGTAAGTGATAATACATGTAATTCTACAAAATTCATGAGGTATAAAGCCCATTACAGACATAAGCTCACACAACGTAAGTCTTATCGGATACGTGTGATCCATCACAGTAATTCTATCAGCCACCACTAAATTCAATCAGTCTGACAAGGTTATGTTGTGTCAGTTGTACTGACAGACTCAATAAAAAATGAACTATCAAATTACTGTTAGACCATATCTTCTATCTACTAACCATTTGGTAGGTCTTATCTTGTATGAATAGCCAAATTCTTGAGCACTGCACATATTGTAGTCTTTAGACTTTCTCTTTATTTTTTATTTTTAAGTCTTTTACTGACTTGAGTTTCAAAATGCTAATATCTGGACCGATCAGACTATCTTTTTTACAGGTTTTAAGTGATTCTCAATCCGATAGGCTCATATTTGTTTTCTCATTTCAATAATTTCAGAATTATTTGTAAGAAAATAATTTTGAACCGAAAATAAAATCTAAAACCAAAATGAAAATGTCTAATATTTTTTTCTAATTTAAAGTATAAAAATTTAGCGAGGATCCTGAGTACTCTGAGGACTTTAGCGAAATCCAAATAGAGATATGCACGCGATATTGATTTGATATGAGGAAAGTGAGGCCTAACCTACCCCAGGATGATGGCCCCGATACTCACCAACCCAATATAACTAAAGCGAGGGTTGTTTCAGTGGGTCAACACTCAATCTCAACGAATCAAACCTACTTCTAAAAGGCCTTTCTTGGTTCGGTACTTGTAATGACCCAAACCTACTCTTGCCACAGCACATGCCACCTTTTTCATTCAAATTCCACTTCTTTTTAACTTGAAATCATACCAAGCAAATGCATCAACGATAAAAACATGCCCTACCCACCCATTACAATTCTATTATCTTCTCGCTGCATTTTAATTTTTATACATCTCATTTAGAGCTAATGCTGATCGGATAATCTATCATAAATTTCTTCCCAAAACTTAGACCTAAAAAGAATTAGAAAATTGAAACATCCGATGTGTATTCATAATTTAATCTACATGTACACTGTATCGTTGAATTATATCGCTGGTGGGATTTATTATTTAATGATTGGTTGTTGGTGTTATTATTATGTTGCTCACACAGCACAAGCCTATGTGAGAATTTTTAGCAGGGTAATATAGACTATAGAGAGTCCCAGGATATGAGCTTGCGAAGGTTTTGTCACCACTAAAATCTGTCGGCTAAAAGCATGTCATTTAATTTAAAGGTGCATAAAGTTAGCATTATAATTAATTTCTTAAATTAAATCAAGTTTGGACATAAACAAAAATAAAGCCACTTTAAATGAGGTTTCGTGTTCTTTTAGCTCAATAAAACAGTACCATAATGATTGGACCCATTAAAAAAATAATAATAATAATAATAAGGGAAAACGCAGCAAGCAAGGCATGCATGCCAGGATCACACTACTCCGTTAAAACTTAATTAGTAGGATCACAAGCATAATTACTTTGATTACAGAATTATATATTTCTTTGTCTTTTTCAACGTCCAGTGTCCAATAGATCAAAATAAAATCAACTATAATGATATCAAACGGTGCGCCAAAAAGAGAACAAAATCCAATTTCAATAGATTTTCTTTTTCAAAAAAAAAAAAATCTCTTTTAACATATTTGTTCAGTGCCATTTTTATATTAATCCAGCTAACAAATTTAATACTCCAATTTAATTAGTACTGCAATTTAATAGGCTATAAATACGATGATTGGTTAGTCAATAGATAATAATGAATCGAAAGTAGGAGGCTACTCAATTCAAAGTATTTAATTCAATATCGAAAAAGAAATAGCACCAAATTTTGTTTAGTTTGGTATTTTTTATAATATTTAGATTCTTAGTAATAAATTAATTAGACGGTATACTTAAGAATCATTTTTTTTGTTGGGATTAATTTGACCGTATAAGGTGGCATTTTTGTTTTGTTATCTAAATGTCATTATCTTGAACTCATTAAACTATAAAATATTATGCAGATGAAGAGTCAATTCTGTATAGGAACTTCGTGCCGCTCAACAACTTTGGCGATTTAATTTTAATTTTTATAAAAATAATTTCTTATTAAAAAAAAACTATAAGAGGTATGGAGTGGCTTATTGCGGTCATGTGATATTGGTACCGGTATAGAAACTTTGACGGAATTACATGATCGATAATTGGTCGGTCATACATAAAATTACACAAAGCTCAGCGCAGTAGCCGTTTCCATTATTACCGTTAAACATTATGTCAAAAGTCAGCGGAACGAGGAATTAAAGATGAAAAAAAAAAAAGAAGACATAATGAAAAATTATTACGCAAAAATAGAGGAAAAACAATATCGCAGCAAAGCCAAACCCCCACAAATGCATACCTTACTTCAAAGGCATCCAAAGCACAACGCAATAAAAAAAAAGGGTTAGCAGTGCACCTCAAGAATTCCTCTCTTTCTCTCGGTTTCCTTTTCCTCTACACTTGCAATCTCAGGAAAAACTGGGAGAAAGAGTTCTTTTTTTTTAAGTTCAATTCCATTCTTAAAATACCCAAATCGAGAAACTAGAGCAAATTCCTCAAATTTCTCATGACAGAAATGATGGATACCGCTTCAACAACCCCCAAAGCACCACCCATCTCCGAAATGTTCCAGAAATTCGCCCTCGCTTTCAAGACCAAAACATTCGAATTCTTCGCCGACGAGGCCGCCGATGACGACGGTTTCTCCCTCCTCGATTCCGCTGAGGATTTCATTCCTGACCAGAAAGTTATCATTCTTAAGCCCGACCAACCCCTCAATCAAAATTCAGTGAGCTCACCGACTCCATCGAAAAACCCACAAGAGATATCATTTCAACCAACAATAACCAAGTCTACTGAGCTGACCCAGATCAGGCCTTTGAATACCCAGTTGTCTCAGACTTTTATTTCTTCAATATTTGCTACAGTCTCTTCTTTTGAAGCTTCTTATCTTCAACTACAGACTGCCCATGTGCCTTTCAATGGGGAGAGCATAAAGTCGGCGGATGAGGCTCTGGTTTCGCATCTTCAGAGGTTGTCTGATTTCAAGCAATTCTATGGGGATTTGATCAGGAATCCTGATTTTGGGCCCAATTTGAATGTTGGGTCGTGTTTGGAAGCTCAGGTACAGGAGAATCAGAGCAAGCTGAGAATTTTGGGGACTGTTTCGGACCGTTTACAAGAAGAGATTGATCAAAAGGATAACGAAGTTTCTGCTTTAAGGCGGAAATTGGGTGAGATACAGAGGTCTAATTTCAAGTTGTCAAAGAGGTTATCTGGTAATTTGAATTTGCGTTCTTCTTGTGATGTTTTGTTGTCTGTTAGGGTTTTTGATTCTGTGTTGAATGATGCCTGTAGAGCAACTCACAAATTTACTAAGATTTTGATTGAATTGATGAGAAAAGCTGGGTGGGATTTGAATTTGGCAGCTAATTCAGTTCATGCTGATATTGAATATGCCAAAAAGGGACATAATCGCTATGCTTTTCTCTCCTATGTTTGTTTGGGCATGTTTCGTGGTTTTGATTTAAAAGGGTTTGGTTTGGATGTGGATGAGCCTGAAATACTTGTTAACGGCCATGCCTCTGATTCTGTTAAGACCAATAGTTCATTGAAACAATTACTCGAGCATGTGTCCAGCAGTCCTGTGGAGTTGATAAGCAGGAATCCTCAGTGTGAATTTTCAAAATTTTGCGAGAAGAAGTATCAAGAACTTGTTCACCCATCAATGGAGTCATCAATTTTCGCAAATTTGGATCAGAATGAACTTGTTCTGAATTCATGGAAGTCGTTGAGCCCATTCTACGAGTCATTTGTCAACATGGCTAGTTCGGTTTGGACGCTCCATAAGCTGGCATTTTCATTTGAACCTGTTGTTGAGATTTTTCAGTTAGAGAAAGGGGTTGATTTTTCGATGGTATACATGGAAGATATCACAAGAAAATGCACATTTCCAGTTAAAACTCGGATGAGAGTTGGGTTCACGGTAATACCAGGATTTAAGATTGGGAGAACAGTTATTCAGTCTCAGGTCTATTTATGTGGTTCGAGTTGTACAGACTAGTTGTTCTTTGTTGCATTACATAGGAGATTAGTAGTTACGCAGCTTAAGCAAAAGTAATTTATATCTGGCTTTTCACTTAGCTACAGTCCTGAGAGGTTCGCATTGTGGATAAATGACAGTTATAGCAGAATCCAAAGGATTCGAATTTAGTATTTTAATGGATTGATGCCTCAGTTAAGTATGATAAGAGGGGAATATGAGTATAAATACTTTGATAAGCCAGCTCGTCACTTTACTGGTGTGCCAAGCACTTGGAGGAGATTGACTTTGCAGTTCTTTGGCTACATTTAACGTGTAATTATACTTCCATCTTGTTTTCGGTCTTTGTTTTACTTATTCCAGGTGCTATGTAAAAATGTCTGTATAAAGTTTTCATTTTAGCTGTTCTATCTTCAATGTTTTGCTCGCAAGCTCTCTTCTGACACAAAAATACGCCACCAAACTGTGTATTGACTTTTTTTTTTCTTTCGAGTTGAAAAAATTTGGATCTACATTAGCTTCTTTTGATACATAAGATTTCAATCTGGATTGAAATGTTGTTGTACAATACTTTTGTTTTGAGTTTTGTTTCCATATTGTTCAAGTACCTACTGAACTATTTTTGGTCTTCCTAAGCATGAGCTTGTCTTGCTGCTTGTAGCAGACACTTTCTCCCTTGCATATTCTGACGCAACTAGCTATGTACTCAGTTAGTTGCATATTCGGTTTTATATGCTATTTTTATTATTGATTTAGGGGGAGAAAGAAAAAAATAATTTGTGTCTGAGGCATCAAGACTTTCAGTGGCTTTTTTCTTGGCCGCTGCTTCATTTTGTTGGAGCTTGGATAATTGTGTCTATCCAATTTGTGTTTAATGGGTATAGAGGTGGATGCAAATCTGGTATTCTTATTTATTTCCTTGATGATGCCATACAATATTCACAAAGTTTCTGCTTCGTAGGGGCGCACATTGAGAAATTTTACATCGTTCCAAGGTATGATATGTTCTCTTCTAAGTGGAAATTCATGTTATAAAGTTCAAAAGCTGCTGACCCTGTTAGTTTTGCTGAGCTATTGCTTATCAAAATTTTGCCGCTCAGCCTAATTTTTCATGATATTAATTTCTTTTTTTACGTGTATTTTATTATTTGAAGCAAACAAGTAAATGTCTGAAACGAAATAAGTTTTAAAAGTGTGAATTTACTTGATTGAATAGATTTATAGAATTAATTAACGTCTTAATTCTAATAGTTTTATTATTAATTTATATTGCCAATTTAATTTCATAAAGAAAATAATTTATAATTCTAATGAATTTAATGATGGGGTTTTTTCACAAATGCCACAAAAAAAGGAAAAAGATTTCATATTTGTACCACCACATTTTTCATCTTTCATAAATACTATTTTTTAATTTTTTTTCTTTTTTAATTTCTATTTTTTATATTTCACCTTTCAAAAATGCTCTATTTTTTAAATATTGTTTTCTCTTAATATTATTTTCTTAATTATATGAACTTTTGATCAAATTTATGAAATTGATAGCCTTATAATTGTGGGGGTATTATCGGTTTAAGGAATCACGCCTTCCAACTCCATTGATGAATGGCAAATAGCAAAATTCTTCGACAGTAATAATACTTGGTAAAAGCAATGGAAAATTTGTATGTAGAGAGGAAACAAGTAGCAAGTCTCCTCCAACCTCTGCTCGATACCGAAGAGCAGTTACTTATGCAAGAGGAAGTTTAGGAAAGGTTAAACTTATTAACTTTCTATTTTATTCTTTTAACATATATATATATATAAAATAAAAATCATCCTCAATGTATATACGAGTTTGAAATAAAAAAAAAAGTGAATAATTAATTGAAAAAAACTCTCCAATCTCTTCCCACTTATGAGGCTAAGCAATTCTTTATGTGGTTGAATTTGGTATTGTGGGTTAAGCAGTAAATATTACAAAAAAAAAAAAAATTTGAAAAGGATCAATCAACAACAGCACAACCATTACATATTGAACAAAATGCTAACATATATACATGTTACTGGCAAGTTTCGTAAGTTTTGCCCATAAATTTTGATGAATTTTGACTGATTTCCTATATGAGCATTGAATGGCGAGGAGGGTTCAACTGATCATTTGAAGCAATAAGTAAATGGAAATATAATATGATATCATAAGTCAAAATCAGCAACGCAACCATTTTACCTCAATAAGATGTTCGATTCTGCAATCACTGGAGTTTAGCTTTATAATTAAAAATACATAACGTCTTGGTTTTAATTTTTTTTACGAACATTTAGTTTTTTTAAGCTTTGTGCAAATGAGATAGTTATTTTTATTACTTAGTTAATGTTACTGTTACACTTTCTATTGCCAACTATATATAGTTTCCATGATTGGTGATCAAAATGCAGGCTAGAAAGATATTTTACCTCATTGCAGGTTCTCGAACTTGTGTCTTGTTTGGATGCTTTTTATTTGCAACCGATCGCTGCCTTGTTTCCGTCCAAAGAAGATGACTTGCATCATTTTTCAAATGCATTAGCAAAGGAAAAGGGCTTGCATAATACTTTAAACTGCAAACGACTAGTAACTAATTGATCCTGAACTCTGCCATGGGATGACTATGCAAAGATTGTAATGGCCAAGTACAGTAAAGATGCAATACGTCAAGAAGCCAATGATTAAAGACTTGCCATGATTAAAGAATTCAGAAGGATTGCTCGTGCTGCCAGCAGCAGCAAATGGATCGTGGGACTGATTCATCCTGCGAACTGAGGAAAAACTTTTTTGAGATTGTACTTTGCTATACCATTTCACCTGTACTTGTGCTCCAAAAATCGTCCGAAATAGTATGTTTGCTTTGTGGTCTTGATCTTTTACAGTATGTTTTTTTATAAAAAAAATATATAATATATGATCTTTTATAAAAAAAAAAACATATACAGTATATAATTTTTTTAAAAATAAAAAAATATAGTATATAATTTTTTGAAAATAAAAAAAATAATGTATGATCTTTTCAAAACAAAAAAAATATACTGTATGATTTTTTGTAAAAAAAATATACAATATATAATTTTTTATAAAAAAATATACAGTGTATGATCTTTTCAAAAATAAAAAAATACAGTATATGATTTTTTAAAAATAAAAAATACAGTGTATGATTTTTTCAAAATAAAAAATATACTATATGATATTTTATAAAAAAAATATACAGTGTATGATCTTTTGTAAAAAAAATATATAATGTATGATATTTTGAAAATAAAAAAATATAATGTATGATTTTTTCAAAACAAAAAATACACTGTATGATTTTTTGTAAAAAAAATATACAGTGTATAATTTTTTGTAAAAAAAATATACAGTGTATGATTTTTTAAAAATAGAAATATATAATGTATGATGTTTTGAAAATAAAAAAATATACCGTATGATCTTTTGTAAAAAAAATATAGTGTATGATTTTTTTTCAAAATAAAAAAATACATCTTATGATCTTTTGTAAAAAAAATATTCAATGTATGATTTTTTATAAAAAAAATACAATGTATGATCTTTTCAAAAATAAAAAAAATACAGTAGATAATCTTTTGAAAATAAAAAAAATATAGTGTATGATCTTTTCAAAATAAAAAAAAATATACTACATGATCTTTTGTGAAAAAATATATAGTATATGATCTTTTGTAAAAAAAATATATAGTGTACGATATTTTTAAAAATAAAAAATACAATATATAATCTTTTAAAAATAAAAATATATAGTGTATAATCTTTTGTAAAAGAAAATATACAGTATATGATTTTTTTAAAAATAAAAAAATACAATATATGATTTTTTCAAAATAAAAAAATACACTTTATGACCTTTTAAAAAAATATACAGTATATAATTTTTTATTTTTAAAAACAAAAAATACAGTAGATGATTTTTTGAAAATAAAAAATATAATGTATTATTTTTTCAAAATAAAAAAATGTACTGTATGATCTTTTGTGAAAAAATATACAGTGTATGATTTTTTGTAAAAAAAATATAAAGTGTACGATCTTTTTAAAAATAAAAAATATAATATATAATTTTTTGAAAATAAAAAATATATAGTGTATAATTTTTTGTAAAAAAAATATACAGTATATAATTTTTTAAAAATAAAAAAATATAATATATGATTTTTTTAAAATAAAAAAATATATTGTTTAATTTTTTATAAAAAAATATACAGTTTATAATTTTTTTAAAAATAAAAAAATATGCCGAAGTAACTCACTAACGATAGGCATGACTTTGCGTTGCCTCGGCGTATAAAAGAATGAGTTCAATTGGATTTGCATGTGCATCACCAGATACAATAACCCAATTAAATTAATTCTTTTGCACAACGAAAACAACTTGCTTGGAATAAGCAGTCTTTATGTAATAAGAGTAGCAGAAATGAAAACCAGTTAAAACCCAATTAAATTCATTCTTTTGCATAACGAAACAACTCCGCTAGAACAAGCACTGTAATGTTATTTCACTGCAGTGGATCCATTTGGATTCTCCATCTCCAATGTAGAAGTTGTAATTTAGGTGGGGTTTTCTGCAAATTTTGTTTGTGTATAATATTGATCCTTATTTTTAAATTTATGCAAAATATTTTGTAGAAAACAGAGTTATTAAAACCGGACCGGCTGATTGAACCGGTTTAACCGCGAACCGGCAGGCCAGCCGGTTGATTCGATTATTGAAAACCGGATTGGATAAAACCGAATTGAACCGAAAAAATGGGATAGAACCGGCAAACCGGACAGAACCGAATTTTTTTGCTAAAAATGTAAAAAATCAATTTTTTTTTGAATTTTTTTCACCCACCCACCCACACACACACACACACACACACACACACACACATATATATATATATATATATTTATTTATTTATTTGAAAAAATTAATATTTTAAATTTTAAGTATATCACTTAATAATTTAATATATTTATTATATGTTTGATTTATTGTAATCAGATATATATATATATATATCACTTAATAATTTAATATATTTATTATATTTTTGATTTATTGTAATCAAATATATATCTATATATTAAATTTTTATTATTTATTTATTTGAAAAAATTCATATTTTAAATTTTAAATATGTCACTTAATAATTTAATATACTTATTATCTATTTGGATTATTGTAATAGTATATTAAATTATTAAATAATATCTTTAAAATTTAAAATACTAATTTTTTCAAATAAATAAATAATGAAAATTTAAAATATATATATATATATATATATTAAATTTTTATTATTTATTTAGTGAAAAATTAGAATTTTAAATTTTAAAAATGTCACTTAATAATTTAATATACTTATTATCTATTTGAATTTATTGTAATTAAATATAATTATACTCATACATGCAAGGTTAATAGTTTTTGTGTTCACTTTATTAGTACTCCATCTAAACATAAAATTATTTTCATGATATGATTGTATTTTTATGTTTCTAGCATATGATATTCAATAATCCATAATTAATCACCTGTAATAATAAAATTAAAATTATTTTTATAACTTATTATTAAAATATTTGTGACATATATTTAAAATTTGATAAATATTTTTTTAATTTTTATATAATAGTATTCAAAAAATTATAATAATTATAATATTTTAAAAATAGAAAAAAACTCGATTAAATTCGGTTGAATCGGTCGAACCACGAACCTCGGCCTTGCCGGTTCTCTATTCAGTCCGGTTTTAATAACATTGGTAGAAAACGAGCCTATGATTCTAAAGAAGCACGAGCTTGGAGGCCATCGCCTGGAAGAGCGTCAAGGTCACCCTCAGGATCTAGATCGAGATTAGCTGATATTTCCCCTAGGCGCAGCAGATGAGCCAAGATGCATTTGCAGGGTTATCTTATGGTTAATTTGCTTCTAGTGAATTGTAACATGAATCTCTACGATTCAAGAAACGTAAAGGCATTGTTCAAAAATATATTAGCCACCAAGCTAACTACCTTTCTTCTGTCCTGTAACTGAAAAAATGTTCTGATTAACAATTTCTTCTACATGATGAAAGGGATTTTCGGACTGAACCTGGCCACCTGATATTGTTGATAGAAGAATAAAAGCAAGCAACCTTCAACAAAAGCATGAGCCAACAAGATAGACTAATTCTTTTGTTGCAACTTGCAGGTGCTATACAAAGACAATGGGGAAAAGCATGAAGACAGAAAAAATGTCAAAGGTATATTTACCTGATTAAGACAGCTTATAAGATAACTTGAATAAATCAAATGAAAAATACTACTTTCCGTTGAAGGAATTAAAGGGCGCTTCTATAATTTGATCGAAGTGGAGCTGAGAAATACTTACCTAATCCGGTCATCCATCATCTGGGGTTTATTGCTGATAGAAGTTCTTGAAATAGGACAATTAATAATGCATGAATTTGCTTAGTCATCAATCTCCAAAGCATAAAATTTACACAGAGACAACTAAAAAAAAGGTGGAATTAACTTGTGGTATACATATTGGCTATATTCTTATTCTATTTGCTTTCCAGCGAAAACAGGATGCAAATATGTAAGCAACTGGCTCCGATTCCCAAAATCTGCAATGCTTAAGAAAAGATGCGGTGAGTTCACCAGAAAGATCAAGCGAATTCGTTTTCAAATTAAAATCCACGGATTCGAGCGTTTCCGAAGACAGTGGTTGAGACTTCCTTTGTTTCCGGCGATTAAGGGAGCTGCTCCGGCTAGAAGAATGGGAATCATCTATATTGGCAGAAGCATATGATTTAGAAAAATGAGTTCTTTTACTTTGGGGCATTTTTGAAATAATAACAGTATAAAATATATTTATGAAATAGAAAAAGCATTGATGAAATTTTATAAAATCGCGGAAGCACTTTTGAAAGCTGAAATTGGAAATGGAGCATTTCGCGTAATTTCCTCTTTAATGATCTTCTCAAATGCAATGCCCTAGCCCAACTAAAATCACCATGTTCAGGGCTGTTAATGCTACGCCCACTAATGAAAGTGAGTGATGGCCCTTGAAGGAAATATAAGAGATGGTGTAGATCATAGGCCTTGGGCTTAGATAAGTGGCCGAGATTTACACGAAAGAGGATTGTTTCTCCCCATTTAGGTACGGCTTAGGATCCTGACCTGAGGGATCCGCCTTGGGCTCAATATTCGAGAAGACTCGCGGTGGCGAGTGAGAATTTTACTAGCTCCTGTAACGGGGATTTAGTCCAGACCAAAAGCAATTTACTCCGGCTAAATTTAATATTGAGAAAAAAAAAATAAATAAAGAAATACAAGAACAAGAGTCCTACATCAAGAATAACGGCAGAGTTTTTCAACAATTGAGGGCAAACTTATTTGTGAAGGAGAAACACCATATGCCATTCCTCAAAAACTGCCTTATCCAACGTAAGTAATGGCTCTTAAGTTTTATGAAATTTTGAATTGGCAAATCTTATCTAGTTTTGTGAGAACTTTTAATAGATGCGTACATAATCCAAATTTGGATATATTCAGAGACCTGCCAGGCAATGTGTTGGAGAATATACTAATGCCTTCGCCATTAGGAACTTCTAAGATCTCTTTATCTGAGTTCGTGTATATTTGAACATCCTCCTACATTCACAGGTTTTAGTAGGCTCATTCGTCTGACTGTTGTAAGAGCCCAATTTGTGCCTAACTTCAAAAAACAAGCATCTCCAATGGAGACTGCGCACGAGTTTCATGGCTAAAGATCAATGCTCATGATTCGATATTGATTTGAATGATGTTTTAGGCAACCTGCAATTAGTAAGTATTTGAGCGAGGGTCGTTATTTTCTTAAGGCAACAAATTGATTATTTGATCCCACAGTTGCATTTGTTCTGCCTAATGTCTAATATTGTTGATTCTGATTCTAATTCCTGTGCGAGAACTTGGTTGTTCTTGATGCTTCAAAGAGGCTTCCAACTCCACTGGAACACCTGAATATTCTTAAAGTTTTTGGCTTATTAAAGCCACTACACTTGTAGAAGTTAAGTTACAGAAGTTATATTAATTGTAGTGAACCTGAATTGGACTTAATTAGGTTTTATTAGCTGAATCGTCTTTTCTTAAGACTATCAGCCTCCTATTGAAATGCCTGCTATAAGGAACAATTCAAAATTTTTAAGATCACTCGATTATAATAGGCATCATACGGCTCAATCAATTACTTCATTGATTTATTTTTTTTTTAGTAAGCATGAGCTAAATCAAAGACCGAATAGTTGGATTCATGCATAGTAGTAGTGATATATAATGCAAATATGTTCGCAGTTTTGGATTATGGTTCAAGGGAGACTATGAGTTAGACTTCAAATTCCTCTCCAAAACCATAAACTAACCAACCAAACCCATCGTCTGAGCAAGCTTCTACAGAGAAAGAACTTAAAACAAGTACACTAATAACAAGTGAAAAAAGAAAAGAAAAGAAAAGAGAAGAGCCAGGTGAAAAAAAAAAAATAAAAAGGAAGAAATTAACATTTAGCATTTGCATATCTTAGTAGGGAGCAACACCCGCATTGGCAGGAGCAAAGAACCCATCTTTCATTGGCACATCCTCTCCTTCCTACATAAACCAACATTACTTTTTAAGTACCAAAGAATAAATAAAATATAATAAAAATATTAGCTTTTCAAGCTTACATACAGTACCTGTTGGCGCACGTTAGCTTTCTTCACGGGTTGATCAGGCAAAAGTCCGAAGTGAATGTGTGGAAAGTGGGCCCACTATAAAGAAACAAACAAATGAACCCACCAAAATTAGGATTCAGGAAACTTAAATGTATGTTATAACTAATTATCATTTTCATAATATGTAATTATAGTCAATTTAGTAGCATATGCATGTATGCGTAACCCTAGGTGGAGAGAATTTTCTCGGATCTCACATTCTTCGCTGCTGCACTAAAGGCTTCTCTGTGGCTTATTTCAGGATTTCCAGCTTTGATTCGTTGGATTTCTTCCCTGGAAAAGGGGAGAGTTCATGATCAAGCTTAATTTTTATGCAAATTGATGTTAGTTGATACGGGAAAGAGCTTTTAAAATCTTGATCTTCTGATTGTTGTTGATTTAATAACAGTTTTAGGTTTAAAGATTACATAATATAAATATATAATTAACTTACTTGATAAAGCAGTTGTAGGCAGATGGGACTCTCTGTCTCTTCTCCGGAGCTGGATCCGGGTCACACGAACATAACAAAGACAAGGAACCAGACAGAAACATTAAAATCACTTCACTGACTTTACGAAAGATTTATGATTAAATTCATTATCTTTTTCTCTCTCTCTCTTCATCATTACCTCATTATCATTTCTAGCAATCTATCTATCTTATCTATCAATTCATGGATTTTCCATCTATATTTCCGGGGGAAAAAGCAGATATCCGTACATTCTCTCTAACAAACAGACAAAACATTCAACATTTCACATTATAATGCAACACGTAATTAGAACTCGAGAAGAGGATTCAAGGGTTTTTTTGATCTTCATCTTTGCAAATATGTAACTTATTAAACACAGGGAAGAAAGTAGTGTATAAAGGGAGCTATGTCTCGAAAGTTAAAGTAACGACTAAAGGGGCAAATCCGAAGTAGGCTTTTTCTGGTGGTACAATATAAAAATGGAATAGCAAGAAGAAGAATGGTAGATATGAAATAAGTCTCCAAAAGATTCATACTACTTTGACATAAACAAGTATATCCTAGGCACTGTTGATTATAGAACAGTCTCCATGGGATGGACTTGAGAGGTCTACTGTTGTCTAACTTTCTCTTCTCCGATAAATAAAAAAGAACGACACATCTTATGTCGATCATTGACAGGAGAAAAAATGGGGCTTCTCATATAAAAATGTAAGAAAATGAGATTAAAGGTCAATTTGTTTGTTAAGAATCTCACGTCTGTTAACAACTGGTGGCTTAGGCAGCTCCTCAACTCCTCCTCCAATTGGCATAACTGGTTCATTGGGGTTAGCCTGATTCATCAGCATATTTGGCGGTGTTGCACTCCGGATCTCCTCCTACCCAAGATATATATAATTAATTTAGTAATTGTTTTGAGGATTTCTCTTTTTCTTCTTCTTGAACCAGGAACCCTAATTTTATGTAACCAAAAAAGGAAACCCTAAATTGATGATATACCAGAATATTCTGCGGAGTAAAGAAAGCATGGCCAAGGTGAAACTGGTTAGCCGTAGGAAGAAGGAGGCTACGCATGTTCACAGTCAAGAGATTGGAGCAGTGACCGCATCGAACCGTGACAGTCTTAAACAAGCTTGAGCAAGGAACACTCACCTACATTTATATAAGTACGCAATTAAGACCCTAATTATGAGTGCCATTGAAGAAAATTTAAGTTGTAGAGGCACTATATAAAGTAAAGATTAGGGATAAGATAAAGGGAGGACAAAAAAAGATAGAGAGAACGAAATTATTACCGCGAGGACAGTATCACAAAAGTTGCAATGGACGTAACAGAGCTGGTCGGAAGGAGAGAGGTGGTTCGGTGAAAAGGCAGCTGATGAGGAGGACATCTTTGATTCTTGATTTGATTGATGGAGTGACTGATCAGTGGATTTTTTTTCTCCTTTTTTTTGTTGTTGATAGAAAGATAATGTTGTTCTTGGATCTGATTCTCTTTGATTGTTGATGAGTAGTTGCTATAAGATATAAAGAGAAGAAAGAAAGAGAGAGAGACTGTGAAAAATGAGGGGCAGAGAGAGAGAGCCAAAAACCTCTATGTAGTAGTAGCAGTGGAAGTGGAAGTACGTAGAAGTGAGAAATTTTTTTAAAATGAAATAATTATGCAATGTACATGTTGTTGATGAATCATCAACAGGACACAGAGAGAAGAGTAACTCATAAACAGGTGAGGTTAAAGAGAAATAAAGAAAATGAATGGTTGGCATTCCCAATGGATGTATTTAGAGAGAGAGAGAGAGAGAGAGATCAGAGGCGGCAGAGGTGGGGGAGAGGAG
This sequence comes from Excoecaria agallocha, assembly GCA_037975025.1. Taxonomy (NCBI): domain Eukaryota; kingdom Viridiplantae; phylum Streptophyta; class Magnoliopsida; order Malpighiales; family Euphorbiaceae; genus Excoecaria; species Excoecaria agallocha. The sequence goes on along the minus strand of CM075806.1, from coordinate 67,782,295 downwards.
GAGAGTTAGAAAGGGACTTGTGCATGGTCTTTGCCTCATTCACCTGTTGTTTTCATAGTTAAGAGAGTGTTGTTAAATAATCTCTTCTTTAATTTTCTTGGTTCTCTACAATTCCATTCCTCTCTTTTATATATCAAAACCACAAAAACTACCCTACTTTATAATTTCGGAAGTATAAATCCAACTCAAAATCTTCAGATACTTACACTGTCAGATTAATTTCTGGTGGTAAAAAAAAAAACTACCTATTGTTTTTTATTCAAATCACATATTTCCTTCTTTACAATTAGAGCCTTAATTTAATCGTTCCCTCTGATTTCTGTGACTTAGAATTTTATGTGGGTCCAAGAGTGATGAAAGGGAAACTAGAAAAAGTGGGTCATCATTAAGCTTTCATTTTTGCAACTCAAATTTTTATAAGTTGCGGTTGACAGAATCAGGTGGAAGGGGTAGACTTTGAAAGAAATTATTTTAGGGTTGAAATTGTAAGGAAAAACATTTAGGGTTGAAATTGAAAAGATGGTATTTTTTTGTTATGTAGTTAAATCAATATGATATTTCATTATATATATGTATATAGCCCTAAATAACTGGCACCTATCCTGTACTAACTTTGCTATTTTGACCTGTAGCTTTGTAGCTTTGTGTCAGCCATCTATGCTCTAAAACCCAGTTAGGCATTTCACGTTGATAAATGGTTTCATCTGACTTTTCTGCGGTTTTGTGCTTGCCCACAAATCGCCTTGATTTCATTGGTGACCGGTGCTGCCTCCTCCATTTCCATTCTAAATCCCTTGTATATTATCCATGAGTACGCACAAATCCCACCTACTTAATTAATATTCTAAACTATATATAGTACAAAACATTATAATTAATTCCGTCGAATCTCGAACCATTAATCCTACTGCTAATTTATTGAAGTTTTGAAAAATTGTTATCTTCAACCTACTTAAAATCGAAAGCAAAAGATAGAAAAAAAGACGAAAATTGGAATAAATAAATAAACATTGCAAAGAAAAAGAGTTGCAGATATATATAAATTGGGAGTCTTATTCTGGTTTGAAGTTTCATGCCCAAATTATTGTAGCAATTATAGCAAAATCACACAAAAAGCATTGAAGCTTTTATATTTGTAGCGATTTGACCACTCAAACCTTTGTTGCTACCTATCTCTCTCTTTCTCTAATATATATATATATATATATATATATATATATATATATATATATATATATATATATATATATATATATACAGAGATACGTAGTTGACAGTGAGAACAGAAGACAGAGATCCTTTAATTTATTTTACTGTGTAGTTTGTCCTTTGCTAGCTATAGATTGCTATATGTCATTAGGTTTTAATGTACTGCTTTAGCTTATTTAGTTGGGGGTTACTTTCGTTGCAAAGTAACCTATTTTTGCTGAAAAAGATGGCAGTCATTTTTATCCCCAACATTTTTAAAAACTATCACCATCCTTATGAGTGCTAAAGTAAAGATTATTGTTATTATTATTTTAACAGCAATTTTCTCGCTTTGGTAAGTATGTCAGTCACGCTGCTAAAATGTGAAGAGTGGATTGGAGGGGTCCTGTCTCTTAATTTTTATGCTTCTTCAATTCAATGCCTGTAGTAGTTGAGGGGCTTCAACCATGGCTGGTCCTCACCCTACTTGTACATGTGTTTTTTATTCTTTTTCTTTGTTTTTCCAATACTAGGGTACTTGTTAATTGTTTTGAAAGTTTTAAATGAAGTAATTAATTAGCTTTATACTTATTAATTGTTCAAAAATTATGGCCACGGATAATGTTGTTTTTCACCAGACATTCTCTTAGTTTGCTTGTATACAACGCTGCATCCTTCTGTTTCCCTTACTTTTCAGCCAAAGACATTACTTAATTTAGGCCAATAATGTGACTTGAACCACTCGGCCAAGCGCTTTATTCGTAGACAAACAGTAACCAAAATTATATGTATTTATACATATGAAATGATTACTAGCAACTTTGGTCTCCTGAAAAGAAAAAACACTGTAAATTTGGTTAAGTGAAATTTTAACATTCAATCACTGTTTTTGTATAGAAAAATTTGCAGAATACAGAGCTTAGAATGCTTAATTACTTAGTGGAGCTGAAAATCATTAAATAATCTATAATCGTTTTATACTAAATGAGTTAAGCTATTAATGTTCAGTAATAGCTGATAATAAAGATTATTAATGAACACCTATATAGTTACAGTTGAATTTTCAATATTAATACTGTTTAAATAGGAGTTCGGATATATATATATATATACAAAATCAATCAGCTAGGAATTAAGGAATAGATCTAACAAAAGGGGGATATAATGAAAGCTTAAATGTGAAAATATAAGTTGGTTAAGAGTGAACAAAAGTTACTGGGTTAAGGAGACAAAAGACAATAGATGAAAGAAAGAATTGGACATATCATTGTACTATATTACATTCTTTTTTCATAGTGGGACACATTAGATGTGTATCAGACATAGACGTATATAATTGATTGCTTCTGGTAAGGAGACCTTCCATGCCAGAATATCTCTCTCTAATTCTAAGTACATTTTTCCTTATCCCACCTTATTTTATATTATATTATATTATATTATATATATATATATATATATATATATTCTCTCTGAGGTAAAAAAAGAAATTTGATTTTTTCCAAATCTCTTATGTATCACTTTTTACTGCAACTATTTTGATGCTAATTTCATTTCTGCCGACCTCAATCACTATATAAATCAGCCCCCCCCCCCCACACACACACACAAATATGTGTATTAAATGTTACAGTTTAAATCGGTGAGCAAAATCTATCTACAAATTAGCCTGCCGATACCTGGCGGCCACACGTGATGATCACGTGGGCCCTCTATTTTTTTCAGAAATTGGTATCTAAAGCAAGAAATAATAAATATTGAGTTGATCCCATTACAATTTCTTCGAGAACCAAAAGAAAAAGATAACGTTTATCTTGAATTATATATGAACACAGAAATTCTTGTTTACTTAACATAAGAACACTGTAATATTCGACGGTCACTCAAAGTTCGAAGAATGGAAATTATGATAATTAAAATTTTTTGTATTTTTGAGAATGGGGTGGCCTTGTGTGCAGCGAAGTGCAGGTAGTGTAAATATGGAATTTTACTATGACTAAATTTGACAATGGCTGGAGATATTTTATGGTTTTGATGCGTACTTCTAAGGCATATATTAAAGTATCTATCAAGCATTGCAAAATTGACCGTTAAATAAATTCTTTAATTGTTTTTAGCTCATGTTTCTGATGTTCATTTCAAAACATTCTAAATAATAGAAATTTATAGGATGATCAATAATTAATGGGTTAGAAAGGTTGATAAATTCAGAGATAGTGTTCAATTGTAGAGATTAATCAATAAAATTGTGCAGAAAGGGCAAAAGGGGTAGAAATCCAATAAAGATGAAGATATTAATTGTCTATGAGGTTTGGCATATGAAGGAGTGATCAGAGTAGCATGCAGCTGCTAAGCTTAAGGGTTTGGGTGGCAGTGTACGATTTTTACTGTGAAAAGTTACAGAGTACTTTGGAGAGTTGGAAGAGAGTAAAGTTGCAAACTCGAGGCAAGTTGCAAAAGACATGAAAGTAAGATCCATTTCTTGTTTGTTTTTGTACAGTACTGTCACTTTTTCTGATTCCCCATAAATGGTATAAATTCAGTTGTTTACGGAATTCAATTTCAGCCAATTCCCACCTAGCTAGATGCTCCTTAGATTCTCAATTACTTCCTTTCATTTTTTTTTTCTTTTATATCTCAATTTGTTAACTATGCTCGTATAATTATCCGAATATTCGGCGTAAAAAAATATAAAAATTAATGGAAGCTGTATTTTCTTTAACGTCGGCCGTGACTGCAATTTTCTGCAGTAAAATTTCACACATGCAATAACTTACCGCAGATAGCACCATTAGAATATTCCATACAATCAGGAAACGTTCAGTAAAGTTTGCTTGATCAGACCTAATCTGTATTTTCATGGCAAAGTCCTCATGTAATGGCATGCATTATGAGCATGATCTGCTGATCATCAGACATTCGACTTTGAATTTGTAGTTTAACTATTAATACATTAATGCTTGACATTCTCTTGGTTTCTAGATTTTTTGGTAGTTAAGTGCATAATTGAGGTGTTGAAAAGTTATGATCTTGACTCCTATGAGATGGTAGAGTTCCTTACTTTTTAATTATGGTTATTGGAATCGAGTTCTACGTTGAGAGGGTGTAATTTACTTATTTTGTAGATTTGCCAGTAAAAATTCAAATTAGTTAAAACTAATTGCATTAATTGACCCTCGCTACAACGGTCTAGGTCTATTTTTCACAAGCCTTCAAGAATCACAAAACATAAGCTACATGTCTGGACCAAAGTCGTTCAGAATAACGGGCCACCCACTTTGGCACATGATGGTCGGGTGCTATTCGTTGTTCTCCAATAAAAGCTTTGCAGGTCCACATAGGAACTTCCAAATCGAGAGAGATTATTATTGTCAAAATCAAATTTATAACTTTTCTTCATAAATCAAATAAATATCACAATCTCATGTAAAAAACGGTTCCATGTTTATTATCCGGCAATAAAATCACTATTGAAAAATCTAAATAAGTAAAGATCCCTCCTAACTCCCATAATTTTTGATAATAAAATCAAAATATCTCTGATAATCCATCCATGGGCGATATTATTATTATTATTATTATTATTATGCACACCTCGAGCCCCATGCGGGGTTAAGTACAATTACACTTCACAATTTGCTATTCCATTTTGAGAAATAATGGAGCAATCATAACAAGCTAATAATAAAGCATCCAAATGCACCCTACGGGGTGATTGCACAAGCAAATTTATCATCCTTACTCGGCGATGCATGGGCAACAAGGCTAAGAAAGCTCAAATTATGCCACAAGCTACCACAAGAGAAATTTATGCATGCACTAGGCATATTGACACTTGCCCTTTCTTTTGATAATATTTATGGGCAAGTACTTGTAAGATATCTGTATAAACAAAATGATATACTTTTTGCACATTGGCACCATAAAGGCGCTACAAGCTTTGGTCCAGGGAATTTGTTACATCCCAACACATTTCACAGCAAAATTCCTTTTAAGAGCAACATCATTTTGCAATATAAGTGAAAACCAATCAAACTTTTTATTTTGAGAGCCAATAGATAATAAGAAACAACGTACAAGCTGCAATAACAGCAGAAAGAATAATGGTGTCTCTTGAACGTCGCCTTCTGATATAACCTAAAAATATAACACAATATTGCATTACTAAAAAATTCCTGAATAATTATCAAGAAATAGAACTCAGTAATATATAATGATTCATGAATACCAAGTAGGCCACGGATAAAAGGAAACATCTCACTCAGACGCTTCACTTTTCCCTGAACATCTCCAAACAAAGCCCTTTGAGAACCTAAGACAGCTCTTGTTGTTTGAGCTTGACCGATGACATCATCTATCTGCAGAAAGGTTACTATAACATTGTCAATCGGCTAACAATAAAACCAATCATTGCTGACAAAGGTTGTATATGATTTTAAAGGCATGATAAATCAGAGCACAATAAACAAGCATGTAAAAGTGAAGTGTGGCTTTATGTATTTTTTTTATTTATAGTACTATAAGAAGGATTCAACCGACACAAAACTAAAGCAACAAGATAGGGAACTGTCTACATCAATCAGAAAGACAACGGTAAGACTGATGCCAAGTGCATTGCATATTCCGGTGCTTGCATGCGATTGTCTTTTTGGGCAAGTGTGCCTGTGAAAGAAAGAGGGAGGGTTGGGGGAAGAGAGGGGGAGGGAGGAAAGAAAGCCCCAAACTTCCAATATTCTATATTTTCACACATGAATCATCACAGTGGCTTTTGCATAATATCTTGTGCATAGCCTGCTTCCATATCAGCTCATACTAAGGTCCAAAAGAAAACAATTTTTTATCCGAGGACCACTTGATCCTAGACACAAGGAAAACAGCTTGGTTCTGTTGTTTATCATCATTTGATAACTAAAGTCAGACAATTTAGAAAACAAAATGATTCAATAACTATTCCAGAGTAACAATTTGCATAATTGAGTGCCTCGGCCCAAAGGAAACCAACTCTGCCACTAACTTAACCATTTTAGTATCTTCATTTGTTAGAGTCAATTGATTGCAACAAATGGCTGAGGGGGGCCATGGCATGGTTTTACCAGTAAAAGCATTTAAGTCTTACATGGGAAATGCTTCCATGGATAGCAGCTCTTTCTCGTAGCAACTGCATTCTTGGAGACAAACTCCCAGATGCCTGTGTAAAGAGAGGTAACAAAACAGAGTTTAGAAAAATTTGGGATCACATTTAAAGTAAAACAATAGAATCAATGAGCAAAATAATACTGACCTTGTACTCACTAATATCATCCCTGACTGAACTCAGAAGCTCGGCATGTTCCCTCATTGAGTTTATGTTTCCCTTAGTCCGCCTGAATTCCTAAATTAAATATTTATTTTGATGAGAAACAGAATTTTGATATGCCATGCTTAATGCAGGTCATTGCTGGAATTGAACAGAAAGAGTACAGAAGTCTAATACAAAAATCAATCATATGTGAAGAAAAATACAGAACAGAAAACTATATGGAGATTTGCTATTATACCACTGCCATTAGCATCTCTTAGGCCCTTCTAATAATTTTCACGCATGTCTTTGTATCACACGCAAAGGCGGATCTTTTTTTTCTTCAAAAAGGTCCTTGTAATTTTATATTAATTGCAGCTTATTTTCTAAATTAGTCCTTTCAATTTTTATTCTTATCCGGCCCACTTAAATTTTTTTTATTTTCAATAATATTTAAAATTTGGCCCCCCTCTTTTGTGAATTCTGAATTTTCCCCTGAACACATGCATTTCTTTCTCTTAAGGTAGCAGCAACTGCAATCATAGTCTTAAAAAATTTAGGGAGGGTGAGTTTCAAAGGAAAAAAAATTCTAGGGTATAAACAGTAATTTTTCAAGGATAATTTTGAAGGAAAAAAAAAAATTGGCCCCTCCCACCATCAATGTAGGTCTGCCAATGGTGCAAGTGGAACCAAAAATACCAAACATACTGCAAAAATTTATAGGAAGACAGAATATTTACAAGCACCAAATAGCTAGTGATTCAAGAAAGTAACACTCATGGGGTGGAAGTATACCATCTCAGATCAGATCATAACTACTGAATTTAAAAATTCAACAAGTATCAGATTGGATGCGAATTTATAGTTCATGCAGCATTTGCATTCTGTTTAGAGTCAGGGCTAACAACCATAGTGGCACAATTCAAGCTCACATAAACGCAAGCCCCTGGATCTCAAACGCAAACAAGACCAGAAAATGGAAGAACCAGAAGATAATGCAGCTCATGGCGAACCTGAGTATATTCATGAAGTATGTCTCTGTGCCTCGCTAGCTTTTGAGTAACTGATGTAGTTGGAGCAGCTGAGGCAGCACATCTACTCAAAGAATCATTTATGTCTAATAGCTTCTCAAGCAAAGACTGGATCTCCATTTCCATGGACTTCCATGACCTGCTGACCCCAACAGTAGGTGATCCAGCATCTACATAACCTGAAACCAAGCACACATCTTCAGAAAGAATTCTTTCCATCTAAAGGAAGATAAGTAGGAACGACAGGGTCGGACCAAGTTAATGCTTAAAACCAAGAAGATATTGATCCTAGATGACAATATCAACCAGCAGAATAAGAAAAGCAAGAATTGACACACAACAACTTGATCACTGCATGAGAAAGCCAAACCCTACAACTCGATCACGGCATTAGAAAGCCAAACCTTTTAACTCTTCCTACATCAGCTATATCTTAGCGGATAAAAGAATAGAAAAATTTGTTACAGCTTGAAAGATAATGCAACTATATTTAGCATCAAAACTGTATAAATTATACAGTGTACGCATAAGAGTGTCAGTCACTATTGCTTCCAAAGTAGTTTAAACCATCCCAAACTCAACCTTAAAGCAAGAATAAGCCACCAAGAATACTATAGTGGCACCTCCAAAAATAGTAGATTAGTTAACAGCGAAACGAGTTTAGATGGAGAATTAGAGCACATTGACTTAAAACCGCTCCCTGAAAAGTGAGTTTCGATGGAGGAGAATCTATTTCACAGAGATTTATTTCTGACTCAACCACTCCTCAATGTTGAATCAAACAGATTATAGACAGCTAAAACGCAACTGATTTTGGAATCAGCAGGGGTTCCAAATCCAGAACAAGCACATAATCAAATCATAAATTTCCATTTTCTAGAATAGATGAGTAAAAGAAAATGAAATGCCAAATTAAGAAGAGAACAAAATCCAACCTCCTTGGGTGAACCTAGCGCCAAGCTTAGCATAAGAGGAGAGCTTCACATCGAGATCTCCTTCGAGCTTTCTGGCCTCTCTCCTTAATTCCTCCCAACCAGATTCCTGCAACTCTAAACTTGGATCCGTCATTTTAGATCTTCACAAATTCTGATTCAATATCTCTGATCTCAAATAGCTATTGAAACATCACTCTGTAAATTGAAGATGCAGTATGCTACAGTCCCTCGCTTTCGTTTGACGGGGGAAAAAAAAAAAAAAAGGAGCAGCAAAGTGCATATCTCATTGGGCCTAAACTTAGTCCAATATTTCTGGTCCTTTGACTCATGCACGAGGCCCATTTGTTCTAATGAAAATGGGCTGCACCTTCTTCTCTTATTATTTCACGGAAAAAAAGGCCTGGGTCGTAGCCCAGAAGGGATCATGAACCAACTTAACTGGCTTAGCTTAGATCTTGTATTGAGATTTTGTCCGAAATCGGTCATTCTGTTGCCTATTTGTAACATATATATATATATATATACATACACACACACACGCTCGTGTGTGTGTGTCAATGGTTGTAAACGAAAATATGAGTTTATTTTATTAAATTAAGGTATTTATTATCCACCGGTTTGTTGCATATCGGATAGTAATAAATGGTTATTAATAAAGTAATGCATAATATATGCAATGAGTTTTTTAATGCTAGTAATGTTGAAACAAGAGTTTAGATTATATCCACGCTTAAGAAATTCAATGTAGCTAGTTTATGAAATACAAATGTGAAAAGGAAATTTAACGTATTTTGGAAATACAAAAATTGAAAGGAAATTTAAAATAATTTAAGTTTACTTAGACCCGTTTACCTAAAGTATTTTGTAAAAAAAATTCTTGATTTGACATAACAATGCAAAAATGATTTCTCTTAAATTTTCTTATAAAAAAAATGTTTAAAATTTAATCAGCGCAGGGGCTAAGTTTAATAAAAATATAAATAAGCATACAGATGGTCCAATAGATTCAGAAGATACACCAAGGTTTTTTCTTCTTCATCATCATCTTCCTCTAGAAACGTTGACATAATAAAAACCGAACCCATCTGTATCTGTCCTAATTGAATCCTTAAAGAACATATGGCCATACCTAAATCTAGTGCTTTGCCATTTTCCAATTGGAAAAATTGCCGAATACCAATATGCTAAATTGGGAAGCTTAAAGAAAATATATGAGGCACTGGGTTTTGTTTTATTTCCCCAGCCCTACACCAGTGCAACAGCAACGATGCATTCAGAGACTAATTATCCAAGAAACCATAAGCAAACAATTATTTGATTACATTAACAGCATCAAGTTGCTTGACGAAGCCAAAAAGGAAAAAATTATTTATCAAAAACCTAGTAGGTACAGCCATCGTACCATTTATATATATATATATAGTAGTACGACCATGGTACCTGCCTTGATATGTATTTTTATGATAAAAAATACATATATATGTACGTGTACATATTGGAAGATAAATTAATGTATTGCTAATTAACTAGTCACTGCTTAATGAAATTAGACAAAAAAACAAGGTTTAAACTTTGAAAAGTTAATTAACGGATAAGATTGGTGATTCGGCAATGGTTAGATGACAGAACACATTGGAATTAATATAATATATAAATAGGCAAACTGCAGTTGCCTTTCTTTGGAAAAGAAGCATTATCCGGAAAGCAGTGTACATGCCAACTGCCAAGATTCAGAAAACATGCAAATTGTGAAATTTTTAATATAATTATTAATTAAATATTATTTGGCAGAAAAGTTTGAACGATTGTTACGTTTTAATTTTGTTTAAAATATTATTAAGGAGAAAAAGACAATAATTGATTAATTAATTAACCACTTTGATTGGAGCCTTTCTGAAAGTTAATACATAGAGAGGCTCCGATGCTTTCGGTAGAGATTTCATAACAAGTCAATTGTTGCCATAATCAAATTTTAGGGTAAGCCAGGGAAAGAGACTTATAATTAAAGTGATCCAAACCGTGATTATGAATTGTCATTGACAAATCTTATATACAAGAGGAGATTGATTCTAATTTAGAATACAACAATAGTGCCTGTAACAGAGGAGGCAAACTAGGAAAGAGATAATAAAAATACAGCAAGAATGCCAAAAACAGAGGAGGCAAATTAGAAAATAATAAACAGGAATAGAAGGTTATTTATCACATTTACTGCTTCCCTTACACTCTCCCTCAAGTTGTACTGGTGAAGGAACAACAGTCAACTTGTCTTTTAGCCACAAAAAATGCTATTTGGAGAGGCCTTTGGTTAAGACATCAGCAATTTGATCTGTTGTGGATAAGTAGGAAACTCGAAGAATACCTTGTGAAACACGGTCTCTAACGAAGTGAAAATCAACTTCCAAATATTTGCTTCTGTTATGAAAATTTGGATTAAGAGTGAGATAAGTGGCTCCAAGGTTACCACAGAATAATTGAGGCGATGGGACCTTAAGGAAACCAAGTTCTTTAAGAAATATTTGAAGCCATTGTATCTCGGAAGTGGCAGAGGCCAAGGCACGATATTCAGCTTCAGTGGACGACCGAGAGACAGTCCTTTGTTTTCTTGAGGACCACGAAATAAGGTTGGTGCCAAGAAATATTGCAAACCCAGTTGTGGATTTTCTGTCGTCAAGATTGCTTGCCCAATCTGAATCAGTATAACCTGTGAGAGTAGATTAAGTTTTATGAAGCATGAGGCCATGGAATTTAGTACCTTGTAGATACCGTAAGATTCTTTTGACTGCACTCCAATGGGTGACCGTAGGAGCATGCATGTACTATGTAACTCTATTGACTGCGAAAGATAAGTCTGGGCAAGTAAAAGTGAGGTACTGGAGGCCACCAACGATGGACCGAAATAGTGTTGGATCCTTGAAGGGCTCACCACCGGTGAGAGTTAGCTTTTCGCTGCTGTTAACAAGAGTGGCAATTGGTGTGGAAGATGCCATTTGAGCCTGATCCAACAAATCTGAAATATATTTTTGTTGATGTAGTAGAATGCCATTTGGTAGCCAAGTAGTTTCAATACCCAAGAAATAGTGGAGCCAACCCAGACTTTTGACTGCAAATTGAGTTTGAAGAAACTCAATTACCTGAGCAATATAAGTAGGAGAATCACCCATCAAGAGAATGTCATCCACATAGATGAGACAGAAGATTTTCATGGTTGTGGTGGACACAAAATATAAAAAGCTATCTGATTTAGAGCCTTGAAAACCAAATCGAAGCAAAGCACTAGTTAAGCAATGATGCCATTGACGTGCAGCCTATTTCAGACCATAGAGAGATTTGCGAAACTTGCAAACATAGTCAGGAAATCAAGGATTTACAAAACCTGGTGGCTGGTGCATAAATACAGTCTCATCAAGTGTACCATGAAGAAATGTGTTGGAAACATCCAACTGAGTTACTGACCAGCCATAGGAAATAGCCATGGACAAAAACATGCAAATTGTGGTTGGCAAAATTTGGATTCACAGCCCCTGTGTCCAATAGTGAAGAGGGAGCATTAATGGAACCATCAACATGGCCCATGAGATCATACCCTTTGAGAATTGGAATAATTTGTGTTTTCCATGGGAGAAAATTAGATGTATTTAATTTAGTGGAGAAGCTTGCAACACTAGGGAAAGTAGATGAAAAAATTGGTGCTGCAACGGGCTGACCATTATTTCTAGTGTTCATAGAAGATCCAATAGAACGAGAGGTAGCGGCTGCCATTGTGTTACCTTCAGTTGACATTTTAAAACTTGGTTTTGGTATTCAAACCTAGAGGCTCTGATCCATAAAGTGATGCAAACCGTGATTATGAATTGTCATTGATAAATCTTATATACAAGAGGAGATTGACTCTAATTTAGAATACAACAATAGTGCCTAAAACAGAGGAGGCAAACTAGAAAAGAGATAATAAGAATACAGCAAGAATGTCGAAAACAGAGGAGGCAAATTAAGAAATAATAAACAGGAATAGAAGGTTATTTATCACATTTATTGCTTCCCTTACAATAATACTGCAATTTCTGATAAATAACAAGAACACAATTAATGTTGAAACAGGTTAGAGATTGGAGCTCCATTTTTTATTTTTAAATTTACTAAAAAATGAGCCAAATCTAATTTCTTTTACACCTTTAACATTTCCACTTTCTCATCCTAACTTACGAACTGTGAACTCTCATACAACTAGGTACTGAGTACCGACTCCTTTTTTCTTTCTTTTTGAATATTATTGCATGCAGTTTACCATAGTGATTAGGGGTGTTCATCAGGCGAGTTCGGGTGAACCCGACCCGAACCCCAAATTTTCTCATATATCTCAACCCTACCCTACCTTACGAATAGTTCAGACCCTTACCCGAATAACCCGCATAATTTTGGGTCATGTCCGAATAATCCGAACAATCCGAATGTATTTTTTTATTTTTAAAAATATTTTTTTCTTTTATTTTAAATTATTTAAAATGAAAATTCGGGTCGATTCAGTCGGGTCCAACCGACCCAAACTTACTCGATCACCAAAACGCAGCGTTTTGGGATAAAAATTTCCTTTTTTGAGTTGTTCGGGTTAATGAGGGTTTAACCCGACCCGAACAACTTTCAAATCCCTAATTCTACCTGACCCTAACAATCCTACTCGAAAATTCTTGTTCGGGTCGGGTTGGGTCGGATTTTGAACACCCCTAATAGTGATGGAGCAAACATATTAATTATAGAAAGAATCGTCAATAAAATATACTACCACATCTAGATGTTATTATTAAAGTTGTACGAGTCTCTTAAAAGAATGTTAATGAAAATTAATACATTAGCTTCATTCAAAATATAATTGACAGAGAATCATCTACTGCATTGAAATTCTAACAATTTTTCAAATTAATTAGAGTTGTATTTTCGTCCCTCAAGATTATGTATAAATAAAGCAATCACGTGTTTGAATCAATACAGGATATATACTTGAATGACTATACAATATTTCCAATGTTATTACTAATTTATATCCCATGTTTATTTTCCAAAATATAATTGACGGACTGAAGATTGTCAAGATGAGAAAATAAGTACAGGCCGATTAAGTCGTGGAGAATTTAAAACTCATAAAAAAGTTAGTCCGGTTGGTCCGGACGTTAAATCTCCGGCTTTCAAGTTAGTAAGACCTCTTAGAGGAGAAAATACAATAAAAAGGTTTCATTTTGTGAGACTTCTCTTATCCGGTGTTTTTGAGGGCTAAATAATTTATAAAAAACTAAACCTATTAAACGAGTATACTTGAGTGGGAGTAGTAGGTGTTCGGGGATACGATTTGACGGTAATTTAACATCCCATATCTTATGAGATACATCAATGCGTCAAACAGGACATGATTTTGTCAATTGATCGGATCGGTGGTATTTAACATATTTGATACGAAAGGCCATATGTACGTGTTTAATTGTACTTTTATTGTATGAATTTTTACTTGAAACTGATTTTGGGCCTTATAAGATAGGAGGTGTTATCAATAATTAAGAGTATTAGAGACTAATTTAAATTGAATTTGCCAATTTGAGTTTTAATAGAAATCGTATAAATAAAGACAACACGTGTTCGAATTAATTCAAAATATTTGAAAGGTTATACAATTTTTCCAAATGTGATTACTTGGTTTTAGCTTAAAATTCCAAAAGATGCAATTTCCTAGATAATAATCAGATGGAGAAACGAAATCTTTAGAATATCAAACCTCCCTCTTTGATTTTTGAGAGAAAATACAAATAGAAAAAAGCTAGAAATTTCAAAGACAATAACCCATTAGGTCTCAAAACAAGACTTTTTTCTTTTTTTGACTTTTTCTGGCTTGTTTTTCTACAATGAATTCATAAAAAATGGCAGTTCTTCTGATAATGGGCCAATTAACCCTAACGTGATCAGTCGTTTATCTTTTAGGCGGCTAAGGGCCACCACCACCACTCCAAGAATTAAAGGCGCGGGATGAGAAAGCTACCTGTATGAATCTGATTTGCGAAACTTTAGTGAACGTTGGGCCCACCACTGAGATATTAGAGTTTTGATGGTCCCACCTTCGCCATCAGAATTCCCAACTATATACGGCAAAGTACAATACAAGACGTACGGACTTTGGAGTTTTTGGTCGTTTCTCCATTCTGATTGCACTCCGTCGAGTCTTTGACCTTACAGCTATTGCCCTCCACGATCCACGCAGTCAACGTTTTAGGGTGAAATTAATTAACATCCCGATAATGAAGATTAGACAATTCTTAAAGAGAATTGATAAATCACAAAGTTTCATGAAAAAGTGTGTCTCCACTTTACGATGAATGGAGGCAGGTTTGAAAAATAAGAGATCGATTCTAATTTAATCCTTTAGCTAGAAAATCTGCAATAATATTTAGCTTGGTGGATCCGAATTTTAATATTCTGACGCTCAAGTTAGATATCGAAATAAAAAAAATAATGAATTTAATTTATTAAGAGAGAGAGAGGGCAAGAAGGAGTTATTCTTCTTAGGAAGGAACCTGTTATTTATAGTATGGGAGAGTTTGGAGCAATGTGCGCAACAATTTTCCTATTTTTTGACAAGCGTAGCCTATTTTTGTAGGCAGCAGTGATTGGATAGTAACATGTATCAGACCTTGTCATTAGGACGTTCAATCTGATCGGACAAATTCGATTATAGAATTTTCCTTCTTAGTTGGAGGGATTTCAGTGGGCTTCTTTTTAGACCTCTTTCAATGATATTGGACTGTTGATTTTGTTTTTTTAGGGTGTTGTCAAGAATAAACAAAATTACAATTGTGTGGTTTAAAATAAATTTTTGAGCAAAATGATCCCTGCTCGTAAAACAAAAATTAAGCGATCCATTTGCACCTTATTGACCCGATCGATAGTTTATTATTATGCAAACAAGTGATTTCAAATTCCAAGTTATATTATTTCTATATATTCATTTATTATTGATTCAAGTGATAAATAAATGCATATATTTTATATTAAGACAAGTATGACTGACTAAACCAAATAAGATGGAAACTTCCCACATGGTTTCTGTTTCCCTATCTTTGACAATTTTTAGCAAAATGTCCAGGTAGCCATTATGCCATCCCCTAACCTTCCATTTTATGTTGATAATATTTCTATTTATTTATCTTTGCCTCTTGTCGTTTTATTACAAGAAATAACTCTTTGGCAACACGACCACCTTCTTCGTTTTCTTGGCTACCTTTAAATTGTAATGCAATAGAAAAAAATTGTGTATATAATTTAATTATAATATGATAAACACTGTGAAACACAAGAGAAAATAAATCAAATTTGGCACAACAAATTTGTCATACTGTGTATTTCCTTTTTTTTAATTATTATTTTAGTAGAAATGCATGGAAGCATTGAGCATCACAGGCCAACGGGGTTAATTTCATTGGTGGTCACTCATGTTTAATAATTATAACGTTATGATCACTATAGTACGATTTATAATAAAAAAATCACTTAACTTTTATTTTGTAACAAAAAAGTTACAATGACCGAAAAATCAAGAATTCGGCCATTAGAATCATTGACAGCAACAAGATTTATTGAAAGCAGTAAAAAATATATTGTCTTATAATTTTAAAATCATTGACAATATCAAAATTTATTAGATATTCGATAGGCAAAATTGATTTTTATTTTCATACTTTTGATTTTTCGGTGGCCGGATTCTTAATTTTTCAGTCATTGTGACTTTTTTGTTAAAAAATAAAAGTTGAGTGATTTTTTTGTTATAAATCATAGTATAATAATCATAATGTTACAATTTCTAAATATTAGTGACCACATATGAAAATAACTCTAGGCCAACGCATGGCCAACGAGTACTGATAAATGATAATAATATATCACGGCAGGAAGGCAGCCACGTGCCGGACACATGAATGATAGCAGTACTGCAATTATTGACGTACAACTCCAACCTTACTAATGTTTTTCCCTTTTTAATAGGGGTGAGCAAACTTTGGTTAAAATCGAATCAAATCGATCGATTTTTTAATTTGGTTTGATTTTTTGATTTTTCAATTCGATTTCGATTTGTATTTTTAAGACTGTTCTGTTATTTCGATTTGGTTGAATTTTTAAATATAAAAACCGTATAAAAATCAAACCGATCGAACTTTACTTTATACCACGTCGTTTTGATTATTTGCATAACTATAACATGAGGAAGCGTGTTTCACTTTCACTAGCAGACAAGCCTAAAGCCTTTCATTTTTGCCCTAACCATTTTTGCCCTAACCCATTTTCTCTCCACATCATCGCCACTGCCTCGTCCCCTACCCTCCGATCGTCAGAGCAGAAGTTCGTCGACCCTGGTAAGTTTCTTCTTCTACCTTTTGGTTGAGTTCTTCACTTCAAGTTGTCCAGCTTGTTCACCAGATAAATAAGAAAATCAGTATTTTTCTAATAAAAATTTATGATATTTAAGGAAAAATTAAAAAGGGGCTAAATATTAATGAAGTTGACATGCGATCTCAATTCTTAAACATTGATTTAGATCTTTAATTAACAATGACAAAATCTATCCAATTCGATATTCCAACGATTTTGTAAATTTTCAAAGAAATCGGAGAAAGATTTTCAGAATTTAAATCTGCTTTTTTAGCAGTCCTAATGTTTTTGAGTCGTTCTTGGTTTGGTTTTCTGTGCAGGACAGCTATTGTGAATCACTAATTTGTACTCTGCATCATCAAACCTCAGGAATCAATATTCTGTAACTACTCATTCTTTCTCCTTTTTTCCAATGCAATTCCTTTTTGTATAAATTTATATTTTAGTTTAAAAGCACTCCCAGTAGTTTTTATCTACTATAAATATGAGTTATGGCAAAATACATCAATTAATTACAGGAATAGTTGTGTTGTGTTGTTAGAACTGGGTGAAAGTAACTTCTTTGCTGATAATTTAGCAAAATAGGGTGCTCATTGCTAAATTGCTAGCTTGGCTAAGGTAGAAAGATATTAGTTTGACTCTGGTTTTCTGTTTTAATCTATGTGAATTTAATGTTCAAATTCTTCTGATTAAATGTCTGCTCTGGTCTTGGTGTGTGATGTTATGAGCTACTTGTAATTATTAGCATTCGTCCTGGGTGAATCTGTGTGATATTACTTTTTGTTGGATATCTGTGCTCTTATCATATGGATAAGAGCTGTGGAATGAGAGCAAAAAGTGTTTCGAGTGATTTAATTTATTACTTTCCTTTATTTCTTTATTTTTCCTTTTGCTTGCAACGGTGAAGTCATGGTTTACTAATTCATTTCTTTCCTTTTCTTCCTTTATATATATATATATATATATATATATATATATATATATATATATATATATATATATATATATATATATATATATATATATATATATATATATATAGAATATATTGGAGTTTCCACTTTACTTGTTCAAGTTTTATTGCCAATTTTGTTAATACACTTTTAAAACCATGGGCCTCCCAACATTTAGGGTCATGTCATTTCTATTAATATATATTT
Source organism: Excoecaria agallocha (assembly GCA_037975025.1). Classification (NCBI taxonomy): domain Eukaryota; kingdom Viridiplantae; phylum Streptophyta; class Magnoliopsida; order Malpighiales; family Euphorbiaceae; genus Excoecaria; species Excoecaria agallocha. Next base: position 67,764,297 of record CM075806.1, on the reverse strand, counting down.
CTTCCTCTATATTTAATTCTTTAGCATATCAAACTAATAATATATTATTATCTATATAAAATTAATTAAAAAATAAATAGAGTGGTGATTAAAATGCATATATAGAAATACATTACCGATTTGATTTGTATAACTTATCTCGACCTGATCTAAACTAGCGAGTTAAAGCCTTTCTCACATCTTCTCAATCTGAAAATTTAAATCAATCTATTAAAACTAAGCTAAAAAAATATTTGTTTTCCTTAAAAAAAGTCAGTATACAAATTGATTTCTTCTTGCTCAAAAAAATGAACGCATTTAGTTCTGATTAATCAAGAAAATCTGATATTTTTTTTTATGATATTTAACATGGTGTAGGTTGGAACGTTACTTTTTCATCTTTTTTCCCTTTAAGAATATAATTGTCCAAAAAACAAAAGGCAATTTTTTTTGAATTATATAAAATATTACAGATTTATTTTTAAAATATATTTTAGTTTAAAAGTACTTTCATTATAACTGTATATTTATAAAGGATGAAGTGATTTCAGCATGTTTTAGTTGGAGTGGGATATTTTGGATTGAGCCATGTTGTATATTTATATTTAAACAGGGAAAATGTATTGAATTCTTAAAGCTAAATAGTATAGTAGTATGCATGGATCCCAAAGTTAGCAGGTTTTTCTATTAAAATTTACCCCTAGATAGTCTAATTCAAATCTTGTTTATGTTAAAGGTCTTATGATTCGGGATCTCTATGGAGTGTTGTGATGCCACTAACCTAATTCCATTTGACAAAATAAATAATAATGATGTGCTTATACTTCAATGCCCAAAGATGCATAAACTTGTATATTCATTGCTGTGTAAGTTCGTTCTCTGTGATTATATGTGAAGCAAAGAAAAGGGTCAGCTCTTGTTCAGTTTTCTCAGCACATAATGATGAATAGAAAGAATTTTATCTCATCTTCAATTTAGTTAATTTAAATAACAACAGTTTAGTTTATCTAATTTTTGTTAGTAAAAAATTAGTTATTTTATTATACATAATTTATAATAATTAATCATAATTAATATTATTGTATACAAAAATAACAATTTAATTCAATTTAGTTAATTTAAATAACAACAATTAGTTTACCTAATTTAAATAACCCATTGGCGAGGGAATAATCCTCACTAAAACAACGAGAACTACATTCCAAGCTAAATTAGCGAGAGCTATTTTCTCGTTAAATGGTTAAAACTCACACCACTTTACAAACCATTAATGAGGACCAAAATCCAAGTTAAATTACCGAGGACAGTAATCCAAGCTAAATTAGCAAGGATAATGTCTTCGCTAATGGTTAAACCTCACACCTACCATGAATAAACCATTGGCAAAGGAATACTCTCACTAAGTTGGCGAGGAATAGAATCCAAGCTAAAATAGTGAGGATTACGTCCTCGCTAAATGTTAAAACCTCATATATAAAGAGCCATAAAAATAGGAATACCATCAAAATAATTTTGATACCCCACAAATATGGAAATAGAATTTTAGGAAATTGCCTACAAAACTTATCTCGCTAATTTAGCATGGAACATTTCCTAGAAACTAGTTAATCCTCACATGAAGATGAAAATTAAATATCAGCAAGGGAATAGCGAGGGATATGTCCTCGCTAAATTGGCGAGGATTACATTCCAAGCTAAATTAGCGAGGGATATATCCTCGCTAAATTGGCGAGGACTACATTCCAAGCTAAATTAGCGTGGGATATATCTTTGCTAAATTGGCAATGACTACATTCCAAGCTAAATTAGCGAGGAATATGTCCTCGCTAAATGTTTTATCTATCACATGCATCTTATTTAAACGTTAGCGAGGGATTTGTTCTCGCTAAATTAGTGAGGATTTTTATCCTCGCTAAATGCTTCATCTATCATATGCATCTTATTTTAATGTTAGCAAGGGATTTGTCCTCGCTAAATTAGCGAGGATTTTTATCCTTGCTAAATGCTTCATCTATCATATGCATCTTATGTTAACGAGGGATTTGTCCCCGCTAAATTAGCGAGGATTGTTTCCTTGTTAAATTAGCAAGGATTTTTGTCCTCGCTAAATGCTTCATCTATCTTATTTAAACGTTAGCGAAGGAATTGTTCTCACTAAATTAGCGAGGAATTTATCCTTGCTAAATTGTCGCTAAAGTTTGAGCCAAAATTTAGGCGCCAATATTAGCGACAAATTATTGATATTCTCACTAAATTATTGCAAAATATATGTTCATTTGCATCCCGACCAACATTTGTGACAAAATTCATTTGTCGTCGCAATTCTGTCACTATATCAGTGATTTAGCAATGATTTTTCTTGTACTCGCTAAATTTTGTCGCTATTCTGCAATTTTCTTGTAGTGATGTTTTGACTTTTGAGATAAAACTTAAGATGTTTTGTTTTATTACAATTGCTAATTATTGAATACTTTATTATAAATTTTGCAGGATTTTTAAGCTGCATTTTCAGTTTTGCTTTTTGTAAAATTTATGGGATTGATGATGTGAAGAAATTGTTCAAAGGAGTAAGGGATTCACTTTTTAAATTGTTTAATGAATATAAGCTTATGGTTCAACCTGAAAGTAGTCAATTTTTATTTTTACAATCAATTGGGAGCCCTTCAAGCAATGTTGAGTTTAGTGACTCTAGTGTAGGAACAAAAAGGAGATTGAAAAGTGTCTTTAGGGAAGAATTTAAAAGACAAAAGGAAAATGAAGGCTTTATGGAGATAAAAAAGACCAAGTTAGATGTTTATTTAGAGGAGGCATTGTAAGAAGATCGAAAAGATTTTGATATTTTGAGATGATGAAGGGTGAATTCTGAGAGATTTCATGTTCTTGCACACATGGCTAGAGATATTTTGGTTGTTCTGGTTTCTACAGTAGCTTTAGAGTCTGCATTCAGCACTGGAGGGAGGATTCTAGATTCATTTAGAAGCTATTTGACTCCTAAAGTAGTTGAAGGTTTGATTTGTGCACAAGATTGGTTTCGGAATGATATTAAATTGAAAAATGAAGAAGATTTAGAGGAAGTTGAATGACATGAAAATAGTAAGTTAAACATTTTAGATTTGAAAATTAAAATGGTATTTTTATTTTATTTTTATGAGTTTTGAATGGCTAACTAATTTTTTTTTAATATTCAGAGTTGTCTGTTGTTGGTTTTGATAGAAATGGGACGGCATTGAGTAGTACAAATTCTTTATTGGATAATTATTTTGTATATTTAAATTATTTTATTTTGAGTTATAAATTATATGAGTATAATTATCAATTATTAATATATTTTTTAGGTGATAATTTGTGATTTTCATGGTTGAACTTAAGCTCGGTGGAACTGGACTGAAGATATTTATTTAACAGTTTTTTTAGTATTATTTAGTATGTATTTTGAAATTATATCTTTAATTTTGGACTTATATTTTGTATGTTGTGGATGTTATTTGGATGTTTTTATTTTAGTACATTATAATTTATAATTTTATATAATTTTTAGGAATAATTTTTAATTTTTTTAAATATATTTAATTTTTCAATTTTTTTGGATAATCGAACTGAACCAACTGAAAAAATTGATTCGATTATTATTCAATTATTTATATATTTTGATTCGATTTGATTTGATAAATTAATTAAATTTTAATTTTAATTATTTTAATTTAATTTAATTTGATTAATAGAACCGATAATTGCACATAGTTACTTTTTAATATTTGAAAAGGCAGTTTTTTTTTGGCAAGTTTACGCGGCAGTTTCATCAGCCTCTTGGCTCTTGGCACGAACGTGTTCCTTTGGACTTCCCAATTCCAATGCTATTGAATTATCCGGAGAATACTAAATTGACCACCAACTCCAATTACGTTTGGTAAATGTCCAATCAGAAACGAGAACTAAAATCCCTAGTTAAGCAACGGGATTAGTTCATTAATCAACGGTGCTGATTCCGTACTCACCTGATAAACGAGCTGTAGAACTTACATTCTATTAGTAACGACTTTTGTACAAATCCTAACCGCAGCCATCAGGCTTCATCTGGCCGTTTATTTGTTTGACTTTTTGATCTTGCTCTATTTATTCATATATTTTTCCCCGATAAATCAGAATCGTTGGCCGACCAAATCAAAACTCTTATTTGCTTTTTCCTACTTTCTTCTTTACCAAATAAAATTAAATTCTTTTAGCAATTTTATTTAATTATAGAATCTCCTACTCCCGCTTTATAAGGAGCTTTTCCTAGCCCCATAAACCTTCATTCTCTCTTGCAACTAGCATCACCATCACAGCCGCTGCTGCAACGATTGCAACCGCATCTGCCACCATCGCCATGCGCAGCCAGGCCTAAAGAAGAAGCGATTCTGTGGATGGGAAAATCTGGTGACAGGTTCGAGCGAAATTCTTGTATATTTAACGGATATTAAGATGTCAAATATACCCACATCTCTTTCTGAAGTTTGCCTTACTATTTTCCGTTTAACCATGTCCATCGCAGACCCATGGCCCTTTTCTTTCTGATAAAAGGTTTCTCGATTCTTCTTCCTCAGAGTCCAAACCACGCCCACTCTAAATAATATATATAGCGTATTTTTTAAGTTGCTTATAATCTTTTACTCTATATCCAAACTCAATCATGAGAAAGATAAGATGTTTAAAGATCGGAAAACGGTTGTTCCGGATCTCCAGATGGATTTTCTGGCAGCCACGACGTTCAAACAGGTACGAAAGGCTAAACTCATCCGAACCCACATGCAGGATCAAGCCTCTCGTAAAGCTTATGAACTGGGGTCGCGGCCTGACAACCGGAGCCAAATCAATATGTTCTTCAAAAGCCGGGTCGGGTTACATTCCCATCTGCGACGACCCTGTTCGCGATAAACAAGGGACAGTGCCAAAGGGACACTTGGCGGTGTATGTGGGTCAAAAAGATGGGGACTTTCACAGAGTTTTGGTACCCGTGATTTATATTAACCATCCTTTATTTGGCGAGTTACTAAGAGAAGCTGAAAGGGAGTATGGGTTCAATCAACAAGGCGGGATCACGATCCCTTGCCGATATTCGGAGTTTGAGAAGGTCCAAACCCGAATTGCAGAAGGGTCGGGTGGGCGTAAGCAGGCATGGAAACGCAACAATTATTGCGGTGGTTTATGAGACGATGACGAGAAATATTCGTAGATGATAGGGATGTTGAGAATTTTTGGTTAGATAGTGCCTTCTTTTTCCTTTTTTTTCACCGTTTACTTTTTCAAACTCTTCCCCTTTTTCTTTTGTTTTGCCACCTTAATGGTTAATAGTTAATACATAATTGTACTGGGTGTTTAGTTGTAAATTGATATAGTTTGTCATTTTCTTTTTCTCCACGATTAGTTGGTTGTTGACGATGATGATTACTGCGAATAATTATACCTGCTGTTTTGGCCAATTAATCGAACATGTGCTGCTTGCCAATTAGTCGTCATATTATTATTATGTTTGGTCCGATTAGTCTAAGGGGGTTTGAACTCAAAATTTTCAATTTAGATCGAGATCAGAATTACTTTGAGTTCAGCCTTTTCTTCTGGGGCAGTTAATCTATACTAATTTATTCTTCAGTTTGGAATGAAATGAGAACCAAACATTTTCCTTGTATTCATTTTCAGGTAAAATTTAGGTAAGGCATTAGGTAACTTAAAACTTGACGATTTAAAGAATATTTATAAGTTTTGGCGTAACCCAATTCTAGAGTCATTAATATGTGTTTAGTTTGGAATAAAACAAAGTCTAATTAATTACTTGATTGGTTTCATTTGGAGGTGGAATTTAGGCAAGGGATTAGGTTCCTTAATCCTTCAATGTTCAAAGCCCCTGATGTGTTTGTAACCTTAGGTGTCCTTATCGGTTTTTATCGGCCCACATATTTGATTGGGGAAGATTGCCGTGTTAGTGGCGAATCTGACGATAGGATTAGAAATAAACTCGGTGGTGGGCAACTTCTACAGCCACAAGTGCAGAACTCGATGGCAAGGCCTTCGCATTATTAAACGTCTGCGGACCAAAAGTTCATTATGGCCGAGTCGTCTTCTAATCACTTAGAGGACACTAGATCTCAATGATTAGCAATAACGAATATTGTGATACAAATACCAATAAAACACTAACCAAAATCGAATATGAGATCATTTTTGTTTAAAATAGATTGATTTCAAAAGATCTGATTAGGTTCAAATTCTCTCTTTCTCTGTTTTATTTCCACTTATCTTTCTTTATTGATACTTCACCTACAGTGATTTATAAATTATAAAATTAATAGTTAAATTATATAAAATATAGCGAACAACGATAAAATCATACTACGATTAATATCCTATAAAAGAAGTATTTTTTCCAATAGAGTTTTTGAAACTTTCAAAAGTGGCAACATCAAGGGGTCATATCTTCACCCATCAAGCGATGCCTGGAATAGACCACATCGTTTTCTTTAAATCATTTGAATCATTCGTCGATCTAAATATCTACCTAGTCTACTTTCTATCGCAGCCACATAAACTTCATGCTCAGGATTCTGGGTTTCTTTCGAATTAGGCCCAATTCAAATGAACCCATTTCTCTCAAACTCTTAAAAATTACTGACTTCTCCATTGTACTGAACTTTGAGCCCGACCAAATTAAATAGAGTTATAAACTTTAGGATAACTGGTGGGTGTAAAAGTCTGGATACTGGATTCAAAAATCGTGGGCTAGGCCCATTCAATTCAATAAGTTGCTATATATGAAAAAATATCCATTATGGACCTTGGTTAGGCATATTTTTTTCCAATTTGTTGGGTAACTTTTATTATTTAGACTTAATTTATAAACTTTTGACATAGCAAGCTGATAATATATTGTCCCATGTGGTGTATAACCACTTATTCACTAACTATTGAATTTTTTTCGACTTTTTTTATTTATTCATGAATTTGGTTTACATAAATGTTTATTTATTATCACTCAAAATACATTTCTTTATTTGACAGGAAATACTTTTCTGCAATGAGAATTCTTGTTGCTTACCATATTAGGTTGCTAAGTTAACCAAGCAGAGTGTTTTTGCTCTTTTATCTATAGAACCAAAGCACCATATATTGAGTTAAATTATAGTGATGCACTTTCTTTAGTTCCTGGCTAGAATTAAAAGCAATGGAATATGCTAATCTTTCTGGCCATATGTTTTGGTTGAAGGAATTAAAAATGGAGTAAAAAAGATTATACATTATGCAGTTAAAATTAAATAAAGAAAAGATCCATGAGGGTCAAATGGGCCCTTTTCTTGGAGGAAAGAAAAAGAGTAAAAAAATGAAGTAAGAAATGAGGAATGACGAAAAGCAATTCCATATTCTCATTCTTTCACAATCAGAGCAAACCACAAAAACAAAGGAAAGCCCGAACTTAAGAGAAAAACAAAAAACAAATGTTGATGAGAAGCCTTCACTTATACTCAACTCACAAAACCCTCAACTTCATCACTTCACTCTTCTTTCTCTTCATTTCTCTCCGTATTAACAACCATGGCAATTCTGTAGAAGCTCATATATTTATCTATGCAGGTTGCTCTCAAGAAAAGTTTCAACTCAATTCTCCATTCGAAGGAAACCTCAACTCCCTTCTTTCTTCCGTTGTTAGCTCATCCTCTCAAGCCTCTTACAACAGCTTTGCTATCGGAAACGGAACTTCAACTCCGCCTGAAGCCACCGTGTACGGCTTGTATCAGTGCAGGGGTGATTTAAAGACAATAGATTGTTCAGCGTGCATGCAAAGCGCGGTTAATCAGATAGGCCTTGTTTGTCCGTACTCCTCTGGGGCTAGTTTGCAACTAGAAGGCTGCTTTTTAAGATATGAACGTAATGATTTCTTGGAGAAACTCGATACGGGTGTTAGATTCCATAAATGTAGCAAAAGTGTGAATAATGATGTAGAGTTTTTCCGAAGAAGAGACGATGTTCTTGCAGACTTGCAAACTGGGTTTGGGTTTAAGGTAAGTAGTTCTGGTCCGGTTGAAGGGTATGCGCAGTGTTTGGGGGATTTGAACTCTGGCGATTGCTCTTCTTGCCTGGCTAATGTTGTTGGGATGTTGAAAAATTTGTGTGGATCAGCTGCAGCTGCTGATGTTTACTTGGGCCAGTGTTATGCTCGGTACTGGGCATCCGGCTATTATGATTTTCCCTCAGGTTTTTCTCTTCATACTTAACTTTTTAGTTCTTATTATGCCATTTTTGGAAAAGAAAATTAATTATTTATGGATTCTATATACACTGAACCCTCAACCTCTTATTGTGTTCCTTTTGCCATGCATGAAAAAAACATTTTTTTTTGTTACACACAATTAATTAGTCCATCACAGAACAGACAAAAATTATACCAAGAAAGAGCAAAAATTTGAAGATCACATAAGATTAAACAATTTTAGGAGGACATATTGTAAAAAATAAAAAATTAGAAGGAACAATTTAAAAATTTATCCAAAAAATCAATATAAAATTATAGGATTGTCTTTTGTGAAAAAAATAAAACTTACCTCTTACTTGGGACCTCCCCCCTGTCCATCATGTATCTAGTCCAGATAAAATTTTTCCTCAAATGTATTATAAGCATTGAGCAGTGCACGAAGTGCGAAAGAAAATAAGTATTTTCAGGGTTTAGTTGATAAAATTTAACTTTGAAAATTCAGAGTCTGAAATTAGTTACAAAATTTGATACTATTAATGGAGGTCATTGCAAGCTTTGTTGTATTATGTAGATCAATTAATTAAGATAACATTATTAAAAATAAAATTGACCACTTTAGTGCTTTATAGGAAGACACAGAAATATTCAAAACCAAGGGTCAACAGGTATTTTCCTTTTATAAAGTAAAGCATTCAGGGTGTTTAGCCACTTTGGTTGCTTTCTTTCAGGCATTCATCTCTTAATCTCACCCCTCTTTTATTTGCGTTCATAAACTTTTCTTTCATATAATCTACTTCAACCATATGTATACAGATAGTACTTAAGTTGTATGATTTTATGGCGTATAAGGCAATTACAAAATTGACAGAAAAAAAATCTCACGATTGCTTAAAGTTCCAAGGCTGATAAGATAAGATATCCAAAAAGAAGAGAAAGCTGGAATATGCGACCGACCATAAACCCAAATTGTTTAATTAAATAACCAAATTGTTCCGTGCCATTCAGTTTTCTGAATAAAAAAAATTCCCACTCTATTTAAAGTGGGAATTTCTTTGTTCTTCTTTCTACATAATTCTTTTATTTTCGTTATCGATATATGCCTTTAGGGTACAATTGTATATAAAAGTGGCAGCTTTATTTAGTCTAATATATCATGCAATTTTATTTCTTTTAATAAGAATATATGAAGCAATAAATTAAATAGGAATAATTCCAACACTTTTGATCTTTTGATGCTTGTAATAGATTCCACCAACGAGGATCAAGTGGGAAAAACAGTCGCCATTATCGTTGGTGTAGTAGCAGGTCTTGCCGTTCTAATTGTTCTCCTCTCTTTTTGCCGAAAAGCAACCGGTATAACCCTTTTTTTTTCCTTAATAAAACTCTTTTTGTATTAATTTTAATTAACATCGGAAATGATGGATTAGAAAAAATCAAATTATTTTTTTTTTGTATTTTTAATCTAATGCTGATTACTAAACCAAGTAATTATATATTGATGATTAGTTACTTGATTGCAGGTTAAGATGGGGATTGGTGGCTTCCAACAATATGATATGAAGGAAAGTACCAAGATGTCTGGTGTTTAATATTCTTGTGAAAGAATTTCTTATTTTGCTTTTTGGCCATTTAAACAGACTAAAGTTTTTGGCACAGAGATGGGCTGTTTTCCTTTGGTATAAAGTAAACAATATACATAATCTCCTGCCGATTCCTTTCGTGCTACTGCTATCCAACAGGAACCCATTATAACCAATTTATAATTCCAGAAGAAATACGTGCGAAATTTCCAATTTATCCCTTCAATTTGTCAAAATTATTTAATTGTACCCTCCCACTGAATCTTTGTTCAATTGAGCACCCTAAACTTCTAATTTTAATTTTGTTACATTGAATCCTCGTTTGACGGCAAAAGTTATATGTATAAAATGTGTATCAAACCTATCGGGCAAAATTAAAAATTAAAAGGCTGAATAAATTAAAATAAATTCTTAACTAACTCAATAATAATGCAATTGATTCGGACCCAAAAAGAAAACAAGTCCAATCGAAGAGCTCAATCCAATAATTTTGACGAGCACACATTCAGTAGCCAAGAATTGATCTGTTTCCAAAATCAAGAACAGAAGCTGCGGCGCCGTTGATTTGAATCACAATTAAAGAAATTTGTGACAGAATTAAATAGATATGATTTCAAAAAGCACAACGATAGACTTAAATTTAACCATGTCAAACACATTGACCAGCATATAGGCAAAACAAGTCTAAAGCAACACTAGTTGCCTGTTCCACATTCAAAGCCTTGGCCTTAACAGCAGCCATTAATTTACTTATCTTCTTCCTCCTCCAGAATTCATTAAACTCTTCAACGCAAGTGGTTGCATCAGTTACAGCAGAACTGAGAAAGTTCTGAATGTTACTTACATGGCACGGAATGTCACAATTCACATCTTTTTCTTTGCTTCCCAATTGAGCCATCTCTATAATTGACTTGCACAGAGAGTCCAAACCATCTCCCAGAACTTCTAAACAATCTTCAACAACTTCACGCTCTTTAATCTTCTTCAGTTTGCTTGATACTTTCAAGATATGCAATCTTGTGACTTCGGCTCTGTAAAGGCTAGCTAACAAGGCAGATTTGGCAAGACTTTTTGGATTTTGCGCGGTGGATTTTGGAAATATGGAGAGATATTGGATGCACAGAGCTGGGTAACTGGTGTTTTTACATATGGTGTGGATATTAGTGGCTGAAAACACTGGTTTTGCCCAACCGGAAATCAAGAAGACGAAGGAGAAAAAAAGTAACGGCGACGAGGGAGACATAATTGGCATTTTTTGATGACGATAAACAAATGGAGTTGGTTTGTGAGAAAAATAATAAAAAAGGGGAATAAGGGGTGAGTGTGTATACATGTATAAAAACAAATGGAGTTGGTTTGTGAAAATTTATAAAAAAGGGGGAATAAGGTACAAACATATATATATATATATATATATATATATATATATATATATATATGGAAATTCACAGTATGTTTTAACGCATAGACATCACAAATCTGATAGAATTTAATTAACAGAAGATCGGATTGAGTTCATTTGCACAAATGATATGATTATGAAAGAAAAAAGAGAACAATTAATAATAACAGTGGATTGAGGATAATATTATTATATCTTTTCTCTCGGCTAGTCAATGCTTATCCTGCACATAAGTAATCGTGGGGCCATCATTTTCCATTCATATCTCATCAGTACAGTACAGCTCCCACAGCTCACCTAGTCAAGATTTTCTCTGTGTGTCTCTAAGCATGAAAAACGTCTTATTAAATATATGTGGCTCTAATGGGACCTTATTCTGGTAATTTGCATAACTGTGTGTTTCTAATTTTGCAAGTAAAGATAAGAATATAATTAAAGATTAGCTTTCAAGATACATCTGTAAGTAATTATACAGCACAAGTAATGATGTTTTAGATGTGCAATTAACCAGTACTTTACCAGTTTTAATTATTTGTTGTATTGTAATATAAATTCTTCCACCAACAATGGGTACCATTAAGTCAAGAGAGTGGCACATATCCACAATTCCTACTTATTTTTCTTGCCAAAAAGTCCTTAATATGCGTCGGTGGCATGTGCAAAGAAAAATTGCTTGGAATTATTTCAGTACCATCTACCTTGTTCCTGGACCACATGATATCAAATATATATACACGGGGGAAGAGTTAAAAATTAATGAATTCTGGGAAAAAAAATATCTGTTCATTTTTCCCCATGCTGAGAAAATTGTCGGCTGTGCAGCGGCAGGCCATGCGCAGGGCTGGCCTTATTGCTTCAAGGTCTCTAGATTTTATTTAGGCCTATTGAGCTCCAACTCTAAATACTGAAGTTCTGTCGAGCCCGATATTATCTGGCAGTGCTTTTTTTTATGTGGGCTTACTGGGCTCTGGTCTCTAACTCTAACTATTAATAGTGAAGTTCTCTCCAACACAGTAATATATGCCTAGTTTTGATTTTTTTTTCTTTTTAAAGTTAGGAGAAAGGATTTGTTATGTCCTCTATTTACGCAAAAATCTCTGTTAATTTACTAATGAAATCCTTCCATCAAATGGTTGATAGTCTAATTATTTTTTATTTGATTAGAATTTAATTCTCATTCTGCTTATAATTATGACAATAAAATATTAATAATATAAAGTAAGAATTAAGAATAAATCGGACCTGTCGCCATTAAAATTGAAATATGTTTGGCAGCTGTTTTAGAACCTTGTTTATATAATAAAGCAATGTCGCAAAAATCTCTGTTATTTCTAAATGTAAAACTTCAAGAACGCATACATGTACGTAGAAAACATATTGATAATGTGTTTTTTTTTTCCTTTTCTTTGATAAGTTCCAAATAAATTCAGTGATGCTGTTGCTTCTTTTTTTTTTAATATATATTTGCGATGGTTTAAATTTATGCAAAGTTGTATAGAACTAAAAAGAATGTTTTACAAGAGAAGCATATAAAACTACAAGACAGGAGAAACCACAATTGAGATTCTTGCACTTTTAATTGGCAGTCTATTATATTATTATTGAAGGTCGTTCATGCGACTTATTTAGTATTACAATACAAGAAAGCCATAAATTGAACCAATTTTCGCGTTTTAGACGCGAAGATTTATAAATTAAGCCCTCACAAAACGGAAGGGGAAAGAAGGACCATCCAAGACCAACAACCTATTCTCATTTTCAGTCAAGATACCAGCAGCTCCACATCTTGGCCTAGCACAAGTTGGGCAAGATTCAGTAGGGCACCAGTCAAAATTATAATCACTTCCATTATTTTGTATTCTAAAATAATCTGCTTCTCCTCCAGTCACAATGAATCTCCTTCTTGTCTCTGAATCTTCTTCCCCAACTCTCCATGCAGTTGACTGAATACAAATACTGGCTGCTTGGAAAGTAACAGTCAAGTCTCTTGACTCTCTTATGATGGTCTCTCCCTCCGCGAATGGCCTGAAGATGACCGGATAACCCTGAGATGTAACTGGACGGACGAGGGGTTCTTGGCCCACATATAATGGGCATGAATTGTTACGATCAATTAGGGTTAGACCACCAGCTACATCAGTTATAGCAGGCAATACATAGTATTCTACACCACTTTCAAGAGGCTGCCCATCTGAATCTATCACTGCTGGCTGAGCTGCTGCGCTTATGGCCATGGAGATTAGCCAGATAATGAAGCTTATAACAGCAAAAGATTTCATGGTTGAAGGTTTGATATGTAAATATGGGAACTTGGTATATGGAATTTGTGTTAATTTGCTGTTTTTTGGACATCAATTTGATTGGTATTTATAGGGCATGCATGTGTATGGACGTTGATTGTAGATTGCGGCACGCAATAGAAAGTTTCTTTCTGGCTTTATCCAATTTGGTAGTTCTTGCGGTATATGTAAAATGGCATAGATTTTCAACAGGCTTTATCCACTCACGGTGAATTCTTAATTTGTGGTCGACAATTTACAGCAGCTTCAGTTTTTTTATGGAACTCATAAAAGAATAGACTCGTGAGAATAGAGAGGCATGGTTGGCGTCGAAGCTTTGAAATATATATTGTCTGTGTAAGGATTTCAACTTCTCGATTGTTGAGCAAATTTTTATTGACTTTTGAAAACTAGTCAATCTAAATTATAATTATTATATTTGACTTCTTTTTTTCACGTAATGCAATGCATCAAATTGAGGAAATATTAAAAAATAATTAAGAAAATGAAATTTATCAAAAATTATTTATCGAATTAGGATTTTTTTCAAAACTGTCGCTATCTCAACCTGTAAAAAACAATAAAATTGTAAAACTCACGGCTAAAAATGGTCACAATTTTAGTGTCTATGTGTTAGATCTGAAATCGATGCTTGTCATATTGGTATCAAGTTTGAGTTGATATAAAGCACAGATAACATTTTGTACTATTTTTAATATATTATTTTAAATGTTAGTCTGTGGTTAAATGGTAATAGACTGCTAATAATTTGATATAAGTTTTGGGTTTGATTACCATCAGTTACATATTTATTTTTTAATCCAGATTACTACACTCCTTATATAATACAAGCAATAATAATAATAATAATAATAATAATAATAATAATAATAATAATAACAGTGGGATAATGGAAAGCATATTATTTGCTGCAGTAGGTTTTGAAGATCGAATCGCAACCGAATATCCACGTCAACCATATTCCAATCCCGTCAATGTTACACTTATTGAACAATAATTTGTTGACTTGCGAATAAGAAGACACGGGACTTGAATGATTGAGAGACGATTAAGTATTGATCAAATATTTTATAACCCAAATGTGTCGCAAATTCTACTACCAATGTTATGGCCTTTTCAAGAAACGGATGTATCCCATGACCAATTTGCGACACAATATGATTGTCAAAAATTTTTAACTTTTGAATTTGGAGGCACAAGTTATAGGCTAGGTGAAATTGGTGGATCGACCACCTCACGACTAGGGATATTATTGTCAGTTCCGATTGAACAACTCTGATTACATCCATACATGCCCAATAAATTGACCCTTTGATTGTTTATTGGATACTTATATACCACCCTACTAAGCCTCTCATTCGCAGATAAATTCAATTTAACTACTATCTTATAAATAAGTTTAGCAAATGTCGATTTGCTCCTAATTTTCAATCTCCTTAATCTTGTTGACGGACTCGAAGTATCATACTGAAATTCAGTTATGCCGAACCTTGATTGTCCTCCAATGTAAATTATAAAAGTAACTGGGATCGATATTTTTTTCCTACATTATTTTTATATATATCATCATTTAAGTACTAATTTACTATTTTGTCATAATCCTCACAATCTAAAAAAATCAATTAAAATAACAAATAAATTCTTAAAATTTTGGTAGACCCACTTTAAAATTCAAATTTAAACTATTACTATTTATTAATTTTTATCTTTTTATGCAATAATTTTTCCACATCTAATTTTTTAACATATACAAATTTCTTACACCAATTATTTCAAAAATTATTTAAAAATTCATTTTAATATCCTTATCATGTAAATCAAATTTCAAATTATTAATTTCATGAAAAACACATGCAAACACAATTTTTTTAACTTAATCAACACATGCATATGTTTAATAATTATTTGTTCTTTTTTTTTAACATATAATCTTTTCATACTAGTTAAATAGACTACATAATATAAAAAAAATTAAGCTATAAAATATATCTACCATCAAAAAATTTAATAATTAATACATATAAACTAAATATATTTTTACCATCAAAAAAATTAATAATTTATACATATAAACTAAATATATTTTTCTAAATTAAAAAAAACTTACCTTTGTTGTAATAAGATATATTTCAAGGTAATCAACACCTACAAATAATAATAATAATAATAATAATAATAATAATAATAATAATAATAATAATAATAATATAATTTTCACTTAACATAACAAAAATTATACTATATAATTTTAAATTAAATTACCTTTTCTTTACATATAAGAAAACAATGTAGGATGAAAATTCAACTATTTAGGAGTGTATTGACAATAATGAGATTGGATTTGTCGATGTGAGAAATAATTTCACCATAAGAGTTAAAAGAAAGAGAAAATAAGGGAGGAGAATTGCTTTTGCAAATTGAATGAATTATTTTCGGGTTTTTATAATGCGGTCTACAAGATCTGATGGAGGGCTGACACATGCCAGAAATCGGCACCATTCATTGCTGGTATCCGACTTGCATCTAACAAAAACTGGCTTTATTTTGAGCCGATTTCTGACAACTACTAGTCAATCATGTGGGGCCCCACATGGTCAGATACCGACACTAATATATGCCGGTTTTCATCACTCTATTTTTGCAAATATGTTTACTGTAGCACCAATTTTCGAATTTTTTTTAAAAAAATTACACTACTTTCAAAAAAAAAACCCTTGTTAAACTCCCATGGGTGGTTTTGTTTTCTTCTATACCAATAATTGAGAATCAAGTTAACTCAATTACTAATATTGAAATTAATCATTAATTAGTTGGTATTGGATAAAAATTTAGTAATTAAATACTACTTCTAAGGTTTTTTATCCAAAAAATAAGTCTAGTGTTTACATAAATTAGTGTTATCACTTAATTAGAATTTAATTTAGAATAATCACTTAATTAATAATAGAAATAATGACTAGGAAAGAAGAAAATTTCAGATTATTTTTAACCGTTTGTATTACAAAGAGTGTAGTAATAGTAATCTGGATTAAAAAAAATATGCAACTTACGGGAATTGAACCCAAAACATATTGTAAATCAGTAGTCATCTTTTCCCATTTAACCACAGGCTAATATCTATAATAATATATTAAAAATAATATAAAATATTATCTGTGCCACGTGTCAAGTTAGTCCTGCAACCGCTATGACAGATAGCGGTTTCAGATCTAACACACAGACACTAAAATTGTTAGAAATTGCAGCGATTTTGAAAATTTTAATTCAATAAATAATTTATGACAAATCCTATTTTCGTAATTATTTTTTAAAAATACATTATTAACAAAAATGTCCTCAATTCAATGGTATATTGATATTTAAAAAAAAAACCAAGTTTATAAGTATTTTTCAGGTGCCAATATATTATTAAATTAATTAATGGATTATGCATCAAATTTTAAAAAAAAGGAATTTTTATGTTTGGAAAGTTTACATGAAAAAATGGAAGTGAAATATGAAAGGAAGGATTTTTCATAGTATTAATGCTCTTCAATGGATAAGATTAAGCAATTAAGTTCTCAATTTTTACCAGTTAATTTCTGAAGATGTACTTGGTCAAAATTGTAGTGTAATAAGGAAGCTGCTAACAAAAATACATAACGTTTGAAAACTAGAGTATGCGTATATAAGGTTATATGTATAAAATACATTTTGAACAAGCAACATTAAAGTTTGTATGAAAGTCCAAAAAGAAAATTCCTACGCCGCCACAGCACCTACGTGCAGTTTCACATACCGAGCACGGAAGTCCTATTAATGTACGTAGCCACCCACTAAATTTCAACAAAACTATAATTTTTGCACCGACAAAATAATTAAGAAGCAAAAATCATAAAACGCACATAAATTTATCTTTGCTGAAAATATCTGGAAATAACAAAAGAATGAAAGTGGATGGATTTTTGAGATATGAATGGGTGAGAAAATTTGCTAAAAGAACCACACAGAGAAACCGATTGCAAATACTTTTCGAATCATCTTGTAGTCATGGTTCCGGCAGCTTATAATGTTCCTTTAACATATACAAATATCAAAACCATGAGAAATAATAATAATAATAATAATAATAATAATAATAATAATAAAAGTAGAGAGCTTTTTGAAGTTTGAACTTAGATTCCAAAAAGGACGAAAACAAAACAATATGTCTACGAAAAATACTGAAAATTTCTAGATATAAAAAAAAGGTAAAGTTGGTGAGCTGAGGTGGAGACATTACGACTAGCATATGGATATTGGTTAATGACAAATCTTTAGGATTTGGAAGAGGCCGAGGAAGATAAAGCCTGATAAATTGAAATCAAGATCAATGGAAAGTGATAACATCAAATATTATTGGGAGTTTTACAAAACTACCCAAAAAACAGATCTCCTTATTAAAAATGCCTCAACGTTTTTTTCCTTTTCAACATTACCTTTTTTTAAATTTCTATTTTTAAAAATACCATTTTTTTGGTACAACACAAACTCTAATATGCACTCACCGATTCACATCTCTAATATCACAATATAGTGATGGAAACAGGAGTTTGACACTCAAGTATAATAAGAGCACGATTAAGAGCATAATTGAAAATTATTAAGAGAAAAAGTAATTTAAACCTAATTAATATAATTACAAACCAATGAACTATGTTGTTTTAATTTATTTGCACTTAATAACTGTTAATCACTCTCTCATTATGTGTGAATGTCAAATAGCTGTCCATATCAGCAAGCTGCTCCGTTTGTGGTAATTTATAAGGTTTTCAAAAGTTCAGGTAGTGGATGAAATATATACAAAATTGAAGTATGAATTTTGAATTTTCTTAAATGGAGAGAGGTTTTTATATATTAAGCATTTTTTCTTCTCAGTTGTTTTATTTAGCAATTAATAAAAACCAATTGAATGCTCAAGATTGGTGGTTATAGGGAGACCCGGAAAATGGATAGAATCTAATTAAAAACGAATCAAATTTTAAAAATTTTAATACTATTTTTTGATTTTAGGGTTCTATACCTAAGGGGACACTTTAAAAGTTGGAAAATTTATCTAAAATTTCACCATATAATGTTTAATCATTTGTTAAATTTAACAAGGACCGACACAGTCAATATATGCAATAAAGAAAAGGAAAAAGAACAGAAAAGAGCAATTTACTCTATATGCCGATCCCAGCCCAGTTACATTTCCCGCCTAAGTGAAGAAAAATGGGAGTAAAAAGATGAAATTAGCTTCTTTTTTTTTAAAATAATTACTGTTATTATTATTCTATGCTAGATAGATTGGTGCCAAACCACCAATCTTTGAGATTTTGTTGAAGGCAAAAGGAAATTTTGATTTTGCAGTTTGCGCCATTACTGAACTTCAAAGAAAGAGTCTTGTACCAGTTATTTCACCATTCAAGCTTTACAAAGTTTGGGGAGAGGACTGCCATTTTTTTTCCAAAGGCATACCGGTTTGCGAATAAAGTCAGGAATCCAACTCAGTTCAAAGACATATTGTCAATTTTGTATCGATCTTGTCCTTGTAAACCACTACCATTAAAAACTATCCAGCATTATTAGCAGTTTCTGGTTGGCTGGGATGATATGGACTTGAAGAAAAGCTCCTATTGTTAGATAGAAGACTGTTTACTTTGAATAAAAAATAAATATATTGTGCTGTTTTTATTTGAGTGGACCGAAGGAGATTGAGGACTTATAATATTATTGTAACTAAAATTGAATGAGAATGAGAATAGGAAAGCAAGTGGTAAAGAAGCTAAAATTTGCGGTTTAATTAACAATTGTCAAGTAATCCAAAATAAGAAACGGACCCAACAAACTGAACAAGATTTAAACCACAACCGTCTCTTTGTAATGGAACCAATTGTTTAATTCTGTATTATTCTATTCGATACCCAAACAACTACGTTAAATATGATTACAGTTGTGCAAGGTCAAATATTCTAATTACAGCCATCCAAATTGTAATTATCACTAGACTGACAAAAGAACAAGTTCAATTTGGGCATACACATAATTAATGTAGTTTCCATGCACCCAACACTCACGTGATTCTTGCAACTGAGAACTGGCTAAAAAATATCATAAATCTTCGTTTATAGTTAAAAAAGTTCAGCCTAATGTTCATATTTTACTTTTAAGTTTTAGTTAGTTATGATACAAGGGTATTTTTCTTAGACCATTATATCGTGTTTTTCATTATCCTGTTATTCAATGGTAATAGAAGCACAATGTTTTGAAAAGGATAGTAGGTTATCTATTTCTAAAATATGGAGAACAATTAAAAAAGTATTTAATCTAACACTTCGGCACACTTATAATAGCAAATTCTCCCAAACCAAACTTCAAATGAACACCATCAACATTAAACCAAATTTTATCATTGTCACCATAATAAACTTCCCTTAATAATAAAGAATGAATCAACCGGGCTTGTAAAACAACCTGATTCATGTCCAAAAAACTACCAAAACAACAATTTCTAAATCTCTTTAGCTGTTCTTCATTCAATTTTTGCTTAATAGAATCAACATCATCGTCCTTCATGGGGACATTAATCTTTGGATGGAAATACTCATGTTGGTGAACAATATAATCCCAAACCTGAAAAAAAATCCAATGAAAAAAAAACATAGTTCATTATGGAAGTTAGTATACTGCATGGTATACCAGAGGTATACCATGTATACCAAACGTTATACCATTGGTATACCATGTATACCGGATGGTACACCATTAGTATACTGGATTTACCATGTGGTATACCATGTAATAAGTGGTATACTAATATACCATTGGTATACTAGGTATACCGTATGGTATACCAGATGCACCAAGTGGTATACCAATAGTATACTATGTTATACCATTGGTATACTTGATGTATCAGGTGATATACCATTGGTATACCAGATATACCATGGTATACCGAATCTATTAGGTAGTATACCATTGGTATACTGGATGTACATTGTGGTATACCAGGTATACCATTGGGTATACCAAAATCCAGAACTGAAATTGTCTTCTGAATTTTGGTATACCACCGGTATACCAATTCTGGATTTTGGTATACCGATGGTATACCAAAATCCAGAATTCAATTTATCTTCTAAATTTTTGTATACCATATGGTATTTTGCTCATACGGATAATAAATGTTAACAAATGTTAACGCACAAGCTAATATAGGAAATGCCCCAGTCTCTACAATCACCAATTGGAAACCACATTTTTGAATAATAATTGTGTAATTATATATGAAATAAATTTAAGATGATAACTAAATTAAAAGTAAAAATTTTGATGTCTAATTTCTCGTTTCTTGCATATATATATATATATATATATATATATATATATATATATATAGAGAGAGAGAGAGAGAGAGAGAGAGAGAGAGAGAGAGAGAGAGAGAGAGAGAGCATAATTAAAGTGTGATTAAAACTATAATCAACCACCGTAAACCGAATCATCATCCAAACAAAAGATAAAATAATAAAAAGAAAAAGAAGAATGTAGGTACATGCAGATAGCAACAATGCAATTTCGGATGCTTTAGGATCTTTGAAAGTAACAAATGCAGTTTTGGACCCTCCATTCTCACTGCATCCAAAGACACAACGCCATCAAGAAAGTGTGGTCACTAAGAATTCAATATCTGCTCTAGGCCAATCTCGTGCCATAGTTACAATTGAGTCTATTTGCAATTGATCATTATGGGAAATGCAACTTTCATTTAATAAGAAAAAATGGTTACAGGTATAATCAAATCTCATATTGGAGGGATATAAGTAAAAAATTATTCAGTAACAGAGTCATAACTCGGACAAGGAACCAAGCAACCCTGTCAACCCAACTCAGTATTATTACTAGTGAAATGAGTGAAATGAGAGAACCAAAAAGGAAGACCCCCGCAAAATTATTTCCGTTCCTCATCTTTCCAAATTCTAATCAATCAAGTAGACAAACAAATTAGGTTCCTTCCTCACAAGCAATCTTCCGCCGTTGCCATCATCCCTACTTTCCTTTTGTTCACTACAAAATATTAAAATAAAGGATGAAGTTGAATAAGAAGCTGTTATACTATTTGCATGCATTGCTTGGCGAATGAAGTAGGTGAAACATTGAATTTATCATGGAATGTGTTATGCATCATACTACAACTAGTATACAACCTCTAGAAACTGAACATTAGCCTCTTAGAACACAGTAGCCATCAGTGAATCTCAAAAGGAAGCAGCTGCAGAGCATGTGGAGAACATTGTCCTAGGCCCTAGCAGCTAATCTATTTTGTATAGTAGTAAATTCACAGAAAATCAAGATGTCACACTAGGAATCAAGACAATAATATAAAGATTGATTCAAAAAATCAATCATCACACATCCTGGTTAACCAAAAGTGATAAATCTATGTTTCTTGAGGATTTAAAAGGCATCACATTCCAAAATGACAAGCTGTAGAGCCAACCAAGTCACAAACCTTTCACCGAGAAGAGTTAAGCCTTCCCCAAAATAAGACATGTCCATCTTTTGTAGAACCTCAACCTGCATTTGAATAAAATCAAATAACGCTTTATAAGAATATTCAATTCGCTACACTGTTAAACTTTGAATAACCAGTTAATCAAAGACCACCCATTAGAAGATCTCATGTAACAAATTTATCTATCACAAATATCCATATGAGCACACCATTAGCTGACATCAAACAAATAAAATTATATCAAAAACGTTACAGTATAAGCGCATGAAAAAGCATACAAAAGAATTTGAATGCTAGAAACACGCACCTTACCAGATTGAAGAGCAACTCTCCGTACTGATGACTGAAAAAAATGCTTTCTTTCTTGGCCAACTAAAGGAAGCCCCTTTTCCATTTACTTAAAAATTGACAAGAAGCAATGTTATAATAGAGGTCAACAATTGCTACAACTTCAAGAAAATGGCAAAAGCTGCAACTATAAGGGTTCTTTGGTTTTTAGACTAAAATATAACAAAAGCGAAGTACAAAAATTGGGCTTTGATACATTATTGAACTAGTGAAAAACTCTGGCAAAATAGGAAAATTATAGATATGTAAAAGCTTTAACACTATTGATAAAAAAGACCCAGATTACTATGACCAAGCACAATAATAAAAACTAAAATATTATGAGACAGAGCAACGATAAGAAATGATTCAATATTTTCAGTTAAAACAACCCTGCTAAGCAAAATGATGAAAACAGGGGGGAAAATACCTTAAAATTCAAAGGTTACAACACAAAGCCCTTCAAATACTCAGGGTCACGCTTAGCCCTCTCATGAAACTTCTTAAACTAACGGTCTAAAATATCCATAGGTACAATCAACTTGCTCCCATCAACACCACAAAAGGACTGCATATAATTAAACAAATTCTCCCCTACTTTCATAGCAAGTCGTTCGATTCTTTTCTCCGCAACTACATCAACTGATGGCAAAATCGCCAAATCCTCCACCGAAACCCCTATTTTATCTAACAGCTGTGGAGAATCCGCTGCAGTCAGTAGCAATTGGCCACCAGGCTCCGGCCAATTGAGTCTTAAGTACAGCGGAGGAGCAAGCTAGAGTGGCGGCGCTTTTAAAAATTAGGGCTTAATATAAATGAGGTATTTTTAAAAAATCAAAATTAAAAAAGGATATTTTTAAAATTGTAAAATTAAAGAGTGTATTTTTAAAAAGAGGGATAAAAAAAGTGGTATATGATGTAAATTCCTCAATATTATTTTCTTGGTCTAGCCCAAAGAATCTGGGCCCAATTAGAGGCCTAAGGCCCAAAAACTCAATTGCTACCAAGAGAGTCCTAATTCACTACGGATCCAATCTATTTCGATCAAAGTATAATGTCAGTCAAATCTGTCACATCAGCTATATCATTTTTTGTCTCTCTCTATATTCTTTTAGTGATTTAATTTTCGAAATACTAATCGCTTGCAAGTGAGAAATAAGTATTATTTTGTATTACATATCCAACTTTGGCTGATTAGCACTTGTGAATTTAGTTTCACCATCCATCCAATCACGTCTTCCAATATTCTTGAACTTATTAGGAAGTTATATCTATAGTAAATTATTAATAAGGAAGGGAACGTGGGAGAATACTGTAATTTGAAGAAGCACATTAATATTGATAAACAATTGAAACCTTACTCAAAGAGAGCTAAACATCGCCAGGTTTAATTAGCTGTGCTTGAATTCAGCTATGATTATAAACCAAAGATTTAATCTAAACAATATTGAGGTAAGAACAATACTTTAAAAACATAAATAAAAGTTGTAAAATGACAAGGTGTTGTTAAGCAATGGGGATCCAAATGAGGGTCTAAGCTATAATTGAATACTGTAAGCGCCAACGAACTATTAAGTACAATATAAAAATAATGGTAACGCCTCCCAGCACTTATTGGGAGAAACATTATTATCCAAATATAGTGAGAGAGACATGGGCTGAGTAAAAAAATAAAAAAATTAAAAAACCGATTTGAAATCGAATTGATTTTTAGGTTTATAATTTTTATTTTTAAAAATTGACGGTTAATCGATCCGAAATCAAATTATTTTTATATAAATTTTATAAATTATATTTTTAAATTTTACATTTATATTTTTCAATATTTATGTAATTTATAAATATTATGATATATAACTTTTTAAATTATTATTAAAATACATATTTTTAGTAAAAAAAATTAAAATTATCTTATTATTATTACTATATGTGCATAATTAACACCATATTGTTAGTTTCGTTTTGAATATATTTAATTTTTATAATTAATTATAAAAATTTTATTTTTATTTTTATTTTTTTAATGAATATTGTATTTAATTTGTATTTTTTATTTTTAAAGTATTAAAAATAATATTACAAATTGTATAATTCATTAAATCTAACGAGTAATCATTGGTCACAGATGCTCAGCGCAGTTGTCTCAATCTTTTAGAGAGAAAGCTAAAGGTTTTGGGAGAAAAAAGCCGTGACAAGGGATGTTTCGTGTTTGGACTGGGATTTAAACAATTTACGTCCTCCTAAGTCCTAATCCATGCTGCTTAGAGCAAACTCATTCCCCTAGTTCACCTTGTTGCGCCACTGTTGACGTGTTGCCATTATCTTTTTCTTTTTCCTACTGCATGCTACCCTGATGTGTGTGTGTGTATATATATATATATATATATGTATGATATCTAAAATCCACTAGTACAACTAATCTTGATTTATACCAAATAAATTTATTCTAAAATTTTTAATTAATAAAAAAGAGAGATCTAACCCCATCTCACCCCTTGGGATATTCAACTTTATTAAATGAACTCTATAAAAACTTAAGGTATAGAAATAATGATATTTGATAACAAGTAAGCAATAAATTATTAAAAATCTATAAAATAATAATAATAATAATAATAAGCCTCTCTTTCAAAAATATCACTTTGATAGACCAAGCTGCTGATAGAAGATCCAACACGTTATTTTAAGAGTCAACGACGAATATTGTGGAAAATATTATAAATTTATGTATGCATAAAAAATGTCAACGATGTTTCTATCTAAACTAACAATGACCAATCACCATGGCCATTGGGTTTTTGGGAAGTCTAATACTGTAAAGTGTGAACCCGCATAATTTGCAATTTATCAAACGAAGGACATCAAATTTCTATGCGTTCAATGTTCAATAACAATGTACTACACTAATTTATGGTCACTAAATAAAATTTTATGCCATAAATATTACAATTAAAATCATTAAAAAATATCATAAATCCGATTTGTTTCTTTTGGAATATATTTATATTTACAAATAGCCATAAAGGTAAAAGAAAAAATCAACTACAGCTTGGAGAACCAAATTTGACCATCCTCAATTAATATTAATATTAATTTTTCAACTTAAGTTTCAGCGAAGGCTCTTACAATTACAAATCAAATACATTATTTTCTTGCTTTTCGGGCAGCACAACTTTATTTTATTTCCATAAAAATAAAACCGAAATAATTACCATACCAAAAATAACAATTGATATACATCTTAAATTAACTAAAGACCGGGAGTGAACGGCACATTTGTGGCCGGCAGCCAAGAACTGCCGGAAAGGAAGTTATCGACGGTGAACTGCGAAGCTACAGTTGCGCTGGTAATTACATGATAACCTTTCCAGGTAACTCTGTTAGCAGTAGAAGAGCCAGGGCCAGTGTTCATGTACTCTCCATAATACAAAGTATCAAGAGCAAAGTTACCACTCCATGGCATCCAACCGGCAGGGTCTATTAAAGAATCAAGAAACGTCTTCATATATACAGTCCTGGAATATTCCCGCCATGGCCGGCCAAGGTATGTTCGGACCGAGCTTTGAACCGGTTTTAGTTCAGAAGAAGCTGTAACTCTGGAGTTGTGGATTATGATTCCTGTGTTTTGGTTTGGGTCAGTTCTGGCTTGGGCAGTGAGGGTGACAGTTTTGTTAGGTGGGTTGCGAGGATAAATGTTGCAGTTTTGAAGAATAGCTGCTGCGTTTCCGAATATGAAATCAACTGTTCCGTAAATGTCACATTCTCTGTAGAATTGTCTTTGAGAATGGACATAAAGTGTGTCTTGGTAGCCTTCGAAGCTGCATCTGTAGAACACAGAAAGATCAGCCCCTGATCGTAGAGCTACTGCCTGGTGATTTTGTGGCCCTGCTGTGTTTCTAAATGTCATGTCCCGAGCTATGAATCCATCTCCCACCACAGCTGATCATCAATATCCAAATAATGATTAACATATACCCAATAATAAAAACTATAGTATCATAATTAATATTTACTCTGTTTATGAATAAAACAACTTATTTTTTTCAACTATGTGCTATTACCGTTGTACATATAAAAGGAATATTTTTTTTCACTATTTCAGATATTTTAGTGGTGAAAAATAAAAAATATAATTGTGTATTCTGTTTGTTTTGAAAAATATAATGGCAACAAATGTCTTTATCCTGAGAATAAAAGAATATTGACTAGTATCTATGAGTTAAATTTCTTATGTTTATGAAGGATACGGAGTAGTTGATCATACTGAATATAAAATATGAGGGTTGAGCACAATAACATAATTAAAAAAATGGAAACATATTGATCAACTTTGATATATATTAAGTTAAATGCATTAGAATATAAAAATGGATGGCGTGTAATATATGTTTGGCAAGGGAGAATTAAGTGTTCAAATATCGTATGAAATTCAAAACTGGACGTGTCATATGTTCATGGTGGTTTTTCTAATAACCAATGAAAATGAAACAAGAATTAATTTTTAGAGTTGGAGATTGATTAACTTACCAACAGTAGCAGACCTGAAAGTAGTAGTGCCTCCTCCAACACTTTTACTTCCTGTAACAATAGTTTTCCCAATACCATCACCAACAAACATAATATTCTTCAATTTTTTCCCTATCTCAACATTTTCATTATAAGTCCCTGCCTTTATATAAATCACAAATCTCCCTGTCCCTGTCCTTTTTCCAGCTGCAGCAACTGCTTCCTTAATTGTCTTGAAATTCCCTGAACCGTCTTGAGCCACCACAAGGTTAGCACTGGAAGCCGGCGGACTAGCCTGCAGCAGCTTCCGATCACCGGGCTTCACCCATGTAGGGAACCCATTTTTGTAACTAGGCTCAGTAAATGGCACCTTGTTAAGAGCCAAAGTGTTGCTAATTAAGTTGGACACATTATTTGCCAACATGGGCAAAACATAGTCTGGCACCCCGAGCTCTTGAAACCCAGTTTTGCAGGTCTCTAAATTGGTTAAGGCAGTACTTAGCCATGTTTGTGCTTCAACTTTAGAGCACTGGCTTGTGGTGGTTTTGTTGAGCCATTGAATAGTATACTCATATAGCTCGAGACAATCAGCCCAAGCAGACTTTTCATGCTCATTTCTGCACTTTGTGCCTAATGAATAGGCTTTAACTTGGGCATGAACGGCTCTTTGTAAAGCTAATTCCATAGAAATTTTCAGAAAATCAGACTCTGTGGTGATGTGAGTGTTCGCTGGGTTGTTACTTAGGAAATATGCACATGGTCCTGGATGTGGGGTTTTGTTGCACCAGGAAACCATCTCTATAGACTTGGCAAAAATAGCTGGGGAGAAAAGAAGAGGAGCAAATGCAAGAGCTAAGACAATTCGAAGCTCCATAGCTAGGGTTTATGGATTTTGTGTTGGGTTCATCTTCTAACGATTGATCCTTTATATAGAAGTGAAGATCGTGCATGTTGGTAGGAGAAAATAGTTAGTTAGTGGTGGGATAGTAATACTTGAACAACCTTCTCTTGTCTATCTAATTTAGTTTTGCATTATTAATTTTAATTTAAATTGTTTCGGATGGAGAAGTAAAACATAAATGGGCAAGTAGCTCGTTGTTAATTAATTTGAGGAGAAGAGAAGTTAAAATAATAAATATATATACATCAATCATGTATATACAATATACTAATGGATGTAAACATTTTAATTTTTCATTTGACTCAATTAATAGGGCATGGAACGCGTTATTGACATTTTCTCCCGTTATTAAAAATTCTTGAACTTTTCTTTTCGATATATATATATATATATATATACAGAGTCTTGCAGAAAAAAAAATTAAGAGGAATTGCCTTGGCTAGTGATGGACCATATTAAAATTAAACTACCTGCAGCCAATAATATTTCATTTGTATTAATTGTATTTTTCATTTGTAGTTAGCTTATTAATGGTGGATTAGTACGCGGGCATGCGACTTTTACTAATTCCTGGAGAAAGCAGTATTATATATTATATATAAGAAGGTTGTAATATAGTTTTTGCTTTGATTTTGTCCATCCACTGCAACATGAAATTAATTTAATTAACTTCTCTTCCTTTTTTTTTTTTTTAATTTAAACGAACTTTTCTCATTTCTGCTGAATTATATCATGCCTTCAAAAATAATTATAAAAATAATACATTTTAAATTATTAGGAAGTGAGATAACAAACCCCGGATTAAGAACCAATTTACATTAAATTCCATATATATATATATATATGGTGGTGTTCATATCCAGACCAGCAAAAAACATTTATCCATTTATCCTCAACAAAAAAAAAATAATAATAATTTTCTTTCATGAGCTGGCAGCCCACATATTATAAGATATTGTTGGGCACTTGTCCCCACGTTATCCTTTGTATTATCGTTTAATTAGACCTTAAAATTCCTTAAGTTGAAACTAAATGCTAAACATGGAATGGTA
This sequence comes from Excoecaria agallocha, assembly GCA_037975025.1. Classification (NCBI taxonomy): domain Eukaryota; kingdom Viridiplantae; phylum Streptophyta; class Magnoliopsida; order Malpighiales; family Euphorbiaceae; genus Excoecaria; species Excoecaria agallocha. The sequence goes on along the minus strand of CM075806.1, from coordinate 67,735,514 downwards.
ATCAAGGAGGCATCATTAAATACCTAACTTGTATATATAATTGACTTTTTTGTGGGATTAACTTTATTATGAGAATTAGAAACATGTTAATTTGACTGCAAACCATCGCTCCATGAAATCCTTTTTCTTTTCAGTGCAAACTTTTGAACTTTATTTGCATTTTGTCTCTTACGTACCTTGCAAGTATGGCACACACACAGTTAGCAGCCGTCGTCCATCTAAACCACGAATTATAATTTATAATAGTTTTCTTAATTATTAGAAAAATAAAAAAAAAATATTTCAACGCTATTATTAATTCTTCCATTTACTTAATTTCTACTCTCTCTTCATCAATGACAAGGGTAAAGTTGAATTTTTATTTTCTTTTAAAAATGACTATTAGTCTTATTATATAAGCGCAAGAGAATAATTAGCCATATATATACTTTAAACTAGACCAGTAAATCAGTTGATGTTGAGATTATAGTGTTTATGTTGGAATTTATCCATATTTTTACTCTTAGGCTAAAACACCAATTATAAATATTTTAGTCTAGGCATGGATTGTGTCTGCCCAGCCAAATTGCAGATATTCGTTAATTTAAACAAACATGTTTAAATTAACAGAAGAATAATGAAGACATGCAACTTTGCAAGCTTCAATTCAATTATTGTTAAGAATTAGCCCCAATATTACAGCCGTCTTGAGAATTCGTGTTTCCTTTCCTAATAAAAATCCACGGAATATATGGTATTTCTTTTTAATTATTTTTTCAAGTGTACAAATAAAGTCCATCGTAATTAAATAATTCTCATTCACCTAACCCAATCAAGGCAACAAATAGAACAGGTGGTTGCTGTTTGTAAACTCTGAATTTAATATAAATATGATTATTCCGATAGAATAGAAAAATTGATAAATAAAATTGCTTGTTTCTTCGATTACAAGAACCGAAGAATGAACTGTCACAAATTTCAGGATAATTTTAGTTTATAGTTTCTCCAGGAACTGAACAAATAATTAAATATAAGGTTCATTCCATTGTTTAGGGTGTGAAACGGGCGGTTCGTTTCAATAACCAAACCGAAAATCAAAATTTTAAAAATTTAACTAATTGAATCAAACCGAAGTAATTAAATAACCTAATACAAACGGAACTAAATTTTTCGATCGGTTTGGTTTGGTTAACTGAAAACCTCAAAATTAAAAATATTTAAAAAAAAATAAAAAAAATTGTGTCTAAAAATTATACAAAATTACAAATTATAATATATTAAAGTAAAAACATCCAAATTGTACAAAATACAAGTTTAAATTAAAAATATAATTTCAAAATATATAATAAATAATACAATAAAAACCATTGAATAATTTTTTTATCCCATCGACTTTCAATTTAATTGTTAAAAATTTAAATTATTACCTTAAAAAATAGATTTTAATAATTAATAAATGTACTCATATAATTTACAACTCAAAATAAGATAATTTACATATACAAAATAATTATTAAATTAAAAAACTCAAAAAAATATATAATTAATAAACCTTCGGTTCGGTTTTTTTGCGATTTTCTCCTTCAAAAACCAAATCGAACCGAATAACCGAAATTTTTTTAAATACAAACCCAAAATCAAACCAATAACCAAAAACCGAACCGAATTAAAAAAAATCAATCGGTTTGGCTTGATTTTTCAATTTTAACCAAAGTTTGCTCACCCCTACCATTGTTAGGTCGTACAAGATGCTAATTGCATGTTTGGCAACATTATATTCTCTATAGTTACCAATATTCAGATTATGAAAATAGTCTTCTCCTTAATTAATTAAAGGCAAAAATTACATTGCACCAAAAAAAATTAAAGAAGATGCTGATGAAATCTAAATAGAAATACAAATTGACGTCTGGTATAACAACAAAATTAGATATAATTAAGAACAACAATAGAATTATGTATATCCACTAAAATTCTTATATAATATCTGTCACAAAAAAAGAAAAAACTCTTATTATAAAAGAGTTGACTAGAAACCATGCATTATTGCTTATGATTTTTTTCCGCACAATTATTATTATTATTATTGTTGTTGTTGTTGTTGTTATTATTATTATTATTATTGTTATTGATGTTGAACTTTTAATATATAGCAGTGGATAAAGATATGCAAATTATCCTCTAAGTTTGATTAATTTCCATCTCCTTGAATTGTTTGATAATATGAGAAACTGCAAAGGCAACTTCTAACATTAATATTCTCTTATTATTTCTATTTTTATTTATTTATTTATTTATTTATTTTGTATGTATACCTTGAGACATGAATACACAGTTGACCTGACCGCTTCAAATTCACTGCCTAAATCTATAATTGTCCAATGAGGACAGCGCAAATTACATTATATTTCAAGTCCTGCAGTTACGTAAACATTTTATTAATTAATGACATATATTATTGATGGATGATGCTAGGTGTACAAAAATTTTATGATTTTTAATTTTTATTGTCCTTTCAATATATTCAATAGAGAATTTCTTATTTAGATACAATAGAAAACTTCTAATTAAATAACAAATTATCATAATTTTTACTTTACAAGCACAAAATTAATTGGAAGAATTTTTCTTAGAATGCAACAAATCTAATTAATATCTGCACGTATTCCTTCCAAAAATGTGTTTTTTTCCCTTCCAAACAAATTGCTAATAAAATTTGGTCATACATCCAATGACGTAGCAAACAATAATACGCATAAAAGATAAATCTGTGCCGACAATGCCAAAAATTCTCAAGCTCATTTATATCAATTTTAAGATTTTTTTTTTCTTTGACACACATGTCATTTGAATATTATAAGGAACTAAAGTTTGAAGTTATAATTTTATTTATAATCACCGGTAGTTGGTCTAAATGCATCATTCAATTAATTAAAGTTAAAAAAAAAAGTCTTAAATTTGATATCTTTTAGTGAAATAATTAAAAAATAAAACAGGTACAAAACTGAGTAATAATTCCAGTATAGATGGGCAAAATTCAATGCAACATTTTGTTCATTCGGGTTTAATTGTGTCATAATTCTATAATTATTTGGTATTCGATTTATTGTTAAATGATGATGTTGACTTCAGAAAAAATAAACGATAAGTACAACTTATCCATCAACAACCAACCATTATATTGAAAAAATTAAATATGCTTGATTTATGGTCATTAAACCTTTTAGAAAAATTTACTAAATTTATTGAGTTGCTTTAAAGGATCAAAATGGCTAGTTATTAATGGAATATTTTATTGGCTCTCTGTAAAATATTAATTTGGACGGGGCTTCTAAATATATCATAAGCTAATTAAACCCTACCGAAGAGTAACTAATTTGCAAAGAATGAGTGGTAATTAAGTAAATAATAAAGAAAATCTTAGTATAAGATTAATATTTAATGTCAACACGCATAATTATTAATATCATTAGTTACCACTAAATTTTCGGATTGAATTTTGATTTTAGCAGAGACAGCTATAACTAACTAAATCAATCATTCAAAACATGGCCAAACTATGGATTTACTATAGACATGCATGGATTAGATGCATGGTATTGACCATTTTTAACTTACGTAACATCTTGCGAATCCATTACTTTTCATTCACATTTTTTTTTTGCACGTTTATGAATATTCAACAATTTTTAGAACCAGAAATCGTTGCCTTTAATTCATCTGACGGATAAACTTTTTCTTTAACCAAGTTGCAAACTCAATTTAGACTCCTTTTTCTATTTTTCAATCATTTTATTCAATTCAATCCTAAATTCAAGGCCTAAGAATCCAATTCCAAATTTGTAATTACTATTTATCTTTGAAATGAATAGTCAAATTTTCTTTTTTTTTTCTAATCTTCAAATACCATGTCATCATAGAAGAAAAACTAAAAACATTACAAGTGGTATTTTACTTCTACCTCTTTCTTTTTCAAGAAAATAATTTATTTAACTGGCGGGTTGTATTTTCTTTTAATTTTTTCTTCTTAACATTTTTATCTTTTTCTCATACGACTCCGTCCAGTTTTTTTTTTTTTTTTCCTTAGCTAGGATATGCATTTTTGCTTTTTTTTTTTGGGTAATATTGCTGTCCACTGAAATATTAATTCTGCAAGATTGGGACAGTCTCGAAGGAATTGATGGAGTATTACCCCCTTGCCACTTGGTTACAGCAGTTGCTATGTGTTTATTTGCATGATTTATCTAAGCTGTGTAAATAAATATATGGGATTAGTTAAACTAATTTATACTTGTTGGTAAATCAATGAAATTACATTTTTCCAAATTATTTTAATCTGTCGAATGATTTTTTTTTTTAAAAAAAAATCTATTAAATGAGTTGGCTCGGGCAAATTTACGTCAATTACTTTTGGATCAGAGCTATATCTGGTGGAGTTGTTGCTGAATGGATACATTTAAGTATTTTCGACTAAGATCATTTTAAATTTCATGTTAAATCAGCTTTTATTTCATTTTTTGAACTATTAAATTAAATAACTTTTAAATTATTAAATAAGATTTTAATATTGCATATAAACTGTTTATCCAAGTCTCAATTTTTCAAATTGTATCATACTATTTTTTTTTTCAGGTAATAATCGAATTTAATTTAACCAGATTCAAGTCCAGTCCACAGATTAAGTGAACGATTAACAAGGTATAGATTCTAGACCTTGTAGGTCCCAAAAGATACTTAAAAGTAGGGTTGAATTAGGTATCTCAAAATTTTATGGCTAAATTTCTAATGAAACATAATTATATATAAGTGCAAATTTCTGATAACGTTTCTAACCGAAAATGTAAATATGCAAGATAACAATAATAATAGAATTTTGCAAGTTCTTTTCTTAATTTAAAACTACAAGTATAATTCTGAAAATATGTGTTAGATTTGTTATGAAAGGTTCAGAAATTCGTTTTACAGAATTTTGAAAATACAAATTTTCATAATGTATAACACAATTATAAAAGATAGAAAATAGAGTAAAAAAACAGAGCAAATACATAATTTATAGTGGTTTGGCCTTTTTGCCTACCTCCACTTTTCAAGAATTACTCTTGAACTTTTTTCTCTACTCCTAACTCTTTTAAGGGTAAGAATCAAAACCAATATATAATCTTGTGTATATCTATTTACAATCTTTTTTCCAAAGTAAAAAATTAAAACACTTACTAAAATTTTTTTCTTTGGTTCTAACCAACCCAACTCATAATCTTTCACAATAGAATTTTCTCACTAAAGATTACAATAGAAACTAGAATCAATTGAGGATGATATGTAAAGATGAAGTGCAAATATGAAAAGTGAGATTTAAAAGATGTAAGTTTTCTCTTAAAAGTTAGAATTTTTTCTAAAATGATATATAACATTCTAATGAGTTATGCCACTTGTATTTATAGCCAAAAGCTTAGTTTTAAGTGTATAAACTCAAATATAGCCATTTATGACATTTGAAGGGCAAAACAGATAATTATATCTTCAACTAGCCGTTATTTTATCCTGTAGTGCAAAATAGATTTTCGTTCAGAAATCTATTCAAATTTCTAATTTAATTTCTAAAAACATGCATAAATTTTTGACGAACCAAATTCTGAACTATTTTCTAACAGAACACAGTTTTGACCAAAATCTCATTTTATGATATTAAAACATTTTTATGCAATTTTTAAGAATAAGAATATGTATGCACGAGTGATAATTTAATCCTCAATTTGATTTTACATTTTAATATCTTAAATTACAATATATTAAGGCAATTTTTAAATATATTTTCTTGTATATTTATATCTTAAAATATTATAATTTTTATTTCTTGATATTTCCATCAGAATGATATGTAAAATTTTCTGCAAAAAAAATATTTAGAATAAAACTCACACTATAATTAATATATAGTCTTGAGCCAACAAAACTGTTTATCCAAGTCTCAATTTTTCAAATTGTATCATACATTTCTTTTTTTCAGATAATAATCGAATTTAATTTAAACGGATTCAAATCCAGTCCGCATATTAAGTAAACAATTAACAAGGTATAGATTCTAACTCTCTCTAATCAAGAGCATTTTGTTCCTCCTTTAGACACGGATAGAGCCACAAAGAAGGTAAAGCGGAGAGCTGAGTCTTCTGGCGACGCTGGTTACAAGGATAGCCTAGTGAATGGGGCAATTATGAAAGCCTCAATGGAAGAGGTTTTTCATTCGATGGAGATTAACCTAGATGCAGGGGATGTTAACATTGATAGGACTGGTAATATTCCTGTCGTGCACTTTTCTGATGGTTTAAAAACAAAACTAGCCTCTACTCTTGGAAACGCGATGGTTGTAAGCCTGCTTGGGAGAATGATTGGCTATAAAGCATTAAGTTCCAGGCTCCAGAGTTTATGGAATCTCTCTGCTGTTAAGATTCTCGACATAAGAAGAGGTTTCTTCCTAGTGCAATTCTCCGATGAGAATGAGTATAAACGAGCCTTATATGAGGGACCCTGGGTTGTGAATGGAGCCTACCTTTTAGTGTAAAAATGGAGTCCACGTTTCAGAGTGGCTAACAATGAAGTGGAGCAAACCACTGTCTGGATTCGCCTTCCTGAATTGCCTCTTCAGTACTATATGGGTAACGTCCTGTCTGCTATTGCGAAAGCTATTGGTCCAGTAGCTAAAATTGATTATAATACTAGCGAGCTGCATAGGGGAAAATTTGCTAGAGTGGCAGTTTCGATTGATCTGAGAAGTCCTCTGGTGTCCATGATTGAGATAGATGGAGAGATTCAAAGGGTGAAATATGAGAACCTCCCGAATATCTGCTTTCATTGTGGTAAAGTGGGTCACGTAGACACCTTCTGTCCTCATAAGAAAGCAATGGATAACCATACGGATAGCCATGCAGCGACGACTGAGGAAGCTCCTTCGGCAAATTTAGGGCAGTATGGTGCCTGGATGGTGGTGGAGAAGCGAAAAAGGAATGTCAGAAACACTTTCACCATTACAGGCAAGATTTTCGGAGCTAAGAATCAAGGATCCAGATTTGCCATATTAGATGAGGATAATGGTGAGAATATAGGAGAGCATAATGCAGATAAAGAAAATCAGCCAAATCAGGGGAATATCTTGGCAGTTAGCCATTATAAGGAAAAAGAGGGGCTCTTTGAGGCACGTGGGACCAGAAGTCAATCATCACGTGGGAGAGGGGACTTTGGCAAAGGTAAATCCTCACGTGGTAAATTCAACAATCTAAAGGAGTCCCACCTAGAAAAAAACAAAATGGTGCTCGAGGATTTTTTCAAATTTAAAAGCAGATACCAGAGTGAAGATAGCTTGGTAAGCTTACCTTTAACCCTTAATCCGGAGCAACATTCTATGATGGGCAAATCTGGAATGGAGAACTATCCAGCTCGTACTGCTCCCTCACTGAAAGCTCTGGAGGAAGCCCCAAATGATAGTCACCCAATTGGGCAATTCGAGAGCCGACCACCTGATCCAAGCATGTTGGAAGCTAACACAGGTATGACTACTATGATTTTTGATGACTTTGCTTTTGAAAAAGGAAATGCTGCTTCTAGTGTGAGATCAGATGATTTATCTGAGGATGAAGGGCCACTTGACCCTTACTTACGAGATTAGTGATTTTCTCTCTGTTTTCCTTGTTCTTTGATTATGATTTTAACTTGGGACTGCCAAAGAGCTAAAAGCTCTTCTTTTTTTATAACTCTTAAATGCCTTATCCAAAATCATAACCCGACTATGATTGTGCTTTTGGAACCTCGTATTAGTGGTTTACAAGCGGACAGATGTATTTCCAAAATTGGTCTCCCTCGGTCTCACAAAATTGAAGCTACCAATTTCAGTGGAGGGATCTGGGTGCTCTGGAAAGAAGAGTGGCAAGTGGAGGTTTTATGTCATGATATGCAATTCATTCATATGAGAATTTTAGCTAATAACAATCTAAGGTTGCTCTTCACTGCTATTTACGGCCATTCGATAGACTTTGTGCGCAGTAGACTCTGGCCACGGTTGCATCATATCAATCTCAACACTAAAGGTCCTTGGATTCTCATGGGGGACTTCAACTCCCTTTTCTATGCTAATGAGCGACAGGGTGGTTCTCCTAATAGGTCTGGTATCTGCAAAGGCTTTTCAAACTGGTTCAATAATGCTAAGCTAATTGATATGGGTTATAGAGGCTCGAATTTTACTTGGAAGAGAGGCACTTTGCAAGAAAGACTTGATAGAGGTATTTGCAACAATGATTTTACCCACCGGTTCCCTGAAGCTAATATCTTGCACCTAGCCCGTATTTCCTCAGACCACAGACCTCTATTGCTTAAGTTTAACAGTGCCTATTCCTCTAAGAGCACTAGGCCTTTTCGCTTTCTCCAAGCGTGGCTCACGCACTCAGATTTCCCTGATTTTATGAGAAACAGTTGGAATGCTGATGGCAGTCTCATGAACACAGTTAGCAACTTTGCTGAAAAATTAAAGCAATGGAATTATTCTATCTTTGGCAACATTTTTTATAGAAAGAGGACTTTCCTGGCTCGCATTGTTGGGGTTCAGAAAATTCCATTGGCACCAGAAATCTAGAAGTGAGGGTATTCTATGGGTTGACAAAAATACCTCTTTCTTCCACCAAAGAACTATGCGACGAAGAAGACGCAATAGAATTGATTTCTTGCAGGATAGTGCGGGAGTTTGGCAGGATGACCCCATTCACCTTTGCTCTATGGCAGTTAGCTTCTTTTCTCAGCTGTATACTGATGATTGTCAGGATCGTTCCCCTTATCATATTAGTGGTCGGTATCCATCTATAAGAGATAGAGCTGATTTTCTTGTAAAGGACTATTCTAATGATGAGATTTGGGAAGCTCTTCATGGAATGAAACCTTGGAAATCTCCTGGCTATGATGGGATTCATGCAGGGTTTTACCAGTCTCATTGGAATGTGGTTGGAGCGGATGTTTGGGGGGAAGTAAAAGGCATTCTGAATGGTGGACGTATGGATCATTCCATGAATAAAACTCTTATTTGCCTCATCCCCAAGGTAGAGGTGCCCAAACACTTATCTCAATTCCGTCCTATTGCTCTTTGCACGGTTCTTTACAAGGTCATCACTAAAACAATTGCTAATAGGCTGAAATATTATATGCCCTCCTTGATTGGACCAACTCAAACGAGCTTTGTTCCGGGGCGTCATATTACAGAAAATATTGTGATAGCCCAGGAGGTTATTCACACTATGCGGAACAAGAAAGGGAAAGAATGACTCATGGCCATTAAAGTGGACTTGGAAAAGGCCTATGACCGAATCAATTGGGAGTTCCTTAAGGAGACTTTGGATGATGCTGGTATTCCTAACACTCTTGTTTCGGCTATTATGCATTGTGTTACTACTTCTTTTATGCAATTAATTTGGAATGGTGATATTTCTGCTTCCTTCGCTTCCAGTAGAGGTCTCAAACAAGGTTGCCCTCTCTCCCCCTATTTGTTTGTCCTCTGTATGGAGTGCTTGAGCCATGAAATCTATGATGCTGTCCGCAATGGTTTATAGAAGCCTATTCAATTAAACAAGGGTGGACCCTTACTCAGTCACCTTTTTTTCGCTGATGATCTCATTCTTTTTGCCAAAGCCAATGTCATGCAGGTGCAACACATTACTGATGTTCTTAACTGTTTCTGTTCAAGCTCAGGACAAAAGGTCAATGCTCAGAAAACTAATATTTTTTACTCCAAAAATGTGAATCCTTCTCTTCGTAAGGAGTTGAATCTTTACTTAGGATTCAAAGAAGTGGCTGACCTGGGAAAATATCTTGGTATGCCCTTATTAGATTCGAGAGTCTCTCGGAAACAGTACTCCTATGTTTTGGATCGCATTAAAGGTAAGCTGACTAGTTGGAATTCTTCTCACATTTCGGTGGCAGGAATGATCACTATTTCTAAGTCAGTTCTTTCATCCATGCCCACTTATATCATGCAAGCTTCAGCGATCCCTCCTTCTCTATGCGCGGACTTTGATAAGCTTTCTCGTAACTTTGTTTGGGGAGGAACGGAGGATATTCAAAAGCCTGCTCTTGTGCCTTGGAGCAAAGTATCTCAATTGAAGAATAGTGGAGGCTTGGCTGTTAGGGATTCTAATAAGCTTAATGCAGCCTTCATAATTAAAATTGCTTGGCAATTGCTCACTCAACCCCACCACATCTGGGTTGAAGTTCTTGCCTCTAAGTATAAATTTCAGCATTCTGCTAATACCCATCCCTTTGCCCATCGAAACTCTACTCTTTTGTGGAAAGGTATCTGCAAAAATTGGAGCAATATCACTAGTCATGCCTTTTGGATTATTGGTAATAGTCAGAAACCCAAATTCTGGTTTGATAGATGGGTTCCTTGGATTGATTCTCCTCTTTTTCATCTGGCCTCTCATCCTATTCCTATTGATTTGATTGACAGAACGGTGGTTGAGTTTGCTACGGATAATGACGGATGGCTTTGGCATATTTTTGCTGATTATCTTCCTCATAATACCCTGCTTAGGGTGGCAGCTGTTTGCCCACCCAGAACCATGGCTGAAGAGGACTCAGTCTTTTGGGATTTATCTTCATCTGGTGACTTTACCATCAAGTTCGCCTACTATTCTTTTTGTGAGAATTCGCTATCGGTCAATGATACTGTTTGGGATGTTATCTAGAAGCTTAAGGTGCCTCAGCGGATTAAAAAGTTTCTTTGGCTTCTTCTCAACAACGGAGTCATGACAAACTCGGAGAGGAAAAGCAGACATTTTACTGATTCTGCTGCTTGTTCTATCTGTGGGCATACAAATGAGAATGGCTTTCATATCCTTAGGGACTGCTGTGTTGCTTTTTGCTTCTAAAATCTCTGTTCCCCTACCAACATTCCCCATGTTTTCTTGGAGTCGGAAGATTTGAAGAGCTAGGTAAAATTTAATGTTCAACAGCACCAGCTGCGAGTTGAGGGGACCAGTTGGCTAGAGTTCTTTGCTATTGCTTGTTGGTATATTTGGAGAAATTGAAATGACTTTATTTTCAAGGGTAAGCATAAGCCTATTGCTATCTTGGTTAAAGATGTTATGAGTTATGCTGCTCACTGTCATAGAACCTTTGCTCAAATGAACTCTCTTGGGGACAATAAAAATGATAACAGATGCGCCATCTGGGCCTGTCCTCCCTCTGGTTTCATAAAAATTAATTCAGATGCTTCGGTTGCTGTGGAGGGAAGTGCTGCTTGTGGAGGTCTTCTGCGGAATCAATGGGGTAAGTGGTATTCAGGTTATGTGACTAATATTGGAGCTTGTTCGATTCTTGTGGCTGAAATCTGGGGTATTTATTATGGGTTACTCACAACCAAGAATGAAAAAATTAATAAGGTGATCATAGAAGGTGATAACAAAGAAGCCATAGACATGATTTAAGGAAGGGGCCAAATTCATCCTTTCTGTCTTTCTCTCATTAACAGCATCTGGACCCTCTCAGAAAACTTTCAAATCATTTCTTTCCAGCACATTTATCATGAAGCAAACTGTGCAACTGACTGGCTTGCGCATCTTGTGCATGGCTTTCCTCGATGCTATTATCCCTTGTTCTCTCCTCGTGCTGGAATAGGGTAGTGACTTATCCATGACTCTATAAAAATTGTTTTTGTGAGTTAGTTCTGCTCACCGTCTTGTAAAAAAAAAAAAAAAATCAAGGTATAGATTCTAGACAGCAGTACTTTTTGTTAAATTTGCTGTACTTATTACTCATTAGTCAACGTGTAGCCTATCTATCCGCTGGCCAAAACAACGCAGTTTGCATACTCCACTGACACGTGGATCCTTGCTGAAGCGAAGACAATAACGTCATCGTGATTAGATCAATATTTTAAAATATGCTCTAATTCAAAAAGTTCGTAGCTAGTTTAATTAGTAACGCCTCTTTTTCTTTTCTTTTCTTTTCTTTTCTTAATTCTTTTTCTATAATTTCAACCTTCTGGATTCTCTTATTCTTATATAACGCGCAATCATGGGTTATTTTTAATTATTAATTTTAACTAAACAATTATTTAACATTGTTGGAAACATTCACATTCTAGAATATACTTTTGAAAAGAGAAGTCAAGACAAATTGGTACTGACGTATAATCAAGAGGAATACATTTTTTTTTCTACAAAAGGAAAAAGAAAAGTAAAACTTTTATACTTTTATAAATTGTGTTGATTTTGATAAGAATTAAAACAATTAACCATTTAAACTAATTTATATCTTCCTACTAGGATTTTAGAATAAGGGGCAAATTAGGTGGCAGTTATTATGAAAAGAGATAAATTTGATTGAATCCAATATTTAAAGGCAAATACACACACTTAAAAGGATATATTTAACATTTATCAATTTTTTAAGGAGAAAAAATAATTTTTAGAAAAATAGGGGGGCCAATTGCCCCACATAAGCAGCACATGGATTCTATCTATCATTTTTGTAATCACAACGAATTGATTTACGTTATCCTAATAATATTATATTTTATTATAAAAATCGTATTTATAGATTGAATTTAAGTGGAAGGAAAAGAGAGACAATGAGTAGCTATAAATTAAATTAATAACAAAATGTAACATGTGTAAAACTATATCGCAAATGCAATTAAAGAAAAACCCTCATAAAATACATATGGTTATAATTAATTACTTTGTCCTATCATTTGCATCCTCCTACTAATAATAACCAATTTTTATTATCTTTTGATGTGTTGTTCATCATTGCAATCCGCAACACTGTTGAATCAAACAGTTCATGAAATCTTTTTTCACGACATTCATATGATCCCATTGACACTTGGAGACAACAAATATCTACGTGTTTCTTCATTAACATCAATCAAAAACTCCATTTTCAAACGTATTATCAAGGTCCATGCATGTCACCTTAGTACAAGAGAAAATAAAACTATCAAAATGTCCACTTACTGTCTCACTCTCTTCTTCTTCTTCTTCTTCTTCTTCTTCTTCTTCTTCTTCTTCTTCTTCTTCTTCTTCTCTCTTTTACTAGCCTTGGCTACCTCTTCTTCTACCCACTGCATTCATGGATGGGAGAAAATCCAAATGGCACAAACTCAAATTCTAAGAGCTAAACACTGGACTCAATCATTTCAAGATTCGAAATATGAAGGCATAGGAGCTTTGAGTGATTGTGCCAAGCTTTATAGTGAAAGTAAATATCGACTCTCGGAATTGCTTGCCTGTAGAGAAAACATGTACACGAACGATGATGCTATTACATGGCTAAGTGGTGTGCTAGCTAACCATAGAACTTGTTTTGATGGGTTGAATCAGATTGGATTTATTCAAACTCGTAATGCTATTTCTCGCAATTTCACATTTTTGCTTACTCAAGCTCTGGCTTTCTATGTGGAAACCAGTATTAATCTAAAAATGGGTAAGATATGCTTTTTGCTTTTTTTCTTTTTCGACATATTTGACATGCAAAGATAGATAAGTTTGATTTATCATGTTGATTTTCCTAATTATATAGAGAAAACAAGAAAAACCGGCACAAAATGAACATGGCAGAATTCTAACTTCGTGGAAGGGAGGTGCTTCAAGCGCAGATTTTATAGTAGCAAAAGATGGTTCTGGGACTCATAGAACAATCAATGAGGCCATATATGCAGTTAAAAGAGGCAGGAGAGCAATAGTCTACGTACAAGCTGGAGTTTATAATGAAAAAGTCGAAATTGCACCACGTTAAAGATTTGATGCTTGTTGGCGATGGCATTGATAAAACCATCATCATCGGCAGTCGAAATGTCCCCGATGGTGATTCTACCTTATCCTCTGCTACTTTTGGTAAGCAATTAATAAAAATAATGCATTATGCAAATAATTAAGATGAAATTTATGTTAGCTATTCTGTCTTTTATATTCTAAACAATATTTCAAGTTTAGAAATCACCCAAGATCTATTATGACATAAATGATTCAACCCAATAAATTAGGATTCAATCTATAAGAAGGAAAATGAGATAATAACATTGATCCATGAGTGCGAAATGACTTCTCTATATAATGAATTTATCTACTCTCACCTTCTTCTTTAGTTGTTCCTTTCAATGGTGCAGAACATATATTCTCTTTAAAGTTTGGTGGCCGTAAGATTTCATTCATTAAAGTGAGAGGGTAGGGTTGTTTTCTATTTATACTAAAACCCTAATAACTCTAAAATTTCCTACGGGTCCAATAATCATTATCTTGAACCCACCATACATTAGAGTCACCCAAGTAATATGGGCTACACTTTTATGATTAATTAAATTAATCTAACAATATATTAGCTATTATGTCTTTCATATTCTAAACAATATTTCAAGTTTAGAAATCACCCAAGATTTATTATTACACAAATGATTCAATCCAATAAATTAGGATTCAATCTATAAGAAGGAAAATGAGATACTAAACTTGATCCATGAGTGTAAAATGACTTCTCTATGTAATGGATTTATTCACTCTCACCTTCTGTTTTAGTTGTTCTTTTCAATGTTGCAGAACATGTATTCTCTTTAAAGTTTGGTGGCTGTAAGATTTCATTCATTGAAGGGAGAGGTAAGGGTTCTTTTCTATTTATACTAAAATTCTAGTGACTCTAAAATTCCCTACATGTCCAATAACCATTATCTTGAGCCCACCATATATTAGAGTCACCCAAGTAATATGGACCATACTTTTATGATTAATTAAATTAATCTAACAATTTAGTCGGAATTATTTGCCCAATTAATTACAGGATTCCGTTAGAGAAAATTATTTTTTTATCTATCGCCATTCACCTGATCCATTATATATATTGTTGCCTTAGATTAAATATGATTATAAATAAAATTATGGACCGAATTTAGATATATATATATATTGTGAAGCCTAAAGTTGATAGATTAATTTAATTTTTATAAAAAAAACAAAAGTTATGGCGTAGGGTGTGTAGTGTAAATATTGAATGACACAAAAATTAGAACTGCAGTTGCTTGTATTTTCATCATATTTGCTGCGTTTGGTGTAGCCTATACATAAACTATCAAGAACTGATGATAAATACAAGAGGCTACTACAACTATAGAAAATAATAAATAAATAAAAGATATTTATTTATGCTAACATTTATTACTGAACGCACTGATTACACATGTAAATATGGAAAAAAATTTACTGAATATATGTAAAACAAATAAATTACCATGTATTAAAAACAGTTTAGTTTTATATTCATGTATGTCAGGTTTGTGATTAGTTGATTTGTGATTGGTTTGATCCATGTGGTCTCTTTGAATGGAATTGGACATATTTGGATGATTTTTGGTGTTATATTATACAATCAGGGGTCTCAGGTGATGGATTTTGGGCAAGGGACATAACATTTGAGAACACAGCAGCCCAGCTAAACATCAGGCGGTGGCATTAAGAGTGAGTTCAGACCTTTCAGTCTTTTTATCGCTGCAGCTTCAAAGCTTATCAAGACACTCTCTTTGTACATTCCTTGAGGCAATTCTATCGCGATTGCCAAATCCACGGCACCATTGATTTCATATTCGGTGATGCTCCTGTTTTGTTTCAAAACTGCGACATTTTTGTCAGAAGACCAATGAATCACCAAGCCAATTGCATAACTGCACAAGGCAGAGATAACCCTCACGAGAACACAGGCATTGTTATACATAAATCCGGAGTTCAGCCATCGCCAGAATTTCTTGCTGCGAAGAATTCGATAAAGACTTATTTGGGTCGGCCATGGAAGGAGTATTCGAGGACTGTTTTTATGGAAACGGACCTTGATGGTTTCATTGATCCTGCGGGTTGGGGACGATGGCATGGGGATTTTGCTCTCGAGACATTGTTTTATGCAGAGTATGGAAATAAAGGGAGTGGGGCGTCAACTATTAGTAGGGTTAGATGGCCTGGTTTTCATATGCTTAATAGTCCTGAACAAGCTAGCCCTTTTACTGTTAGTAGGTTCATACAGGGGGAGTTTTGGATTCCTGCCACTGGTGTCCCATTTGATCTTGGAACTTAAAGACTTCAATTTTCTGACTGTGATATATATATATATATATATATATATATATATATATATATATTATACATATTACGTATATCTTCTCCATATTATAGTAAGGTTTAGTTCAATATTTGCTGTATTAAAATATATTATATATATATCAATGCTAAACTATATTACATGACTACATGGAGCATGCACTGGTTATTAATAATGAACTATCAATGTTCGGTTGAGAACAAATGTTTAAAACAAATAAAAAGTGTGGGCCAGAATTATTCTGGTGACCAGAACTGTGAGAGAACGGTGAGATTTTGCTTTATTCGGACTTTATGCGTCAAAAATGTTTTAAGAAAATATTCAGACAAAAATATCTTGTGAAGTAATTATACTATCTTTAAAATTTCAAGTGCAATTGGAAAATTTATTTTTAACATAACAGCACTATATATATATATATTTGCGATAATAATAGTTTTCTTTATGGAAGTCAAATTTAAATTCATTTACATAAATTAAAAGATCTCCTTAGAATGTTCATGAAATACTATTAACAACGAAGAATTTAATAAAAACGTTACTAATAACTAGGGCTGTTCAAAATTGGCATAACCCAATCAACCCAACCAAACCAATCCATATAACCCATAATTTTTATAATTATAATGGGTTATTATAACCCAAACAACCCATTTTAATATTTTATAAATATTTATATGGGTTATGGGTTATTATATAACCCAACCAATTAACTCACATTATACATTTGTTCAAATACACTCTCACTTGTACTTTTTTTTTACTTTTTTTTTCAATTTTTATTATTTCATTTAAATTTGTTTAAAATCTATAAAATTTCTTCAAAAAATTTCTAATGATAAAAGTTATTTCCTCGTTCCATTCATCTTGACAAGTTTTGATTTTTTTCAATCATTAATAAAACAATATTTTAGTAAATTATAATAAATATTCATTAAAATTTAATATTAAAAATCATTTGTGTGAATATTTGAAAGTCGTTGCAATAAATAGAATAGAAAAAATATTTCAAAATTATAATAAATATTCATTGAAATTTAATATTAAAATTGATTTGTGTGAATATTTGAAAGTCGTTGCAATAAATAGAATAGAAAAAATATTTCAACATTAGGGAAAACTACGGAGTGAATCCACTGTCCACAATCAAGGTTTTTTTTTTATTTTCAAAATTGTCCTACTTTTTTCTTTTTCAAATTCAACCCTAATATTCACATACTAATCAATTATTGTTGTTATTATTATAGAATTTAAGTAGAATTGAGACTTGAAATATTACAGCCATGTCATAAAGTTAGTGTGGTTAAAATAAAATGCATTGATATATAGTCATTTAATTGCTAAAATTTTATTTATTTTTAAATAGAAATTCGATTTGTTAATTACTCAAACCCAATCAAATTTTTAGATTCATACACAGTTCGAAGTAATGTGAGAATATATTCATTTTTCAATGCTTACTCAAATATTTAAGATCCTATCTTCTCTTTATTTTTTTTTTTGCAATTCACCTGCTCTCGAACTTTGATTTCTAATTTGCTATCATTCTATTATATTGAAAAGGTCAATTTTATTCAATTTTCTCAAAAAAAAAGGAAAAAAAACAATAACATTAATGGGT
Source organism: Excoecaria agallocha (assembly GCA_037975025.1). Classification (NCBI taxonomy): domain Eukaryota; kingdom Viridiplantae; phylum Streptophyta; class Magnoliopsida; order Malpighiales; family Euphorbiaceae; genus Excoecaria; species Excoecaria agallocha. The sequence goes on along the minus strand of CM075806.1, from coordinate 67,717,801 downwards.
CAAATTAGAATCATGCATACTAACCATCATATTTTCGAGTAATACGTAATTAATTTAAAAAATATCAGGTATCAAATTATGCATTAAGTCTAATATTAAAAAAAAAATTACTTCGATTGAATATTTCCCTAACAAATTAACTCCTAAAAAAGAAATCGGACTAAATAGTGAGCATCGACTTAATGCGAAACCGCAAGAGACATGAGGTCCGTTTTTAAGTCTGCCTTTTCTTTACCCTTCTCGATCCGACCAGTAAACAGAAAATTATCTTTATTTTCTTACAATTTTTATTTACTTATAAATTTTATAAATTATAATCCTTTACCTTATATATTTCATTTGCGATAAATTTCATTATGTGAGCAAATTCGTATCTTAAATTAAAATTATCAGTGAAATTTATTCCTGGAGCAATAAGCAAATAATCTTGCTCCAAACCGAAACAATAATATATCGGAGATGAAAATATTATGATTATGAGCATAATAATACAAAACTTTTCAAAAAAAAAATTTAATTTTTAGATTTTTTTTTGAAGTTGATTATTAATTAATTGACATTGCTACTCTCTTATTTAAAATAAAATTAATTCTTTATATTTAAAAATATATAAATATGAATAATTTATATGTTTATAATATAATATAAAAACATTAACATAACCCATATAACCCACATAAATCAACCAATCCAACACAAAAATTTTAATACATAACCCACCTGGTTTGGATTGAACCCAAACCACTTAACAATTTCGATGGGTTGAAGAAAAAACCAATTGTAACCTACTCAACCCACATTTGAACACCCCTACTAATAACAGATAATGAATTATATATAATTATATAATTAGGCAGCAGTTTAGCCCTAAGCATTTAGTTTTTTGAAAATTAAGGTTATTTCTACTTTATGAAATATGCAATTTGATCCTAATCTCTTGTTTTTCTTTGTTATAAAATTCATATGCATAAATTATCATACTTTTTAATCAGATTTACTTTTTTTTTCCAGTAGATCTTTAAAGTCGAAAATTATTTGAATTATATGTGATTTTCTATTATACTTGTTTTTAACTTGCAACATTTTCATGGAAATTTTGCGTCAATTATAAGCTATATTTAAGTTATTATCTTATCTGCCAGAAAATTATTTAAGTTATTAAATGGCGCATGCGTCCTGAAAAAGTAAAACTCGTCTTTCAAAAAAAAAAAAATAAAAGTAAAACTCGAGGCGCAACAGTATTCAGACACGTGTGATCGGTTGACCATTAAGACTCCATCTTCCGTACCGGCGAGTCGCTGTTTTCTCTCCCTAAAGTCCTAAACCCTAGCTCGCAATTTCCAATCCCCTGCTCTCTACTCTTCACAACTGAAGCCTTGCTAATCAAAATCCGTTTCTAGAGGTTCCGCTCTTTATCGTCTTTAATGATCTTAACACAAATCGCTCAATTCTCTTTAATGTTTATGATTATAATTGTTAAATTTCGCAGAGTGTTCAACTAATCAATCAATCAATCAATCAATCTATCTATCTATCTATATATAAAGATAGCAAGAGCTATAGGGTTCGATGGCCGGCGATTCTGAATTGGCGGAGGCACCTGCCCTATCATGTGTGCAATGCGGGAAGCCTGCCCATCTTCAGTACGTACTTTTATATATTCATCTTCTTGTTGGTGAGCATAATGATTTTGCGTCTTTTAGCTTTAATTGGGTTCTAGTTGTGAGGAATTTGGATTGTTAGGCCTGAATTTGGATCGCGAAGCTCGTTGTCAATATAAATTGATATTGTAGTATTGCTTTTTCTCATTTATACAGTTTAAAATTTGTGACATTGAAATTTTGTTCGCTGTTTGTAATCGACTGAGTTTCTCTTAGCGTGTACAGTGTTTTGTTTGAACCTTTGAAATTTTACATTGAATATATTCTAACTGTTTTTCTGAACTTCTGAATGGTGGTTTCTTATCGTCGGTCTTTTGTTTTTCTGCAACATTTTTTTTGCAGGTGTCCAAAATGTATGGAATTAAAGCTTCCTCGTGAAGGTGCTGCTTTCTGGTACATAGTTATTATCTTTGGTTTATGCTAGGTCTTCTTTTGAATGAGTAATGCCGATGATCTGGCAGATGAAAAATTTGGGAAAATGTTTAAATATTTTGAAAATTTATGTGATATAATTATTCATTACATATTTTTGCTCTTTCTGAAATTTTCCACTATTTCAATTGAATATGGTGATGTCTCAATATCATTTCTCCAAATATGCATATCCAGATGTTATATATCCCTAAAGGATACCGTCCTTCCTATGTGATTCTCAGTGAGGATACAGTTCATTCAAATGTGATCTTGGTGGGTTTTGTGCTGGGTGTAATTGAAATCCGTTCAGTCTTATATGGTGATCTATAGAATCTTCTGTACAAATTCATTTCACTATGCTCATGGAAAAAAAAGACAATGCTGCCAAACTTTTTTCCTACCGTATTGATTAAGTATTTTCTTCTCAGCACGCAGGATTGCTTTAAGGCTTCTTGGAGCTCTCATAAATCAGTTCATTTGAAGGAAAAACTGTCTCAACTTGGTGCTCCAGGAGAACAAAATTCTGATGTACTTGGTGCTGGTTGGATGTACTGTTTGAGGAGAGGGCAGGCTCGATCTCCAAAATTTCCTCATTTTGATTGGACAGGGTATTTTTCAAGAATTGCTTGCTGCTGAATATGACTAACTAATTCTTCAAGTAGCGTATAAAATCGAAACATTTACATATCCATCATTTGCCATTTACCTTTTCTTGTCTTCGTTTTCTTGTTCTTTCTTTTATTTTCTATGTTTAATTATTTTGTGGTGGAATAAGACTTTTGCATGTTTTCTTCTTGTGAGAAAGCATAATGGAGTTTGTTTTTTTTTTTTATTTTTTTATTTCCTTGTGCAGGACCCTAAGGCCATATCCTATATCTCCCTATCGTATTGTTCCTGCCCACATTGATAAACCTGACTGGGCAATTGATGTAAGTGTTCTTGGTCGCTACTGTCTAAAATTTGAAAGAGAGTTTTACTTATTCTGCAGCACTTTAAGATGATAACGTTGTTAGCCATGGATTGTAATAAGCTAAGTATTGCTCATATTGGCTCTTTGCATCTCATAGTTCCATTCTTTTGGCTTTTCTGTGGTCTTGTGCAATTTAATACTTTGCTATATTGCTTCGTGCCAAGAACTGCTCTTTGTTTACATCCCACTTGCTTTCCCTTTCTGTTTCGATGGTCTTATATGGTTCTCTGTGCTCTTTTCATTTCATAACTTGCAGGGAATCCCAAAGGTTGAACCCAATAGTGATTTGCAGCATGTAGTGGAGGTGCATTTCTCTTAAGCCTCTTAAGTATTGTCAACATAAATTTGTTTTTGAGCTTAGATATATAATTATAAGGATGCATAATATGCTGGACTTTCCTTTATGTTGCTCATGTCTAATTTTCTTATTGATTCCTTTTGTTGTCTCGGTACATCTATTGTAGATCAAAACTCCAGATCAAATTGAAAGAATGCGAGAAACAAGTCGAGTAAGTCATCTCATCCTTCCAGTAAAGAATTCCTTAAGTGTGTGTGTTCTCTACTTCATTTTGACTTATAGCTTGCATGCCCAATTTCCAATGTCTCATCTTTATCTAAATATTTTTTTCCATGTGCAAAGGGAACATGGTGTGCTAAATATGCTTAATTTTTGCTAATTTGAAGGATTAGACAAGTATACTTTAAAAATTTAGCCATATAAAATTCATGAGAAGTAGCTAAGAGTTCAGCAGATAAGCTGTTGAAAAGTCAAACATGTTAGACGGCCATTTCTTCATTGATGGTAACTCTTTCTTGTGGTATCGCAAATATTCTATATTTCTTTCAGATCGATGTGTGCCATTAGCTAACATGTGTAAAAACCTAGACTCTTTGAACTTGCTTATGCCTAGTGATTGTTAGTCATTCTGATGTTATTGGTCTTCATTGTTAAGAAAAGTCAAGAGAGGGTTGTTTGACCATGTGTGGAACATTATTATCACAATTATATGCTATTTTCATTTTGCCTATCTGGTTTGGGATCTCAGTTGGGTTTAGGCTTTTCCCACCAATAAGCCCCTTGTCCATTCCAACATTCTCTATAAACTATTCTGTGCTACAAATGTTGTTTTCAGATAGCAAGGGAAGTATTGGATGCAGCTGCTCAGGTCATTTGTCCTGGCATAACGACTGATGAAATTGATAGAGTGGTTCATGAGGCAACTGTTGCAGCAGGTATGTTGATCCTAAGCTATTTTACAGCCTCTGAAATATGCTTATGACATCTTTTTTGGGCTACGCTCATTCCTGTATGCAGTTGATATTTTGATATATAATTTAAGTTGTGCTTTAAAAGAAACAAATTAACCAGTGTATTCAAGATTCTATGTAATGGGAGTTATAAGGGGTCTAATTTTTTTCATGAATCAGATTTTTATTTTTTAGTTGGATGTGCTGTTCATTGTTATTACTTGCAGTGGGCATCTTGCATATGATTTTTTATAACACTTCCTTGACCATCTTGTATGCTTTATACGTAAGGATATTTTTATCTTCACTTCTAGATGGCTAGTTCCTGAATTTTCTCATGATCAAGGCTTGCTTTATTTTATTGCATCAAAAACTTATCGCTCTAGGTGTTATATTGCTATCACTCCCTGCTGTTAGTTCCAAAATGCATGATATGCCAGCAAACCTAATTTTAACAGCCGGCACAGTAACCATGAAAATGGTTCATTCATTAGTAAGATTATATGAACAAATGCCTGAACCAAAATATGTTATTGCTATGGGGCCGTGTACAATTATGGGGGGGGGGGGGGTAGCTACTTTTATTCATGGCTTGCTAAGTTTCCTTGGATGTCCCTTGCTGCAGGAGCATATCCATCTCCATTAAATTATAATTTCTTCCCCAAGTCATGCTGCACGTACGTAATCCTCTTTTTTGCCTTCTCTATAAATTTGCTTTATAGTTTGTTACATTGACCAATCAAATCCTTGCTGTATGTTTCAGGTCAGTAAATGAAGTGATCTGCCATGGAATTCCAGATGCCAGGCATTTGCTAATTCCATCTCATAATGCTATATTGGACTTCAGTGCCTGAACTCGCATTCATATTATGAATTCTGAATCAATTAAATAGAACTTTATTTTTCAGTTTGTTTATGTTTCTTACTGCTAAACCTAGTAACTTGGTATGAAAAACATTTAGATGGTTGATTAGGGTGAAGTCCATAACCCTTTTATAATGGGGACAAGTGTGATTTTTTTTTAAAAGTAATTTGGCTCTCTAATTAAGTCGTCTCTATAAAAAGTATACAAATGAACCGAAGTTTGTCTTCAATGCAATAGGAAATTAGAGGACGGTGACATTGTAAATGTGGATGTGACTGTGTACTACAAAGGTGTCCATGGTAAGAATTTCTTTCTTTCTTTCTCTCTCTTTTTTTTTTTTATTTTTTTTTATTTTGAGTGTTGTAGAATTTTCTTTCGTTTGTTTAAATTCTTTGACAAGCACTGCTCGACTCCTCATGCAGGTGATCTGAATGAAACATTCTTTGTTGGAAATGTTGATGAAGCATCCCAACAGCTGGTCCGGTGTACTTATGAGTGTTTGGAGAAAGCAATATCCATTGGTATGTGTTAGGCTAATGTTTCATTGGGTTAACGTTTTCTTGTGTGTGCAAATCTGTGCATTGGTTCTCTAAGTTGAATGTTAGAATACAGACACCTGCATTCTAGGGGAAGTGCCTTGCTGTGTTTCACAGATTAATTTGAAGTTGGTCCTTGGCAGATTGCAACTTATTTGTCTATCAGAGTATTAGAAAATTATCTCATGATTTTGTGGATAGTGTTAACATTTTCTACTCTGTCGAAACATATCTCCAAATATGGGAATGCCCACCAAGCTTCACCTATTATTTGGGTTTACGATGTCTTTTGCTGCACGTCATTTTACTGTTTCATCATCTTGTCTCTATTTGAGGTTTGAAGTTCTCTTCTTTCTTGGTACTTGCAAAAAGAAAAAAATTCCCCAGTTTTGACTGTTTTCTTTTCTGATATTTTCAGTGAAACCAGGAGTTCGGTTTCGTGAAATAGGGGAAGTTATTAACCGTCATGCTACAATGTCGGGGTTATCTGTGGTAACATACACGAATTCTTAGTGCACTTCTTTGTTATGACGTTGTTGGCTGTTTAATAATTTCATATGATTTATTTATTTATTTATTTTTTGTTAAAACAGGTGAAGTCGTATTGTGGTCATGGCATTGGAGAGCTTTTCCATTGTGCACCAAATATTCCTCACTATGGAAGTATCCTTATAAAATTAGGCAACTAAATGCAGTGGTTTTCTCATGTGAATCTTTTACTATCAGTCATGAATTGTTGTATCATCCTTGTCATCATCATCATCATTATTATTAGACAATTTGATTATTTTTACAGTTATTTGTGGCTCCAGCATTGTGTACCTTAATGAAAGCAGGAAATAAAGCTGTTGGCGTGATGAAGGCTGGACAGACTTTTACAATTGAACCCATGATTAATTCAGGTAAGTGTTCATTGCTTGTTTGAATAGATAGACATTCCTCTTTGTATATCTAAAGTCTAAAATGATATCCATGAAAAGGGGTTTGGCGTGATCGGATGTGGCCTGACGGATGGACTGCTGTTACAGCAGATGGCAAACGCAGTGCTCAGTTTGAGCATACTCTTCTGGTAAACATTGTAGCACATCACTTTATATCTGAAGTCCAAATATTTATTTATTCTAGGTTGATATTTTGAGTTAATTTCTCTCCTGTGTTGGTATCAAACTAGCAATTAATCATAATGTTGTTTGGTCTATGGAGCATTTTTATACTTCTGTGATTCCATCCAGGTGACAGAAACTGGAGTTGAGGTTCTCACAGCACGACTCGCTACATCCCCCAATGTTTTCCCGTGGCTAAATGCATAGTTGGCGTCATCCGCTGCAAGTAATTTGATGTGGAATTGCGACCATCTGTTTTTATGGTTAAATTTCTTGCATGTAACAAATTAGGCAATTAATGCCCAATTTTGAAGTAAGAAGTAAAACAAATTTATTGATATATTTGAGGCTTCCATTATTACAAATATTTTTTTTAACAGATTGTAACAATAATTTGCTGAGATTTTTTTTGGGCAGATTGTAACAATAATTTACTTGTTATAATCAAGAAACAAGGCAATGTTTATGAAACATTGGGTATACTTTAGTTGTTTGCTGTGCGAGTGGGATTTTGCAGGTATGCAATCCACACTTTTGCGTCATGGCCCTGATGCTGGGCATGTTATTGAGCCCGTTAAAGTCCCAGGTGCCCATTGGCAATTTACTAGCTATGCCTACGTATAACAGACGAGGGAAACCTGTCTCGTGGGTGAAACACAGGCAAAAGCTTTGCACAGATTCCTGAAAAAACAAAGGTTTCCGAATATATCTGACTTTATTCGTTTCTAATGTTCTGAAATTCAGTTCAGTGCAGTTTATTTATTTCCCAAGATTGTGCAGAAAACAAATACTAGCCGGGCATAACAATACAATTACACGTCAATCCAGAACGCCTTTCAAACTCACAGGGCAAAATTTATACATACAACTTCTCTTCAAACACAATCACGCAAAAACATGCATAGAACTGACTTTGTTGTGAACGGGGAAGATATGGTGTCAAGTTTACCGGTGAATATCAAAATCCAGCTGATCCAACAAGGGAGGAATATGACGCATTTTCATCATTAGTCATAGGCCTAGGCCTATTCACGCTGTCCTTCTTTGTTACTTTATCCCTACTTCCAGTTAATCCCAAATCCAGACCAGCAATATCACACAACTCCAATCTTCGATGTTTTGCAGCCTCAATGTCACCATCCCAGCATGTTTCTGATATAATTTCTAGTGCTTTTTCTATCTTGTCCTCTGGCACAAGATTCCCATTTTGCAGGAGCACAAGGTAGACTTGTTCAGCTGAAGCTTTCCTAATCTGACAGAATTAAACTGACAGTTCAGGTTTATGCAAAAATTGAAAAAGATTTTAAGTCTCAGAGTATGACAGGATTCACTAAATACCTTAGGATATCGATGAGCAAGGAAAGCAAGAAGATCTGTGAAAGCTCGAGCATTTACAGGATCTAAAATTGAAGCAATATATCCAAGAATTGCAATGCCAGCATATAACTTTGAGAAGTCCTTGGATCCTTTCAACTCAACAGCAAGAGAATCCAGAACACCAGGGCAGAAGGCAGCAGTATGAACCTGGAACAATTTAGAATCAACTTGATCATATTCAAACTCAATCCTCTCATGAAAAAAATAAGCAGCAAACACGAGAGAGGAATTCAACAAACTCTTAATCTACAAACCAAAAATTTTCTGCCAATCATTCTGTGTGTTATGTGCCACATAAAGCAATCAAAGCCACAGCAAAAATACAGCTCATAAATTTATCTAGGCTACTTAAAAATACAGTTTATTTGCTGCGATAACATGTTTTGACATAAGCCAAGCGCGGCAGGCAATAAGAGAACAAACAAAAAGCATACATGCAAGATAAATAAAACTGATAAAGGGAAACAATTATCAAGTAAATAAATAAGATCTTCAAACAAACAACCAAAATTTGGAAGCATTAGACAAAATGTAGGTTGACTAACCTCCATGTCCAAAAATATCTTCTTGCTGAAAAGAATCTCAATCGTCTGAAATACAAAAGAACAGTGAAAAAGATGAAGCTTCATCAACAAACAGAAAAAAATCCGAAAGTGAAAGTATGCAAAAATTTACAAGTAGTTGTAGACTTTGTAGCGCTAAATTCATGAATTGTTAAGACATTTGCTTAAAAATAACTAAGAAAGAGAGATCAAAGAAAATTTTGAGGAACTATTCAATGGAACAATCATTATTCTATTCTTGGCTAGAGTAATTGCTGCCGGTTCACCTTCACTTGTCAATTTAGCATTAAATTTAAACTAATTCTCTTACCTTCAAAGTGGGTGTAATGACTCTATCACATTTCTTGTATTGTTGGAGCACCCAGAGGATGTCAGCGGAGACCATAGACTCTCTTGACCTTTTCTCATTTGGGTCTTCAGTTTCCTCTGCTCCAAGATAATCCAACAATGCAGAAATCGATGCCTTCCTTAATGATTCTTGCAATCCACCGATTGCAATTACTAAGCCAGACAGCAGTGCCTTGCGATAACAACTAAATTGAAGTAATTGTATAAACCGTGGATATGAAAAAGTAGGCACCTGCAAACAAGTCACAATAACCTCTTTTACCATAATTCTTTAATATATATCAATCCACAGAAGAGACGACCAAATTCACACTTACAGCCCATTTTAAATCTGCTTCATTAGGAACAATTTCTTCTAGTTTTTTCCTATGAGGTATAAATTGGACAAATACTGTCTTGTTGTATAAAAGTCTTTGGAGAACCTTTGCTGCGGCTTCTCTAATTTTGTCTATCTTCTCTACAGCTTGCTTAATAATTAATTCAATCACATGGGTAGCAAGATTTGCACCAAAAAGGAAGGGCATTTGATCATTCTCAGCACCTTCAGGCGTATCTGGGGATGATTCAACTCCATTGGATTTTCTTCTGGAATCCATAACACTGAGGATATATGTACATGTCTCAAGGCCTTCCATAGCAGCCTCACGAACCCAAGAACCAACATCACCTCTGTTATCAACAGAATAGTCATCCATAGCTTTAAATAAGCTTGACGCCACTTCTTTCTTGATCAGATGACACAAAGATAAGTGGTCCTCTCCAGAAAATTCTCTTGCCTGAGTTAAAGTATTGCAAACCGAGATAAGTCCTCTGACAGCATTTACTCGTGCTTCAGCATCCCTGTCCTCAGGGTTATCCTGTAAACAAAATATAATGCTGAGTTGATATCCTATTAGATTCTTAACATTAGACACTTTTAATAAGGCAAATGAGTCGTCCGTTATGAAGTAAACCTCAATTTGACAGGAACCACAAAGCTTCAAAAGGACATCTTGCCATTGATCGGCCAGGCATTCATATGGCAAAACACCAAGAGCTAATGCTGAGCCCCTTCTTACAGCAACATTTTGATCAGTCAGCTGTTCCAGGTATTTTGATGGTATACCAACTGCACTTCTGCTTTTTGCATTAACAAAGTATGCTCGCACAAAGTGTTCCAGAGCTTTCATAGCAGCATTCTGTACATTTGAGCAAATTTTAATTCACATTTCAACATGTAATTATCAGACAGAAAAAAAAGGGTTCAATAAGACAGGCTAAGACCTGTATTTGAGAATTAGGATGCCTCAAATTCTCATTAAGTGTATCAAGCAAGCACCGTTTTATCTTTTCTTTTAATGTCAGATGACGTGATGAGATGCACATAATGAAACGGGAAACAGCAGATCGCATTATCTCTCCGCCCTTCCCTCGATAAAGACGTGCTTTTTCAATAGCAGGAACTATACCAGCTACATCTTTCTCTCTCTCTGGAAAGGAAAGAATTCGGCAAATTTTTGTATGAGTTAAACATCAGTAAAGCATCTATTAACAATCAGAAGTCATTACTTTTTCTTTTTAACAAAATTCTGCAAAAGTATCCAGTTCTATTAATCAAGTAGAATCCCCATTCCTATATCCAGAATTAAAACACCAGAGATACACTGGTTTTCAGAACCATACAATTTCAGCCATCATCCAAGATTTCATACCATTACTGCCATCAAAATGTCCACAATATCAACTAATATATTTCAATAAGACTTCCCAGCAGCTGTATACTGTATCTATGCATGATTGCATGCACTTGTCTTTACTAAACGCCATTCTGTTTGGTTAAAGGCTAGTTGTTCTAGTATTCTTTTCCCACCATATTTCTTAATATTCTAATCTCTAACCGCAAAAATCTCTTCAAATTAATAACATAAAATGCTCATACAGTAACTGAAAATGTTCATAGAGCTCCGAAAAGGGGGAAAACAAAATAAATAAATGAAGTGAAACACAAAAATAAACCACATGCTACAAATCAATGGAAAACCTGAATTGCCAATCATATAACATTTAATAACAACTTTCGGCAAAATCTCTGACCAACTAAGAGTATCTCAAAGAAGGAAACAAGAACACCAACCACTGACAAGAGAGTAATCAGATTGATGCAAAGCCAAAACAACTTCTCCAACAGCCAGGGTTGCGCCATGTCGTGTGCAGAGATCAGAGGACAGAGTAGAGGGAATCAGCTTCTCCAAGACAAAAGCTGCAAAGTATTCAGGATCATATTTGACAAGCGCAGCAAGGGCCTCTGCAGCAAGTTCTCTCAAGCCCTTATCCTAGAGAAATCATTCAACTTAAAACTAACTAAAAACAAGAATGCATATGATAATGATACTGTGCAAAAAATTTAAGGAACAAAATGCAATTAAAGTCCAGTGTATAAGAGTTAATGCTTGATCACTTCAATTTACATGATTTGATGAGAAATGAATCACAAGGTTTGTCAAAAAGACAAGAACAAAGGGTAAGACACTATGCAAAGGCTGCCACAATCTAATATCTCTGCCAGAAACAAATGCCAGGACATCAAAGAAAAGTTTTTTCTTTGAAGTTACTGCAGGCAAACACTACTTTTGTCACATGTGAGGTTTTTGCACTGGGGATTTTGGAAGTTTTTTCTTTGGCGAGTTATTCTGTAAAGAAATGAAGTTAATTCCACCTGTTTTGCATATTCCTTTGTTTTGTTAAAAGAAATGCCATCAAAAGGAAAAGTAATGTATTTATCCAGAAGGAAAGGAACAACATATATGAATACAGTCAAAATCACTTTCAACACTATAAATGTTCAAAAACGCATGAAATTGGAGTATTTCAGTGCATACCCAGTGGACAATCTTGTTAAAAAGCAGTTCTTCTGCAAGTGGATATAAGTATCCTTCATACTGAGCAACAGAAACAGCAACATGGAGATAAGAGTTTACTCGTGAAGAAAGTGAAAAATAGTCAGCCGTATTCACTATGTCAATTCCATGTGGGTAATTCCCTTGTCTTCCAACATTCTCCTGAAAAGCAGCTGATGCTGCTCTTCTGCAATTAACCTAAGCATCACAAAGTCATAAGCTCTGGCAAGATAGGAAAAAAAATACTAAAATGGAGGCCTAATCCAAGGAATAAATATCCAACAAACAATTATAGTTTCAGATAGGATTTAGCACCTCACGGTCATAGCAGGCCACTGTTAATAAGTGTGGAGCAAGCTGTTCCAACACATTTCTCATATCTGTGTGATAATATGCACGACCAAATGCCCAACAGACATATGCAGCAGCATCACGTACATGAGATCCAATGCTATGAGGACCTCTTCGAACATCATAATGCAGTGCCTGCCAGAAGAGAAGAAAAAAAATGTTTAGATGTTATTCAAGACACAGAAGTAAAGTGAAATTGAATGTTAGATTATACCAAGTGAAATTGAATGTTAGATTATACCACTAATAAAAATATTCCAAAAAGTTCTAACATGTTAAGACACTATACAACCTTCACAATGAAAGGCACAACTTTGGCAAGACTAACGGGCAGAAGCAACCCTCTGCGTGCCAGTTCAGCCAATGCTAAGCAAGCGCCATGCCATGAACCATCACCCTGGAAAATTATAGCATAGCTTCACACTTCAATGTTTGTAGAGAAAGTTAAATTATAATACATAAAGAGCAACAGCACAAACATACTTCTCCGGGTGAAAATAGCTCCAAAACGGATGACAAGACTTCTTCAGAGAGGGCAGATGTCAAACGAGAAGTTATGCGGCCTACTCCTTTTGCAGCAGACCACCGTACAACAGTATTCTGCATTACCAACAATGTCAACATCAAATCAGCCCTGGAACTGGCAAAATTGGAAAAAAAATGATATCCTTCAATAATTGTATGCAACATTAATTTCAAAACAAGAACAATGATAAAACATATATGCAAACATTTATTAATTGGTAGCCATCATGTTCACGTCAAACGTCTATTGATTGTTTCAGAAGCTGGCAAAAAACAGGGTCCCAAGTGACCAGGCCTCCTGGTAGAACATCATGGATAACATGTGAAGCTGGCTTGTCAAGAGAGTGAATTACCCGAATATGTATGAAGCCAACTTCGAGATATAGGTATAAAAATGACTAGCATATTAATCCAAGATTTTCACCTTAGAATCTACCTAGTTTAAAAAGGCATAATAAAAAAAATAATATATATATATGTGTGTGTGTGTGTGTGTGTATAAAAGAACTTTCTATTCTGTTTATTGACAATCAAAATTAATGGAAAAAAAAAGGTATAATCAAATTCATTGCAGGATCTCACCCTTTAGACATACCATGTCCCTTAACCCAGTAATTAAAATTTCAATAATTTCTTCTACAATTTCAGGAACATCCATATCTTCCTCTAGCATGCAGTTTTCAGTTCCGTCTGGTTTGATGGAATTGATGTTCATATCATCGCTCAATTGACCAGCTCTTGTAGATGTGTTCAGAGAAACATTAACTCCAAGGGAGCTGATTCTGCCCTATTAATAAGATGAGAATGCTGTAAGAGAGGTGTTTTATTTGGTGGCATTAACAATTAAAAAAGTGTATGAAATGCCTGGATAACTGTTCCCAGAATAGCAACAAGGAAAACCAATATTAATTAGCAAAGCAATGATTAAAGCACAGAAAATAGATCCTAAGTTCGCACTGTATTAGAGAGTACTCAAGACAGAATTCTTAAACATATTTCCATCTTCATTCAAACAAGTGGACTATAGTTACGCAAATGGATAGCTGTGTGTGGGCTGCAAAAGACATCTTCAACCGGTGGCCTTATCACACTATTTATTATATAGTTAAAATGCTTGAAATCTTAAGAAGGAAGATATAAAAAATTTAAACAATACTAACCATATAAGACCAGGCTGGTGAACGGTGGGGGAGACAAGTCAATCCTAGCCTCTGTGTTAGCTTCATTAGATACTTGCGGAGCAAAGGACTACGGGCTGCAACACCAGACTTAACCAATGATGAAGCTTCATTCCAAACACCAGGGACAGCATCTATCAATACTTTTCGTTCTCCTGCCTGACTACAATCAATAGTGCATGAGACATAAAGTAAAAAGAGAATGCACTCCCTCATTTGACCCACCCAAAATCAGCACACAAAATAAAGAAGGCTAGCCGTGAGTTGATAGATGAGTACAATATCACAATTCATGATGCAGTAAGAAATTTTTTGGAATGAAGCTAAAAAAATTAGATTTTAAAAGGATATTCGTTAAATGAATAAGGAAAGAGGAAGCAGTATACCCTTCTAAAAAATTATTCCAGATTCTTCATGATAACTCTAAGAACTAAAAAGCTATATAATACAAACCTTGAAAGTAGCAGCCAGTGCTTCCACAGCACCAAGTAGCTGAAAGTGAGACATAACATCATCCTTGCCAGAAGACAATACTTCTTGTGTCCATTTAATGAAGCTGAAAAGAAATACAGAAAGCAGTAAGTGAAATCAGCACAAAAACTAATTTTATGGGCCACATGGAAGGCCTTAAACCAAGCAAAATCAACTTCACAAGGCCATGAAACCCCTACTATATCATTGCTCGAGACTAACACCATTCAAGTTGGTAGTAACCTCCAAACAAATGAATGTGTATCCATTATGCATGGTTGAAGGCTCTATTGGCATGTCCAGCCACTTAATTTGTTGTCTACTCAAAAGAATTGCAGTAACTTGACAGTTCAATCTCATGCTATTAGAGATAAAAACTTCAAAATGTTGTTAACAAGTTCGTGCTAACATAACACACAAGTTCTCTTCATCAGTCAAAATGTCAAGGATGATATAGCCATTTCTATGAACAACTCAATCCCTTTGGTCCCAAGATACAAACCAAACGTTCTAACACCACCAAGATGCAATGACCAATGGTGTACATAAAGCCACCAAGCCATCAACTATTAGCACCTTTTTACAAACTGCCTCCATCTGCTGACACATGACTTCTTTGGAAGCACTTGCAATATTTAAATAACTCCTCATGTGCATTTATCCAGGGGACTCAACAGAAACTTATTCACTTGTATTTTCTTATATACACCTAATTGTACATCGCATTACATAGATATGCTTATCCATTAATAAGTAGAAATCAAGGTAGATCTGTGCAAAAAAATAAGTGAGATCCATGTAACCGCATATTAGCTCTCCTCCAAAATTACTGGACCAAAAGATGCTCTATGACAGACTCTTTACAGAAAGCTAAACTTCAGCCGGTACCTGTCAGTGCACTATATCAGATTGAAACCAAAAGGATAATTACAATCCTTAACAGTAATTGGTGATGCGATTACCTGTCAAAAGCCACTGGCATATCAGGACGAGTTAGTAGCTTTGACGTAAGCAATCCAGCCATGGTGCGCATAGGACCCGCATTAGAAAGGTAATCCTTACAAATCTTCAATATTCTCAAAACAAGAGGAGCAGGTTCAAGTTTTCCGTGATCGTTACTATTTGCAATGCTAGTATCAACAGATGAAATATCAAACGGAATCAATACGAGAATAGAAAGCCACAAAAGCACAACGCATTTTGCCTCCATCTCTCCAGTACTTTCCTGCCTCAACGACGTCGCTGAAGCCGTATCATGACACTTCTCTAACAGAGAAACCGCCAGCTCTAAATCGGAAACTTGATGTGGAAAGAACTTAATAACGGCTTTGTACCCACAAACAGTAACAAGGCAATAAATAATGATACATATAGGCTTAATTACTTCAAGAATCTCATCAGAAGCTACGCCTAATTCAATTGTTTTGTTGCGGACAATAGACATTAACGGCGAAACTATGCTCTCCAAATAAGGCTCGAGTAGCTGCCCTTCTTGTTGATACTTGTCCATCTGAAACATTCATTACGTAATAATAAGAGATTTCGTATAATAATGATATGAAGGTGAAACACATAACAGAGAGAAGTAAGCGAAGTACAATGGATCGGATCTTGTGGACGGAAGAGATATCGGAAACGCGGCCATTGGAAACGATGTCGTCGAGGAGGGACTTGACAAGCTTCCATTCTTGCAAGAAGTACTTCTGCAAAACCCTCTCCTTGGAATCGTGCTCGTCGTCTTCTTCCACTGTGGCTGGCATTTCTTCCTCTTTCCTATGTACCTCCACTTCTACTGCCGCCATTCTCCACTGAATTCTCTAGCTTGTGATTCGTGTACGGAGTAAGAAATGTTTTCGACTTTCGATTCCCGCCGGGATTAGTCGGTCCAAATCTGAAAATTCGTTCACCAATTTAAATATCTGTGTCAAAAATTATGGAAGTATATTTGCAGGAAGAAAATTGTAACAAAAATTTAATAAAACGGAAACAAAAGTTCCGTTGCCGGGAATCGAACCCGGGTCTTTCGGGTGAGAGCCGAATATCCTAACCGACTAGACTACAACGGATTTCTGTTAGGTTTGCCTTATAAAATTTAATGAACGTTAGCTACCATTAAGTCAGATCTTTTATTCTTTCTTTTTGAGGTATCGATTAGAAATTAGAGAAATGCTCAATATTTGTTTTGATATAGTCGGATGCACATTATTATTATTAGATTCAATTAATATTTACAGCTATAAATAACAAAAACTTCACATTCACACAATCTTTATATGAACATGCATGTATATTATTATATAGCATAGCAAAAAAATTCCAACTCTTAACAACACGTAAACTCTGCAACATTCACATTTACATACTAATTTAAACATGATTTTTCGTCCATATATATGAACTAATCCAAAGCATACTATGCTATACATACAAAATAATTATTATTCTGCATAGATAGCAAAGTATAATTATTGGATTGATCACCCAATCTAACAACATCGATTCGTGATGTTATGGCTTGGTTGTGGAAGCTCCGGCTTTAAACCGAGCCGCGTAACGATGAAACAAAGCTAATGCATTGCTAGTGGCTTGTGCCACGTTCAAGACTTTACCCTTAATTGTGGCCTTCAACTTGCTCATCCTCCTGCCAGGAAATTCATCTACACAACTATAAGCATTTGTGAGAGCAGCGCTTGTCCAAGTTTCAACATTACTTATGTGCCAAAACAGACCGCCACCACCTTTGGCCACGGCTTCTTTCTCTCCTCCTAAGCGACGGAGCTCTCTAATGGACTGGCTAAGTTGCTCCACAGTACCGTTATCTATTTGGTCTAAACAGTCTTTCACAAGTTGGTACTCCTTGGCTTTGGTTGCCTTGAGATATTTTGCAACTTTCAACATGTATGTTCTTGCGGACCTGGCCCTGTATAGGCTTGCATACAAGGCAGCCTCGGCTAGTTGTTGTGGGTTTTGGATTGTGGAGTTTGAAAAGATTGAAAGGTATTGGATGCACAAGGCTGGATACAGGGTGCCTCTGCATGAGACTTCGATATAGGTCGGTGACCGGGACCGGGACAGGAAACTGACCTGGGCCGTTCTAACCAAGGCTGGCTCAACTATGGCTGACATGCAAAAGATGGGAAGTAGTAATAATAAGGAAGAGCTCGGGTTAGCCATTTTTTGAATATGAAATTAAAAACCAAATGGGATCTGAGGGTAAAGGTTATCGTTATGCGTATATATAGGAAGTGTCACATGCTAAAGTTCCATTGCCTTCACTGTGACGTGTACTTTGCTTGCATTAGGCAAAATATAATAGTGATCATTGATCCTTGAAGGTAGCCTAATAAAATGGGACCGTGTTTATCTTGGTCCAGCAAGAAAATATGAAATGGACTTTATATAATGGATTCGCAAATATAGTACTGATTTGAACACGTGAGTTAATGTTAGTCAAAAGCTTCCAAGTTTGTTTTTTTTTTTGTATTTTTCTAGACCGTTTTAGGTTAAGTTTGTCGGAATTATTTAATTCTACCTTCAATTGAATTTTGAGCAAATAGTTTGGAATTGAACTTGAAAAGATTTAAGAAGATGTGCTGAGTCCCTCTTGTAGAGAGTTCCACAGCTTTTATTCTTTTTCCATATGAACTCCTAAAAATATGTACATAAAAGAAATAATCCACTTTGCAGGGTGATTTTCTCAAAGTCAAAACCATAAGTCACGGGCCATTATCTTTCTGATACTTTTTTTTCTTTATTTCGAAAGAAATTCTTTCTGATACCATTCGATTGCCTGAAGACTCTAACTAAACTAATAATAGGTTTCCCCGATGCCTGCGGCAACTTGTCTTTGGACACAGTGATACTCATTTCATATTTTAGCCAAAAAATAAAAACCAGTCTAGAAAAATCCAGAGTTCCACTACTCAAGATTTCTCTAACTTATTATAATGTGGAGTATAAATTATTTGTATTCCAACAGGCGACACCTCACAAATCATGTGGGATTGGTCATGGTTATCTTTCTTAAGGGAAAATCAACTCATTAAAAAAAAAAAAAAAAATCAAAGTCACCTTGCCTGGGCTTCAACTCATTCTTAAGCATGTTCCAGAACTGCATTAGTTAAATGATATTTATCTGATCAGTCCATTATATGATTTGGTTTTTGTGCACCATCCAGATAAGCTAAGCAAAAAGCATTTGGAAAATCAAGTACAATTCAGTATCGCTCTTCAAAAGTTGTCTGATGCAGATACACAGATGCATAGGGCCAGGGAGAGACTTTTACACGATAATAAAACTAATTTCACAACATACAATATAGCAATACAATTACAAAGATTACAACATGCTATAAGGGAAAGGAAATGCATTATATTGAAACAAGCCACATTAGACATTAGGACTATGGCTTTTGACAGTCGGTAGTTATTCAGCAACCTTCACGCCTGAGAGATAAACACGGCTCTGAATTACACTGCCTCCTATCCAAAAACCAGGCATTACCATTAGCCCGACTCTGGGCCTCTGATTTTCCTCCAATATCAGATTTTTAACAACGCTTTCCATATAAACCTCTGAGAACTCACTTCCCCTCTTCACCTGAAAGACCTTAACATTCGGATCAAAAGAATAGGCCAGCCTGTGCAGAAGCCAGATAGACTTGGCCAATTTTAGAAAAGCTTGGTAAAAGGGGGTTCTTGGATGACCACCTCCCATTACATAATTTCGCTGATCCAAATTTCCAAAAAATGAAGCTTCCATCTTTGGGTGAACCACCACCAAGTATTTCCTCCTGCAAAATCCACCAAAAATGGAATCTGGGTTCTGACCTAGCACATCTAATGGATCCATTTCCCTTGGGGCAAGAAATTGGTGAAAAAAACTCTCCTTGGAGAATGTCATATTATCTGATTTCACAAAGAAGCTCTCCTGCTGAAACCCACTGAACATTTTTTGACATATATGAGATTCAAATGCATACTTCTTGTGAGCTCTCTTTGCATAAACAACATCGGGTTCAATGGAGTTGGCAGCAGCATCAAGGTCCCACCCAGCTGCTTTCATCATGTTGATTAAAGGCTTTGAAAAATCATGAATGGCCTTGTAAGATGCTTCCACAGAAGACATGAAAAGCTCTGGGGTGAGATCTACAGGAAAAAACCCATTATCATCTCCAGAACTTTCTGATTCTTTGGTTGATAGGCCCCTAAGCTTAAGATTCTTTTCCAGTTTTGCTCGCTTCTGAGTTGCTTCATCAATATGCTGCTGCAAATGATGAATCTCAGAATCTTTGTTCTGAATTTCAGACTGGAACTTCTTCACCATAACCTCATATGTTTTCAGTAGGCTCTGTTGTTCTTGGATCTCTGCAGCTAAGCGAGAGTCTTGAGGAGAAACACACACTGGTTTGGGGTAGTTTTCCCTGCAAAAGTGCTTTAGTTCAGATAGGTTCTTCAACTCAGAAATTACAAGTTTGTCGGCAGCCTGGATTTTTTCAGGATCATAGGGAGTATGAGCTGCCTGAAGCTGGATGTATGCTGACTTCAAGGAGGAGATGTTTGTAAATATTTTGGATATCAAGGCTTCCACAGCTTCCGGATTTTGATTGGCAGACTCTTCCATTGGTTGAGGGTGAACTTTTTGGCTGCTGCTCTCCCGGAGTTGATTATCTTTCGACCCAGTGGGTAGCATAGCTGCTACTAAAGAATGGGTGGTCAAGTAAGATTTCTTCAGAAAAAGCACCGATGTAGCACAACCTTAAAATTTAAAAAGAATTCGTCAGGGAAATATAAAGGGTATCAACAAGGTAGTGAATCATAATTTATTCGGAAACTGTTTATGCAAACAAAACCAAGACTAACCCAAGAGGAAAAAGATAGAAGGAAAAAAAAGAAGAAGAAGAACTTAAGCCTCTTAATCTGCATATGCTTTCCCACACCAAATTGACAACAGTAACTAAAGGAAATATCACCAGGAAAAGAAAAAAAAGACACAAATTTTGAAACAGGTTACCAACGCACTCTGTACAGGTATTAACTCTGGCTGCTTCAGGATTACAAATGCAGACTAAAAGAAAAATCAAATCTGTAGAAAAAGTAGAGGAGAAAGATCACAGATAAATCTGAAATACTGTAACTTTCTTAAGCTTGTATGTAAACTCCTAGGACCCTGCATTAATTTATATCAGTCATACACACATACATAAAAATTTGACTGCTCAACCCATAACCCGAACCCTCTCTTTGCAAACCTAACAAGTTGCATAAACTCTGCATTTGTGGAGTTATAACATAAAACTAGTTAGCATTCCTTGCCATTGATAGAAAAAACTCTATATCTAGATGCAACTATGCTCAAAGTTTCAATTTTGTTGCTAACAAAAATTCAAGCAATGTATATGTAACAATATACCTGATGAATCAGCAATACAAAATGCAATCTCTAACTTAGATTAAGAATTTTGCACCAAGAGGACAAACTATTAGCACAACCAATATAGAATAACATACATCTGTGTACCAAATTCAGGTTTACACCTCTGGAAGAAACATTATTGCTTTAGGCAATTTATGTAAAAAAAATGTGCTACTTAATTTTCTTTAGTCAATCTCTTTGACATGGAAAAGTAATTTCCATCAGAAAGAGCATTGTAGCCAAATCTTAGGAAACATTAAGGTCAATTCTTGTGACTGTATGGAATCATCTAATCTCCTCTCAAAATAAAAATCAATGTTTCTAAGGGAATTCATTGCAGTTTAACTTTTTGGTGTTTAAAAATATGTAGAAATAGAGTAGAACAATAATTAGAATAAAGCTGTGATGCTGGTCACCAAATATTACATAATGAAAAAGAAACAAGGTAAGTACTCATACTATGAGCTGCTTAACTAGAAAGGTCACAAATTGACTGGTTTAATATTATAAGCTGCTTACCTACAGAGATCACAAACTGCCCTCAGAATATATCCAGCAAACATAATACCCTCCAACCTAACAAAACACATAAAGGAGAATATATTACTTGAACCGGAAGAAAAAACCAATTTCCAACCCAGAATAATGTCCATCGTGAACATCAAATTCAGTCATCATGAGTGCTTAAGCATCCATCAGGAAAGATCTTATTGAGAAAGACTGAGTAGCCAGAAAATTTTGAGAGTGGAGCAGCAAACACTAACTGGACAATTTGTACACTTAGCAAATATCTACGATATCATAGCTTCCAAATATGTAGCTGGAAAAAGGTTCTCCATTTGGTGGTTATAACTAACAGTAAGTCTAGTCGTCCTCAAGATATGACGATTACTGATAACAGAAGTATAGCGCATGGCAAAGCACTTGAATTTCAGAAAATTTCAACCATAGTACTTAAAATTCAGAGAATTACAATCATATCAAGGGAAAACATTAAGCCTACAAACTGTAAAATGATTCTCTCTATCTCAACCTTGGAATTCAAAGCAAGAGCTAATAACAGCTAATTACCAAAGCCACAAACACAATGCATCAGTTGGAATGGCAGATCCAACTCCTACAGAAGAAAATTTCGCTAACATCAACAGTGACACAGAAATACATAAAGCCCACCCAAGCGTCTAATTTGAGGCTAAATCGTCCAATATCTAGAATAAAAACAAGTGCTTCCTCGAGAATACAGAATCAAGGCTTTGAAAACAGCTTTTGAAAGGTAAAGTGGTAATGGTTCAGCAATCAGTTAAGCTCGCTTAAATTTATAAAAAAAATATATATATATATTGAAGTTCATGCAATTTAAATTAGATTTATACGAAGAAGAAAGGAAGAAAAGATAAGATATTACCTGATCGGAGATGTTTGCCGGGGAATCGATGAAGATCAACAAACGCGAAAAAAGAAACCAAAAGCTAACTGAAGTTTGGTAAAGTTATAGCTTACTTCCCGACAAAAAAACCTAAGCTGGGAACAGTCATTATTTGTCTTTTCTTAAATTTTACTACCTCAGTCCTATGAAGAAGAATCAATATTTGCCCTTTCCGCCCCCATTAAAGTTTAAAGCAACGGTTGAATTGTTTTGATTTCATAAAAAAAAAAATTCTAATTTTTTTTTTTTTTTTTGCGAAATGCACGGGATATCCTGGATGGACTCCAACTGTGGAAGACACCTTTAAGCCCGTACCACATCCAGACTAATCCTCGTTCGCACCGTGTCAAAAAAAATTCTAATTAAATTAATTGATTATCTCTTAATTGTATAAGTTGATAATTTAAAATTAAATGGGACAATTTCTTTTGTTTTTTTCTAAAATGACTCGTACCATTAGATTAGACGACTGGAATGCTTTAAAAATATTACCAACTTTGTATTTTTATTTGATATTTGGTAATTCTTTTTATCTTTAAAAAAAATCACGCTTAGTCCTGCATTTGGTAATTCAACTTCACGCTTAGTCCTGCATTGGGTGAGTTAGTTAGTAGTGATAGTGATTATTATTATTATTATTGGTGTTGTTATTTCATTCTCTTATTTTTTGAGTTGTCTTAACTGGAAAATAAAACAAAAAATTGCTTTGTTAGTCGTAACTTTCGCTATGATCCAGAACTCTATCCTTATCAGTTATTGAATCAAATGTTTGCAAATTTACTGTTAAACTTGCATTTATAAAAGATATATTGGAAACTCAGGAAACCAAAGAAAAATTGGGTGGAACAAGAAAGAAAGTTCAAGGAATGCATTGGAGAATATGTCAATTACTTAAGTTAGTGCTTAACAGACTAACAGAATCATACAAAAGGTTCTTTCTTTTATAGAACCTCTCCTTTAATCACAAGGTAATGGATAAATCAAACTATTAATATAAAAGCCACCAAAATTATGAGGTAAAAGCCAATTGATACCCCATTGCCTGTGAACTTTTCTTTTCTTTCATGCCATTTTTACATTTGATAAAGACCACATCTTTACAACAAAATAAGTTAAATTCACATATTGACACATTTTAAAACTGATATGCTACACATTAAATGTAAAGAGTATAATTCAATAGTCTCTAGAATTCACTGTACAGGTCAAATTGCAGAAGCTCAAATAATCTTCTAAATGAAAAAGAAAAAATACTTGAATTATAATTTTGTGTATATCAGTGAGCTAGCCAAGAAGAAAACCCCTGAGTTTTGTTTAGCATGAAAACGAAAGTTCTTATATTACGCATCAATCCCAGGCCCAGGATAAGCAGGTAAACTCATTATCCGCTTGTCCAATACTGGCCCTCCAACAGTGAAATGATACAAACTCTGAAAGTTTGATCCTCTCAATCCTAGAATTTCGTGCACTGCCAAAAAAATTATTAAAAAAAATTTATTGGGATATGTAAAAAGAGGAAAGTAGAGACGCTACCATGATCAATGAACGAAGATATTGCTTACAATTTAAAGCAAAATGTGTAGGATTACAAAGAATTCTATATTGTAGTCTGTAAACCACATTTACAATCAGCATTGATGTAATAGTACCAAGATTGGTATTCATCACTTCAGAAATCATAGGTCAGATACAGAACAAAGAGAAACATACCAGGATCATCAAAGAAGCAACCAATGCCGGTCGCCGAGATGCCAACTGCATGTGCTTCGAGGTACAACACCTGACCGAGGACTCCAGTCTCCCAAAACAATCGTGGATACATCCAGGCACCCTTTCCATGCGTGGTAGGCTCAAAATGAGCCACCATACCAAGGCTGAAACAGCCATCACTTGCTATGTCCTGTATTAAGATTGGTTTTATTACCAAGAGTTAAGAGACAATGCATTATACGTCAGCTTCTTGGGTAATCCTCATTTCGGTGTTCACTGATTAAACAAGCACATATATTTGCTAAATTACAGAAATGATATACATTGATGATAATCGTGCACTGTTTATTGTGATCTCAATTATTCTAAGTTGTGGCAACAATTTCTTCACAATGAAAGCATCCTGCCCATTTAAATATGTGAAAATGGTAGTAAATTGATGCAGGAAAGAATATGTGATATTGCCTCCTGTTGGAAAAGTTCAGATTTTTGCATAATATTTTACTAAGCAAAGTCGAAGTTGTAGAACTTTTTGTAAATGGAAAAGCAATTAGGCAAAATCGCATTGGAACCGTTCAAATAATTATTTGTTTAGCGGTAAGTTCAAACTTCAAATTGCATAGACACATATTTGATTCAATAACAAACTCAAGGTTTGAATTTTACAGGCAACTCCAGATAGTGTAATGAGGAAAAAAGGTTGTGTAGCAGAAATTTCAATAAAAGTTTGGTACCTGATGACAGGAGAGCTGTTTGGCAATCTGCTGGCAATCACCATTTGCAAGTACATAGAGAGGTAAATCATCAGGGCACCCCTCTGGTTTCTCCCATGTAAAACCTACCCTTGTAGCTTTCTTAAGTTCATTGAAATGATCTTCATTTCTCACTAAGAAATACAACCCTTTTGCCAGCCCGGTCACTCTATGCACAAATAGTGCAGCATGTACCTCAGCATCCCATGAAAGAGCCCGAAATGGCAACGCTAACTGCCTCTTGTGCCTTTGTCCACTTCCAGAAGGAAGACAATGCAACAAAATTTGATAAAATGTTCCCCTATCTATTTTAGTAACTCCATCCATATCCACTGCGCTCCTTCTCTTCCTAACAATTTCCCTAACTGTAAAACCCTTATATGACCCTTCACTACAAATACCACTACCCTGAAATGGATCAATCAAAAACTTTTCATCTAAAGTTAATGGCTTTTTTGCGGCCTCAGCAGTTCTATAGATTATATCCCAACACACCTGTTCTTTGCTAAGTGAATTTGGTTTCCCTTCCCAATCCAAGCTTCCAAATTCGGTTAAAGCTGAGCTCAATTCCTTATAATTAACATCGAAATGATTGACACCACTGGGAAAAACAAGAAGCAAGCAGTCGGGATGCTCAAATTCAATATCTGGAATCTTACCTTTAATTGCCTTGTCCGGAATTTGAAATCCTTGATACAATTCGAGTCCCATTAACCTCTCCAATTCCTCATATCCTAACCCATCAAGCAATTTGACGTCCCATCCAAGTTCCGCTGCAGCCATTGCAATCGCAGCAATAGCATGGCCCACATCGTGATTACAGTAACGGTACGCACGCTCCCCATATTTCCAGGCCTCACGCCAGAAAATAGATGAAATCCCAATCAGAAAGGAGTTCTGTGGGAAAAATTTTGGTAAGAAGTCGGATGGGATTGTAGCTCTGAGCTCTAAAGAATGCTCCTTTGGTGCATAATGCGCCACAAACGCAGACTCTGAAAGCGATTCGATTGGTGGAGCAATGAGGTAAGCTTCAGTGGGGTGTAAATTTCCGCTACTGGGGTTAACCCGGAGAGACCAGGTAGAGAAGCCAGTAGTTTTCCAAGCAGAAAGAGCGAGAGAATCATAAAACAATTGAGCAATAGAAGATTTCGATACAGGTTTCGGAGAAGGAAGATAGTTGAAAACAGAATGGTATAAAGGAGACGAAACAGAAGCAGAGGATGATGGTGATGGAGTTTGATTTTCAGTGGGAAAAATGAAGGAAAGAAAGAAGAGGAGCGGAGACGTAACGCCGAAATGGGTTGGGTTGGTTAGCCCGGTCGAGACCGCGAGGACCTCTGGCGTAGTTGGTGAAAGGAGTGTTTGGTTTGGTTATGGTATTTGATAACTTGGGTCAGCTTTTGGGGGTCTGGGTTTGGAGTTTTGTCGTGTTGGGGATTGGTTGTAGGTGGTGATGGAGAAGGCGATGAGGAAGAGGAGAAGGATATTGAAGTTTTTGAGTTATTGGTAGTGGTAATATCAGGCAGGAGTTTAACGGATGAAGGAAAGATGCAGAGGTGATGTGGGTTCAGAGGAGAAGTGAACCTTGAAGAAAGATGTAGTGGCATCTTTGATCTTTTCTTCTGTTGCCGTTTTCCTTCCAAGTGTTCGTTCTAGATTTTACATTTTAGTAATTTATGGCTCTATTAGTTCTAGAATCATTTGATTTGGTTAAGCAAAGAATAATTTGGAGGCTGGAATGTTGAAGGAAAATTCATCTTACAACACAGAACGTCTGATTCCAAAATATAAGCACACATAATTTGAATTGGGCCAACCCAAATTCTCTTTTGAAGAACTGAAGGATTTTGGTTCAATTGGGGCAGTTGCTATTATGTTTGGATTTTCTAGGCAGTGAGCCCCATAAACAACAAAGCCTAGGGTTTTTGTTTTGGCGTTATAAAAAGGATTGCTGAAAGCAGATGCAGCAGCCACAGCTTTGGAGTTCTGAAATATGCTATTGGCATCTCGACGATTAAAAATAAAGAGAATAGTAAGCAAGTGATGAGAAATATGAGATCACTAGAAGCAAGCAGTTCTTTAAAGCTTGCAGTGTTTCGTCTCTAACTTCCATGACTCTGATGCTTCTGTTCTTTATATTATCCTATTAATTCTTCTGTTCTAAAATTTTCTAAAAAGTTTCGGATTTTTGTTTAAGATTCCAAAGGTTTGTTCACCGATCGATTATTTAGTGCTAAAATAAGTATTTTAACTGGCATAAAAGAAGCAATCGCTGGTAAGCCTTGCTATTCTCAATTCGAAAACACCTCTTTTCTCCAAAATTTCGCTTTCGGTCGCTCAATAACCCTTTCCGCCACCAAATTTCAACATGGATTTCATGCAGAATTTGCAATATCATTTTAATTAGGCCAATCACCTCAAAACCGTTTTTCTTTTTTCGACAAGTGATTCATGCATTTAAACGAAATAAGAATTTGGATAGATTTTGAAGTTTTGGCTTTTGAGCTAATGAAGTATTTTGCTAAACTATAAAACAGATAGATCTTGAAGTTTTGAGCTAATTAAGTAATTTACAAAACTATGAAATTAAATTTTGGTACTTAATAATCAAAATTTGCTCATATCCGTAACTTGTAAATTTAAAAATTTCAATTTTTTTATTATTAAATAAACTTAATTTATATATCAAAATTTACATATTTACGAATTCATTAAATAAGTTTTGATTCCATTTTGCACATACTGACCAACAGCAGGCTGCAGTAAATAGGCCGATGGACTTCTTTGGTGACGGCTTGTTAGCGGGCCCATAGGCCATGCAGCCCCTTTTTTTTTTTGGAATCTTTTTATTTCTACCCATATTTTAACTTTCATTTTTAAATATACCACTTTTACTAAAGACAAAAGACTTTGTCTATTGCAAAATTTCTTTTTACTACCAATTCTTTCAACTTTGTTGTCTTCTAAGATCATTTCTAATATTTATTAATGCAATTCTAATTTTTGCAATTAATTTTTCTTTTCTATGCATTTCTTATAAAGATGTTCGTCTAAAATTTTCTGACATGTCTTCCTGAGCTTGATATTCATTCTCGTTATTATATAAAACTTCTAATTGTTCATCCATTTCATTTATTATGTCGTTAATATTTTCTTCTGAATTTAAATTTAATAGACTTAAATATTCACCAAATTTTTCTATTATACTGACCATTTTATTTATAAAATTTATAATTTTTGTTTAGAAAAGTTTAGATCATCTATTAATAGTTTTATTATGTTTGGATTGGCATTTATTTTCTTTAAATAATTTATTCTTTTAATTAATTCTGTTATATATTGTTCTTGTTTTATAATACTATTTTCAATATTTATTTATATATCTTCTATATTTTGACTAGCTAAATTTATTTCAGTTTGCATTTTTTCTATATCAATAATTAATTCATTTTTTATTGAAATTAATTCATTTTTTATTTCTTGTAACCTAGGTAATCCATATTCTTCTTTTATGTCATATATATTATTTATTTCCATGTAGGTACATTCATTTCTTGCTTTCCTAATTTTTTCTTTATAATACTTTAATTTTCCTGTTATTTCATATATTGATTTTAATAGTTTATCAATATTTTCTTTAATAACAAAACTTACTATATATGACATTTTATTTTATTTTACTTATACTATACGCTCTGATACCAATAAAGGTCGGAATTTGTTAACAGATCGTTTTAAGTAAAATAAAATTCCAAAAGTAAATAATATCTTATGTTTTTACTTTTTATTTCTAAAAGGTACGTGGCAGAAGACCATGATAATAGAATTATCCTTTGGAAACCAGTAGCCCGCAGGTCTATTTTGCAGCCGATATACCTTATAGAATTAATTTCTTCTTCTTCTTCTAAAATTAGTACTATTTGTATCTAACATTATTTCTTGACAAGTTTCTATTATTTCTATTATAATAGTATTTTTTACAAAATTATCTTTGAATATATTATCAATAAGTTGAGTTTTTAAATTATTTTCTAAATTTGTAGAGCCTAATATATCTAATTTTTGTTGAAAAGTACAATTTATATTAGTTTTTATCATATTCAGATCATTAAGAAAAATATTTATTTCTCTTTCTTCACTGAAATCTTTTGAATTCAAATATTCTAAAATATTCATCCTAAAGGAATTTTATTTACTTTATCCTTTATCATTTGAATTCTTGACGCATTTACTTTAAGTAAATATTGTAAATTTTCTATTCTTTCTTCTATATTATATGTAGGAATTAAATCAAAACTAGTTATTAAGTTGTATAACTTTTCTTCTTGTTTTAATTGTTCTTTTATTAGATGATTATATCTATGTATATCGTTTATGGTTGTTTGAAAACTTTTAACTTGTTGTTTTAATCTATCCATAACAACAAAATGTTATAAACAATTTCATGTTTAAAAATATTCTTTCTTTTCACCATTTTCTTAGCACGCAATATCCAATTAAGAAATAGAATTGAAAATTATAACCATAACTAACAGAGATCGGGGTTTCGTTATACCTTTCAATCTCCTTCAATGGTCCACTATGCTTCCTTCAATGCTGCTAGACTCCTGTTATCAACGATTTCTGATAACAGCTCACCCTTAGACTGTTGACGTTCTGGGTTAAGTTGATCGTCTCTAAGTTATACCCTTCTGCCCTTTTTCTCCTTAAACGGGCTTGGTAACATCAGGAGAGACTTCTGAAAAGTATTCAGCTAACAGCAAAGTTATCGACATGTGAATTTTCTGATGAGGATTTGTGGTATATGAGTAATCTGACTCTCTCAGTATATCGAAAATAATTTTCTATATTTCTTAATGGATTGCAATTGCTAAGTACTATGGTTACTCAGAAAGAAAGATTTCTGAAATTAGAATTTCATTTCTGAATAAAAAGGTTTACAACTGATAAGCAGGCTAAAGAACTTAAACTTAGAGTTTTCAGTCGTGGTTTTTCAGCCGTGCCTGAGATAAAAGAGTGATTGGGTTTTTATAGAGGTTGAACCCTGCCTCTATTACATTATTGAACTACATTATTGCAAATCTATTATTGCTCTATTACGTAAGTGCTTACGCTTACATCTTTGTCTTTTTTCTTCAATTATTTCTTGATTTTCTTCAGAGGGGGTCCAGCTCCACTAGCCCTTGTCGAGAGCTTTTGCTTTCGGCTGGAGATTCCTTTTTTATCTGCTTTTTGAAGAGTTCTTTGGTCATTTCTGCCATTGGTAGACTTCCTTCTATTATTGTGTCGAGATATCCTTTAAGAAGATATTTCTGATGCCATTCTGTAGCTGGATTGGTGATCAGAATATTATCTTGAAAAACAGTATAATATTTTTTATTATCTGATAAAATTTCTCTAAGTCCTCGAACATTTGCTTCAATAGTCTTCATCCTCATTTCTGAAATATTTTTAAGGATTAATGGGTGTAAATTAAAAGTTTTTTGTTCATCGGGAATAAGTTCTTGTTTAGTAGTACCCATCCTGATGAAGGTTTCTGTAGGAATTTCAACATTCTTAACATCATCCCACTCAGGAATAATGCTAAAAATACGAATATATATTTTATTGAATTTTGTAATTCCATTAAATATCTCAATTTGAGATTTGACTGTTGCTGGGAGTTGCTGTACTTCTTTTAGGTTTTCTCCTGGATAAATGGTATGAACCAGTCCAAAACGATAAAGTTTTTGAACTATTCTTGGATCTGCTCCTTTTCTGATGATTGCTTTGTTATATGTATTGTTGATCAGAATAGTGCTAATTTCGACTGCATTAGTAACCTTTGCTAAATATTGCAGAGCTTTAAAAAAGTTTGCTTCCCATTGCTTCCGAATTTCTGTATTATTTAAGTGAGATCTCTCATCATCATTCCATTGCTGAGATGATAATGAAATATCTCTAGGAGTTATCAATCGAGAATTAATATTCCTAATTGAAGATGCTCCCAAATTTCTCGAATTTACTTCAGGAGATGATTCAGGACTGTCCAAATATTGAACAGAACGTCTGATCATCATATTTCTCAAAATTTCTTGCTCTAGTTCTTTCTTAACTGTAGTGCCAAGAACAGTCATTTTTTGAGAACTAGTGCTTTCTTCCTTTGCTTCCTTTTGACGCAAAAGCGTCTGTGCATAATTCATGAAAATCTGGCTAATCTCATTATCTATTTCTAGAAGACGAGATATAGCTTTTTTCATAGATTCCATTATTTCTTTTTTCTCTGCATTGAGTTTTACAACTCTTTCTGTATTTCTTTCCATTTTTCTTTATCCCTGCAAAGAAAGAGTTAATCTTTTTCTTTAAGTAATGGTCTGCTTAATAAATCTGCCAATACGTTGTCCTTTCCTGGAATATACTCAATATCAAAATTAAAGTTAGTAAAATATTCTTGCCATCCCATTTTCCTTCTTTGAGCTAATTTTCCATTATAATTTTTTGTAATAAAAGATTTTACTTGCGTATTATCTGTTTTAACTGTAAATCTTTTTGATATTAAAACCAATTCAAATTTTTCTATGGCATATTTTACGGCTAACAATTCCTTTTCATTACTATGATAATTCTTTTCTGTATTCTTAAAGGTTCCTGAAGCATATCCATATATTTTCTTACCATCTTTACTTTTTAATATTGCTCCCCAATAATCATCTGAAGCATCTGTTTCTAATAATAATTCTTCATTTTCTTCTGGTAAGGGTAACTTTGGTAATTGCTTGCAATATTCTTTTATTTCTTTTACTGCTTTTGTATCAATATCTGTCCACATCCATGGTTTAGCACCTTTTAACTTGTCTTGTAATACTTTTCTCTTTTTTGCACATTCTTTAATAAAATCACTAGCATATGTTACGTGTCCTAAAAATTGTTGGACCATCTTTCTACTTTCTAGCTGGTCTGAAAACTTTAATAAAGATTCCGCTATATGTGGTTGTAATTCTATTTCTCCTTTTGTTATAGAAAATCCTAAGAAATCTATTTTCTTTTTTGCTATATCTGATTTTTCTTTTGATAACATAAGTCCATGTTTAAAACATCTCAATAAAAATTGTTTTACATGTTTATAATGTTCTTCTAACCTTTTACTAAAAATAATTATGTCATCAATATATACTAGACAAAAATGTCTTAAATCTTTAAACATATCATCCATTTTTCTTTGAAATAATTGAGGGGCATTACAGAGTCCAAATGGCATAACTAACCATTCGTAATGTTCTCTTAGTGTACTAAAAGCTGTATATTTAATACTTCTTGGATGCATTTTTATTTGCCAAAATCCTGATTTACAATCAAATTTGGAATACCATGTCTTTCCTTTTATACTATTTATAAGAATTTCTTTATTAGGTATTAAATATCCGTCAAATTCTGTTGCTTTATTAAGTTTTTTGTAATTTATTACCATTCTTGGTTTATTTCTCTTTATTTCCGCATGATTTCTAACCATAAAAGCTGGACTACTATAAGGACTTATACTTGATCTAATGAGTTTTTTATTTAATAATTCTTTTATTTGTATATCAAATTCTTCTTCATCGTTTTTATTATAAAACATTCTTTTGCTTCTTATTGGTATATCATGTTTTAAATTTATTAAAGCATAAATACCATTTTTCTCCCATTTTTCTATAGGATTTGTTCCTATGCATTTTTCTAGTAAAAAGATTATTTCTTGTGGAGTTGAAGAAGTTTCAACAAGTTGAGTGTCTTTATTTTTGAGTTCAGTTTTTCTAATGGGTTCTTTTTCTATAATCTCACCACGGTTCGCTGTGCGGGGTATTAAAGGTGAAGATTTCCATTTAAAAGCTTGCTGAAGGCGAGGGCATATAATTTTGTGTTTACAAGGAGTTGTTAAACGAATATATTGAGAACCAATACTTAAAGGATAATAATTTGTTAACCAATCATTTACTAATAAAATATCACATCCATGATTTATGGATTGAAAGACTTTATTTATTTGAAGTATATTGGATTGAACTTGAATTATTACCTTTTCTGTAACAAGATCATATTTGGTTGTGTTACCGGTAATATCAATTCCTAATTTATAATCGTTAGTTTTTTGCCATAAATTTTCTGGGAATATATAAGGTTGAGCTAAAGTTATTGCAGATCCTGTATCTATGAAGACATGATATGAAACGGTATGATAATCTTTGTATATAATTTCTATATTAATATAAATACTGTATGGACTAGTTTCTATTCCTTAAAACTTTGTATTCATTTCCATCATATTGAAACATAAGATAATCTTTTGTAAGGTTATACGGTGATATTTGCTCTAAAAAGTCTAATCCTAATAAAATTGGGATTTGTGTAGAAGAGATTGTATCCATGTGTATTTGTATTGGAATGATTACTATTTTTCCTTGAATATATGTTATGGCTAAATTTATTTTGACATATTTAGTAATAGTATGTTGTTGTCCTGAATAATCTAAAAATTCATAATTTTCTTCTAGATTATATTTTTGAAATGAAAAGATTAAACTTTCATGAATATGACTTTTTGCTGCTCCAGTATCGATTAAAGTTTTTAACGATTTCCATTCTCCTCCAATATCTAATTCTGTTTCTATATAATATTGTTCTGCTTTTACTATGGATCTTAAATCAATACTTCTTCTGGATTGATTATGTATTTTTCCTTGTTCGTCTAGGATTAATACATCATTTTTATTTGATAAATTTCCTTTTGAACTTTCTCCTGAAGATATTAAAAGTTTTTCTCCTATATGTTGTATTATTAGTGTAATTCCTATATTTTTATTTCTTTGTCTTAAATCCATTGTTAACTCATCTAGAATTGTCATACTAGATGGAGTTAATTGTCTTGGTGGTATATATTCTATTAAATCTGAAAATGTATCATCAATATAAACTTGTAATCGTATATTTATTTTTTGTAGTTTTTTATGATGACTTGTAGTGAATGCGTATATTGTTCTGTATGTTACAGAAAATACTTTTGATCCACTTGACATTTCTATTCGATGTAGTTTATGATATAGATTAAGTGCTTGATCTATATTTTTATCTTGTAGGCTTACTGAAAAATCTGGTATTATTGTAAATTTTAATTTTTTATATACTAAATTTCCTGATACAGCTCCTAATAAAGCGTCTATTGGATCATTTAATATTCTATCATCCATGCAGAATAATTGAATAGGACTATCTATTCCTTGTCTAAAATGTGCTTTAATTATTATTTGTATTGCTCCTAAATATAAATTTTTATATCTATTTTTATCTGGTAATTTAGCTAAAACTTTATTTATTTCATCTTTATTTATTAATGGTATTACTGTATTTCCTTTAGCTTGATATATATCTATTGCAGATTCATAATGTTTTGCAATATAAGTTGTTTTGACTAGTCTATTAAACCATCTTCTTTTAAATATATCTTCTTCTTTAAGATTTAGTCTATGATTATTTAGTTGACCAAATTTTTCTTCATCAAATGTTTTACTATAACTAAAAATATTGTTATTATCTATGATTTCTTGTTCTTCAATATTTGATGTCATCTTATTCTTTATCAGATTCAATTTCTGAATTTGATTCTATTCCTGTAGAAGTGTCAGAATTATATTCTGAACTATTAGTATCTGTATTATATTGAGAATTTATTTCATATATACTTTCATTTTCTGATATTTCACTATCTTCTATGGGATCATAATTTTGTTCTATTAAATCTTCATATATTCTATAAGATTTATGATTTTCTTTATTTTTTCTTTTAGGGCATTCATTTGCATAATGTCCTTTTTCTTTACATATCCAACATGTGCATGTTTTAGGATTTTTCTTACTATATCTGCGATTTTTTCTAAAATATCTTCCCTTTTTAAACTTTTCTTTTTTAAAAGGTTTAAATTTTCTTTTATAAAAACTTTTATATTTTGGTTTATAATTTTTTCGTTTTGATAAGTTATACTTATTATATTTTTTGTATCTTTTTTGTTTTGTATGGCATCCCCAATGTGTAGGTTCAGCTAAAATTGGACAACATAATCCTCCATTAATTGCTTTTCTTAGTTTTTTATTTTCATATGCTTGATTACACATTTCATTTATTCTATTAAATATGTAATTTTGATAGGTTCCTAAGGTTCCTTCTAATATTTCATTTTTATTTTGTATTTCATTAAATAACTTAAATCCCCATGGTTTTGGTAATTTTGTTACATAAGATTGTTTTAATAACTTAATTTCTGCTCTTTGTAATATATTTGTTTTTGCTATATTATAATAATAATTATTAAACTCACATGTATATGATTTTAAATAACACATATTACATATTGTTAAATTTTGTATTTTCCATAAGTTTTCTTGTCCAAATTTCTTTAATGATTCTGTAGGATCTAACCAATGTGCTCCTAAAAATTCTCTTTTTATTGCTAATTCAAATCTTTGTAAAAGATCTTTTATTGTATCCGTTGATGTAAAATTTTCGTTATTATATTCGTATTTTATCATTTGTCTATCTTCTAGACGTATAGCATTCCACCATTTTTCTACATTTCCAGTGAAAGTGCTAATTAAGAAATTACTAGCTCTCTGTAAATCATATCCGTATAATATAATTGCTAAATTATTCATTTTTATTCATTTTTCAATTTCTTTCTGTATGTCTTCTTTACAATCTATATCTAATAAAACTCCATTTGGATAAACTGGTTCAGTTTCTGATGTTTTTACTAAAAATTTTGAATTATTATACATAGGTCTATGTCTAGCATTTTTTCGTCTACTTCTTTCATATTCTCTAATATCTATATTGTCTGTTATTATGTTTTCTTCATTTTCATTTAGTGTTCCAGAATATTCTCCTGTTTCTACTTTTGTTTGAGTAGATGTTTGATTAGTGTTCATTTTTAAAGTTTCGAAATTATTAGTTAAATCTAATATTTCTTCTTCAGAAATTTTATTTTCTTCATATAATTTTAATCCTTCTTCTAATGTCAACATATTTGTTCTTATTGTTATACCTCCTTGAGTATGTTCTTTTTCTTTTCCTTTTTCTATTTTTTCTACTCTAGTTTTTAAATCTGTAACTTCTTCTTTTATTTCTGTTAACATATTAAATATCTTATCCATTTTATCTTCAGAACTTTCTTGCTTTGGTTTTTTAAATACAATTGATGGTAGAGTTAAACTTCCTTCACCATATTTTTCATCTCCATATAAGGTACTTGTAAAACTATATTGTTTATTACTCATTTTTCTTATGTTTTGATTTAATAATTTCAAATTATTATTTATTTGATAAAATTATTCATTATATGTATATCCATCTATATCTCGTATTTCTTCCATATATTTTATTCATTATATCCTACCTTTTTGGCTATGTATTGTAAATAATTTTTCATTTGAGTTAATTTTTCCAAAATTTGTTTTTCTATATTTAATTCACTTAATATCCTATATTTAATTAACTCTAAATCTTCGATACTTTCGATTTTATTTAGTAAATATTTTATTTTTTCGGCTTTAGGACTTAAACCGATTCTTATATCTTGTAATAATTTTTTATTATGCATATTTATAGTATCAATATTCTTTAATTGTTGTATTAATTCAATATCTTCTTTATTTAATTCATGTAATATTGATATATTCATAGTTTTGGGGTTTCTATGTAATTAAACAATTCTTTATGTAGGATTTTTGTTAATTGCTAAGTTTGACTATAAGAATGGTGGTATTTTTGAAATTTGACTTTGAAAAGAGGTATATGGCATAATTATCTCTTTTTTTTTCCTCTTCTCCGATTGAAGGAAATTGATGCATTGGGCTGTGTGATGAGCCCAGCGGTGCAATTTAACGCCATCCTCCCTACTATTCATACCAATCAAAATTCTCCCCTGAACGCCGTGACGTCAGTTTCCACTACGATTCAATTCGCTGATTTGCTTAATGACTCGGCAAATCTGCTGCTGCTACGTCATCATTACTATCCTCACTCCTCTGCTTTTTTGGTTAGCGCCACCGCTAAACTTAAATAGACAAGAATACCCTTCAACGCATAACTTTACCGATAAAGGTGTGCAGAACCGAACCGAAATCAAACCGAACTGAATTGATTTTGATATGTTTAATTCGATTTTTGGTTCGTTCGATTTTGAACCGAAAAAAAATCGATTTTATCGATTCGATTTGATTCTTAAAATTGGAAAATCGAAGAAACCGAACAGATCGAACTTTGTAAAACTCACCGTTTTGCTAGTGTATATATACACACACACAGAAATCCCTAATCTTTGTCTTCGATCTTTCTTCCAGAATCCCTAAAATATCAGCTACCTCATCGATCTTCCTCCAGGATCTTCATTGTGATTCTTCCTGCCGAGAACAATGGTTAGTATTTCGATCTCCCTGTTCTTTATTTTCATCTATCTGTTCTTTAGCTTCTATCTCCCTTTTCTTTAGTTTCATTCCATGTCCCTGTTCTTCTAGTTTGGGAGTTTTTTTTAGGGTTTTGTTATATGAAACTCGATTTTGTTTGAAATATGAAACTCGATTTTATTTCTTTTAAAAATTAGGTGTGTAGTTTCAAAAAATAAAAATAAAAGCAATCTGTTCATTGCTTTTCTTTGGGGAAATGTAGGCATTAAAGATTCTTGAACTCTTTCTGATCTGTCTAATAATCTTTTTTTGGCTTATTGGATCAGCCAGTTATGAACTTTGATGGGTTGATGTAACACCCTTACTGTAACAGTCTTATCGGACAAGTGATTGGTCAGAAAATTTTTTTTTCTTTTTTTCATCATTTAATTCCTTTAACTTAACATTAACTTAACAACCTTCATGCATATAACTTTCATTAATCATTAGCCTATAACTGTCCAGAAATCACTATGCATTTAATAAAATTTTGGCAATATAACGGCTATATTCTTAACTAGTCCCCTGAAAAGCAGACATTTACACAGCCTCTCAGAGGCACAACAGTTTATATCAATCATATAACACATCCACAGTTATTATCAAGCAACACTTATATTTCATCCATTCCCTGCAATTCCTTATCCCCACACTACCATAAATAATACATAATACGATAATAGCTACAGTATTATCTTCATATACAAAACATGATAGGTATATATATACATGCCACAAAAATATTCTTTTTAACTCTTCAACTTCACTTTTCCTCTGTGTACCCACGCTCCAGACTATCTGTACCTGCACGCAGTAAATTCTACGTGCTGAGCATTAAACATGTCCAGCGGTGACTAAAAATCATAGTATTTCCCTAGAATATAATTGTATTAATAATTTTGGTTTAAACAATGTATTATCGATTTTTCTTCTTTAAAAGCAATATTTGTTTTATGAATGATTAATTTCCCTTTCAATTCACAAACTTCTTTATCTTTTCAAGTTAGTCCTTAAACTTCTCATTTATTACAAAAATGCCCTTTTTACCCTATTAATTACTAGTTTGCCCTTTTATTCCTTATTTTATTATTTTACCTTATTAGTTAACTTATAATTTACCGTTTAAGCCTTAATTTAATCTTTTTCATGTAAAATTACATTTTAGTCCTTTAACTTTATACGGTTGGCTTTTTATCCAATTAATTGACTAAATTACCATTTTACCCTTATTACTTATTTCTTTTATTACTTTTATCAATTAATTTCACCCTTTTAGGCAAATTACCGTTTTACCCCTAACTTCTAAATTCTTTTCATTTTAGTCCTTTTTCATATAAAACTTTCATTTTAGCTTCTCTTTTACACTTTTAACATTTCCTTATCAATATGCCCCTAGTACTGACCCGGCAGAAAACTCTCAGACCGGATATGCGGGACGTGGACCCCACAGGGCCACAACAGTATGAGAAATGACCTTCAAGAATCATCCCTCGTATAACATATGACATGTGACAGTACGTATGATAAATATACTATGGAGATCAGTGATCCATCCATAGTAAAGCAAGTCGCCATGACTTGCACCGCGGTATATGTATCCCTATGGCCAGCCAATTATATCCTGAACTAGGTTTTACTGCCTGACTCTTTCTAAGGGCACATATTTTCTTAACTTCTTACTTTTCATTACTTGTCAATACAGTATTAATACTTTATAATTACAGTCAATCTTATTTACACATACTACGAAATCTTTCACAGTAGTTCACCATGTAAGCAACAAATTATGCCATAATTCATTCAAATTTCACATTTTTCAACTAATACCTAATTAATATTTATTCCGAAAATATTCATTTAATTCCCAAAAATTCTCTAAAAATTTATAACTACTTATTTACATTTATATTAACATTAGAATGCCTAAAATCTCTAAAATCACTTAAAATCACATTGTTTTCTATTTAATTACCATTCGGTTTCTACTACAACAATACCATATAAATTTCTTTAAATTCATTCAAAGGTTCTAATACACATATTTAAGTCCCTAATACATAAATATAGCATTATATTCAATTTTTCTTTACTATATGAGATTTTCCTTAAGAAACCTAAAGGAAATTCACTTAAATCTTAGGGAAATAAAAGGATTAATTAGTCACAAACCTTTTTCTATGGATTAGCCTTGCCTAGGCTTCCTTTCCCTTTCCTTTGGCTTGAGAAACTTGCTCCTCTTCTTGGATTCCTTAACCAACCGAAATTCTCATCAATAAAAACTCAATTAATTTGACCTCAAATGCTAAATTTGACAGCAAAAATGAACTCTAGGCACCCAAAACTAGTAGTAGGCACCTAAAAACCAAATTAAAATCAATAATTTCACATACCTAATTTTGACACCTAAACTTTAACTCTAAATTTATCTTGATGTTCTTCTTTGAATCAAGGATTGGAGCTGATGAAGGCAATCTAGAGAGGCTGAAATCACTTTAGGAGGCTTTGATTTTGTGAGAATTGGAGAAGAATTGAAAGAAAAAGAGAGGAATTTGAGAGAGATACAATTCGGCCACCAAGAGGGAAGAAGAAGAGAGGAGTTGCTGCTGGAGATTTCTGAAAAAATTCATCTTATATAGGTCTTATGAATGGGCCATGGGCTGGGCCTTAGATGGGCTTGAACTATTTATTAGTTTAGGCCCATTATTTACCCAATTTTAGCCCTAATTAATTTCTCTCACTTATTAACTTCAATTTTCTTCAAATTTGATTTCATTATTCATATCACATCAAAAATAGGCTACACCTAAAATTTCAGCCCAATCGGAGTTCGTTTTGGGTCCGATTCAATTTTTATCGGTCCAATTAAATCATATCGGTCTGATGCCAAAAATACCAGTGTGACCGAAAAATTTAATTTTTTCCACCAAAATAATCTACATATTATTTTATGCATATATATAATTTTTGATAATTTTTAGACTCCATTTGCTATTTTTAGTAACCAAAACGGTCAAAAATTCAATTAAAAATCCTAATTCCTAATTTTTTTCGGTTTTCGTTCTTTTGACTTTCGGAGGCCTATTTGACCTCAATTTCATTCCAAATTTCAACCCCGAACTACTCGTTTAACTTATTATTTATTCCTTTCAATTCCTTCACATGATTTGTGAATTATTTTACCATAATTCACTAAAGTCATTCACTTTCTCGTCAAATTGCTCATTATTTCACATTAATTCAACAATTTCATTACTTACATAATTGAAACTTGTCTCTAAAATATTCATTTAATTTCTATAAATTCCATAAAAATTCTCAAGCACGTTATTTCATTTCTACTATGATTTTGAAGCATAAAATCATCAAAATTTACAAAATAAACCTTAGTTTTCTTTAGTGATTTGTTCGGCCAACAAAGGACCCACACTTTATTTTCATGTAACACTTCATTCAAGCATTTAAACACACTTATTTAAGGTCATTTAACACTAATCTACCATTACTTTCAATTAAACATCATTTTATCACTTTTACCCTAAGTTACATAAAGGTTACATAGCCAAAATCAAAGGAAATATCAAGATTTATTAGTCACTAACCTTTCCTTCTTGCTCTAGATTGCCTAAGCTTCCTTTTCCTTGCCTTTAGTTTTGGAAGCTTGCAAATCACCTTGATTCCCTAAGGAGGCCAAAATTTCAACACATAAAAACTCTATTTTCTTGACCTCAAATGCTAAAATTAACATAAAAAATGAAATCTAGGCACCCAAAAACATAAATAGGCACCTTAAAAAGAAATTTAACCCATTGGTTTCACTTACCCTAAATGAAACCCTAAACTCTCTCTCTTGATTTCCTTGATTTTCTTCCTTCTTTTGAAGAGAGGAGGGCACTAAACTTAACTAGGGTGGCAGAAATTACTATTCTAAGGCTTAATTTAGTGTGAAATGGAGAGCTAAAAGAAGAAAAAACTTAACAAAAATGGTGAGGAGTGGTCGGCCAAGAAGAAAACGTGGAGAAGAAGATGAAGCTGCTGGTGAGTCCCAGAAAATTCCATCTATTTATATCTTCTCTTTAAGGGTGGAATGGACTTGGATTGGTTATTGGGTTTAATTAATTAATTAAAGCCCAATAATAACCTAATTCAAAGTTCAAAGTGATTTTTCCTATTTCCTCACTCCAAATCACTCAAAATTTGATTTCATAATTCTTATCACATCAAAAATAGGTAGTACACAAAATTTTGGCTCAATCGGAGTCCATTATCGATCCGATTCAACCAAACTGGTTCGATTCGACAACTGTCGATATCGTCAAAAAATTCATTTATTTATACCAAAATATTCTGCATGAAATTTCGTGCAGATCTGCAAAATATGACAATTTTTAGAGTTTATTTACTATTTTTAAAAATTTATGCAAAATCAAGTCCCTTTCTTATCAGGGAAATTGACTCGCTACCTTTTTTGTATTTTTTTCTTTCGGAGGTCTATTTGATCTCAATTTCACTTCAAATTTCAATCCCGGACTCACCATGAGCAATACTTTCCGATGGTCTAATAAAATATTTTTCACTTTCGGGTCCGTTTTACGGCCCGGGTGCACTATTCACCATTGGAATTTACTGTTCACGGGCAGGCCGGTGTTGAGAACATTACACTAGTTGGGTTCTTGATACCGGTGCTTTGCATCATGTAACCAATGACTTAAGGAACTTATCTCTGCATGCACCCTATGAAGGCTTGGATGAACTTCAACTCACGGATGGTTCAGGTTTGCAAATAACACATATTGGCTCCAAATCCTTCAAGTTTCCATTAAAATCTTGTTCTTTGTCTAATGTCCTTTGTATTCCTTCTTCTCAAACTAATCTACTGTCTGTTTCTCAATTTTGTTACAATAATAATGCCTCTATTGAATTCTTTTCTGACTCCTTTGTTGTTAAGGATCTGTCCACTAGGGAGATAATAACAAAAGGCCCAACTGAGCAATCCCTTTACCGCCTACCATCATCCTCTGCGTCTCCATGTCCACCTTCTGCCAATCATGTTCGCACCTCCTCAGTCTCTTGGCATCAAAGGCTTGGTCATCCATCGTCAAAAGTTTCTTCCTATCAATGTAATAAAAGTCACAGATTTGCCTTTGGTTCTTTCACTCTATCTAGCACTCGTCCCTTTGAATTGTTATATTCTGATTTATGGAGACCTGCTCCTGTTAATTCCTTAGATGGGTTTTAATATTACTTAATTTTTGTGAACCATTTCTCCAAATATATATGGTTGTATCCTTTAAAGGCTAAATCAGATGTCCTCTCAATTTTTCCAGTATTCCAACGACTTGTTGAAAACACATTTAACACAAAAATTATCTCCATGTACATAGATGGTGGGGGAGAATTTCAAGCTCTTAAAAACCTGTTTCGTTCGTATGGAATTAACCATCTTTAAACCCCACCCCATACCCCTCAACACAATGGTGCTGCGGAATGTAGACACCGTCACTTAGTTGAAACCGGATTAACATTGCTTCACAATGCTTCTTTACCTGCCACATACTGGTCTTTTGCCTTCCAAGCTGCTACCTACCTCATTAATCGCCTTCCCACTCCAATATTACAATTTTCATCACCGTTTTTCAAAATATTCCGTAAGCCACCAAACTACCAAAGCCTTCGTGTGTTTGGGTGTCTTTGTTACCCTTGTCTTCGACCATACCGAAATACTAAATTCGATGCCAAATCAGTTCCGTGTCTGTTCCTAGGCTAATCTTTGACTCAAAGTGTCTATTTATGCTACAGTTTGTCCATTAAACGAATGTATGTGTCCCATCATGTTGTCTTTGTTGAATCCTCTTTCCCTGCTGAATCCATGTCTGCTTCACAAATCGTTAATTCCTCTTGGTATGATTGTTCATGTCCCAGTTCAGCCCCCTTAACTTCGACAGATCACACTCTCATTCCTTTATCTACTCCAGGATCGACCTCTCATTCCTCTTTATCTCTACCATCCGAGTCTTCACCTCCCACACCTTCCCCCACCACCACTACTTCATCTTCATCTTCTTTACCAAATACAACTTCCGTTGTTAATGCCCCAGCCTCTTGTACTCACCCGATGTGCACTCGATCTCAAAACAATATATTCCGACCAAAACGAACATTTCTCACTACTAAACATCCACTTCCTTCCTCCATTGAGCCAACATGTGTTACTCAAGCCTTAGCAATCCCTGAATGGAGATCTGCCATGTCTTCAAAATTTAATGTATTGATTAAAAATGGTACATGGGT
This sequence comes from Excoecaria agallocha, assembly GCA_037975025.1. Taxonomy (NCBI): domain Eukaryota; kingdom Viridiplantae; phylum Streptophyta; class Magnoliopsida; order Malpighiales; family Euphorbiaceae; genus Excoecaria; species Excoecaria agallocha. Next base: position 67,674,274 of record CM075806.1, on the reverse strand, counting down.
GTTAGTTCCCCCTAGTCCTCACCATAATTTGATTGGGTGCAAGTGGTTATTTCGAGTTAAGAAGAATGCAGATGGTTCTATCTCAAAGCACAAAGGCTCGATTGGTGGCCAAAGGCTACAACCAACGCCCCGGTATTGACTATGGTGACACATTCAGTCCCGTATTAAAGCCAGTCACGATCCGAGTGGTTCTTACAATTGCGATTACTAAAAACTGGAGCATTTTGCAGCTTGATGTCAATAATGCCTTCCTACATGGGCCACATCACGAAGAGGTTTTTATGAAGCAGCCCCCCGATTTCACTGATCCAACCAGGCCATATTATGTCTGTAAGCTTATTAAGGCACTATATGGCCTCAAACAAGCCCCACGTGTTTGGTATCAGGCCCTTAAAACTTTTGCTCTTGCTTATGGTTTCCATCAAGCTAAAAGTGATCATTCCTTATTTATTTATCGTGAAGCTCATATCACTTGTTATTTTCTGGTGTATGTGGATGATCTCCTTCTTACAAGCAGTGATCAATCCTTTATCAATCAATTTATTCAATCCTTATCTCAGAAGTTTTCTCTCAAGGATCCGTCTCAAATTAGTTTGTTTCTTGGTATTGATGTGAAGTCCACTAGAAATGGTCTGTTCTTTTCTCAGCATCACTATGTTCGCCGTCTTCTTGAGCAGAACAACATGGATGGTGCAAAATCGGTCTCCACTCCGGCTAGTACTGCTGTTGTGTTTGGTTCTTCTTCATCGCCACATCTAGCCATTGAAGCCTCCAAATATCGTCAGACTGTTGGTGCTCTGCAGTACCTAACCTGGATTCGTCCAAACATTTGTTACTCAGTTAATAAACTATCCCAGTTCATGCATTGCCCATTGCAGGTTCATTGGGATGCATTAAAACGACTGCTGCGCTATCTAGAATTCACTATGTTCTTTGGAATTCATATCACTCCACAACCATTGTTTGTCTTCCATGCCTTTTCAGATGCAGACTGGGCAGGTAGTCCCATTGATCGCACGTCTACTTCTGGTTTTCTAGTGTATCTCGGTGCTGTCCCTGTTTCATGGAGCGCTCGCAAACAAAAGACAATAGCACAATCATCCACGAAGGCAGAATATCGTGCAGTTGCTTCCACTGCTGCTGAGGTGCTCTGGATCAAATCTTTGCTTACTGAACTTGGAATTCCAACTTCTCTTCCCTCTATTCATTGTGACAACATCTCCACCACTTATACCTATTAAAATCCGGTATTTCACTCCAAGATGAAACACATAGAGATTAATATTTACTTTGTTCGTGATCTTGTACAAAAGGGTCAGCTGCAGGTGTTTCACATTTCTTCAAAAGACCAACTCTCTGTTCTTCTTACAAAGCCTTTGTCCAAGAATTTGTTTCTTCTTAATAGATCCAAGATTGGTGTCCTTGATGAGACCTCAATCTTGTGGGGGAGTGTTAAGCCAGCTGTTACACAAGATGAAAGTTCACCTGATCAAGAAAAGACTTAGATAACGTTTTTCAAATTATATTTATCTTATTGTATTTATCTATGTAAATTTAACTTCCCTTGTACCTATCATATCATCTTCTCGCTGCCTTAGGTAAACCTACTACATCTCTGTACTATGTATATATAGACAGGAAATAAATGAGAAAGGAACGAGTGCCTACAGTAAACTCTGTTCTCTTTAGCGTCTTCATCTCTTCTTGGAGTTCCTCTTGGGCATAACTCATCATTTCTTCAGGGCCCAGCTTTTTCTTCTCCTCGCATTAGGGAGGCCATATGGTGCGGTAGCACTAACTCAACAACAGAAGAAGGTAGTCACAGTACGCCGCTTTTTTTGGAAAAAATAATTAAATATGGTGGAATGAATTTATTTGAATGTTGATATTTTTATAAACATCATATGGTTCTACAAGCATCTTGGAATATGCAGTTGTCTCGGATAAATGAACTATCTTGTATCAAATATTGATTTAGCAATTGTACAAGTTATTTTCCTGCACTTGCATCCAATTCTGTGCATTGTATAAGTTTGTAGACGCAATACTAAAACCAGCGAGTCCTCAGACTATAATAAGAATTTTGTTCTGATAATTACTGTGGATTTCATGCTGGTTTATGCATTTCTGGATGTTTTGGTGTTTTACTTTGTAACAGTGTCAAATCACATAAGCAAGCATATGATGATGATGGGTTGTGTGCGGGGAAAGAATTAAATGACCCACGGGTGCTAACTGATTTTGGTGATGTTCCTGTCCAAGAAATTCGAGATTGTGGTGTAGATGATGACAGCTTGACGAGGGTTATAAGCGAGTCTGTGAAGCTTGTGATGGAAGAGGTGACAGCTTTTCCTTTTTCTAGGCATATCAGATTTTCAAATGCAGCTAATTGAACTTTTGCTTCTGATAGACGTGTCTTATTTCATATAGCTAGTGGCTCATTTGAAAATAAAGAAATTGTCAGGAAAGTGGAAACAGTTTAATTTTCTTACCTGGCTTTCTGCAATCTACAATTTGTCCTTTTGTAAATAGAAAATAGGTCCACCCTGGCCCGTTATAATCTTGGCTTGATCAGCTGCATTCTATGCTAATTGATCTTGAATTCATGGAAGCTTAAACTTTAATGCATTGCTTCCTTTCTGAGGAGTTGGGGAGTTGCTTGGATAATTGGTTGGGAACTGTGTTTGTCATTCATGTAAGGCCAACCTTCTAAAAAAGGTTGCATTTGCTCTTGTTGTTGATGCTATCTCAGATACATAATGCACTAATTCACTGAAATTGAACAGATGATCTTTATTCTGTGCAATGGCAGCTTGACTAATGGGAATTTAGTAGTCTGGTTGGACTATTACCTAGATTAGACCGTTGGAGCATTTAGAGTTAATAATGCTGTACTGGAATGATAGTTTGGTTGTAGAAGGTAGGAAGAAGGTCAGTGGTAGGCCTACGATCGTGTGGACAGAGTATCTAAGGACCTATAATTACTAAATATTGAGGTGGATCGTAGCTTTAAACGGAGGAGTTTGGAGACTGAGAATCAATGTTGTTGACTCTATCTGGTATAGGATTGAGGCTTAGTTGTGTAGTATTGTAATTACCGGATAGGAATGATTTAATCATCAGAGTATGTTTCTGAACTTTGGTTTCTAACTTTCTCTGTGCTTCCAAGTCAATGCCATCTCTTTCTCTCTCTCTTTACGTGGAATGCCTACAAGTTTCTAACTGTTTAAGCTTCTGACAAGAATGGATACAAATTTTCTTTTTCTTCCTTTGGTCTAAGCATGTAAATCTGATTTTTACGTTTTCTTGCAGGATCCATTGCGCCCATTGGTATTAGGTGGTGACCATTCAATATCTTTCCCTGTGGTAAGAGCTGTTTCTGGGAGGCTTGGGGGAACTGTGGATATTCTTCATCTGGATGCTCACCCTGATATCTATCATGCATTTGAAGGAAATATATATTCTCATGCATCTTCGTTTGCCCGGATAATGGAAGGTGGTTATGCACGGCGGCTCTTGCAAGTATGTCCTGTACTTAGCATATATTTCTTGTAGCTCTGACATTTTACCCTATTACTTTTAGATAATTAGGAATATCTTCCATTTTATACCGTGAACACCTTCAGCAAATTTACATTAGATGTCACCTAGGAATAGTACCGTGTATAGAATACAAATGCGATTTGCAGCTATACAAGTTGCAAATAATAAATGAGGGACTTATATGCTTTTATTGTTTGAACTCACAATTAGAAATGCTATCATGTTTCGCAGATTTCAAATGTTTATATTGTTTGACCTCAATTTTGAGAGTATTAAGACTGTATCTAATCCTCTCTCTCTTTCTCTAACCTGCATACAGAGAGAACTCGTTAATTTCTGTAACTATAAAGCATTTAATTGCTTACAATTTCAGGTTGGTATCAGATCAATAACAAAAGAAGGACGTGAGCAGGGTAAAAGATTTGGAGTAGAGCAATATGAAATGCGGCATTCTCAAGAGATCGCCAGCTCTTGGAAAATTTGGTCTCTCCCTCTCTGTCCCTCCCCTCTGTTTTTGTGCATGTATGTGAGTAGATTTTGTGAATTTGACAGAGATTTTCCTTGAACAGAAATTGGGGGAAGGCGTAAAGGGTGTCTACATCTCAATAGATGTGGACTGCCTTGATCCAGCTTTTGCTCCTGGTGTATCCCACATTGAGCCTGGTGGTCTATCTTTCCGTGATGTTCTCAACATCCTCCACTACCTTCAAGCCGATGTTGTTGCAGCAGATGTGGTGGAATTCAATCCACAGCGCGATACTGTTGATGGGATGACTGCAGTGGTTGCTGCCAAGCTGGTAAGAGAACTGACTGCAAAGATATCAAAATTACAAGTCTACACTTTCACTTGGACTCTCCAAATATAACATGAAGAATATGGAGCTTTTGGCAACTGATTGGAGACTTCCAGCATAGGCATATGTTTTGTCATTCGCTGAAGATAAAATAAACAAATCTTAATTTTTATGAATCAGGTTGAAATCTGATTGTAGATTCATTGTGATTTTTGTGACTTGCATTCCCTGGTTTTCGTGTGCGGCAATCTCTATTTATTCTATCTTGTACCACTTTTAATGACCATATCCATGATTTAATTTTAATTTTTAAGTCGAAGGGGCCAACCAGGCTCCCCGTTTCCGTTTGCGATTGCCACAGCTATTTACAAAGGCCATGCTCCAAAGACATTTACCTATCGATACAAATAATTCTCTTCATTGGAATTCATTTTTTTTCTTCAAAGAATCTCTTAAGAAATGATAATAATGTAATCACAAGGAATATTTCTATAGTATACAAATAAAAGCAAACGCAGGAGAATATGTATTTTCAAGGAGAGAAATTATGTGCACGAGGTACGTGATTGAAATCATGTTGATAATCTTTCACAAAATTTAATCCATAAATTCAATATATATACACACACGCATGCGTGCGCGCCAATTAACTAAGATATTTAAGATTTTTAAAGAAAAAATCAAAAGTCAATAATTTTTTTTTTTCAAAAAAAAGAATGCAGTTTAATTAACTAATTAGAAGTTCGGATAATATTTTCGCACTGGCTACGGGGGGCAATAACTTGGAACGATGTCGTGTTAATTACACAAAATTCGCGAAGACATTAGCCGTTCTCAAAGAAGAAAATCGACCGGTTAGCGTTCCCTCCGTGCTGTGCTTTGCTTTGCTAGCAGCTCACTCTGCCTCCAGCATGTTATCTTCTTTACTCACTTTTTCTTCCGCCGTTTCCCGCCTAAATCTCCGGTCGAAGCCCTCACTTCACTATGCTTTATCATCTTTCAAATCCTTAAGACCTCAAAACCGGCAAATAACAATCAATTGGTCACCTCGCAGTGCCTCGCTCTACTCTCCATTTTCTCGCTTTTCTACTTCGACCCGTTCTAGTTCATCAAAGTCTCAAATAGAAATGATGACCCTCAAAGGTGATTTGGTTGTTCTCGGCATCGAAACTAGCTGTGACGACACTGCTGCCGCTGTTGTATGTACCTTGTTTCTTCTCTTCTTTTGGATTTGTGTTGTAATTTTTTTTTCTGTTCGTATTTATGGGTTTTGATTATATGCTTGGATTTTGCTGATTTTAGGTTACAGGAAATGGTAAAATTCTCAGTCAGGTGGTGTCTTCTCAGGTATATTGTATGTTTGTTGAAGTGAGCTTACTAATTTGTATTTTAACTTATCGTTGATTTGTTTAGCTTATTCTAAGCTTTAACTACAGGCAGAGCTGCTTGCACGATATGGGGGTGTTGCTCCTAAAATGGCAGAAGAAGCACATTCACAAGCGATTGATCAGGTGTATAACATTAACATTGCCAGTTGAATTTAAATTTTAGTTATATTCATTTCTATCTCAAGTTATAGTTCTCTGAACTAGGAGGTTAAGACTTTATTCTTCTCTTTAATTTCAGGTGGTGCAAGATGCCCTTGATCAAGCGAATTTAACAGCAAGAGATCTTTCTGCAGTTGCTGTTACCATTGGTCCCGGTTTAAGCCTTTGTCTTCGTGGTAAGCTAACTCTTCTTTTCCGATGATTATTTCACGGTTTAACTATCAAAATTGATAATTCATTTCCATTCTGTGGTTGAATGTACTCATAGGTGAAGATGTGTATTGCATCTATACTGTATGTTCAAACCCACCCACGTGTTATGCAAGGCACAGTTAGATATATTGTGACCGGAAATCCAATTCAGACCAACTTAATGAACATAGTTCTTTATATTACAAAAATTAGGGGTTTAACTTCTTACCTTTATGATTTGATGTGTGAGTTACAATGTGGAAAAGATAAAGTCTGGGCATGTTGCACTTTGCTATGCTTACATACTTCATGTCTAGTGAAATTGTATTGCTAGTAGGGGCAAAAATTTATGCTTTTGTGATGCAGTTGGTGTGCAGAAAGCTCGTAAACTTGCCGGAAGTTTCAATCTACCAATTATCGGGATCCATCATATGGAGGCTCATGCTTTAGTAGCCAGGTATAGAAGTAAGATGTGTCTACATTCAGAATAGAGAGTGTCTTTTCGGCTTTGGGTAGAGATGTAGAATAACTTTCACTATTAGAAGAATTAAAAGAAAAGTTTATATTCGTTTGTTATTCTCTGAAAGGGCTTATTTGTTCTATATTGAAATTGCACATCACTGGTCTGATTTTTACCTTAATTTTTATGTATCTATTTGTATGTTTCTTGTTTTAGGCTAATTGAACAAGAGTTGCAATTTCCTTTCCTGGCCCTGCTTATTTCTGGTAAGCAGATATGCTCTGTCTGTTTATGTTTTCGTTCCTTTTCTTTAATAACTGAATCATATGCCTGAGGGGACTATTTAAAAAAGTATCCCTTTATCAAATGTAGACATAGAGTGCTTGAAGTATTCATTTGAAATCAAAGGAATATGTAAACTTCATTTTTTAGCTCAATATGTGTGTTCACAACAAACATTACATGAATTGCTCAACTAATGCTAGTCAATGACATAAATGGCCATAGAACATTAATTTAAGAAACTTCAGTGCTGTGAGTTCTGCCAGAGTTTTTATGTATCAGATATTGCTTCATTTCTGTGCAATCCTTGATTGTTTTACTTGTATCAGCATTTATATGTTGTTGTATTGATTTTGCAGACTGAATTTAATTTAATTACAGTTAGTCAATTTTAGCAGTTCAAGTTCTTCTAGCTGCATGTGTAATTGTGTTCTCATTATTTTCATTCGCTTTTAATTCTTAGGAGGACACAATCTGCTTGTTCTAGCTCGTGATCTTGGCCAATATGTACAACTGGGAACCACTATTGATGATGCCATTGGTGAAGCATACGATAAGACAGCCAAATGGCTTGGTCTTGATTTGAGGAGGAGTGGTGGGCCAGCAGTTGAGGAGCTTGCTTTAGAGGGTGATGCAGAATCAATCAAGTTTTCAGTGAGTAATTTCGAATGCTTTATTATCATTCTTGTTTATTCATGTTTGAGAGAATCTGTATTCATTTGAGGAATACCTTTCTTTTGTCTTCTTCTGCGAAAATTTTGCTGCTTTCTTTTCCTAGACACCAATGAAACAACATAAAGATTGCAATTTCTCATATGCTGGTCTCAAGACTCAAGTGCGGCTTGCAATTGAAGCAAAAAATATGTATGTAAAAAACCTTCAAAAATCATCTTTCTTTCTAAGAGCAATTCCTATGTATACTAGTGGCTAGTGCTGACCATCAGAAAGTTCATATTCTGTTTTCTTTGTTTTGATAATTGATGCATGTTTTTGATAAGCCCAGAAATGCTGAAATTCCTATATCCCTTGCAAGTAGCCAAGACAGAAGCTATCGAGCTGATATTGCTGCATCTTTTCAGGTTTTCTTTTGCTAATTTTAATATATCTTATCATATACAATGATCTTTAAATGTGTTTTGCTCCTCAAAACTTTTTTCTCCTGCAGCAAGTTGCAGTGTTGCATCTAGAGGAGAGGTGTGAACGAGCAATAGATTGGGCAAGGAAGATTGAGCCCTCTATAAATCACTTGGTGACGTGAACTGCATTTTTTCGTTCCATTCATTCTATTCCATATTTACTGCTGTTTTTTTTTTTAATTTATTGCCATGTACTGGTTCCTGACTCCATATTCACTTTCACCCTCATGCAGGTGGTCTCTGGAGGCGTGGCATCAAATAATTATGTCCGCACTAGGCTTTATCAGATTGTGAAGAAGAAGAACCTCAAACTTGTATGTCCTCCTTCCAGTCTATGCACTGATAATGGTAAGATCTCTAGTCTTCAAGTCAATGTTGCAAACGATCCACAACGTTGCAAAATGTGGACTCTCACTGCTAAAGTGAAACTAGTAATTGAAAACACAATTTGAAAATAATGGCAAAATCAATATAATTAGGTGTTCTCATAAAAGGAAACTGAAGAAATAAGTACAGTTTACCATTGATTTTAAAATTCTGTATCAAACAAATAGCTTAAATTGGATCCGTCATTTTTTTGACATTCTGATGATCACTTCTCTGAGTAATCCTTAATCTTGTAGTGGCCCCAATTTGTTGCTGATTACATTTTGAGGATTAATGAAGTGCCATCTCTAACTCATCATGCTGTAGAAAGCTTAGGCTTGACTTGGTTTAATCATTTGTCTGATAATTGGGGCCTGGATGGTGCTTATAACACTAAAAATCTATATGCTAAATGAATCCATGTTGTGAAAGCTTGCTAAGTATGTGCAGCTGAAGTGAACCAATTCAATTTACATCATGGAGCTTAATTTTAAGTTTGGAGAAATGCCAAAGACCAGGAATAATTAACAACTCAATAAATCTTTTGTCCCAAATAACACTTGAAATTTTGCTTTTCCTCAAGTTATTCTGAAGAGTAGCTTTAATTTGCATGCATTTTTTAAGCATGATGCATAAGTTCCACATATCACATACTCAAAGCACTTGCAAACACATCTTTCATTCGGTTGCTGGAAAGATCTTGGCAGTTGAACTTTCATTTCAGTCATATAACATTAACAACAGATTTTGAATAATTATAAGGCAATTTGACACATATGGCTTCTACTAGAGAGCTAACACTATGGCAGGTATAAAGGGTTCACAGAAGTTGTGCAGACATACAATATAATAATTGAATTAGTTTGTCATGTCATTTATATGTTCTCGAGGAATCCTAATATCTCAATTTTCATCTCACTAGGTGTAATGGTGGCTTGGACTGGAATCGAGCACTTCCGTGTGGGAAGATTTGATCCTCCGCCACCTGCAGATGAACCTGAAGATTTCGTGGTTTGCTTTCAATACTCATGACTGTTATTTGTTTGCCCCGAACTTCCCTGCCCACCCTCTTTATGACTGAACTTTTTTCTAAACTATATATGTGAAACTATGAGTACGAAAGATATATTTAGAAGCCTGCAGATAGATATTGTATTTTTGAGTGTGTGCATCTTAAACTGTTTTAATTTGCAAAGTCTACCAACTTATTTGCCTCTGGCTTAAGTGGTAATAGCATACTTTATGTCAGATCTCATAAATTTATTTTATGGATCAGTATGATCTGCGGCCGCGGTGGCCATTGGGAGAGGAATATGCCGAAGGAAGAAGTAATGCTCGCTCATTGAGAAGGGCCAGAGTGCATCCATCCCTTACATCATTGATTCAAGCATCACTCCGGGAGCAATAGTATCTACAACTTCAAATTTCGTGCAATGCCTTTAGACAGGATCACTACTCGAACATCATTTTCAGCACTGACGGTTTAAGGACCTTGAATGATCAGCTCAAATGACGTTCGAATCTGATAGAGATTGTTCCCAGGCTTGAAACGTATTTATGGTGACCACTCAGCACCAAGTAATGTTTGAGGAGATATGCAAATTTTATCAAGGGACTGGTGGCTGATGAGATCTTGAGTTGAGTTTCCGGCATCCCTCTTGTTTCCCTTGGACGTGTTGGTGCAGGGTTGTATCAATTCTTTTAGGCATTTTGGGCTGCCAGAGGCGTGGCTTTCCTTGTATTTAATTGAGCAGATGACCAATGTCCTGCAATCTGCGTACAGATTCAACTTTGTTGTAATTTGCACTTGTTCTCTCACTAGTGAATTAAATTAGTGAACTACCATATTTGAGTAGTGAACACGATCATAAATATTGATTTGAAGGTTCGGTATAAACTGTCAGCCCATTTGATCATTGAATATGGGGAAACGTAATTGAGATTTGAATATGAAATGGCCTCACTCTTGACTGTGTATATGTAAAAATAAGATTGAATAACCGCATGAGAAAGAGCGAAAAGAAAAAAAAAAACCAATCAATTGGTTTAATTGTTATATATATATATATATATATATATATATATATATATATATATGATTCTGCTGAGTGAAAACATTAGATTCTGCTGAAGCCTAAAAAGGAAAACATGTTGAGACCTGAAGTGGGGGACGAGGGTCAGGGTTGTTGGTTTGTTATGTTTTGCAACGTACGTAGTAGGACCATTGAAAACGATCCAAAGTGAAGAACAAATACTTTTTGTAAGTCTTTAATCCATTTCATGTTATCTATAATATGATTATCCATGGGCAAGAAAGAAATTAAAGCGACTGAAAGACTTCCACGTGCTCCTAATATGGGGTGATTCCATGCATGTTTAATTCTCTTTAAAGAAAAAAAAAATCCAAATGCATGCACTTGTTTGATTAAGGGATCCGAGTACTTTACACTTCTCACGTTTTATATTTATCTGTAAATTTATTAAAATGCCCTTATAGTTGTTTAAAAATACGCAAAAAAAATAATTTTACACTTAAAAGTAGTGTTAAAATATGATCCATAATATATATAGTACATATAAAAGTAATAATTTAGCTCCAAAAATAACTTTGACGATACATAAATGTCCAAGCAAAATAGTAATTTATTCTTGATAATCTTGAAATTGTCGAAATGGGAAAGGACGTTTGAGCCGATCGGATTCTGAATCACCTAAAACCTATAAAAATACTAGTTCGATTGATGTGAATGTTAATATTTCAAAACTTAAATTAATTAGAGATTTTAGAGAGAAAAAGTAATGAAGTGAGAGTTTCAAAGTGTAATACTGTAACTTTCAAGAATTGAATTATTTATAAGAGATCAAGTCTACTAGGTAGGAATACTTGAGTGAAAATGGTTGGTAAACGAAAAATATGATCTGACGGTAATTTGACTATTTATATTTTGTTAAATGTGTAAATATGGTTGATAAAGTATAACCTTATCAAGCCGATCGAATTTAATGGTGGTTGCCAGACTTAAGACTTAACGTTGACATACTGCACATGTCTAATGAGACTTGCCTCGTGTGTGCTGCGGTCAGGAATGGACCTTGGGTCTCATGCGGTTTACGAAGTTATATGTAATCACCAATTCTTATTTTTAATATCTTTGGATTTTCCAAGAAAATATACTTTCACTTTCCATTTTTGTGGTTTTTAATCTAGAGAAAAAAGGGTTCCAATATTTGTCCAGTGGCCGACCATTATACGTGGCTGTATATTTCCACGAACTAACACACTAGTGGAGAGAAGCGTAGTCTTCTTTAAAAACCAGGGCAATCTCTGCATGAAAACAATTATTGCAGCTGAGTTTGGCATATAGCTATGGCAATGTTTTCGAAGTTGCTAACGAAGAGCGACATTAGCAAAAGGTTGTCGTTTCCGACAAAGTCCCTCAAGTACTTGCCGCGTTTTGGGAGTGGGCACGGAGTGGATTTTCACGTAAAGGATGAAAGTGGGAAAGTTTGGATATTTCGGTGTATTATAAGAAAGAAAAATCATCCTAAGCCTGTTATTTCTAAAGGTTGGCGTAAATTTGTTTCCTCCAAAAATCTTGACGTGGGTGATAAAATCATCTTTTATGAACAAGAAGATGAACCCACCGGTGCAACTTTTAGGATTGAAGTCAAGAAATCTGTCAAGATATTCAGGACTATTGTTGGTTACTTACCATGATTAATCCCTACTCTCCTCTCTCTCTCTATATATATACATATAATTATATATGTAATCCTTACTCTCTCTCTCTCTAGATATATATGTGTGTGTGTGTATGTAAGTGATATCACCTTCTCTTGGCTCTTTTGGTTACCATTTTATTCCATATAAATCCTAAAATGTGAAATTTTGTTTCACTTATGGCTGACATGGAGTTTTATATTTTAGCCGGAAATTTTTCTTTTTTAGACTTGGTTTATAAGATTGTTCGGTATCTTGCCACATAATTAAGAAGAAATTACACGATTGGTTATTAGCAGATGCCAACTTTTTTTTTATGACTTTCTGTTATATATATAGCGAAAAAATTATTAATTTGATTTATAAAATTATTTATGAACTTGTGTAAAAGATTATGGAATAAAATCTCACTCTGTTGTTAGATGTATGAAAAAAAATGGCAAGTAATAAAAGTGAAATATAAATGAAGAAGTAAGTTTATGTGTATATATATTAAGGCCTATATCTTGTTTTGCGTATTTTTATATGGTGTTTCTGACATTATATTATAAGGTGGTACGGGATTTAATTATTTGATGGTTTTGAGTGTGTACTGTGTAGTTTTTTTGTAAGTTGGTTTGTGATTTTTATTAATTAATGAAGTTGTTTATAGTATAACTTTTTAAGGCTTTGTATATTGCAATATAATCCAAATTTATCAAGTTTCGGTGAAATTATTAGTTTAGTAGTTATTATAGATGATAAATGGACTAGCTCTTATTTTCTGGACTATTCATTTCTCATGTGCACACTATTCTACAATGAAACAGAATAGTATATAGTTTTATTTTATGCATTTGGATACAAAAAAACCGAAGATTAGTAGGGTAGTTAATTATGGATGGAAGATGCAGAGTGAAAAATATAAGTTGATTATGTATATGAATTCATAATTTCATTTATTTAATGTAGAACAATAAGAATGTTGATTAGCTAATAGCTTCACTATCCTTTGTATTGCATTTCTGTCTCTCTCTCTTTCTCTCTCTCTTTCTGATAGTATAAGTTATAATTTATTATGTGGCAATAAAATCAAGAAATCTAGTTACAAATTTACTGAACAAAAGTTACCAACAATGTCATTAAATGTTCTATTATTCTCTGATTTCTCTTTATATATATATATATATATATATATATATATATATATATATATATATATATATATATATATATATATATATATATATAATGTTTTTCGAAACAAATCTCCCATCCCCGAACTATATATCAAAGAAAATTTGTTAGAGTTATCAGAGGTCGACATATGGGGTTTTTTTTGGTGCAATATTGAAAAAAGTTTAAAGAATTTGTGATGCATTAAACTTATTTAAAAATTTAGGGTGTTAAAAAACAGCAACATTAAGTGCCGTTTTCTGATCGCATAAACCTCACTAATCAAGTTGCAAAATTTGTACAGAAAACGGCCATACACCTGCCATTTTCGGTTTTTTTTTTTTTATGAAAGGACAGTAGCACCACATGCCAGAGAATGAGCCCGCATCTGCTGGAAAACGGCAAGTTCTTTTGCCATTTTTGATATGCATGGGGTCGAGCTCCAAGTTTCCTTCATATCTTCCCATAAATTGTAGATTATAACTCTTGTGCCTTGATTTTCCAAGAAATTATACTTAAAGTTCCACTTTTTATAAAATCAAATATCAAAGGTTAGATTTGAAGGGTAGAAAAGTATATTTTTTTAACCAAAATATTAATAAATTTAACATTACATTATTTGTATTGTTCTTTAAATTCCCTTCAGAAATTTGGGTTGGTTTGTATACAATTTCCTGTGCTAGCTTCAAATCTTTCACTATATCGTGATGCTTTATGTCCTTTCCTCGTGGGACAATTCTGAAATCTTTTGGAAGTTTAAGGTATAGAATACCTGCATAACTCTACAAAGACAAAGAAGTTCGCTGACATTAAATCAAATACATAAGACTATATCTAATGATCCCTGCCGCCTCTAAATCCAAAAGAAAGGAAAAATAGAAAATTTTGTTCAGCGAGCAATTATTATACAAAGTAAAACTGGAACAAATATTTCAATATCTTTTCCTTTCTTGGATTTTCTCAGCAACCAAACAAGAGAGATTCAGACACTATCACTACTTCCTCAAATTATATAAAAAGAATACAGAAAAAGCAACCATATGATGTGAATATGCGTAAATGATACCTGAAAAGATTCTCTGAAGGAGAAATAATCTTCATAGCTCCATTTTTTCAGCTCATAGCAAATTAAAATTCAAAATGAACGTATCAAAAAAATAGATTTCAAAAAAGCTTCAAGATTACAATTTGGAAATTAAATAGAAGAAAATGAGCAAGAAAAAATGATTTTTGAGTGCTCTTCTGCTTTAAAAAATGTCGCAGGAAAAAGCGTGACAGGTTAAGAAAAGTAAGAAAGTTTAAAGAAATTGAGAGGGAGAGGGGGTCTGGACAAGTTTTTAGAGAGAGAAAGAGATATTATTTGAGGGTTGATGACGTGTAGCCAGTGATGGTCCAGAGAGGCTAGTGAGAACACGTACGGGCCCCACCGTCTGGCATGGTGTTTCTACCCTTTTATAAAAAAGAAAAATTATATAAAACGTGACGTTTCTAGACAAAACTTGCAACTTGATTAGCGAGGTCCATATAGTTAGAAAACGATACTTGATATTACTGTTTTTTAACACTTTAAATTTCTAAATAAATTTACTGAAGCATCAATTTTCTAAATTTTTTTCAAAATTGTATCAAAATAAAAAAAAAAAAACCCAAAACATATGCTATGAATATAAGTTGAACTTTTTCATTTAATTTTTTTCAGATTTCGTAATTAAATTTTCATACTGTCAAGCAGCTCAAAATGATAGTATAAAATAATGCGATTTATCTTTTATAATTATTCATTTTGTAAAAGGATTTTTGGTGCAAAACTGTGTTTATTACAACCAGAGACTTAAATACGGTATTATGTATCCCACAAGAGAATTATAAGATTGAAATGATTTCCAATAGTTTAATTAAAAATCTGTTGTGTTGGCAGCTCCAAGTTTTCTGAGACATTATTTTTACGAGGCAATGTTAAATCCATTTCCTTGCACATCAAGCAACCATTATTAATGTAAATCAAAATTACAAAACATTCACGACAATTGGAGCATCAACCGAACCGACCTTTATAGGAGGCAAAGATTTGTGGATAAAAGGTAAAAAGTAATTAATGCTATAAGGAGGGGAACAGGTGCAAATTAAAAATCAGAAAATAAAAAAGAAAATGTAACCCTTTATTTTATCATGTAGGTCAGATATCAATATTTTAGGGGACATTTGGGAAACTTGAAGGACTTTCCTGTATCTTGAGCATAGACCAACATTGAATTATTTATATAATCATAATTTAATTTTGTCATCTATCATAGAAAATGAAGTCCAATAACATTACAATCGTGCCATTTTCTTTATTTTGTTTCAAAAAAAGTCCCATTGCTTTTAGAGGAATGTAAACATTAATAAAAGATAATTCTCTTTCTGTCTTATTTAAAAGGTAACTCCCTATTTTTTACGAAAATCAAAAAAATAATTAAAATATCTCAATTTTACAAAAAAAAAATATAGTTATTGACAAAAATCCTTTTATATTTTTAAAAATTTCATTTAATTTTAATTAAAAGTAGTGAGCGATAAAAAATATTTAATAAAATATATAATAAATAAAAATATACATAAAAATTTATCTTTCAAATTTAAAAAAATATATATTTAAATTGAGATGAAATAAAATAAAATAAATAATTATTTTAACGGAGCGAATAATAAAGAACAACTTAAAGCTGCATGATTCCTTTTGGAGGCTTGATTAGGGCTAAGAATTGAGAGAGGCCCAGTACAATTATTCTTTTCTCAATTTCTAGCATTAGTTGGGAAAGTTTGGCCTAAGGTGGCCCATTCAGGCCCATATAAGCTTTGCACATGAAGTGTTTTGCGCGCCAAAACCTCAGAACAAAACCAATTACGAATACTCCAGATCGGAGCACGCTTCCACATACAGCGGAAGAAAAATGGAAGTATCGAGACTACCGTTATCAGCGACGCAGAGAGGGAAGCTGATATCAGCTGGCTATATTTCTCTCTCTTCCCTTTCTTCTGTTTCTTCCTCAGATCTCGCTCGTGGTAACTTTCGAAACCTCTTAATTACCGTTCGCTTTTTTTTTTTTTTTTAAACTCTGGTCTTCCTCTATCCATTCATCGCCAGTTAGTTAATTCTTTATGCTTTCCAGGTGTTACAGGATCGATAATTCCATTTGATGTTTCTTTCTTGGTTGATGTTACATGTATGGTTCCAACAGATTGTGCATGGGTGAACCTACCAAGTGTTTGTTGTTATTACAGTGTCAGTAGCATATTTAACAACTTCGATTATTAAAAAGTGGATCGAGAAAACACTTCCTTTTTTTTTCTGGGATCGATTTTGCCATATTATTTTAGTTGTTTTCTCAGTCGTTTAGTGGACGAAGTTCGTTAATTGATTGGTTTCGGCATACTTCAACAGATTTACAAATTTCAGATGGCGAAGCTCTTGAAATTTTGAAAGTTGCTTCACATAATATTGGGCTGGACAAAGTGGAAGGTTCCCATGCTACCATCACCGGTAATTATTTTCTGCATTATATATAACGATTTATTTTTTATTGCAATCTTGTATCGGAATTCCTTTGATAGGCAACTTCTAGTCCTAAACCAAGACTTTAACTGTACAGTTATGGAAATCATGCATTCATTTGATGGCAGTCTGAAAGTTGCTCAAGCTTAACACGGTCTTTATACATCATATATAAGCTTCAATTCGTGCAATATAGCAAATTTTATTTTGCCTTTCTATTTCCATTCTGGTATTTTGGATATTGTTCAATGAAATGTCAATAATTCACCTCTTGGAAAGTGCAAAGGTAGATGAGATACATCATTATATTTAAATAGCCTGAAAGTATTCTTTGGTCATTACAGGTGCGCAAAGCGCCTGGGATATGCTCCATGCGGAAAAGTCTTTGACACGCATCTCCACATCGAGTGCAGATCTAGACAACATCCTCGGTGGAGGAATAAGCTGTAAAGAAGTAACAGAAATTGGTTAGTGATTTTTCTCCCCTGATTTCTTGATTGATATATGTAGTTGTAAAGCGGCAAATGTAAGCATTTTGCACAGTGGAGCATTGGTCATAAAAATTTGCCATTTCTTTTCGGTGAGAGATTCTTCTTGTTTCTGCTCATTGTAGGTGGAGTACCAGGTATTGGTAAAACGCAGCTCGGGTATAGAATCTTGTCCTTCTTGTTCTTTCTCATGTGTGCATGTGTGGACACATGCAACTAATTGAGCGCACACCAGGCATTTATAAGAGAAGCATAATTTATACTTGACTTTGTAGGATTCAACTTGCAGTCAATGTTCAAATTCCACCTTCTTGTTGTGGTCTAGGAGGAAAGGCGATTTATATAGGTAAACTAATGATATTTTTAATGTTTCTTGTTACTTTTTATGAGCAGATTGTGTCCATATAACATTGCAATTGTACAATATTTAGATACGGAGGGAAGCTTCATGGTGGAGCGTGCTCTCCAGGTTGCTGAAGCATGTGTTGAGGACATGTCAGAATATAGTAAATTTCTACACAAGGGTATGCAAACTTGTCAAGTGGAAATGCAAAGCAACGATATCCTGGAAAACATATACTATTTCCGTGTCTGTAGTTATACAGAGCAAATTGCCCTGATTAATTACTTAGACAAGTTCATTTCAGAGCATAGAGATGTAAGTAATATGATGGTTCAGAATATTTCTCATTGCCACAATACCTGATATTGTGCTTTCTTTCTTTTTTTTTTTTTCTTTCTTTCTTTTCTTTCTGTGGGATGTCGTAATCGTAAATGGATCTAACACACTAAACTAGCCTCCTTTATCTGAGTACATTTTTCATTTGCCGATTCTTTCAGCTCTTCGCTTGCTTTTCTATTTCTCCGGTGTATCCTTTGTCTGGGCTCTCTGAGCAGTTTGTTCTTGCATCATTAGTAAAATAATTCATATTACTTTAACAGGTCAAGGTTGTTATTATTGACAGCATTACTTTCCACTTCCGCCAAGATTTTGATGACTTGGCCCTTAGAACAAGGCTACTAAGTGGATTGGCCTTAAAGTTGATAAAGATTGCTAAAGATTTCAGCCTAGCGGTGAGAATTTATTATTATTAATATTTTTTTATCGGTAAATTTGAAATTGTGATACACAAGACACTTTCATTTCAATTGAAACTTCTTTCTTATTTTATTCAAATTTCAACGCCCTTTCTTCCTCTTCCCTTTTGTTTATCTCATATCAAAGATGTGAACCCTAATTGATGGACAACATAAATTAAGCTTTTGGGAAGAGTTGGTTACAGTATATTTTGTGTTTTCTACATTCATAGCATTCATGTACTATCTCTATCACAAAATTGAATTATAACGATCTCTAAAAACTTTATCTTTTTAGGAGATTGATTTCTGAGATTTTTTCTTTATTTTTATTTTTGTGTTTGCTTGTAGGTAGTCTTGTTAAATCAGGTTACAACCAAGCAGTCCGAAGGTTCTTTCCAATTAGGTCTTGCATTAGGCAAGTTTGTTCTTGATGACCTCAACCTCTTACATAAATTTGGTTTTTCCTTATGACTCTTTCGTTTCTTCTCAACATTTTGATTTCATATTGGTAGTTATTCTTTTTCTTTTTTTGGGAGCCTGTTATCATTCTACACTTACTTCGCTGTTTTGATGACACTGATTAGGTGATAGCTGGTCTCATTGTTGCACAAATCGAGTCATTTTATACTGGAATGGTAATGAACGATATGCATATATAGACAAGTCGCCCTCTCTTAGATCAGCATCAGCACCTTATTCTGTGACCAGCAGAGGGATCCGAAATTCTGCTTCCAATTCTAAACGCGTTAAAATGATGTAAATTTTTTATTGAGTGGGAGGCGAGGGCAGATAGTAACGGGTTGCTTAGATACTCCCAAGCCTTTTATTGTACCTATGTAATTTTTTTCATTTTTTCCTCTTATAGTGTACCTATGTAATATTTCGTCATATTTGAATGAGAGATTCCTAATATGAAATCTAAGGTTTATTTCCTAGCTGTGTTTCTGTTCTTCCAACAACAATTTGTGTTTCTTGTGAAGTATACGCAGGGAGAAATTGATGGTCTATCGAGAGGGCAAAGAGTCGGTATAGCAATGGGTGAAAGCAAAATTCTGTTGGTCTGTGCTGCGTAGCCTTTGTCCACTCTCAAAAGGTATGTGCCAACAAATTTTTGGGGTTGGTGAAATTTCAGGTGAAGTCATCTTTTTAATTCAACATTCTGCCCTGTATAAGCTAGCGGTCATAAATGGAGGCTTTGAAATGAAAGTATGGTGCCATTTATTTATGGTATTATTCAAACTTTATATCATCTTACGGCCTGCAATATCCTTATTATAATACCCAAGTACTTTGCAGCCAACGATTACCTAAGTGAAAATAGTAATTAAAACTGAAATACTCCAACTAAATAGTACTGCTGCACACGTGGCCCAGATCTGTCTAAATAGTAATTAATTCAGCTTTTTTGTTTGTCAAGAATTAATTCAGCTTGTTAACTTATTTCAGTTAGTGTGAATACCAAGAGTACCCTCCTTACCAAATAATTCTGAACAAAATTTCAACAAGAGCCAAATTTACTTGCTGTTATTGACCATCCATCTAAACATCCACCTTTGCCATTGGGCAATAATAATTTCTTATAAGTTAGAGATTGAATAGAAATTTTTTACGTAATATTAAAATATTTATTTTGGTCATTAACTATGATATTAGAATATAGAAATGTATATTGGTTTAGCACGTGATTGCGTGCGTGATTTTATTTGGTTCGTAAATATTTCTTTTACAATAGAGTTATGAATTTTATTTAGATAAAAATTAAATCTTTTAACTTTAAATATAATTATACTATACGAAACTAAAATAATTTGTATAATGATTTTCTGTTCACTTGCTTCGGATTTTTTTTTTGAACCAGCTGTTACTCTTGGGGAATTTTTCTTATATTTATATAAATTTGGGTTAATATTTGATATTTGTTGATCGGAGAAACCAAAGCAAAGAGATGTTTCCATTTCTTACGAAAACAGAAAAAATAAAATGGATAAAGTTTCTTCTAAATAAAGCAATTATAAACTCCAAAAAGAATGAAAATTTAAACTTCTTTAAAAATAGAAAAATAATTTGAGTCTATAATTAGAAAAATGGAAAAATTCAGGAAAAAAGAAAAAGAAATGAAAGGCAGAGCATCTCCTAATTCCTACCCGTAGTCCACGGTTGAGATTATGTTCACCTCGTAATCTAACGGTCAGCAAATCTCACCTGTCATTTTGTGAAGACGAGAAGGTCAAGAATTGGAGATCAAGAGTTGTTGGTGACAGCTTTCTCAAATATTAAATGAAAACCAAACGCACCTCGCTCTCTCCCTCTCTCTATTTCTCTACATACAAATAAACAGAGGAAGAAGAAGAGGAGTGAAAATAGGCACAATGGCGTCTTCTTCTTCTCTAACTCTATCTCAGGTCCTCTTAGCAAGAGCTATTTCTCGCCATGGCTCTGCTCAATCATCTGAAAATCACCGCCTCTCTCTCTCTACGCCGTCTCTTCCTGCCTTCTCAGGTCTCAAGTCCACCGCTTCTTCAATCCCACGCGCCACTGCTTCCCTCCGCCGCCGCCGCGTTTCTTCGCGTCAGCAAACCCAAATCTGCGCAGCTGCGGTTGAAACCCTTGATGCTACCACCGATACCTCATTGGTCGAGAAATCTGTCAATACAATAAGATTTCTTGCTATTGATGCTGTGGAGAAGGCCAATTCAGGTCACCCAGGTCTCCCAATGGGTTGTGCTCCGATGGGTCATATCTTGTACGATGAAGTTATGAGGTATAACCCAAAGAATCCTTATTGGTTCAATCGTGATCGTTTCGTTTTGTCTGCTGGCCATGGATGCATGCTTCAATATGCTCTGCTTCACCTCGCTGGTTACGATAGTGTCCAGGTTAGTCTATTAATCATTGTTATTTTATGTGAATCCAAATTCCAAGCTCTCTTTTATGTCACTCGTCTGTTAACGAGGAGAACTGGATCTGGGTTCTTAGTTTCTAAAACAACCCAAAGGAGGCAGGTCTCAATTATCAGTTGATTTTAATCATTCATTATTTTAAAGTTATCAGCTGATTTAATCTTTCATTATTGAGTGTCGAAGTTTTAAAGTTGATTTGCTGAAATGTCTCTTGTTTTGGTGGTTAAATCAACAGGAAGAAGACTTAAAGCAATTCCGTCAATGGGGAAGCAGAACCCCTGGACACCCTGAGAATTTTGAGACACCTGGTGTTGAAGTTACCACTGGTTAGATTTTGATTTCAATCCTTAAAATCATTTTCGCTGCAATATTTTTGTCCATATTTGAATTCTCTAAAACTCGGCCTTTAATGCTTTGTTTTGTTCTTTGTAGGTCCTCTTGGACAGGGCATTGCCAATGCTGTAGGTTTGGCCCTCGCAGAGAAGCACTTGGCTGCTCGCTTTAACAAACCAGACAATGAAATCGTTGACCACTACACGTATGATAACGTTCTTATCAGATTCTACTGTTTAAATGTTAATTTACTATGTTCTCGCCTTATGTGGTTGGCTATATATTCATATTTTGTCTCCTGTAGATATGCTATATTGGGAGATGGTTGTCAAATGGAAGGAATTGCAAACGAAGCTTGTTCCCTTGCTGGGCATTGGGGACTTGGAAAGCTTATAGCTTTCTATGATGACAACCACATTTCCATTGATGGTGACACTGAAATTGCATTCACAGAGAGTGTTGACAAACGTTTTGAGGGTCTTGGTTGGCATGTTATCTGGGTGAAGAATGGAAACACTGGCTATGATGATATTCGTGCTGCCATTAAAGAGGCCAAGGCTGTGACAGATAAACCCACTTTGATCAAGGTCAGAACTCTCTCTTGTAGTTTGTTTTGAAGTGATGTTGTAAAGCATCTTGTTTCTAAAATTATTGGTAATGGTGCTTATGATGAAGTATTTGCCTTTCTTTGCAGATCACTACGACCATAGGTTATGGCTCTCCAAACAAGGCAAACTCATACAGTGTGCATGGAAGTGCACTTGGAGCCAAGGAAGTTGATGCTACTAGGAAAAACCTTGGGTGGCCATATGAGCCTTTCCATGTCCCGGAGGATGTTAAGAAGTATGCAAATTCTGACTAGGCTTCTGTCTGTTTAAGCGACCAAGATTGATTTGACATTCATCACTTTGTATATTCAGGCACTGGAGTCGCCATGTCCCAGAGGGTGCTTCTCTTGAAGCTGAATGGAATGCTAAGTTTGCCAAGTACGAGAAGAAGTATACAGGGGAAGCTGCAGAATTGAAGTCCATAATCATGGGAGAACTACCTGCTGGTTGGGAGAAGGCACTTCCTGTGAGTCGAGCTTTGATCAGTTTTATTGCTCTTTATTTAATTTTTCACGGTCGCTTTTGTGATTTCTGTTTGCATTATCTGAATACAGATAGTTCATCTTTTCTTTGGCAAGAATTTTGAAATTTGGATACTGTGTTCAACAATTGGTTCATTGGATTTTCAATCTAGATAATCTTTTAATCCTTCTCTGTCCAAATTTTCCAGACATACACTCCAGATAGCCCAGCAGAGGCTACAAGAAATTTATCTCAGACCAACCTAAATGCACTTGCTAAAGTGCTTCCTGGTCTTCTTGGTGGTAGTGCAGATCTTGCTTCTTCAAACATGACCTTGTTGAAAATGTGTGGAGACTTCCAAAAAGACACCCCTGAAGAACGCAATGTCAGGTTTGGCGTCAGGGAGCATGGAATGGGAGCCATCTGCAATGGCATTGCACTCCACAGCCCTGGCTTGATCCCATATTGCGCAACTTTCTTCGTGTTCGCCGACTACATGAGGGCTGCAATAAGGATCTCTGCCTTGTGCGAGGCTGGAGTCATTTATGTCATGACCCATGATTCAATTGGTCTTGGGGAAGATGGACCAACCCACCAGCCAGTTGAGCACTTGGCAAGCTTCCGTGCAATGCCAAACATCTTGATGCTGCGTCCAGCTGATGGAAATGAAACTGCTGGGTCGTACAAGGTTGCTGTCCTCAACAGGAAGAGACCCTCCATCCTTGCCCTTTCTAGGCAAAAGCTGCCTAACCTTGCTGGAACTTCAATTGAGGGAGTTGAAAAGGGCGGCTACATCATTTCAGATAATTCCTCAGGAAACAAGCCTGATGTCATTTTGGTTGGAACTGGTTCTGAGTTGGAAATAGCTGCCAAGGCTGGCGACGAGCTCAGAAAGGAGGGCAAGGCTGTAAGAGTTGTCTCTTTTGTGTCATGGGAGCTTTTCGATGAGCAATCAGAGGCCTACAAGGAAAGTGTTTTGCCAGCATCTGTGACTGCTAGGGTTAGCATTGAAGCCGGATCGACATTCGGATGGGAGAAGATTGTTGGAAGCAAAGGCAAGGCTATTGGAATTGACCGATTCGGTGCCAGTGCACCAGCTGGCAAGATATACAAGGAATTTGGCATCACTCCGGAGGCTGTTGTTGCTGCAGCCAAAGAAGTTCTTTAGACTGGATCCTAGCATATTTTTTGAATTTGAGGCTTGGATTGGGAATGCAATGAAAAGGCCATCCAAAGAGAACCTTTCCTTGATTCGGTCTCTGTTAGAAATAAAAAAAGAAGCAAGATTAGATTTTGGTGTGTTGCTTGCAAGTGATAAATTGAGCAACACAGTTGAAAGGAGGAGAGTTTGATTATGAGCATTGTTGAGTTTGTAACAGCTCTTGGACCCCTATCTTGAGTTTTGTAATTTGCTGTGTTTTACACTTTTACTTGTAGTGAGGTTGGCAATTATTTAACGCTGCGTTTTAATTTGCGCACGTGCATTAGCAGAGCTCTGCTGCATCGCTGATATTTCTTTTACATTGTGCCTTTAAATTTGATTCTTAGTTGGTGAAATGTTTTGTATTCACGGGGTGACTACCAACTACAAAATCTCTACTAAGTCTAAATAGAACATTAGATGGTTATGTTTGATAAATTTTGAACTACTCTGGTTGTGGCTACAATTGGATAAAATTAATAATAAAGTAAACTACACTGTATCGTATGGCTAATGGAATGGACCTGCCAATTTAGGACGTGATGGGCAAGAAAATTGGATTATGGTAGTGGGGTCAATAAATGGTTGAGGGGAAGGTGAAAGGTTAACCCATTAGAAAAGATTTTGTGGTAGTTGGAGCTCTACTTCGCTATCCACATTGTCCTCTTACTCCCACCAAGGGGTCTTTTATATAGCTGGGCAGTTTTGGCCCCGTATTTGTTGTTTGGTGTTATTTTATATTTTATTTATTTTGTGACATTGAATGATGCAGTCATCAACGAATTTTGGCATATCCCACAACTTATCCCAGCATATTCTAACTAGCCAACTCTAATGATGATGATTTGCTTCTTTTTTATTTTTTTTCCGAACAGACAAATACGAGAATTTAATCGGACGGGAGGAACTCTATTTAAATATGTAAGGATAAGCATGGATCGGTTAACTGGTCCATTAACAAATTTATTAAATCAGTCAATTAATCTTGATTAACCGTTATATCGATTTCGATTTTTAACTCAATTTTCGAATCGGTTTATTGGTTAATCGCTAAAAAATTTTAATATATAAATTTAAATTATATAATTTGTAATATTATTTTTAATAGTTGAAAATGTTTTAAAAATGAAAAAATATAAATTAAATACAATATTCATTAAAAGAATCAAAATAAAAATAATTTTTTTATAATTAATTATAAAAATTAAATATATTCAACATGAACCTAATAATAGAGTGTTAATTATGCACACATAATGAATAAATAATAATAAGATAATTTTAATATTTATTTATTAAAAATATGTTAATTAATAATATTTTAAAAAGTTATACTTCGTAATATTTATAAATTACATAAATATTAAAAAATATAAGTATAAAATTTAAAATATAATTTACAAAATATATATAGATCGATTAACGATTCGGTTCGATTAACTATAATTTTTTAAATTAAAAATTAAAAATTTAAATTTTTAATTCGATTAATCTAAAAATTAATTTAATTTTAAATTAATTTTTGGATTAACTTAAATTTTTGTTTCTTTTTTCTCACCCCGTAGATAGCCAATCTAATTTAAGAACAAATAGCTACACGCCTTGCTTGTCTCGCCGCCACCTTAAAAAATTTCCAGGCATATTTTGTTTTAAAAAAAAAAAGAAAAAATCACTTCAAACTCAGAAAGGTCCTCTAATCAATCCATATCATGTCATATCCGGCCTGTTTGAGTAATCTTTAAAATAGTTAATAATTATTGGATAGTAATTTAATACTAATTAACTCCCACTTAATTGAAATTTCATATTAGAGTAGCTTGTCAAATTTGACTACCCTAATTCATTAACAGTTATATCTCAATAAGTGAGATGGATTAATAAAGATCATTGCTTCCTTAGTAAAAAGTTGCGGATCTAAATTATTATAATAATAAAACATTTTTAAATATCTGAATTTAAAAATCGAAACAATAAAATTTGAATAATAAATTATTATTAAAAAAGAATAACCAAAATATTGTTTTTTAATTGCTAAGAAATTTGGGCCGGGCAGCAGCAGCCCAGTTCCTTTTACGCATCCAGTGGCTCGGTCAAGCGCAGCCATATTCGCAACTTTTTCTTATCATATTTCACCAAAATTATTTTATTTCTATCAACTGATTTTAGATTTTACCATATCCTTTACAACACATTGAATTTGAAAGTTGATCCAATTATATGCATTAAAGCATGTAATTATTATAAGAAAATAAAAATTCTTCATGTGGTTGTGGAAGAAGAGGAGAGCAGAGAAGAGAATGCTCACCAACCACACCACTTTTGCTCCATCCAAATATTTCTACCTACTGCCCCATAAACCTACCCATTTTTTCTTCATTTGGTGCTCAAAACACCTATATGCTGACTTGCCAGAATTCATTTGACAGCCTGCTCAATACTAAGAAATTTTTCTTTTCTTATTATAAATCAATTTAGTAAGTTATTCACATTTTAAATCAATAAATATACACATTCATCCATTATTTTAAACTTATTTTATTTTATGCAATATTTAATTTATGAATTTATTATTATGAACTTAATTTAAATAATTATATATATATAATCATTAGCTTAAAATATTAAATTGAATTATTAAGGACATTATTCATAAAATCGGGTTTGGTATGCTACTGACTAAAGACAATGACAGAAAGACCGCCGCTCCTTTTCCAAAAAGCTAAACGTGCATAAGCATATCCATCTCAACAACCCCTTTTGTGCGTAACTTTCAAAATTTTGTAATTGACCCACAAAATTAAGTTTCTTTAGCATGGTACAATATTTTTCAGCACGAGGTACGGGCAACGTTAGCATAAAAGTTATTGAAATGAAATTCAGATAAAGTTGGTGGGCACTTGAGCATCTTTTTGGATAATTACCAAAGGACACTTGGTTGGTTCAGCACAACTACTTCGCTGCACATAAAACCTTCCCATTCTCAGCCAGCCATCTTCTTCTTCAACCACCAAGAGGTAAAGACAGAGTAGGGGGAGAAATTTTGTAGCTTGAAAGAAATGGCCCAAATTGGCAAAATCTCCAATGGGATTCAAAACACCTATACTTTCCCCAATCTCTCTAAATCCCAAATACCTGAATCCCTTCCTGCAATTTCATTTAGATCACAGTTCAATGGGTCTTCAGTTTCTTTGGGTCTAACCCAATATCGGGCAAAGCGTGATTGTGCTGTCGGTATAGTTAAGGTCGGTCCTCTTCGAGTTTCAGCTTCAGTAGCCACAGCAGAGAAGCCCTCAACTGCACCTGAGATAGTGTTGCAACCAATTAAAGAAATCTCTGGTACTGTCACGTTACCGGGTTCCAAGTCGTTGTCTAATCGGATTCTCCTCCTCGCTGCTTTATCTGAGGTATAAATGGTTCTGGTTTGCAGGCAACTTCGGTATGCGCTCTTCAATTGTTTTCATTTTTGAGGAAATTTGGAAGAGGCAAAAAGCTTTAATTTTTTGCCTTTTAGATTCCGGCATAGTTTACTTATTGATAATTGATAATTTAAATCTTAATTAACTTGTGACGTATCAAGTGTCTGATCTATTAATGAAAAACTTTAATACGTTGATTTTTTTTTTCTTTTTTCCTGTTTATGAAATTATAGTTTACAAGGGAAAGAGATAAAGGCGGTTTCTTTCTGAGAAATCATGATTTAGAGTTTGGTATATCTCCCTGCCTTGACCTGGTGGCAAAATAAACCGCGGGAAAACAGAACACTTTTGAATTTTCTTTTTCTGGTGCCTATAACTTTTGAGTTTGAGTTCCAACAATTCTTAATAATTTATGTAAAGTTTATGCCGGAATTTGAAATGAAACAAGCTTGGAGTAAACTCTCTAACTGATTTTGAGTTTCGTGTCTCTTCCTCCTTGTTTAGAGATATCTTTTCTTTGAATCACTTCATTGGCGCACGGATTAATCATTCTGTGTACTTTTGATAATGATAAGCTTCAAATTTATGCCTTAATTACTTTTCTTGCTATGTAAAGTTGTGTTCTCGAGAGTTTTACTCTTGAATTTATGTGCATATGCACAAAACTAGTCGATTTCTTGCATTTTGCTTCTAACCAGTTAACTGTTGAAAAAAAGGTGCATTGATAGTTGTTTTCATATATCTCTCAGGGTACAACTGTTGTTGACAACTTGCTGAATAGTGATGATGTTCGCTACATGCTTGGTGCTCTTAAAACACTTGGACTACGGGTGGAAGACAATAGTGAACTTAAACAAGCCATTGTAGAAGGCTGTGGCGGTCATTTTCCAGTGGGTAGAGAATCAAAGAAAGACGTTGAACTTTTTCTAGGAAATGCAGGAACAGCAATGCGTCCATTGACAGCTGCAGTTACTGCAGCTGGTGGAAATTCAAGGTGTCTGTTTTCTCCCTTTGTTACCCTATTTATACTGCCTCTGATTGTAAAATTCAATTCCGACGTTGCTAATCTTACTAGTTGGATTATATGTAACCTTGAGTTGTATGGTCTTAACAACTCTGAGAATGCCTTCCTACATGCATCCTCTGGCCTATTTGGGCCACAGGCTACATTATGGGGATGAACTCTTCTGCATTCCATAACACTTGGAGGTTTCAAGTACGAATTAGGTATCTCATTGGATATTATATGATCATATTTTTATTTTTTCCAAATTGGTTATTTCTATGCAAATTACTTCTCAGATTTACGGTTCACTGCTGCTCTGTTCCAATAATACTGACCTCTTTAGACTATGCTTCTATGTTCTGCCACATAGTGAGCTCTTTCTTTTCATTTTTCCTTTTTCTGTTGGAATTAACTAGTCCATGTGCTTCAGCTACATTCTTGATGGGGTGCCACGAATGAGGGAGAGGCCCATTGGGGATTTGGTTGCTGGTCTTCAGCAACTTGGTGCAGAGGTTACTTGTTCTTCTACAAACTGTCCTCCTGTTCACATAAATGCAAAGGGAGGCCTTCCTGGGGGAAAGGTGTGGTACTATCATCTTATATATTAATGCATCTTAGGATGTATTTGATCAATTGATTCCAGTTTTTTACCTTCTTTTTTCCTTCTATCAATATCTAATGTTGTAAGACATATTGTAATTGTTAGAAGTTAGATTACAGCTATGTGCTAGCTTCCTGCTGACATGAAAACAGTTTGAATATGCTGTCTTGCCTGAAACTTTATTGCCTATATGCTTTTATGGATGATATAGCTAAAAGAAGTTATAACTTTAGTCGGTCATTGCTCACTGTGATTTGTTGCTGGTCATGGTATCTTTGCTAATGGTCTTTTTGAGAAAGAAAAAGAAAAAAAGAAAAATGTCGTTTCATTACAGGACCTAAATCTGCCTGTTTTTACTTTATTGGATTATTATAATTGAGCAATTTGAGTTCAAAACATCCATGAACTTGTTAACTTTTTTCACTCCATGATAATTGATCTTTTTAATAAACTTCATCATTCTTTATTCTCATTTTCCATATCTTCATTTTCAGGTTAAGCTCTCTGGATCGATTAGCAGCCAATACTTGACTTCTTTACTCATGGCAGCTCCTTTAGCTCTTGGAGATGTAGAAATTGAGATTATAGATAAACTGATATCTGTTCCTTATGTTGAGATGACTTTGAAATTAATGGAACGTTATGGTGTTACTGTAGAACACAGTGGTAGCTGGGATCGGTTCTTCATTCGAGGAGGTCAAAAGTACAAGTAGGTATCTCTGGTATAGATAGAGCTGCAAGTTAGTTTTCTATTTTCTTGTTGAAAGTAATAAACCTGAAAATTCAATCAGGTCTCCTGGAAATTCTTATGTTGAAGGTGATGCTTCAAGTGCCAGTTACTTCCTGGCTGGTGCAGCAATCACAGGTGGAACTATCACTGTTGAAGGTTGTGGGACAAGCAGTTTGCAGGTATGCCCCTCTTGTGGTCTACGTCTACATACTTCTTCCAATAGTTTCAAAATGCTGTTTTGGATTTACTTGTAATAGCCATTGCTTCTGATGGTTGAAAACATAGTGAAAATTGTTATGAGAAATCCTTTAAGCCTTCACCTCTGTTACTCGGACTCGTCGTTTTGCGTTGCCGTACCAGGGTCAACATGACTCGACACGGGACACGAAACAAGATCAGTGTCCGACACAAACCCAAGAAGATCGACAAACGGCAGGAGATCGGCAAACGGAAAGAGATCGGCGAACGGCAGGAGGAGAACAGCAGGAGATCGGCGAACCACAAAACAAACAGCAGAAGGAGAACGGCGAACGAACGACGGCAAGACTAGGATGGCAGGAGGAGAACAGCAGCACAGAAGAGATCAGGACAACTTTTGAAGAGAGAGGGGAGCGAGAATAAATGCCAGCCATAAAAATAATATGTGTTTACCGAAGTTTAAAGAGCCAATTAAGTGGTATGGACCCAAGTCAATGTAATTTGACTTGGAAATTGAAAACTTAAATAGGCTCAACGGCAGCAACTTTCAAGTTAAAACTACTTAATGGCCAAAGGAAACAAATAGGCAGCTTTAACTTTGAAATTAAAAATACTTACTAGTATTTCTAAATTCTAACAGTGTCCACGTACCCGTATCTTAAATTTGGATCTGTATCCACGTATCTTCTGTTTAAAAAATTTACAAGTCCGACACATGGATACGTATCCGTATCCGACATCCGTACCTGAGTCCGAGTAACATAGGCCTTCACCATGGATTCTAAAACCCTAATTATTTGCTTGAAGTGCACCAGAATCATGCTTTTACACATGCCAAAGTAACTTTAGTAGTTATTTTTTTAATCTTTTGGGTTTTTTTTTTTTTTTGGAAATCCAGGGAGATGTAAATTTTGCTGAGGTTCTTGAGAAGATGGGAGCTAAAGTAACCTGGACAGAGAACAGTGTTACTGTCACTGGACCACCACGCAATTCTTCTCGTCAGAAACACCTGAGTGCTATTGATGTGAACATGAACAAAATGCCAGATGTTGCTATGACGCTGGCTGTGGTTGCCCTTTTTGCTGATGGCCCTACTGCCATAAGAGATGGTAAATTTTGTTTTCCTGGTTTTGCAAAGTGTGCATTACATGCTTTAAAGAAAATGACCATGTAGGGAAGTGAGCATACTCGAGAGTCAAATTTTCATGGGCCTGAACTCCAGATAATGGTGGGCAATTTGGCATGTTAACATGAAATGTTATTTTGGTTTTGCTTTTCTGATAACGTGATGAAGAAGCAGTTGCTTAGGCGTTCCATATGGAGTCATAACATTGACAACTTTAAAAATATTTTTATTTTTCTATTTGCTCATCTGATCAAAGCATATATTGTATTTGTCTTTGCCTTCCTTCTAAATAATTTTTATACCAATCTCTCGATTCCTCTTATTTCTAGTGGCAAGTTGGAGAGTAAAAGAAACAGAAAGGATGATTGCAGTTTGCACAGAACTCAGGAAGGTTTGTTTCTGATAATTCACTTGTATGAATTTATTCAAATGGTAAGTACTGTATTATCAATTTTCCGTGATAACATCTGCTCCTCAAATTTCAGTTGGGGGCGACAGTTGAAGAAGGACCAGATTACTGTGTGATCACTCCACCTGAGAAACTAAATGTGACGGAGATTGATACTTATGATGATCACAGAATGGCCATGGCATTCTCTCTTGCTGCCTGTAGTGATGTTCCAGTCACAATCAAGGATCCAGGGTGCACACGAAAAACTTTCCCCGACTACTTTGAGGTCCTCCAAAGGTACACTAAGCAGTGAGCAGCACTTCAAACTCCGTAATCAATACTACGAAAGAGAGTTTTACCACCATCGTGGCTGCAACCATGACAATACAGAAGCATCCTTCATTATTTTTTATAGATATCGGGCTGTTATTTTGAGTTGAGTTGTTAATGTTCCAGTGTTGCTTCTTGGACGTTTCTGTCTAGCCATTGTTATTTTAGACAACTATAACTAGCGAATCCAGATTATTATGTATCTAAGTTAATCAGCAATTGAATGTATTATTGATTACTATACTTCTCTTCTGTCATATAAGAAAATACTAAATTGGTTTGATCAACAAGTGAAGATTGGAAATTTGTATATCTGGTTTGGTTAATGTGACATGTCAATGAAATTAAAGAGCAGGGTCAGCCCAAACCTCTTCGGATGGAACAATTTTAGGCTGCAAAATTCACGTGAATGCCCAGCAACCAAGGAAACCGGGAGGAAGGTGGATGTGTATGCTTAAGATTTGTGGAATCATATACCTAACATTACTTCATGAAGCATGGAACATGTTGCCCATTTATAAAAGACCATTACAGAATGTTACTCTCATGCATTATATTTTTATATATTGTCACATGGGTTGGTGGTTGTATGTGGCCGTAGAGATTTATTTCCTTTGCTTTTCCTTCAAAATATACATTCACTAAATCTTTATGATTTAAGGAACACCTAAGCGAAACTCCTGTCGAAAGTAATGTTCCATAGCTGAAAGCACCATATTAGTCAAAGATTGCTTGATTTTGCTTAAGGAATGTGTAAAAATGGTAAAGGTTAATGATGACAGCACATAATGTAGGAAAATTTAAGAGAAAAACTTTATACCATTTTCTTTGGCATTACTCTTCTTTATTTACAACACATTTTTGAGCTTTCAAAGAAAGTAAACAAGGTTTTATTGCTTGTGATTCTACCATAACATTCACACATGGTGCTTGCTAACCTTACATATATTGCAATCTAAGATATCAACAAGCATTGACTAGAAATGTGCCTTTTGCCTTCATTCCAAGCCTTTTGTTACTAAAATGGGAGTTTTATACTGTCTTGTTCATGTATTGGTGAATAATATGTCTATAGTTTCCCTTTTAATGTAATATTCTTTTATCATGAATCAATATGTATGTAATATTCTTTTATCATGAATCAATAAATACATACTAAGTATGAAATCCTATGATCATGAAGCACACATATGGCATGTACAATTAATACTCAAATGGTATGGATAAATCATTTCAATCACTTGCTGATTATTGAATATTCACAAGAAAAGGGGACAAAGGGAAAGCCCAGCCCCAAGCAAAGAAAGGAAAAGCAAAGCCATATTGCCAATGCCAATACACTTTTGGTCTAGACAGAATTATTTAAGTAGAAAAATAAAAGTTAGCCCCCGCAATTCACATTTATATACTATAAAATTATCATCAGCATGAAAAAATTATTATTCTTTCTTATGATCTAAGAATGGAGAAAAAAAACTCCCATTTTTATTTTTATTTGTTTTTTGTCACACGTTTAGCTATGAGTGGGTAGATCTAAAGATGAGAGATGTGAAATCACCCAATTATAAACTCAAAAGCTAACTACAAAGCCATGAATATACACAAGAAAAATGAAAAAATAAATCATAAAACCCAATCCCCAAAATTCTCACACAATTCAATGGTGTGAAAATTAGTAACCTCCCATTAATTAGCCCCAATAACTTATCTTTCAATGTCCACAAATGAAAGAACTTTCCTTTCATGGTCCCAATACTCCTAAAATCCTATTAAAATCAATTGATTTATCACTAAATAAAGTATGTATCCTTAAAAAAGAATCTTGCTGCCCAATTTCAAGCTCTCTCTAACCAATCAAATTCAAACCCTCAATTAAATTACCAATGCTTCTATCTCCCCATTATTACATTTCCCAAATTATGTAAATTTTGAACTTCAGAAAATTTCATAATTTTCAAATTAGTGGCGATTTTTAAGGAAGTCAATTGTAAATCCCACTTGTTTGACTGTTCTTGATCTCAAATTTAATACCTTTCTCTCTCTGTGTGCGCCCCCCATATTCCAATCTTAGCTCCTCCTCCTCCATTTGCTAAACAGAACCAACCAAAAGCTGTTAGCTTTGGCTCTTACGTTTCCTAACCAAAGAAAGAAGAATAAACCCAAAACAGAAACAAACTATCACCAATCCATCTCTCCAAGAAAACAGAAAAGAAAAAAAAATTTTCGTTTTTTCTCCGCCTCTCAGCATGAAATAACACTTGAAATCGAATAAACTGCCCTAACCATCTTTCGTTATTATCTTCTTCTTCTTCTTCAACACCAACCTCCATTTAAGCGCTAACCCTAACCTCTCAAATCAAGAGAAAATTATCCATTGAAGCCAAGAAATTTACCACCTACATTTTCAACCAAGGAATGTCCCAGATGAAGCAAATGTCGCATCATGAGCACATCCCATCAACGCCAGGGAAGTTCAAGTTGGAAAAATCTTCATACCCATACCGGGTCAGATGGCATTCTTCTTTAACTAAGCTCACATTTTGGTCTTTTTTCTTTATTGGCTTGATTTTTCTCTTCTTTTATCGAGTCCCATCTTCTTCATCTCCCAATCCTTTACCTTCCGATCTATCTCGCCGCTCTCTCCGTTCATCTTGGGGCGGCGTCGATTGGGAGAAACGGGTTCGGTCCTCCGCTAGAATCCGCTCAAGAAATGCGTTCTCAGTATTGGTCACAGGCGCAGCTGGGTTTGTTGGGACCCACGTCTCTGCGGCTCTAAAACGCCGTGGTGATGGCGTTTTGGGTCTCGACAATTTCAACGACTACTATGATCCATCCTTGAAACGAGCTCGCCAAAAGCTTCTTGAACGCAGCGGGATTTATATTGTAGAGGGGGATATAAACGATGTCGCTTTGTTGAAGAAGCTCTTTGAGATTGTGCCATTTACGCATGTTATGCATTTGGCTGCTCAGGCTGGTGTTAGGTATGCAATGGAAAATCCTGGCTCTTACGTTCACAGTAATATTGCTGGTTTTGTTAGTTTATTAGAAGTTTGTAAAGATGAAAATCCACAGCCTGCAATTGTATGGGCTTCGTCTAGTTCTGTCTATGGCCTTAATACTGAAGTACCCTTCTCTGAAAAAGATAGAACTGACCAACCTGCTAGTTTGTATGCTGCAACTAAAAAGGCCGGAGAGGAAATTGCACATACATATAATCATATTTACGGTCTTTCCCTTACTGGGTTGCGATTTTTCACTGTTTATGGTCCTTGGGGAAGACCGGATATGGCTTACTTCTTTTTCACTAGGGATATTTTGAAAGGCAAGAGGATACCCATTTTTGAAGCTGCCAACCATGGGACTGTTGCTAGAGATTTTACTTACATTGATGATATTGTAAAGGGTTGCTTAGGTGCTTTAGATACCGCGGAGAAGAGTACTGGAAGTGGTGGGAAGAAGAAGGGACCCGCACAATTGAGGGTTTTTAATTTGGGAAATACGTCCCCTGTTCCTGTTACTGAGCTTGTCAATATCTTGGAAAGGCTTTTGAAGACTAAGGCAAAAAAGAATATCATGAAGTTGCCTAGGAATGGTGATGTTCAGTTTACACATGCTAATATCAGTTTGGCACAGAGTGAATTTGGGTATAAGCCCACAACAGATCTGCAGACAGGGTTGAAGAAATTTGTGAGATGGTACCTCAGCTACTATCATGTAGGAGGGAAGAAGGCTGATGCACGATAGGTTTGATTCTTTTGATTCAATGATCGGGTACTTGAACAAATTTTTTGTTCATTATGATTCTTGTGATTGTTTTTCAATTACCATTTCTTCTTATGGTTGTTCATTGCACAATGATTTTCTGTCGGTATAATGTTTAATTGATGCTCTCTATAAGAAGGGATACCACTTCCTATGAAGTTTTTGTGGTCGATGGATATTGTTCAATGAGCATTCCTTGAGCTGTGTTGAATGGAAAACAGAACCTTCATTTTCATTAATTTCTATTTTTCAAATGTGTAATTGCTGGAGTTTCAGCACTGTA
Organism: Excoecaria agallocha; assembly: GCA_037975025.1. Taxonomy (NCBI): domain Eukaryota; kingdom Viridiplantae; phylum Streptophyta; class Magnoliopsida; order Malpighiales; family Euphorbiaceae; genus Excoecaria; species Excoecaria agallocha. The sequence goes on along the minus strand of CM075806.1, from coordinate 67,638,628 downwards.
GAATTCTTGAATGGTAGCGAAAATGCTGATTATTGGAAAATTATCATTCCTATGCAATTTGAATAAAAATGTACGAGGGATTTGGCATCAATTTTATGCATCTACTCTCAAATGGGCATTGTCTTTCTTACATTTTTTTTTTCTTTAAGAAAATAAAGGCTTGTTCTGTTATAGACATACACACTATATTTTGTTGCATTGCTTCTTTTTTGTTTTTACCTACTTTGGTGCAAAGATCTTACATTCTCTATGTGCCTTGTGCCATCAAAGCTTGATTCAAAATTCAGTAGCATCTTTATTTTTGGCAATGCAAGTGTGACCAAATTGTTATATTTCAATTCCATTTTAAATGTGCCAAATGATTTCCATCTTTTTAAGGTTTATATTTGTTTTGATGTATTCAAACTATGATATTATGTCAAGCTTAATCCGTAAAATGATGCTTTGAGTGGTGTAACTAGTTTGATGTTGTTTGTACCAACATTTTGCTGTCCTCAGTTGTGGCTTTCCGATGGAGGAACTCAAAAAATTTTGGCTGTTCTTTGCATGCCTGCCTCTGTAGACTTGGCTTCTTTTAATATATTATTATATCATATGATTTTTATACTTGGACTTGATAATTTCCGCCAAAGAATTCTGGTTTAAGGGATAGCAGCGCATGTTCTATCTGTGGAGTGCTGCAATCTGGTTTTCCCTTGTGTTAGATTTTGGCTCATCAGAAACAAATGAGGTTGCATTAGTTTGCTTCACTGTCACATTTAAATATGTAATGTTTTCACTTAACACATGTTTCTTAATCTCATCTTTCAATTTATAGGCCTCTAGTAAAATAATTATGTGCTTATTACTGAGATTGGATAGAGAAATAAACGTTATTCTTTCCTTCCATTTCTTCTCTACTGCATGAGGTGTCTGGCTTCTGACTTGTCTTTGTTTATCGAGAAGAGGGATGTTTTGGTGGGTTTTTGTTTTCAAATTGGACACGAAAAGAATCATGAGTCCAATCTGACCCTCAACTAACAATCATGACTTTGATTTTTGAATATTAATACATGTTATAAAATTTGCAAAAATGGAAAAATAATTTAACATGTTTTATCATAATTTTATTAAGTTGTGCATCTGAGGGGTGCATGAATGATGAATGGGTAGAAGCAACGAGCATCCTCAAAAGAAATAGTAGGTCCCGTGACATGGTGGATCTGACAAGCTCTTTAAATCGCCAGTTTTGATTCATTGGACATTGCCAAAAAAGCAAAAAACACAGCTTCTCCAATTGTCAGATGCATGTTATGACTCCTCTCTCTCGTGATTCCTACTCAGGTTTTTCATGGATATAACCGCAGCCCCCATCCCCAACCAAAAAGAATACGTCAAATTAAAAGCTCGGATAACCAGACTCTAAGAATTTAAAGAAAAAAGATAAATTCTACGGAGAAGAATAAAATTAATAGAAAATGCATGAGCAAATGGGATGAGATAGTTGTAAAACAATTGTGTTTACCAAAACAAATAATAAATTACAAGATCTTACCAACTCCACCCGAGCTTCTCTGTTCAATTTCCCACTTGCAGTGGTGAAATTTTACCAAGGCTAAGATAAGGGCTTTCTTTGCTGATGAGCACCACTTGATGCAGCAAAGGTTTTCCTTGCATTTCCTTCCAAGGAAAGCAGTATTTTTCTCAACTAACATATGAAGCAGATTTGCTTAAGCTAAACCAGTATAATATTTCAAAAATCATATTTGGTTCTCCCACTCATCAAAATAAGGCACAGCATATCAGAAATGTCAGAAGTAGAGCTGAAATAATTCCAAGACTCGAGCATTAGACGTTTCCTTGACCCCTTAAAATGGACCACCTGCTTAGAGGAGATAAAACCAAGCAGCAAAATGAAAACTCATGCTTTGATAAATTTAAAGAATTTAAAGCACACCGATAGATCAAACTGTACTTTGGAAGCATCTAAATAGTATTTAACAGACCTTGACATCCAGGGGCATTCCTCGAAATTGACCTGCTCCCTCAGGTGGTGTCCAATTATATGTAGCACATGGTAGAAAGAGCACTGATGTGCCACCGATTTCTTCCATAAAAGCCTGTGCTCGGCTAAATCTTCGTGAATCAAAACCGGGATGTGATTTTATGACCCAGGCAAGAGCTAACTGATCTCCAAGCATTCGAGAAGCATTCAAGTACTTTGAAGAGTAAACCTCCAGCACATCTTGAAGGAAAACCTTTGCCCTGCAGCCAATTAAATGCATCAGAAATTGAATGTTATAGTCACCAAGAAAAGAAAAAATAAAAAAAAGCAATAGCATGGAAGGAATGACCCTTTTAAGTTCAATACTAGAAGAAGATAATGCAAGAACCCACCAAAAAAATACTATATGTGAATCCCTGTCTCACCAACCCATATTATTGAATAAGATCAAGGTCAAAATCTCAGAAAGTCTTGCACACCAAAGAACAGGAAATAATTCGAACTCTTTTTGTTAACCTTTTAATCACAAATTGGCATTGAGCACTGGAATACACAAATCATGTACCTTAAAATTGCCTCAGAAGTCCCCCTTATGGCCACAAATCCTGAATTTAAAGGTTGGCCCTTGTTGTTCCGGAAGGTAAGGGCCAGATGAAAATTTGGGTATTCGTGAAAAATGTGCCCTAGGTCGTCAACCACCGCTATATCAGAATCAGTGAAGATGTAATGACTAATGTTCTCTGGGTTTCGTGAGAGCTCCTTCAGCCTTTTGTCTAAAAAAGACTGTATAAACAATGCAGAAATTGAAGAGCAGTAGTTAATAGATGACAGGCATGCAAATCTTAATATTATTTGAGTGGTATTAGTACTAGGTCACCAATATAAAACAACACGGTAATTTTAGGGTAGGAAATAACATAGATGGAACTCATCCTGGGACTGTTGGCTTATCTGATGGGAAAGGCAAGACAGCATGAAATCTTGGGCAGGACAGAAACAAAAAGGAACAAGGTTCATCAAATGTGCCATTATAAACAGAACAACTCGTCAGAAACTTTCTACCTATTATTCAGTGGGATGTGCTCTTACAATGTAAGATCTGATTCTTTGAAGCATCAACTTCTCTCGAGAATATTCACCCTGAAGCGGATACAGGGTGACTTTATTTCTATGCAGTGACAGATCAGATGCTGGATCGGTTAAAATGATAACATTGCTCCGAGGCATTGTCACCTGAAAATTTTACACCCGGGATAAGAATCGCAATAACTGTAGCACATGAAATTGCAAAGCAATAAAAAATAGCAATGAGGACCTATCACATAGAACTCAACAACAGGTGGAATTCGATAGACAAGAGTACCTGAATGAAATTAATAAAGACATTCAAAATGGCCATTGACCTCTCTGTCTTACTGTACATAACATTTCCAACGTTAACCAAATGTGATGCACTATCACTACGAGCATCCAGTGAAGTGTTGTAAATTGTAAAGACAGTGACAAAGGCAATAGTCTCTCCAACATTGGAGGAAGGGTAAGAGGTTAGCAAACCAGTCCTGTTGAGAGCTTTGGTACCTGGGAAGCATTGAAAGCATCTATTAGATATAAGAAACTCAGATGCAGTAAAACGTACTAAATACTAGTAAAGATATCAACATTATGAATCAAGAGCTTAATTGGAAGCATGACAAATAATAAGAAAATGAAAAGAAACCTTGGCATTGCAGCCGATTAGGCAAGCCTTGCCCAGCAGCAGGACCAAGAATCAGATGATCAAACTTTCTATTTCGTTTCTTTAGGGGAGCTTCTCTAACTGAGTTGGTATGCAATTCCAGAACTGGAGAGAATGTAATGCAGCAACAATTTACTTCAAGTACTCAACTAAGTAAAACATAACAATAATGCGATCAATTAATAAGAACTAGCGAGAGGACAATCACCATAGAAGAGATGAAATATAATCAGCATCAGAGAGAAACAAAGGAGAAAACGACGCCATCCGATCCATGATCTCATGCCTAGTGAATCTTTCCAGCGATATGACGTCTCAGTGACCATACCCAACGCATAAAAAAATAAGCTTTTAACGTTCCTGCACTGCTAATTAGAATCCCGTTCTGCCCTGGTTTAGCAAAAGGAAAAAAGAAAAACACCAGGTAATATTAGTCAAATCACAAACACCATAAGAACTGCGTCCAAATTACTGCTAATTCCCCCAATTCTATTAAAAACAAATGAAAAAAATTGCACAAGTCGAGAACTAATGAAATGTAAAAAACCTAACTTTGAGATCAACAGCAAAATTGAGCTAGTTGAATCAGAAGAAAACAAAAGGAGGTTAAGAGAGAGATAGCATACAAAGAAAACACACATAAACATGCGAACGATCAAGACAGAGTGGGAAAGTAAGTACCGGCATGGGGGGTGGTGGCGGCCTGACTGACAAATGAGATCATATGACGGTTGTTTGAAGATGTCTATTCAATACGGACGGTGATACGACCTGTCGTTTATATTCGACCATCCTTTTTTTTTTCCAGCCGAAAGGTTTTCACAATAACGACCTGCCGTTTATGTATTCTACCGCTGGTTTGAAGCAAAAGGTCTGCCCCTTATTCTTAAATTAATAATTTTCAAACTGACATTTACACAATTTTAAGTGATTAGTCCTCCTTCCGTAAAATGTTAGTTTTATTTGTATAGTATAATAGCAAGGCACTTGTTCCTGTTAGGTATAGCATAGCTTTACCAACATGATATGCTATGCTTATTTTATATTACTTTATTAATATGATTAAGCTAAATTTACACACAGAATAAATTAAAATTAAAATTAAAAAAGGCTGGTAATTAATAAAGGACAGTTGGACACTACTTATTTCAGGCTGGTAATTAGTAAATGGACAATTGCTTATTTCATTGACAACACTCTTATGCTGAGTGTGTTCTACATCAATTGTCAAAAGTTTTATCAGTAGTCCTTTGAGGTCAGATTGAATGGTTTTTTTTTTTTTGTTCCCTAGTCCTTTAAATTTTATTTTCTTTCAAATTATGATAGCAATTTTTCACTAAAATATATGCTTCCTGGAAAAATCCATCAATGCTGCCTCCATTTTAATTGAAACATATCCGAGGAAACGGACTTTTGCCTTTTGGTGTCAACCTGTTTGATATCTTTACCAATAGAAACACACGTTATTCAATTCCTGTGGGGAAGAATGAAATTTCGAAATACTTGATTTTGACTGTCAAAACTGCCGTTACAATTTCATCGATATATCAAAATTGTAAGCACGTCAAGACGTAAATTAGAATATATCACCAGTGCAATTGAACATTTCATGGATGTGAAAGAAAAATTCAAAATAATAGCCACAATTATGTTTGGAATGGTACAGGTCGTCTATCTGGCCATGACTCGATCTTTTCGAAGAACTTTACAGGCACAACACCATCAAAACCCTCAGTCAAGATCACCCTATTGTCTGTTATGTAAAGTTTCATTCCCTCTGAAGTCAACAGAACATAAAAAGTTAAAAGGGAAAACGCATCAGTATTGTCATTCACAACCACTGATTAGCAACCGAATGACATAGATGTTCAAATTGTACGCAGCTTATTATGGACTTGAGATGAAAATTTAGAATATTTTACCTTCTAAAGCTTTTTTGACATCAAGATAAATCAAAACATTAACATCCCGCCTCATACCTGAAAGGAAATAGATCAAGTAAATCACCAGAAACGATCTGCAACATCCAGTGATATAATAAATCTAAATCAATTGAATATCCTGGTTAATGTGAACAACTGAATTTTGTCTTGACAAAATTTAACATGCAACATTAAACTACATCCTGTGGCCATGAAAGTATCCCTTCTCTTCAATGAGATCTTTGGACCCAAGCTATTACACATGCAATACCACAATGATTCATTAAATTTTCTAAGCTGAATACTAGAAAGTCAAGAAATGGCTAGTAAGCATGACAAACAATAAGCTACAATCTCCCAATTATTCATAAATGTTGAAAGAACAATACATGCAGAGGCTGATTTAATATCTTACCACTAATCACTTCACCATCAGTTGGCAAGCCACATGAGAAGTGAACATGCAATCTTTGCATTCGCTTTAAACCTGACTTCAATATGGACTCAATATTTCTCTTATAGGTTCCATGTACGCACACTACAAACACGGGATAAAAAGAGCAGTGAGTGTACAATAGCCAAACTAAGCAAATAAAAATAGGAAATACAATACATTCTTTCAGAAGACGAGGATATTGCCCGAAATTTGATTTTACCTGGAACTTCCCTAGCTGAAAGGATTGGCTTTAACAAACTCTCAGATTCAATTGTCTGCACGCATGAACAAATCCATATAACCAGATGAACAATTAAACAGTAGCAATGAAATTCAATTCACTCTCTCCCCCAAGTAGGGGCGTACACAAATTTGGATCTTCCTGTATCGAACCAAAATATCGGAAAAAAAAATCCAAAGCCGAATTATACCATTGACTTTTTAACTAGAACCGAACCGAACTTTACCATTGACTTTATTTGGAACGAATCTGAATATTTTATTTAGAACCGGATTAAAAATTGTATTGAACTGTACCGAACTATTCTGAAACCGAATTGTACCGAAATAACCGATATTTATTAATTATTATATATAATACTAATAATTAATATATAAATATTATTTATAATTTCTATTTTATAAGTACTATATAAATTTAACTTTATAATTATTTGTATTATATATTTTAATACACAAAATTAAAATAATAATTAGTTAATAAATTAAATTAAATATTTTAATTATTAATAAAATTTAATTATTATAATAATTATTGTATCTATATATTTTTTATTTAATTTACCTTTAATTTTATTCAATTACTACTTAATTTTTCTTTGTATACAAATATTTATATAGATATGTGAGCTATTCAATTTATCACATAAATACTTTATAAATTAATTTCATTTATTTTTAATGTCACTCAACTAGCAGTTATCTATTTTTGATACAATAACTATATGAGTATATAAATTAAAAATAAAATTGTATACAGTTATTATTTATAATGAAATTTTATCAATTAATATAAATATATGAATATATAGTTATCTTTCCAATAATTTCATTTACTTTTAACATCATTCAACTATTACTCATCTATTTTTTGCACAATAGCTATATGACTAATCGAGTATATAAATTAATATTGTAATTATGTTCAATTATTATATATAATGACATTTATCAATTCATATAGTTATATAAGTATATAATAATCATACTAATTGATAATGTCCTAAAATATAAAAGCTAAAGGCCCAAGGGTTGCAAAAGAGCCCAATCGACTTGTTATTCCAGTCTCTCACAAATGATAATTTATTAATTCCGATCAACGATTCATCCTGACCAATGTATCAATTCCAATCTCTCGCAACTGATGATTTATTAAATTCCGATCAACGACTCATTCCGACCGACTTGTTTTTCCTACTACGTCCAAATCTAAAAATTTACTATCACTTGTCATGGCACAATCAACCAACTAACACGGTCACAACATCGTAACTTCGATTTTCTATCGAACTAATCAATGGAGGACAAATGATAATGTCCTAAAATAAAAAAGCTAAAGGCCTAAGGGTTCCAAATGAACCCAAGATTAAGGTCCATGAAAGTCCCATCAGCTAAAGGGACAAACATGGGAATCGAGGTCGTCCAATCGGACTTGACCTCTCTCTGACAAACATAAGTCATCTGACACACGCCATTATCTAATCGCCATCACTTATAAGGATAGACCATATCTGCCGCAGAATAGAACAACTATTTGACGCACTACTCAAAATTTTCCTAACTCTATAAATAGCAAGTTCTTTTCTAAGAAAGACACACCTTCTCTCTCTAAATAATATAAATTCTCTTTTTAAAAAACTTTATTGCCCTTTGTTAACTTAAGCATCGGAATATTTATACGTGGATCAACTAGATTAGCACCCTTTTGCAAGTCTATCCATGCCATTCCGATTGGGATCGGTCTCCTTCTCAGCCATCAATCCTCTCATCCATTTCAATGTGGAGATATTCCGTCTTTATAAAATTTTGTGATTTATCACTAATTAATTTAATTTATTTTTAGTATTAATCAACTAATATTCATCTATTTTTGCCACAATACCTATATGAGTATGCGAATTAATAATGTAATTATATATAATTATTATATATACCAAAATTTTAACCAATTGATGTAATCATAGGAGTATATAAACATTTTACCAATTATTTTTATTTACTTTTTATACCAAGATGAATGTCATTCTTTTTATAGCTGTGGTTTTGGATTCTAAATTCAAAATGAAATTTCTAATTTCAAAGTACACAGCTTTTTATGATAAGCTTGAATCGAAAAAATTAGTTTCTAAAATGTCAGTTGCTTTGAATGGATTGATAGAAGAATATAAAAAAAAGGAAGAAGTTGATGCTAATAAAATTATAGATCCACCATTAAATTCTGATGAAATTGATGATGATTTTGATGCGTGATTTTTGGAAATTCAGGATAAAGAGCAAGTTATGTCTGAAGAAAATTTGGATACTTATTTGACTGATAAATTAGTAAAAAATTCTTCTGATTTTAATATTTTAAATTAGTGAAAGATAAATGAGCCAAATTATCCAATTTTGGCTAACGTTGCTAGAGATGTCTTGACTGTTTAGTACTCAACTATAATTTCTGAATCAGTTTTTAGCACTAAAAGAAAGAGTTTAGACAAATTTAAAAGTTCTTCAACTCCAATTATAGTCAATGTTCTTATTTGTTGCCAAAACTGGTTAAGATCGGCACACTTTAGGCTTTAGAGGCATCAACCAAAGAATTTGAAAAGTTAGAATCAAGTAATTATTATATTTGCGTGAATTTTTAAATTTTTTATTTAATATTTATATTTTTTGTAATTTAATTATTTAAAATATGTGTTATTTTTTTTAGATATTATTCAAAATTCTAAAATCAGTGTCAGTATAATATAAAGGAAGATTGTTGAATATTAATTTTTAATTAATATACTTTGACTTAAACGTTATTTATACTTATTGAGATATTTTAATTGTATTTGTATTTATTATTTGTGAATTTATTTTGCAAAATTTTAAAAATATTGAATCATCCGAAATACCAGATTGTATTGTTTGTATTGTTTTATAGCAAAAGAACCGAAAAACCGTATCAAACTGTCCCAAATTTTCAAAACAGTTATAATACTTAATTTTTAAAATATCCGAAATTTCAAGACAATACGAAAACTTATAAATCTCCAAATTGTACCGTACCGTGTACACCCCTACTCCCAAGTGTAGAGAACGGGAGAGAAGGATCCATCCACCTTTTTACTACACAGTTCAAGTCCCGCTAGCATTAGAAAAACACCCAACATGGACCACACTAATGCTTAAAACCCAACATGTTTTTTCCTTTTCCTTTTATTTTTTGAAGAACTTCAAAAGTAAGCATGAGCAAAAATGACACAATCAAATTCCACTAATATCAAGCTAAAGCTTGACAAACAATCTATAACTAGTTCTGCAATCCTACCAGTGATCCAAGCAAGAGAAAGAGAGGAAGCAAATCAATCAAATTCGTATAGTGAACGCACATATTATGAATATCCAACCAAAACTAATTTCAAGTAGCTCATCCCTTGGAATATCCTTCAAAATGCTCCAGCAAACAATAGGGTATTTCTCATTTTACAATAGCAAGAATCATCACCTTCATTGTGTGGCCTTGGTTTGCACATATCAGCAGCTCCCCATTTTCTTCCAAAAGGCTGAAGCGCTGCTTATTATCCTTTCTAACAGCCTGGAAGTATAAAAGAGGAAAAAAAGGCTAAACTTTGTTCTAGGGGAGGGTTGCAGAAGCAAGACAAAACCCAATCAAAATGAAATTTCATTATATTGAATTGTGAGGAATAACCAAATATTAATGATTGAAAAGACAAAGCCTAGAAGAAGCTAAGACAGTAAAATGCAAAAATATGGGAACAGACAGGCACAAGACTAATGAAATTGTTATATAGGCCTGAAATTAGATTTAAGATATCATGGAAAACTTCTCTATCACCTTTTCAACAATTTGTAGATAAGAATTAGGCGTATTTGAACTAAAGTAGTGATAACATGTGCACTTTTTTCTCTATTAGAACTCTTACTAGTACGTAGATAACTAGCACACATCAATATTTGAAGGTAAAAGTCCAAGTCATTGAAGAGATTGTACACTTTTTAAGCAAGTCATAATAGGACTGGGAACTCTAAGATTGTCCTTTTGGAATCTGCATATGAAGAAATAACTTATTTGAACCAAATAAGCTGCATATGAAGAAATACTAGACAACACAAAATAAAACTTTCAAGGATCCAAGATGAAATTATCCATTATTAGATCTCTCTGAATTATATCAAGTTCAAGATACATCACAAAGACTTTTCCACAGAGGTTATAGTTAGAGAGAGAGAGAGAGAGGGGGGGGTGGAAGATAAGCAGTCACTGAACCAACCTCTTTAATGTCATCAACCGTGTGTGATCTTAATGGAATATTGGCAAATGTTTTCACATTCAACTTTAATAAATCTTGAACTTTGACATATCCATCACTTCGCACATTCAAATTCAACTCAGAAGCCATATGACGCAAAATACGTGTCCTGAAATTGTGAAAGATAACATACGCTAATCAAATTGTCCATAACAACGGAATTACATGCAAAAACCAATGTATGTTACATTACATATCCTTAGGCTTTAGTGCGAAAGGATAATATATATATATTCCTTGTACCATAATTTAGATCAACATTTAGCCTACCTATCATGGTAGACGCCAATGGGATTGAGACCGTTCTCAATATGAACAAAGATAACCACAGAAACGAGAAGAGTAATTTCAAAAGCTCATATTTTCCCTACAGAAGCTAGCAATGCATGGTACTCTAGATAACTCGATAAGCCAAGGAAAGGAAACTCAGGTCCATTTTAGCTGCTAGAAAAAGGGAGTGAAAACATAGCAGCGAATGAAACGGGTATATGTATATGCATTCATACAAACAATAAAGAGGTCTCTTGCCCAATCATGTGATTACGTAAAATTAAAATCCGAGCTTACAAGAGTCTTCCAAGAGCATCAATTTTATCCTTGCCACCTCCGCCTCGACCACTGCCGCCGCCACGGCCTCCTGATCTTTCTCTATCGTTGCTAATCTCGAGAACTCTTCCACTGCCGCAGAAAAAAATTATTAAACAAAATAAAATCAAAATAAATATAGTACTAATTTGCTCTGAATACCTTATTAAGAAGAAACCCAAAAAGAAAGGAAAAAAAAAAAAAGAAGGGGGGGTAGAGGAAATTAAAGCACCTTCTACTAGAATGAGCAAAAGAAGAGAAAGAGGAGGAGCTCATGAGCTTGGCCCTGTCTATAAAACGAATTGCAGGAGAATTTGTGAACAATGACAGAGAGAACGCCTTAGGTGCGAGATAGGCGCTGAAGCAGGAGCTTAAAAGTCGAGTTCTGCAGCAGATAAAACTAGCCCGCATGAGGAGAAATGGCGAAAGATCGTTCTGCTCGAATCGCGACGCGATGGCGTAAGGAGGTGTAGCGGTTGGATTGGCAGACCTCGGAAACAAAAGGATCGAGGGGTGAACAGACTGGCCCAAATCCAAAATTCCGCCCCAAAAAATTACCCAAATCCAGCTCAACCCAAAAAAATACCTATTAGACCAACTAAAAATTGCCCATCTTAGCATTAACCCGTTTGGGTCTGTACCATGCGCCTTCCAAATTCATTCCAACCAGCCCATTCCAATTTCCTCCCAAAATCACGATTTGTCACAAAACAGCGTTCTCTCTCTCCATCCACTTATCCGGCCTCCAGCTTGCTCCTGTTCATCGTCCTGTCGGCTCCAGCCTCTACACTCTCTCTTGTTCCTCAATTTTTCTTTGCTTGCTCTCTTCTTCTCCACATCTACATCTGATTAACAAAAACAATAGGAAACGAGAAAATTAGAACCCAAAAGCATAAATATACATATGCACGCAGAAGAAGAGATTTCAAATTACGGTTTTCCGTTACCGTAAGTGAAAGCCCGGACAGGGCCAGTTCGGCGAGCGTTATAGTCTTTGAAGATCTCTTCTACAGTGCGAGGACTTGAAGAGATTGAAGCCATTTAAATGCATAAATATGTATATAATTTGAATCGGATCGGAGAAATTTTACTTGGGTTTTGAAATTGGTGAAGCTTTCGAAATGAAAATAGTCAATTGACACCAAAAAGATAAAAACTTGAGCTTCGAGAAAGATAAGAAGACAAGGAAAATGAAAGAAGAGAAGAAGGAGGAGGAGGAGGAGCTTTGTGTTGTGTCAGTTCGGCGTCAGGAGAGAAGCTTTGTTGGTGAGAGAAGAGCTTTTATGGGCTTAATATTGGGCTTTAATTTGGGCCTTTTGCAGTCTACAATAACGTTTTTTTTATAATTCAAATCAAGCTCAAGAAGTTTATTTGATTGGTTATAGACAGAAAGTCTTGAATAAATGGGAATGTGGCATAGATAACTGATATCATATTAAAGCTGCTGAATTTTAATTTGAATTTATGAGTTTCATCTATGTGATTATTCAGCGTGTCAAACATTAAACTATCTAAAGCATGCTTGCAATCTCTTCCTTAATCTTTTCAGCACATTAAAATTAGATAATTAAAATTTTCAAAATAATTGAATGGTAGTTCCAGGATTAGATGCAAGCAGAGATGAATATATCAAATCAAAATATGGACTTACCATCAGTTGAAGGTAGATATAGTAAAATTGATCCAAATCCAAAATTTCACAAAAAAAAAAAAAACCAAACTCAATTCAAGCCAAACAAATATTCATATAACCAATTCAAAACTGATTTATTTTATTTTTCAATTCAATTCAATATCCACTGAGTCAATTCAAAACTAATTCATTTTATTTTCCAACCCATTGAATCTATATCCAATATTTTTTTAAAATTTTCATTAATCAAAATATCCAATAGGTTTTTTTTTTTTTCTGTGTGACTCTTTGTGTGTGTGTTTATATATAATAATTGGATTCATTCATTAATTAATAAAAAGAATTTTCATTTGACCTTTTTTTCTGGAAATTAGACCTCTCTTCAGCTGGATGAACCAATTTAATAGAGAACAAAATCAAAGTGTCATATATATATATATAAACAAAATGATCAAACACATGCTCGAAAATTCAGAGCCAGCACATAATCAAGATTATCGAAACACGTTTTAATGTAGTAGCGAGGAAAGTACAGGGTAGCTAGGTAGTGTCAATTTGATATGGCTTGTTGCTCCAAGTAAATATAATCACATGCTTATTAATAGTATTTGAAATTGTTGCTCCAAGTAAATCACCAATTGTCTTTGTAAAAAAAATGCGGCTATTTCAAATCTCAATATTGTATTAATATTAAACAATTAACAATTGATTATTATTATTATTATTATTATTATTATTATTATTATTATTATTAGTTGTTCTTATAATTCAACATTATGATGTTTTTTCGGGATTGGTATGCTTTATTTAAATATTATTATACTGCAATACCGAACAATATACATCTCATGATTTCATAATTGGTGACTGACTATAAATTGTGACTTTTCCTTGATTGGAATTTGGCACCATAAATAAACGTGAAAAAAAAAACTATATTCTAATCTAATTCGGCTCTCAAAGTTTTTCTCAAAAAGCAGTATATTTTGAGCTAGTATTATATTTTTATAGTTAATTGATTTGAGATAGTTAATGATAAATTCATTTATTTCTCCTCGAATATGTATTAATTAAAATTATAAAATTCAACTCTGTATTAGTAGAAATTATTTTTATATTCACATAACTTAACTTGCAAATTTTGGGAGGTAAATAAATTAAAATAGCTAGCAATTTCACTTTATATTGGTCTAACTTAAATTAAATTAGGAAATACGTAGCTATTAGATTTGTAACAAATTTAAAATGTTAATCCAAAGGAAAAAAAATCATGACCTAAATATGTTAATGTATTGAAAATAAGTAAAATATTTTATCTTAATTAAAACTTATACGGCCTCATTTTTATTTTTTAATGATTTATTTTTTACTTTGTAAAGATTAAATTGATTTCAAATTATAGGAATTTAATTGAGCACTGAAACAAATTCAAAAGGACTATATGACTTTACAATTATAAATGCTCAATAAATTATTTTTATAGTTTATGTTTTCAAATGAATTACAATTATAAATGCTCATTATTAACACGCATACTTAGCCTATAAATGGCATGTTGGACATGTAGCATATATGATTATGAAAATTAAAATATTTTATTTCAATATTGGGTTATATTTTTTAGTGCTATGATATCCAAATAATTTAGCAACATTTTAGGTTCCAAAACGAGTTTAATAAAAATTTCAACTGATTAATTAAAGAAAATACATTTTTATATGCATGTAGTGTTGTTTTGGTCGGGCATAATAATTTGATCAGTGAAATATCTAAATTTCAAATGGTATTTTGTGTATTTTAGGTTTCACAAATTTGCTATATGCACACATAATTAACAGTGTTTTTGGATTTTATGTTGGTTAGAAAAGGGTAAAATTGAAGAAAATATGTAATTATGACTTTAGTTTAATGAAATTTAATTTATAAATACAGTTAATTGTGGCTGCCTTTGTTTTTATTATTTTTTCCTTTTGGCACTAAGCAAAATGTGAAAACTAAAGACAGTAGCATATTCCTCTGGGAAAGTATTCTAAACTCAAATATGGTGAGATTAATCACAAATTAAATAATTCTTCCCTACAACAACCCGATTAATATATATATGGATCGAACAAATGATCCATAAAAAAATTTAAAGAAGAAAAAAAAAACTGAATGACTCTTAGAGTTAGAAACTAAACCGAACCGAAACCCGATTAACTTTCATATCCATAACCGAACCGACCATAACAATCCAATTAATTCCACCTGAATATGTCGGTTCGGATCGGGTTTGGCACATCCAATCCCAGTTCCAGCAAAAAGAATTTTGACTAATTGTATTAGAGTTGAAACATTTTAAATAATAAAATCAACAATTGCAATCAGAATATTTGGCTATAAGTAAAAGGTAATTATAACACAAATTCTCTTCATTAAAGCCCACACATATATATTAATTGTTTGCATCTTCAAAGACAACAATTGAAATCTTTATTTTTTTCCTTTCCTAGCAATTGAGATCTTTTATTTTATTTGCTAAATGATATTTATGTTGGATCGATGATCTTTGGAGTTTGGACTTCTTTTTCTTTTTTTTTTTTTAATTTTCAGATGCTTGGATACCAGGTAATTAAGTTACTAAGTTTTAGTCTTTTGATGATTGATTGTAATTACTAAGTTATATTATATGCGATAACAATATGATATTTATGCTTGATCTTGATTTGAAGTGTGTTTTCTTCTATCTAATTGTTTTTTTTTATTATTTATTTTTCTATGTATGTGCAGGATTTTGATACTAGAATAATACAAATTGGTAAGTTGGGCTGGTTTTACTATTGGAAAGCGTGTGAAGATGTTGGCTCTTTTTTCTTTAGGTTTGAACTTGAAAGTGTAATAATTGGAAGAATAAAGCGCACAGCCTTTCATTCCACACCACTTTCCTTCTCAAGTGAAAGCTTTTTCAGCTGACTCATTTTAAAATCAAATGGCCAAAAAGATCCCTTGAGAATATAATTCATGTATATTTATAATATTTTGGCCCACAGAACCCTAAATTTCAAACTGAAAACTTTTATCGTTAACCCTATCCATGAATTTCCTGCGACTTTATGCCTTGGCGGACAGTAAGGCATTGCCTTTTGTTTTCTTGATTGAAGTGGTAAAGCAAAAAAAAGGATGAATGGAAAGCGAAAAGTGAAGAAAGTGATGCACATTTTTCTAGCATTTTCTGACCCAATCTATGCAGTTAGATTTGTTATGCTCTGCTACATGTGCTTCAAAGTTTAAAATGCCCCTTGTCTCTCATTCTCTTTTCCTACACACCACACTCATCCACTCTTAATATAATATTTGATAGAATTAAAGATATATAATTTTTTTAATCGCATCCAAATTTACGCCAAATAAATTTGTACAAAAAATAATATTTTTTTAAATATTTAAAAACGCTACATGCCTACAATTCGAATTTAAAAGGTATGCTTGTAAAAATAATAATAAAAAAAATCTATGTGATAATTATGGTTTGTATAAAATAGTATATGTATTTCTTTGGATACAGGGCATAAAAGGATCTTTAATTATATACATATATATAAAGATTTTCCCAAACAATTAGAGTCAGGACTTCAATCATCACGGCCAGTCAATCTAGAGTTGTATATTCTATGGCAGGTAAGGGAATTTGTTGGATTATCATTTTCAGCTATATTGAAGTCTGTTCTCTTAAAGGGAATATATTAGTGATAATTATTATAGAAAAAAAAAAGGGTTAGTTTTGGGAAGAAATTTCAACATTTGTATAATGATGCAATTTCCTACCTATCTTTAATTACAATCAGATGATTATCATGGACAGCTGTTGGACCAATAAAAACATTAGACTATTGTGCACATAAAACGCTATCTCTTAACATTTAAAAATATTTATATTTCACACTTGAATTGTAAACCTTGTATTAAATTTTGGTATTAAAATTAAGGATTCATATCGAAAATAATCCTCAATGATGGTTTCAGAAATGCCAAGCAAGAAGCTTGGGTTGATTTTTCCAAGTTCACATGGAGCTCAAAAATGAATGCAGAGGACCATTAACCAAAAACGAGAGAGTTGAAGCTCTTCAGGAAAAGGGGGCCGCTCATCTATGAATCATTTATCTTTATGTCATGCAGAAACATGTACTATCTGTCTCTGTATGCAGTATAAGAGTGGGAAGTGTACTGCTGCTATTCTTTAAGCCAACCACACACCAACATATAAAATCTTAATTGAATCATGTCACATGTTTGAAATCCAGGACCATTTCAGGATCAAATTAGGATTTTCTGTCCATGCACACAACAATTCAAAATTGTAATTATTATATTTTTAATGGCAATTGCTTTGAGAATAACCAAAGCATATAATAATTCTATTTGGTTGACTGCATGTTTTGTTTAATGAGGAACAGAAAAACCACGATTAATTTTTTTTATTATAAGTATTTGTTAGACTGAATTGATACACCTAAAATGTGCTACGTTGGGTAATGATAAATATTTAAAAATGAAAGCATTTATCATAAATGGTTTGAAAATGGGAATATATAAACTATAATGCAATCCAGCACTGAACTGTTCTACCTAAGCAGCCTTCTCTTCAATATAAGTAGCTAAAATAAATAGATATTAGTTGAAATAATTTTTCAAATTATTTGAAAAAATAAAATACGTTTTTCAACGTTTGTCATAATTTTCTTTTTTGAAAATGACAATGTCCTGCCATATACTCTATATTCCATCCGTTTATAAAATTGAAGGCTCCTTGGCCTGGTAAGCACTTTCTTTATGATTTAAGTGACAGCACCTCACCGTACGAAAAAAAATTGCACCAGTGATACACCAAATTTTGCTAATAAGAATGATAAATGCTTAAAGTTTAATTCAGGGCCCACAATTTCAATGCAAATATGATTGTAAGCATTATTTATTACGTGTGGTTCAGTGCATTCAATATAAGTTTTTCTTCTTCCTATATATATATATAAGTTTTTCTAAGTGGAGAGCACGCTAAGGAAAAGAAATGGGCGTTCAGATTCTAATTGTGCCAAAATTAAAATCAATAGAATTGAAATTTCTCAGTATACTTAAAGATTGGTCAGTCCACGCAACCAGATGGGGCTGGAGGTAGGCAGTCTTGAAGTTGACCACCAAGACCCTCAAGGGCGTTTTTTTTTTTTTAATTTTGTCAAAAAATATATATATTTTAAATGGGATTGCATTATCTGATTGGATGGCATTATTCAAGAATAATTATAATTTATGGTTTATTTTTTGACAAAATTATAAACAGCGAACCAAATTTAAATCCATTAAGATGAATTATCAATCTGCTACTGGGCAGGGACCCAGATCAAGAAAATAGACATTTTATTTTCTCTATCTCCATCGCACACGCGATACATCCGACGGTCGTTAATCTTCTTACAGTGGGACCCATCTCCACTGTGATGCGTTTTTTTCTTAAGATCTGGGTAGCTGGGGCCCACAGATTCAAAATTTGTCTGTAAGAATATATATATATATGTACTTTTTTTTCAAAATATAGCATTGTGGAAAGACTTTTTGTATTTTGGAATTGCTTTTGAAGGTCGGTTATTTGCATGGTTATTAAACTCGGATTGACTCAATCGATCGAATTAATTGGACTGTAATTCGACAAGCAATATGAATTAATTCAACATAAAATTCGAAAATAATAAAAATTTGGTTTGGCTCGTAAAAGATCGGGTTGACTCGAAACTCTTCGACTTGGACCAGACTCGAATTCAATTGCGTTTTGGAAAAAATTATCCTAAAATAAATCTCTAAATTTATTCTTCTCTCTGCCTTCATCTCATTTCACGCCGCCCTCTCTGCCTTCAGTTCCTTTCACGACTTCGTCACTCTCTTCTCCGAGTTTCCTTGGCTGGCCGCTGATCAAAGCCTCGATTGTTGATCACCTTTCTTATTTTTCATTATGTGTAGCTTTTTTTTCTTCTTTCTCATTCTTTAATTAGTTTTCATTTGATTTTGGAATAAATTGGTCTCTGTTCTTGACCAATTCTTTATAATGTGATGGTGATATTAATTATTAATTCAAGAATGGTGGTTTAGGGCAGAGATTAGAAGATAGCTAATGAGAATTTAATTTCAGACCACGTCTTTCTCTCGTTTCTTTTTTTTTCTTTTTTAATTTTCGTGGCTTCCTTATGTATGTGACTAGCTAGTGAGAATCTAATTTCTTGTGTGAGCTTTTGTTAATGTTTGGTTGCTAAGAAACTATTTGAAAATGTGGGAATCGGAAAATTATGGTTTTGAAGAATTGCTCTTTATTTCTCTGTTTCTTCTGCTATCAAAGAGAACTTGACATTTGTTTTAACTTTTTAAGTCTAATGCTGATTCAAAAGTATACCATGCATCAGTAGAGTTCTTTACCTTATTTACTGTTTTTTCATTTTATGCCAGTGGAGGCCCTTTATTGGATTCTAAGGAAAATCTAATTGGGATCAACATGATAATTTTTACTCAGACAGGTAACCTTGGTGGTTATTCTTCTTTGTATTGTTTGTATAGCATCCTCCAAACAATCTTGTTAATTTTGCAAATTGAGTTACTCAATATTAGTTGACGCATTGCCTTTGTTCAATCCTCTGAGATTCTTTTGAAGGGATTGAAAAAATTAAGTGGTATTGCTTTAACAACAATTCTGTAGGAGTCTTAATTTTTTTCCTTTTCGTTTCTTCTGTTTTTTCTTTTTGTAGGGACATCAACTGGGATAGGATTTGCCATCCCGTCCTCAACAGTGCTGAAGATTGTACCTCAGTTAATTCAATTTGGTAAAGTAAGTTTACAACCTGAAATATCTAATATTTCAAGTATTGGCATGAGCTTTTTATTTCTCTGATTGTGAAATTCATGAATTGGGTTATTGAATAATTGAATTTGGCAAATAGGTGAAGTGCTATAAGAGAAAAGTTTGCTTGCTTAGCTATGGGGGATCGATTTTGAGTCAATGGTAATGTTGGGCAATAATAGAATTAGACTGACTTATGATGAAGTTTACTATTATTTTGAGTCACCGACAAGTTAAGAAGATTGTACTACTTGCAAACTTACAGTTAATTTCCTTACAATTACACCTAGTGTTGGGCATCGCACAATTCAATAAATAAGAGTTATGGAGTATGTGCAAGCTTAAAATAATTATAAGGAAATAGTTTTATTGAATGCCTTAGTAATTGCTTGTCATTATGATGGGGAAGATAAAGATGAACAGGGAGATTGAGATTAATGAAAATTGCTTGTTATTATATTAAATAAATTTATTTAGATATTATGTGAATTTATTTAAATATTTAATATTATGTTTGAAATATTTATTTGATTTTTATAATTAAAAACTTTATTAAACTTAATATTTTTATATTAATATTTTGTAATTAAAAAATTTTTAAATATATTTTAACATATAATATTTTTATTTTTTTATAAATAATTATATTTAAAAAAATAAAAAATTTTAAATCAATTTAATTTCATCAGTTGACTCTTAATTCAGTTTGCAAGCCGAAATTTCGCTTTCGAAAACATTGGTTATTTGTTTCCTTTATAAGCTTTCAGCCATGACATTGCACGCTATCCACTGAACTAGGATTCGAATCCCTCTCTTTCTACCTCACGCTCTAGTTTCTGTATTTTCATTTCAAAAAACCCCCACATTTTTCTTTACTTTCCTTCTACCCAAACATGCATTTTCTCTTCTTCTGCCTCTCCTCTCTCTTTATTTTTCTCTCTCCAGCTCTCTCTTTGTCTACAGAGCTGGAACTCCTTATGCAAATCAAGGCCTCCCTTGACCCAGATGACCAGTACTTGACCTCCTGGGACTCAAACACTGACCCTTGTGGTGGTTCCTTCGAAGGGGTGGCTTGCAATGGCCAAGGTCGTGTTGCTAATATTTCTCTTCAGGGGAAGGGTCTTTCCGGCCAGATACCGCCGGCCATTGGTGGCCTTAAGAGCTTGACTGGTTTGTATTTCCATTTTAATGCACTGAGGGGAGTAATACCCAAAGAGATTGCTGAGTTGACTCAACTCACTGACTTGTATCTTAATGTGAATAAGCTCTTTGGCCGCATTCCTCCTCAGATTGGAAACATGTCTAATCTTCAAGGTTAGTTATCAATTTTCCTTCGAAATATCGCTACTTGCGATCTTGGCTTGTTTCTTTATACGAGTACTTGGTGCATTTATGTTTAGTAGTTAGTTGATAATGTGAAGAAAAAGAACTCTTCATTGAAAAGCTCCAACCTTTTTAAGTTTTTACTTTTTATTGATCTTTTCCAACTACCGTTTCAAGTTTGTAAGCTATTTTAGAGCCGCGTATTTCAAAAATTAAATTGCTTACTACTAAAAATCTAAAATCTTTGACAATATTAATTTTTCCTATCTCTAAAATGTTTAAGGTGTGGCTAACCAGAAGATAATAAAGGTAATGCATTTATTGCAGATGTTTGCTACTTTATTGTTTAGGCTAAACATCATTTAAGTATTGTCATTGTCCATCAAAATGCTTCTTTCATATCCACCTGGATAATTACTTCAATGGATATACGGTTTTAAAATCCACTACTGTTGCTTACTGTTGAACCAATATATTCAGCTAATCATTCTGGGATATTTGTTGCAACAATGGTCAAAACCCGAATCACAACTGAAGTGGAGAACTTTTAACTGACCCTTCCTGGTTGTGGATCTCTTTGTTTGCAGTTTTGCAACTGTGTTACAACATGTTTAATGGGAGCATACCAACCCAACTGGGATCTTTGGAGAAGCTTAATGTCCTGGCTCTACAGTATAATCAGCTAACTGGTGCAATTCCTGCAAGTCTGGGGGAATTGGCATCTTTGACTAGGCTGGATTTGAGCTTTAATGGCTTTTTTGGTTCAATACCCGTAAAACTGGCTGATGCTCCTATGCTACAAGTTTTTGATATCCGCAACAATAGTCTCTCCGGAAATGTACCTTCAGGTGACTTTGATATCTCAAGCTATGCCTCCTTGCACCTCCTTTCTGTTACTTGCATGTTTGATATTTGATGAAATTTGTTATGGACTTTGGTTTTTGACTTTACTTTTATTTCTTTGATGAAAAATGAAGCTTTGAAGAGACTAGATGATGGATTCCAATATGACAACAACCCTGACTTATGTGGAGTTGGGTTTCGTAATTTGGAAACGTGTACAGTTTCTGATCATTTACACCCCAACAAACCAGAACCTTTCAAACCTAATGGCGCATTGCATAGAGAGATCCCAGAATCTGCAAACTTCCCTTCTGATTGCAGTCAAACTCACTGTTCACATTCATCCAAAAACCAAGAATATGGAGCCATATTTGGTGTAATTGGAGTTCTTGTTGTATTAACCATAATAGGACTTTTTGCATTCACACGGTACCGTCGTCAAAAACAGAAAGTTGGAAGTGCTTTTGATACTTCGGATAGCCGGCTTAGTACGGACCAGGTCAAGGAGGTTTACAGAAAGAGTGCCTCTCCCCTAATAAGCCTTGAGTATTCCAATGGGTGGGATTCCTTGGCCATAGGTCAGGGTAGAACTGGTCTGTCTCAGGAATTTCTTGAGAGCTTCAAGTTTAATTTGGAAGAGGTGGAACGAGCAACTCGGTGCTTCTCAGAGGTGAATTTGTTGGGGAAGAGTAATTTCTCTTCCACCTACAAGGGAACTTTAAGAGATGGATCAGTTGTTGTCGTCAAATGCATCACCAAAACAAGTTGCAAATCCGATGAAGCTGACTTTTTGAAGGGGTTGAAGCTTTTGATTTCATTGAAACATGAAAATTTGGTGAGATTAAGAGGCTTTTGCTGCTCAAAAGGAAGAGGGGAATGTTTTCTCATATATGATTTTGTACCAAATGGAAACCTGTTGGAGTATCTTGACATTAAGGAGGGCAGTGGGAGGATTCTTGAATGGTCCACTAGAAAAACAATCATAAATGGTATTGCCAAAGGTCAGTTTGTCCGCTTCATTACGTCCTTTTTTTCCCATCAGTTCTTCAGGATTTTTTAAGGTTTCTTATGCCCTTGGCTAAATTTCAAGAATCATTTACCTGCCACATTTTCTTGTGCATTTTGAATTTGTGCATTTTATGTGATTGAAATGGTTTCCTTTATCACCAGGTATAAGATATTTACACGGGAGCAAAGGAAATAAACCTGCTTTAGTTCACCAAAATTTATCGGCTGAGAAAGTGCTCATTGACATGAGGTACAATCCAATGCTTTTGGATTCAGGCCTGCACAAACTGCTTGCAGATGATATAGTCTTCTCAATGCTCAAAGCCTGTGCTGCGATGGGATACCTTGCTCCCGAGTATACAACTACAGGCCGTTTCACAGAAAAGAGTGATGTTTATGCATTTGGTATGATTGTGCTACAAATCTTGAGTGGAAAACGTAATGTCACTCCAGCAACTCGACAGGCAGTAGAATCATGCAAGGTCGAATATTTCATTGATGCAAATCTCGGAGGAAAATTCTCAGAATCAGAGGCGATAAAACTTGGGAGAATGGCACTTCTTTGCACTCACGAATCGCCAAATCACAGACTGACTGTGGAAACTGTGTTGCAAGAACTAAATGGATTCACGGTTGCTCCATAACTTAATTTCAGGACTCTGGAAGTTAGCCTCAATTTTGGAATGGCAAGAGACAGAATGTTCTATTCATCTCTAACTACAAGTTAACACTGGAGGTCGGCCAGAAATATTTATCTAACTGCGTTATCCTTTCTTAAGGGCTGAAGTTGTAGACCTGGTGGAGGACGAATTTATGTACCTTATTGCAATTTCCCTCCAGGAAATTATCACTGGTAATGGACAGGATAAGATTATTAGATTATCAAATTTGTGTGAATAATTAATTTTTGTTTGAAAATAATGTTGGCCTTCCACCACAATTTGCTAATACTGCAGTATCCGAAATTAGACGAAATGGAGCCTAGAAAGTGCCAAACTTTTTTAGAAAAAGTAACTTTAACAAAAATTGTCCGTTTTCAAGAATTTGTCTTAGATTTTAGACTAATTTAGCACATGCTATGCTAAGTCTATTTAAACAACAAAAGGCCCCTCTATAGACAAATTCCTTTTAGGCTCTATTTCGTCTGTTCTGGCCTGTGAACATTTGTCGTCCTCTTCATGCTATCCCTACTATCTATCTCCATTTTTCTTCCTTGGTTAAAGTGTATTTTGTAATTTACTGAGGATGAGCTTTTCCTCGTTGTTGTTGGTAGGCCAGAATCTTTTGTTTGTGTTTATATGTTTATTTGTGTGAGAATCTTACATTTAAATAGCTACAAAATCCTAGTACATTCACCATGTGCCAATTACTGTAGATTTACCCTTAAGAAGTAAGAACTCGAAAGTTCTAGCATTGCTCAGGAATAGAAATTGAAAGTTTCGAGTATCCTTCAGGAAAAAAGAAAAAAGAAAAAGAAAAGAAAGAAAAAAGAAAGAAAAGGACAACAATAACAAGCCTATAATGCCGAACTCTAAAGGCCCAATAATGCATTTGTGGTTGGCGTCTTGTCAGAAGTTACATTAAATTGATTCTCAATAATCATACAGCATATGAATATTGAAACTTTCACCCTCTTCATCTAAATAAAAATCTTCACAGTTAACAAAAAGTCAATGATTTTTGCGTAGTGATCAAAATAGAAGAAAAACAAGAGAACCAAAGATCAATTGCATCATCAAGAATTTAAATGTACAAAATATGAAGCACGGGTTCCTTCATTTTGACATTTTACAAGGTATTAGTGTCATATGTTCTCTCGATCCAGTTTCATAGTCAACCGTGACTTCTACAATAGCTGACCTCCGAATTGGCCATCGAGACACTATCCAGCACAGAATAGATCTCTGTCACTTGAGGATGAGATTTATCTTGAACAGAGAATTCATGAACAATTCCCTCGAGTGCAATCCAACTGAAACCAGGAACTCTCTTCAAGTTTCTTTCTTTCATCAGTGTCCTAACCTTGCTAACCTCATCCCACATATGAAGACCAGCATACATGTTAGACAGAAGCACATATGAACTTGAATTAGAAGCATTTAGCCTGATCAGATGCTCAGCTAAATGTTCTCCAACATTAAAGCTTTCATGAGTTTTGCAAGCACTGACCAAAGTCCTCCAAATTACATCATTTGGTTCAATTGGCATTTCATCTACAAATTTTCTGGCTTCTTCTATGTGCCCTGCCCGACTGAGGATGTCAACCATGCACCCATAGTGTTGGAGTTTAGCCTCCAATTTGTAAACTCGCCTCATAAGCTCAAAACAGATCATGCCTTCCTTCATCAAGCCAGCATGGCTGCAAGCATTCAACAAGCCAATGAATGTTATATCATCTGGGTTGATCTGGATTCTCTCCATCTCCATGAGCAAACCGAAAACTAATTCACCCAAACCATAAATGGCAAGCCCACTAATCATAGCATTGTAATGATCTACTGTTTTCCCTTCGATCCCCTCAAAGACCAACACGGCATTCTCTATGCTGCCACATTTCGAGTACATGTCAATCACGGCAACCCCAAGTTTCCCCTGTAGGGAGAAGCCATTTTCCTTTAGGTAGCAATGTATTGCTACCCCTTCTTCAATATGCCCTAGCTGGGAAATGGCAGAAAGAGCAATCAACAGTGTAGCACTATCAGGAGACAAATTAAGCTCGCTTTGCATATCATAGAAAATATCTAGAGCTTCTATGTAACAACCATTCTGTACGTAGCCACTCATCATGACATTACACACAATAACATCTCTTTCAAGCATGTCATCGAAGAAACTCCTAGCAATATCGACGCGGCCTAATTTTGCATAACCATCAATAATGTTAGACCAGCTGACCAAATCCCTTTGGGGCATCCTATCAAACAAAGCTTGAGCATCTTCCATCCTCCCGCTTTTTGCACATCCATCAATCATTGAATTCCATGTAATTAGGTCTCTTTCCGGCATTTCCTCAAACAATTTCCAAGCAAGCTCGAGCCCGTTTTCGGACTGCACATGGCCATTTATTAAAGAATTCCAAGATATCAAATTCCTCTCCTCTGTCGGCATGAGTTCATACAATTCATTTGCAAGGCCAATTTGACCACGCTTTACATAGCCATCTATCATTAAATTATACGAAACGGAGTCCCTACTCCTCATTGTATCAAACACTTGACGAGCACGTTCCATGCACCCACATCTAACATACAGCGTCACCAAACAATTCTGCAAGAAAACATCCGTCCCGAATTCCATTTTCCTTAATAAACCATGTATCTGAATTCCTTCTTTCAGTAAACCCAACCGAGAACATGCTTTCAAAAGCAAAGAAAACGAGAACTTATCAACAGAAACCCCATTCTCAAGCATCAAAGAGAAAACAAACAGCGCTTGTATTGGGTCATTACCATGAGAGTAAGTTTTTATGATAGCATTCCAAATAAAAGGGTCATCTTTAGTATCAACCAGCAAAGGATGATGAGTAAAGAAAACGTAGCGAGCAAAATCGGCGACGGGAGCAATTTTTGAAGAAGAGAGTGAGAGTATGATTTTGGCGGTTAAAGAAGTACTCTTGATAAAGCCAGATGTTATCATTCTCGCATGGATTTGATTTATTTCGTTCAAAGTTTTGCATTTTTTTAAGAGAATCAGAGTGGAAAGCGGTGAATTCCATGGCTGCTGGATTGAATTGGCAAACATAAGCATCAATTATAATCTTTCCAACTCGATCGGGGAAAAACTACTCTTCAATCTTTGCAATAACAGCACTGAACTGATGCACCGGATAACGTTTAAGCTTTATGCCACGTGTCACTACACAAGCGAAAGGGCGAAACGATTATACACTCAATTTACGGATTTGGGCCCTGGTATTTGATATCTATCACAATTAGTTTCAGGCCCACCAAACGCAAATTTAGCCCATCTTTTTTCTTTCTTTCTTTTTCTTTTAAATAGTGTATGAATTAATGAAATGTAAAAAAAATATGTGAAAATGAATTTCTTATACCTCCCGGTATAAGAATTGAAGGGAAATATAATTTATTTTGTTATTCGAAATGTATCTCCATATTAATTAATAAGAGAATAATTTAATCATTTATCAATACATTTTAAAATTTTTATATATCAAATCGATGATAAAGCGTCGAATAAAAATTAATTTAAATATTATTAATGCTCAAAATGAAATAGATTGAATATTTATGTTTGTTAAAATAGAGGTAAGTGAAGGCATCCCTTCAAAGTTTCTAATTAATTAATTTAGCCAACCTTTTATGTTTTATAAAATGTAAACCAAGACTTTCAAGAACATTTTTCTCATTTTAATTTTTTATAATTTATATAAAGAAAAACACATAGTTTTAGTTCAGGTAGGTGGGAAATTTTTTCTTGAGAAAAATAACGAGTTAGGACAAATCATGCAAACGTCATATATATATATATATATATTATTGGAAATTTGACAGTTGATGATAGGTTAGTTAATGACGAATATATAAGACAAATCAAGCAAACGTCGATGCTATAGAATCCAGCAAATGTATTGCGTATATCATTTTTATATTCAACACCTTGATTTATAATTTTAAGGCAAATGATAAAATATAAGTTGATATATTACGTGTTGTTAAATATATTAATTAAACCTCTTATTAATTTGCTTCGTTTCCAATTGCTAGCACCCGGAAAATGTTAAAATTAATACAAAATATTACTCCATTCATAATTTAAATTCCAGGACGAATGTGACCTTTATACCAAAAAGCTAAATCTACTCTCAAATTTCGATTTAAAATCTTTTATGAAAATGATGTAGGTCAAAAGATTATTTGTTGAGATTTTATTTCAGAGAATTTTCCCTAATTAGATAAAATAAATTAGAGCCACTATACTCCTTTCAATATAAATATAGCCCGAAATTAATTGAGTTGAAAATATATTAACGTATTAAATAAAGTTAGCTTCCAACGTCATCAATACCTAAAAACTCTTGAAATTGAAAATGGTAAACTTTGTGAAAAAGTACTGGGATCTAGGGTACAACTGTTGGGCACAGCGGATAAAATAAATAAATAAGCAGAGAAAGATAATGACACCAACAATTTAACGTGGTTCACCCAAAACGTTTGGGTTACGTCCACGGGACAAACTCCGAAAATATTTCTTCCACTAATAAAATTAATGGGTACAAGAGAGAGAGATAATCTCACAATTTGAGATAAACCCAAAATAGTAGCACACAAGTGTTTCCCAAACTTACTATTTTGTCACTCCCCTTTTAGAAAAGTATCCCAAATATTTTTCTATAATACTTCTCACTCTCTTACTCTTAATCTTTTTCTCTCAAAGATTAGATCTTATACATCTCTCTAATGTATAGCACAAAAATGAGAGATCTACATTTTTTCTCTCTATTCTCTCAATCCTTTATCTTATGATTGCTCTCTCTATGTCTTGAATGCAAAATAACCATGCCTATTTATAGGCATTTTTGCATCCCAATCTTTGAATTTCAAAGATTACATTCACACTTCTTTTTCATTTTTCAACAAACATGTTTAATTTTTCTTCATTCAAAACCTAACTAAGTTGTGTGAATTCTACTATGTGGAACAAAACCTAACTAAAGTTGTGTGAATTCCACCATGTGGAGGGATAACTAACAAATCTCCCCCTCCCGATCACATGGGGGGTTCCATTAATCTTGTAGCGAGCAGATAATACTCCTCCCCCGTCAGTGAGTAACACGCATACTTCACCATAAAGAGTATACCCACTTGGAATTAACACTAACTCCAAGAATTTCACCTTGGTTTTGTATCCCAAACCAAGGACCACACAACAACGTGGCTTTTTCTCCTGCGATATTCCACTGATTCGTCAAATCACCTTGCACCGCCGCTATCAACCAACGGACACGCCGCCTGGCCATCACAATATACCAGGAAGACTTTCGATACAAAGTACGAAACACGAATCTCCAATCGCGAAAACATACCGAGGACCTCCAACAGCTTATGTTCTCCCCTCGAGCGATAATCTATTTAATCCGTCAAATCATCTTGCACCGCCGTTTTCAACCAACGGGACACGCCGCCTGGCCACCACAATACCAGGAAGACTTTCGATACAAGACACCAAACACGGATCTCCAATCGCACGAACAAACTGAGGACCCTTCCACACAATGCTTTACATCCAAATACCCTCAGATGATCATAGGAAACATCTTTTCCTGACCATACTCTATCTGGAACATCCATCTTGAGAGGAGTGCAGGGTGAAAGATTCAACACACGTGTAACTGTGAGAATAGCTTCACCCCAAAAACTTTTAGGCAACTTTGCATGTGAGAGTAGACATCTGACTCTTTCCATCAAAGTTCTGTTCATCCTCTCAGCTAAACCATTCAACTGCGGTGTCTTTGGAGGTGTCATCTGATGCCGAATACCATGCTCTTTACAATAAACATGAAATGGTCCAGTGTATTCTCCACCATTGTCTGTTCGGATGCATTTCAACTTCTTCCCAGTTTGTTCTCTCAACTGAGGCATGAAATTCTTTGAAGACATCTAAAACCTGATCTTTTGTCTTCAGAAGATACACCCATGTCTTCCTTGAATGATCATCAATGAAAGTCACAAAAATACCGAGCACCACCAAGTGACTTTGACATTGGTCCACACAAATCTGAGTGAATCAGATCTAACACATTCTTCATTCTGGAAAGAGGGGAACTTTTAAAAACAACTCTGTTTTGCTTTCCAACTAGACAATCATCACATTTGTCTAGGTGTACTTCATCCATACCGGGCAACATTTTCTTCTTGGCTAGGCTTTTCATTGCTTTTTCACCCATGTGGCCAAGTCTCCGATGCCACCGTTCAATTGCATTTTCTTTCTCCATCGCAGCTACTGTATGGTGGAGAGCTTTGCTTCGATCACATATAGAGTTGCATGTTTTTCACCTCTAGCCACTATTAAGGAGCCTTTTGTAAGTTTCCATCTATCATAAATGAAGGAGCTGCAATATCCTTCATTTCCAAGTTTGCGTACAGAGATTAAATTCAGGCGCATGTCTGGAATATGCCTGACATCCTTCAGAATTAATCTGGTACCATTCTCTGTTTCCAAGCAAACATCTCCTCTGCCAACAACCTTTGACAGGCCTGCATTTCCCATCTAACAACACCAAAATCTCCAGGTGTGTATGATGAGAAGAATTCTCTACGGAATGTAGCATGAATGTAGCACCACTATCAAGCACCCAACTGGACTCCTGGGATGCAAGATTAATAATATCTTCATCATAAACGATATTGAATTCGTCTATGATATTAGTTTGCTCATCATCACTGCTGTCGTCTTTTCTTCACAGCTTTGCTTCGGTTCTCTTGCTCCTTTTTGAACTTTCTGCAAAACTTTTTAATGTGGCTTTCTTCTTACAGTGATGGCATTCTACATTGGCATATTTGTTTGACTTCCCTCTGCTCTTGCCTCTAGGGTTTTGTTCCCTAGACTGTCTCCTTCCTCTAGATTCTACAGCTAGAACATCTGATTGTGATGAAGAAGATGAGGCTTGTGATCTCCTTCTCATCTCTTCATTCAGGATACTGCTTTTTACAATCTCCATGTTGACTACACCATTAGGTGCAGTGTTGGTGATAGAGATCTTCAAAGTCTCCCAAGACTGTGGCAGAGAGGCTAACACCAATAATGCAAATACTTCATCATCCAATTTGACTCCCATTCTGTTTAGCTGGTCCTGGATCCCTTCCATCTCATTTAAGTGATCTGGCAAGGAGTTCCTTCTTTATATCTTACTTGAACCAATTTGGTCAAGTAAAATAATTTATTATTCCCCGTCTTTGAAGAGTACAACGTCTCCAGCTTACTCCAAAGAGTTCGTGCATGTGTCTCATTGCAAATGTGATTGTACACATTATCTTCGACAAATTGTCGGATAAAACTGCACACCTGTTCATGGTCAAACTCCACTCCTCATCAGTTTTACTTTCAGGTTTAACTGTGGTAAATACTGGCAAATGCATCTTCGTCACAACTAGAAGATCTTTCATCTTTTTACTCCATATGTGGTAGTTTGATCCATTTAGATAGATCATTCTGCTCATTTTTGCCTCCATGTTAAAAAAAATTTCGACAGTGAACAGTAACCGTAGGAAAAAATCTTTTCTGATGTGGAAGATCAGACTATGCTGCAACCACAGAGCATACTAAGATAGAACCTTAGCTCTGATACCACTTGTTGGGCACAGCGGATAAAATAAATAAATAAGCAGAGAAAGATAATGACACCAACAATTTAACGTGGTTCACCCAAAACGTTTGGGTTACGTCCACGGGACAAACTCCGAAAATTTTCTTCCACTAATAAAATTAATGGGTACAAGAGAGAGAGGTAATCTCACAATTTGAGATAAACCCAAAATAGTAGCACACAAGTGTTTCCCAAACTTACTATTTTGTCACTCCCCTTTTAGAAAAATATCCCAAATATTTTTCTATAATACTTCTCACTCTCTTACTCTTAATCTTTTTCTCTCAAAGATTAGATCTTATACATCTCTCTAATGTATAGCACAAAATGAGAGATCTACATTTTTTCTCTCTATTCTCTCAATCCTTTATCTTAGGATTGCTCTCTCTATGTCTTGAATGCAAAATAACCATGCCTATTTATAGGCATTTTTGCATCCCAATCTTTGAATTTCAAAGATTACATTCACACTTCTTTTTCATTTTTTCAACAAACATGTTTAATTTTTCTTCATTCAAAACCTAACTAAAGTTGTGTGAATTCTACTATGTGGAACAAAACCTAACTAAAGTTGTGTGGAATTCCACCATGTGGAGGGATAACTAACAACAACTTCACAATTCAATGTACGGTAATTCAAAATAAAATAATAAAAGATCGCTGCAATGTTTTAATTTTATATTTCTATCACATAATATATCTATTGTCACACATTTTAGCAGTGGATGAAAAATTACAACTTTTTATGTATAAAATAATATTTTTCTATATTTTTAAATTATAATATGAAAATGTATTATATTATTGCAATAATTGAATGCAGTAAGAGTGGATTTAACTGCACATCAAAACGTCGCTATAAAAAAATTGCAATATTTTTATTATATTTTGCAATAATACTCGATTTCTGCCAATATTATCGGTCATATTTGTAGTATTATATTGGTATTAAATAAAAAATAAACCATTTCAAAAAAAATTAATGCCAAGGAGAATAACAATGGAATATGATCACTCAAGACTCGAACTTAAGCAAATTAATTAAATTAATTAATGAGTCTAAACTGAGGGATGTAGTCCAGTGTCACAATAGCAATTCATTAGACAGTAACTCTATTTTTCTTGCTATTTTAATTTTACATGAATAAAAAACAATAAAAGTTAGAGTTATTTTTTAATATAAAACATTTATTTATAACAAAGACCCACAAACACAATTATACATAAAAATATTAAAATATGTTTGTCAAACCTCAAGAGAGAATAGGACAGGGAAATTACGTATAATATATATTCGATAATATTAATTTAGTTTTTCTTATTAAATGGAAAAGGGGATCGAGTAAAAAATAGTATATGTGCCTGAGGTTTGCCTTTTCAATAATTTGAAATTTTTAAGTTTATGATGTGTACATTGCATATTTCAAACAATGTAAGTCCAAAATTTATATTTTGATTTCTTCAATTAATTTAATTTAATTTATTTATTTAGTGCAAGTTGAGAAGCAGGGACTCTGGAGACTTGGTCAATACTTGTCATCCTATGAGGTTGCTGGACATGAGCACGTACTGAACGTACAACTTGAATTATTAAAGGTACGGCAGGTAATAAGCATGAAATTGGCAAGTTTAAGGCCGTGAAATTATCAAATATTGCGACTATATCTTACTTCATTAATATTAGTAATATAAGAATTTTATTTATTTATAGAAGCTTCTCGTTTTTGTGAAAGACAATTTTTTTGATGTTCTATGTTGGGAATTCATACGACACTATCCTGCAATAAGTGCAACTGTAGCCAAAGTTTGGAATTTTCCATCAATTACACGATTATTATCTTATCCGTTTTTTTATTTGTTATTTTTTAATAAATTTTAAATTTTATTTACCTATAAATTTTAAATTTTTAATATAATTTAATTTA
This sequence comes from Excoecaria agallocha, assembly GCA_037975025.1. NCBI lineage: Eukaryota > Viridiplantae > Streptophyta > Magnoliopsida > Malpighiales > Euphorbiaceae > Excoecaria > Excoecaria agallocha. Next base: position 67,605,514 of record CM075806.1, on the reverse strand, counting down.
CTTTTTTATTTATTTTTATTTTTCAATAAAATTATAACCAATCAAATTTGATAATTTAGTTTTAATTACGTAATTTAATACTAAATTTAATTTTATTTATTATTTTTTAATTTTAATAAAAATAATAAAAATAACTGATAAAAAAAATAGAGAAAGTATTAAATTAAAAATCCAATCAAAAGAAGTTTACGTTTTTACTGCTCTACTTTATTTTAATTCAAAATTTAATTTGAGGTAAAACCAGAGGGTTCAGCATTTTTTTTCATCCATTCTTAATTAAGACGCACAGACACGTATTGTTATATAGTTATATAATTATTATATATGCTCTAAAATTTAACTTGATTCAATATTATAGCAATATTGTAATTATAGTAGCTGTTAGCATTTCAAAATAAATAAATAAAATTTTTCTATATTTTTGGTTTTTCCTCTTCATTTTTGCAGTGAAACTTAAACTCCTCTTTATAGAGAATTCCTTTAGGAAGACAGAAATTTTCATTTATAGTATCGATTTTAATGGAGCATCAGTGGGTCAAAAAGAGAATTTTAAGCAAATTATGCCTAGAATTTATTCAAAAAAATTAATACAGTGGGTCTTTTTTTGGAAGATTAGTTAGTGGAATTACCAAAATTAATTTAATTAAACTTAGTGCAGTTTAAAAAAAAGTTTAATTAATTAATTTAATGGCTATAAAATGAAAAAATGACATTTTGTAAATGTTTAGGTGATATTTATTAATTAATCTGACACATGATTAATCGGAAAGCTTAATTAATCCACATCAGGTTGTTGTTGCTCGAGATAAAAAGGAAAGATGTGTCCTTAGTTTACGCGACAAAAGTAATATATACGCGATGAATTGGGTGATTAGGTAATATTGGTGGTGGTGGTGTTATTATTATTATTATTATTATTATTATTATTATTGTTATTGTTATTATTATTATTATTATTATTATTATTATTATTATCAACAAACTAATTAATAATTAAGAGATCAGAATATTAGGTTTCCTGTTAATATCAAACGCGTGATGTAGGCTATAGCCTTAGATTTTCTTTTTCCTTTAAAAAAGTGAAAAGATAATTTATAATTTTTTACTTGCAATAAAGTGATAAACTAATTTTTGTGATATAATCCTACGTAATGTAAGGATATATGGCCGGATTTGACCTTAGTGCACTTGCATAAAAGCTGAATATAAAATATACTTACACCCGATCTACACAACCTAATCTCACTGGACAATTTTAAAGAAATCCAAGTCAATTTCAATTTTTATGGCTTTGAAAACTGATTTTAACAGCTAATTAAATTTAATTTTGACAATGAAGAGCAACTTGTTATGAACCTAACTTTTTAAAGGTTTATAATTAATTACTACACGATAATATAATATAGGTTCTATTTTTTCAAGACAAAACAAAATTTTGTTTGTATATTTTTTTTAATAAAGGAAAAAAGGAGAGAAAATTTGAAATCGATATTTTTTAATATACTGAAATTAGCATACATCTTCTAAAATGTGTTTTAATATTAGAGAAATTTGTGTACAACATATTAATGGTAATTTTGTTTGTATAGACTATTTTCTCTATTATTCTCGTATGAATTAATTTTATAATATGCAATCCTTATCTTCTATTTAAAAGCCTATAAATAACAAAATAACAAATTTTTTAATCCTATATAATATTCGGCTGCTAATCTAATAGCTCTTCAAGTGTTCAATATTCCAAGTTGCATTTTTTAAATAAAAATCCAAATTTTATGTCGTGAATTAGATAAGCACAAGCATAAATTAAAGACTTTAGAAATGTCGACCTACTTATAATATAATCTTTATTCTTCTGATTAAAAAAGTTCTTCCGAAAAACAACTTAATCTTCCCACAGAAAAAAAAAGAGGTTGGGGATGGGCAGCATGTGTCCCACGTCATACCGATGGTTCATGTCGTATTTCAGTATATATTGTACATTATCCATGGAAAATATTTTATTTATAATCCAACTCGGCACTATAATGCCACGTGACAAAATAAAAAATGTACCCTTAATTAATTTTTTTAATATCAATACACTATCATCAAGAAAAATATTTATCGATAAGTAAATATTAATTATTTAAGGAATACAATAATAAATATAATCGAGATAAACATAAATCTCGCTTGATATGATATAGGTAAGGTAAGGTTTATAATATAATTCCATCGTCAATTTATGACTCGCTAGAACTTCCAATTCAACAAAAGAAAAAAAAAATCAATAATGAGACATTCGTATAAGAAAACTCGATAAATATCGTAAGAAATAATAATAAAAAATAACATAGTTTTCGTTTTGACAATACAGTAATTAATTAATAATATACACTTATTTAATTTATTTTGGTACGAACAAGTTTCAAATAACATCTTATTTAATTTAAAAATATTAATTTACATTTTAATAATTTATGTGGTATTAAATGCTTATCTATCTATTTCGGATTGATAGAGTAATATTTGTTGCTTGAAATTGTAAATCCTAAATAGCACAAGATTTTTATTTTAAGACAATAATATAAAGCATTATAGCTTGCCTATAAAGTTTTCTTATCAGATATAATAATGTAATATCAGGAAAAAAGTGACAAATTGACACTTAAAGTTTAATTTGGTGGAGCAAATGCTATTATGATTCTTTTGGTTCAATCTTGCAACTATCATTATAAATAATTCAATATATATTTGCTATCTTTTTGTAAAAAAAAAAAAGTATTTTTAAGTCTTAATTAAAAGTTTAATTATATATATATGTATGTATGTATGTTTGGATTGATGTTAATCCCTTTGTACATATATATTTGAATCAGTGTGCATTAAATTAAATTGATATTTATGGACTCTATACAAAATAATAAAAAAAAATATAGTAGGAGTGATTAAGAATCTAAAAATACAATTTCTCTGCTATTCTTTTCGTAAAAAACAAAAACCAAGGGAGCAGATTTATTTATAAAATATAATAAATGTTTTGTCAATAAAAAAAAATGTAGATATCAGATACACACGAGGCTATTAAATTCGAAATGCATGTGGCAGCCAATGTCAACGGCTGCAGATAACAGAGAAGGAAAGGTCTATAAAACCCCATTAAAAAGCCCACCACCGTTACACCACCTTTTGCTTTCACTCTTTAAAAAAATTTCAATTTCTCTTCTTCCACCATTGATGCACGATGAAGCTTGCTTGGTCTCCAGACGTTGCTCTTAAAGCTTATCTCTCTACTGTTAAGCTTAAATCAGTAAGACGATCGTTTTACCCCGTATATTTCTTCATTTTCTTTTTATTAATTTTATTCCTATATATAGTTCCTCATAATTCTTTATTTCTTCATTTCTAGAATACGAATTTTAAAGAATCTGGCGTAGCTGAGCTCCTTTCCGCCATGGCCGCTGGCTGGAGCGCCTCCATGATAGTGGAATCCTGGTCTCATGGCGATCCATTGGCGACAAGCATCGGATTAGCTGTAGCTGCTCGTCAAACTCGCGGTAGACATGTGTGCTTAGTACCTGATGAACGGTCAAGATCGGAGTACCTAAAAGTTGTACAAGGCGCTGGTTTGACGGAGACGGAGGTGTTAGCAGGGGAAGCGGAGGAGGTGATGGCGGGGATTGGCGGAGTAGATTTTCTGGTGTTGGATTGTAAAAGAAAAGAATTCGTTAGGGTTTTGAGGTTTGCTAAATTGGGACACAAAGGAGCTGTGTTGGTACGGAAAAATGCGTATCAGAGCTCCATTTCTGGGTTCAGATGGCATGGAGCGCTCGCTAGAGGGACACGTGTTGTGAGATCAGTGTTTCTGCCAGTGAGGAACGGATTGGATATCGCTCATATAGGGAACAACAGTGGGGTTGCGAGTTCGAAGAGGAGTACTGGCCGTTGGATTAAGTGTATAGATAAGAAATCGGGTGAGGAGCACATGTTTCGCGGCTGACTTTTTTCAGGTTCGAGCAGAGAGTGTCAAAATTGGCAATGATCACCTGATAGTTGAGTGTTGGGATTAAAAACCATGGGTGGGAGCTGCTCCGAATCTAAAACCAGATCTTCTTTGTTCATAATTATGGAGTTTTCTTATACTTTTTAGACTTTAATTAATCTGACATAAATACTAATTATGTTGATCAAGTCATTTAGACATTAATTGGTCTTAATTGTGAGTGTAAATGAGAGTGTGTATGTAATCACAAAGTTGCCTTGGTTTTGTTTTCCTTTTTCACTAACTTTTCTAAAATAAGCCTATGAATTTATTAAGAGGTAGATCTGGAAAAGGAATAAACAACGGTCATTGAAACTAACGATTTGTTATTGATGTATGTACAACGTTTTAATGGTTATAATATAAATGACTGTTTTAGTGAGGTTAGTCTCAAATAAGAGCTAGGACTTCATCTCAGCTTATTGTTTTGAATAATTTCACAAATTACATGTATCAAAAAAATATCTTAGAAAAATAACCTTCTTTTTATTTTTACATGCTAAACACTACCTACAAATATTCCCTTTACATTTTTTTACAAGGTACTAAAGCAAAAATATCTCTGACGTAATGGAAATTGGCACAAAAATATCTTTATTTGACTGGATTAAGCACAGTTGTTTTATTTCCATATGGTATGTCTAAATTGGTGACAAAATAATAAGACAAAAAAAAATATATATATATATATGCTCTTGTTCATGTGGTATTTCAAGATAACTTTTCTTCTAGGAAAATATTTTTCAAATAATTATACAAAATAAATTATATAATTATTTTAAATATGGATGAGAAATATTTGAGTATAACAATGTTCAAAAAACTATTTTAATACAAAAAATGAATAAGAATTACACGAATTTATGCATGCATATTTAGACATCTCCACTTAAAAGCAAACAAGGGCGGGCCCTTTTTTCAAAAAATTCAGCTTATGATGCTAATATAAAGTTAATTAGAAATTGATGTTATTCAAAATTAGCGTTGATAGCATCAATTTCTGACATTATAAGCCTGTGTATTAAGCTAAATTTTGCACTAAAATTGGCGTAAAAGTAGTTAGTTTTAGATGCAAATGGTCCGACAGTATGTCCGTCAAATAATGCATATCTTCCAACACATAAAGACATGTTATCAATAACATGCCAAATAATAACAATCATTCAAGGGGAGAGAGGCTAATAAATAAAAAAAAAATTATAAATTTTAAACAAAAATTAGAAAACGGAATACTTATTTCGGATCTTGCAAGGATATCTATCAAGAAATAAGTTAAAAAATAAAAAATAGAAAAAAAGAAAGAAAGAAGAGATGACCAGTTACAAAAATGGAAGAAAATAATAAAAATAAAAAAAAGAACATTGCTTAAAAAAATTAATTGGTTACAATTAGTGACTTTGGGCCTAAGAAGGATTGGGCTTTCTTTAAAGTTCTAACCATGCAAGAGCTCATTGTGCAGGGGCATAAGCATATTAAAGTAAATGGGCCCGTGAAGGCCCACGATATCCTGCCACGCGCTGAGGAGATTTTAAACGATCTCACTTTCGGATGACTGTCTAAATCTCTTGAAGTTGTTTTCAACTTGAAAACCGCCAACCAAAATTGTACTAAATATATATTTTTTTTTTTAAAAAAAAGATCACTGGACTTCTTTAAAAAACATAAAGCCAGACAGGTATTACATGTGATTCTCTATTTACAAATTAAATCAAAGACTAACCAGATTTACTTTTGAAAAAAAAAAAAAAAAGCTTAAGCTTCAATCTGCTGGTGTGGAGTGATCCTGAAGACATGTTCTTCACCAGTACACTTGTCAACTCTAACAACCCACCTGCTTCTTTTTCTCTGTCCAGAACCATTACCAACTCTGCTGCCTATTCTACTCACCCAAAGCCCATCTCCAATTGGTAAAAACTGGGTTTTTTTCCTAAATTCACCAGGCCAACATCCCTTATAAAACCCATTATACCCAACTACAATTCCTCTTCCGTGATTTCCACTCTCCAGTGCAGCAACATAAACTCCTTCACAGTCATCAATTTTGCAATCGATCAGCACAAAGTCTGCATCTTTACACTCATTTCTTAAGAGGGTCTTGGCATCTCCTATTCTAAACTTCACACTATCTGCATAACCTCCTAATGCTTTTCTTGATGCATATAAATCTGATACTGAACCTAAAATACACACAACTTCACCACGGGTTTGTTGTGCGGCTGCAATTAGTGATAACGTGATTGATTCTGCAACTCTAGCTCAGGCCACCACCATGAGTTGTGCATTGTTTCCTGCAGCCATGGCGGATATGAACTCTGCTGTATCAGGCTCTTTCCCTCTTTTTCCCTGTGAAAATGAAGAACCCAGATGATAAAATAGGAAAAAGAGGGATTTTTTTTTTCTGTCTCATAAAGCAACAGACTTTAGAAAACGTGTTACCAACTTACCATTTTCAGAGCTCGGAGATAAGCTTTAGTGGCATTCTCTGCTGATCAACAAGCCATTTTTTTTTTCTTCCTTTTTTGGTGGTTTTGAACTATGGTTAGTAATGAATATGCTTACAGGTTAACACGCATGGGGTGGTAGGTTTATATACAAATTTAGATTTATGTGCACAGAAGCAACCAAGGGAGGTTCCTATGAAGAAAATTTTCGCAGCCAACTGGCGAGATTAAAATATTGAATTTAAAAAATGCCTTGACAAATACAAGATAAGGACCGCAGACACCATTAGTTGAATAGTCTTGTTTTTCTATTTGAATCGAGGACAGAAGTGGTTCCAGCAAAACCACCGGCTTGTTCCCTTTTTACTCTCCAAGAAGAACTAAAAAAAAAAAAATTCAGTTTCAAACCCCAAAAAGGCATTTGTAGCAAATTTAAAACAAATAGCAAATGATTTGCTTAAAGATCAATGAATCTTTTACCGTAGAGATCATTTCGTGGTTTTACTGGATTTTTCTGTTTTCATATTCAAGTTTCTAATAGATTTATACGGAGACTCGGCAGGACTTCTATGTATTTTCACTATAAACTGTCATGTATTGGAAGTGGCTTTTTACTGTAGAGAAAAGAATGGAATCAGATTGAAACTTGGGATAAATCAGGTATTCAGTTAAATCTTCCATATTCCATCACTGAAATGCGTAACATTTTAGCCGTAGAGCTGATTCTAATATACGAAAAATTTTCGAATTCTCGCTTACATCTTTTTTTAATAGGAGCTAAAATTATAATATTTTACATAATAATTTATTATTAAATAGACTCAGCTAAGTAAGAATTTTTCCACGAAAAAGAAAAATTAGACCAATTAGATCAGAAGCAATTTCATAATGCAAGTTGCATGATATGTTAGAAAAACATGTGTTGAATCTATGTACTGTCCCAAAACCAGCAAAATAGACCCCGAAATTAATGATAGAACATGTCCCAACTTGTCCTGCTTTTGTTGCCAACCCCACCATTAACAATCCTCCCTTGCGCCTCCTGCCATCCACACACCACTTTCACGAGCAAGCACCATCCTACAAACTTGCACCTTTAGTCAATGAAATAAATCATTATTCCAGTACGTGCGCATACCTCTTGATCTCTCGAGAAAGATACTCGCAAAATTAGCTGTACTCCAGCAACTAGGTCAACCAAAAAATGTAACGGTTCCCTCCTAGGATTATTATTTTTTTCCTTTAAATTTCAGGACAAGACAAACTGCAATAGAAAATACTGAACTAAGAGCCCGCAGATGCTCTTTTGCCCCAACTAAAGGCAACAACCAACACAAAGATCTAAGCTAGATCACCTTGCCTTCTCCGCCTATGCATTGGTTGTTCTTTCTTTATTGGAATTCTTGAATTAATTTATTGTATCCATTGCTTCTCTGATTGTGTCAGTTCATAATTATATTGTAATTTTAATGGCTATGCTTCAGAATAGAAAAATCTCCCCATCACTGTTTCTGGAATCTTGGAAATCATATGATATACGAGAAACGAAAAAAAATAAAAATGGTGAATTAAATATTGTCTTTTAATTGCATTACAACTTATAGACTGAGCGGAAAATAAAGCACAATCTAACGTAACTGAACGAACCACTCCAGGGTGAATTCGAACAATCTCCGATGGTCTTTAGCATCAGCTCACAAAGTTGCATTGCAAGGACTCGACATGCACAAGGTTCTAAGAACACAGCAATTAAATGACCGCAGACTTGTGCGACACTTGGTGAATAAAATATGTTTTGGGGATTAATTGTTGATCTATTCTATGTTGATCCTAACAACTTTTTTGTTCACTCCGGTATTCCGATGTTGTTCTACAGATGGAAACGCCCAACCGCCCTTGGTAACTATTCCCTTCTGTTCGCTGTTGATAGAGCCTACAATATTACAAGTAAAAGAACAAATCCGCATGTTAAATTGCTGCCCAGAATTAGTCACTACATAACAGGCACGAAGACTACATAGATCAATCACATTAAATGAGTATTGCATAAAACAGATAGTAAAGCTGAATGAATAAACGCCTTTATGCTCATGCACACAAGAAAAAAAATAACAAAGTATTGCATTTTGACAGTAAACCCAAAAAGATTTTAAACCCGCAGTAACAATAGAGGATACAGTCATCCTGGTCTGGTATAGGTATTTATCTACATGAAGATCAAGGCTCATCTAATGTCTATATTCAAATGCTCTACCTGAAAGGAATATACATGACCCGGACCAGGAAATAAATAATACCCATACCCCCTAAACTGGTGCACTGAACAGAATATCTCCTCCAAAGAGGAGAATGACAAGCAATGCAGATCTGAACAGACAAATCACAGGTAAGCAACCAGTATAGTTACCTGCATGACCATACATATCAAATTTATTAAAATAGCCCGGCAGCTGTTCTTTGACATTACCCTTCCATGCTTCCTCGAAACCAGCAAGTTCATCTGAAAAATCATTCCAAAATTAGTTCTCTTGTTTAACCACAGCATCTAACAGAGTAATCTAGATAATCTTAAAAAACAGCAGCAGCTACAAACCTTCTTCCAGATTATGTAAAGTTTGCATTGTATCCACATTACCATCTGAATTAAGCTTCCTTGTCACTGAGTGTCCCTGCATAAGAAATGCAGCAATTTCAATAGCCACAAACACGATCTTAGCATCCATATCAGTAGGAAGATGCTTGTCTTGTTCCTACTCTACCAATAGGTGACAAGGCACAGAATTACCAGAATATAAGATAAATAAATATGGATATTGTTAGCAAGGGATTAGTATGATGCTTGAGAATCACATTGGATTCAAGAAACATGCCATTAAATTTCTTCAAACTTGGAACATATTTCAGTAGCCTATTTTCTGATCCAAAGAATCTTAGAAAAACTGGAACAGCAAATACATCAATATCAAGGATGGTTTAGAGGCATCAGAGTGCCGCAATTTGACTATAACAAGCATGAAGGATGAAAATCAGTCAACAGGCCATCAACTATATCATAAATTCTAACATCTGATGAATTTATTTGATGGTCTAGAATTTTTACTAAAGTTCCTCAATGAAAATATCGTATAAACAAGACAATAACCTTATCATGAATTCCTCTTGAGATCCTGTGTGTTGCTTGGCCCGTTGTTTTGTCTGCTTGTTTGCTCTCCTCAATTAACACCTGATGCACAAGCACAACGTTAGAACAGGATTATTATTATTTAAAAAAAAAAAAAGCGGCAAAGCAAGCTGATTCATGCAGAAGATGTCACATACCCCATCACTGCCTGCCCTTCTGGTCCTTGTAGAAGTGTAATATGCACCATCCACACCACCATATGTGACTTTGGAAGTCTGGAAACTGAAATTGCGAGCCTGTGGCTTAGTCCCTTCCACCTTGTTATGGTCATTTCTAAGATTCACGTTCTTGCTCTTCTTATCTACCAGATCCATAAAAGCCATCATTATTATTTCATACAAGTACATAATACGGCAAAATTTCAATGTGACTTTGTAAGATTCATCTACCATCAAGATCATCATCAGGATGCTCAACAGACGGTCCTTTTTCTGAGCCAGTGGGTATATCTTTCTTTTCTCCTTCATCATCAGAACGTAGCTCTTCTATAACAGGCCTTTTTGGTTCACTGACACGTGATACATCTGTAGCAGCAGAACTTGGAGATCCAAACCTGTTAAGTTCAAACATACTCCCAAATGGACGAGTGAAGAATGGATCATCAAATGGATCCCGTCCTCCAAATATGCTGGACATCATCCCGAAGCCACGGAAGTCACCAAAAGGGTCACCCGTACTGAAGATATCATTTCTACCTTCTCTTTCTCTCTGCATCTTATATTTGATATTCCTTCAAACACCAAATAACGGTTCAGGCATTGACAAAAGTACATGCGCTTTTTTTTTTTAAAAAAAAAGTCTTGTCTACTTTGATGTGAAAAAATTCCAAAACTCACACAAATACTAAGCCAAACAATACATAAAACGGACAAAATTGAAAGCTCGTTACTGCTGGATGATATTTATAGATTTACTTAACCTCTAAACGACGTATGTATATACATCAAATTACGCAGAAAACAAGTAAAGACCATCGCAGGTTTTAGATGATCGCAAAATAAGGACAGAACAAATGATTGCCTAACAAACTAACTCTAAACAGAAGAGATTGGAAAATTGGAGTTCACAATATCATAAATTATGATCAACTCTTAAAGAGAAAAAGAAGCAGATCAATTAGAAGCTTAAAGAGAAAACAGACAGTGTGTGTGTGTGTAAGTCTTTTAATTCATGTATTCAAGAGGCACCAGCAAGGCTCTGTTTGCAATTTATAGTCCTACCAAGCATACATGACGCAATAATGAGGAAACTAGAAACGGATTCTCAGCGGAAACTTCATTTATGCTCAGTTTATCCAGAATAAATGGCAACAGGAAAACCTCAACATAAAAATAAAAATAAATCAAATCAATCCAAGGTAAAAGTTTCCATTTGGCATCTGAGAAAACGCGGGAAATGAAACTAGAATTTCACAATTAAAATAATCCCAAAAGAAAAACGGATGATACATGTTGAGAAAATAAAAAAGAAATTCCAACAAAGGCCAGGATTTATCGCTTAGAGCAGGAGAGAGGGAGCGCAGGAAAATTGAAAGAATTACCTGTCAACAGGGTTCACAGCAATTTCGCAAACAAAGATTACACGGGCCAGACAGAAGGAACCAGAACGCCCTGGATTTTTAGTCGATGCGGGTTTTTATATGGGCACGGTACCGAGAATTAAAAAAAAAAAAAGAGAAAAGCGACACGTGTTAAATAGTACTTTCTACTCTCAGCTAGAATGTTCGTTTTTTTCTTTTTTTTATTGTTTACTTATTTTTGATAAAACTTCTCATAAAGTTGGCATTCCTTGAATAAAAATTTCGATTGTTAAGATTTTATTTATTATTATCCAACTTTTTTTTTTTTTCTTTTACGGGGTTGTGCATTTATTATGTTCAGATCGGACTACACACAGAAACTAAAAATAAAAAAACGAAAGATCTTGCCTTTTTACCATGCAAAGAAACAAATGTTTCATTTTAATTTAAAGGAAAATAAAAAAGAGTGGGTTGCATAGAGACGTGGACATGCAACTGCATACCTTAATAGAAGAAAAAGAAAAACATGCAGAAATTGAATAGCCATATCAAACATGTACAGATATATTTATTAACCAAGCTAGGTCAGAAAAAGGCAGCCCTATTTCTATATTTCCTCCGCTCAATGTACAAGTACGACAATAACTACAGAAACCTCAGCATACAGCTACACAACTAAAGTTACATTCCCCTTTCTTTAAATTTTCCAGTTTCAGAATTAGAAACAAGAAATTAACATCTATCCGTCGTGCCACAGCCTAGCTTTTCATCTGCTTGATCAGCTTCTTAGCACAACTCTCTCTCCCTCTCTCTCTCTCTCTCCAGTTATTTTTGAATGATTCCCCATGGGAACAAATAGCTAGGATCCCAAATTAGCTGCAATTTGTTCATCAGTTATGCCCTCATGGCACATTTTAGTAGTGTTATAAAAGAAAATTCCAGTTCCACACGTGACTCTGCTGGTCTCTAGAACTCTTCGGAGTCCAAGTCAGGCTTTGATGGATAATGAAGACCCTGAAGTGCAGGAATTCGTCGCACATCTTCTTCTGAATAAGCTGGAATGAACCAGTACCACTTATCGACCCCAAATACCTGAGACAAAACCAAAAGAATGTAAGAGCCTCCAGAGAACAGTCCCTTGGTCTAAAATGACATGAACTCTATATAGTTTGTCGCAAAATTCAGAATAGTTCAAGTGCTCCTTAAATGTAAAAACAGCTGAGAGAAAATTATACTTTCCTCTTCTTGCCATAAAGTTGTTCTATTGATAAAAACAGAGTACCAGAAGACAACTTCTTTGAAAGAAGTTGAATAACATGGTGATGCAAACAATAATTATAACAACTCCAATCCTATACATTACCGTCAACAACCCAACCCCCTTCGTATTCCTAATGGAAGGAGTACTGCACATCGACAATAGGAAGATGAATAAATATGGGTAGGCATATGAACAAACATTATATGTACACTTTGCCTAGGAGCATACAGATGGATGCACTCTGAAGCATGGAAAATAGATGAAGTGTTACAATTAAACAAGTATCAGATGCAATTGAAAGTTTGCCAATCGTAAACCCACCATTTCAACATAGAGAGTTTAACAATTATGAGAATTCAAAGGATGTGCATTGAAAGAAAGACAGATAAAGAAAAAATGATACTAAGAAACCAGTAATAAATTGGAAAAGAGGAGCACCTGTTCAAAATTCCTCTTGCGACCAAGGTCATATCGCCATTTTGGTGTAGTTTTCTTCTCGTATGCCTGACCAGAGAAACAGCAAATCTGTCAGCAGAATACACCTCGCAAATGTTGCGGTAGAAATTAACTTGTCCTCTCTTCAATCAGTATGATAAGAGATCCATAAAAGATGGCAATAACTGAGTATCTAAACCCACAGCCAGACAAGTTCGAAGAAGCAAATAAAGGAACGAACAAAATATATATTTAACAAAAGCTCCACCATTCTATAGAGTTAAATTATGCCAAAATGCTTACAGAGAAAACATGCCAATTTTTATTATTGTCATTCAAGCTTTCATCCAGTCTCACAGTTTACTCCAAATAGAGAGAAAAACAAGTACAAGGGGCTTGCTTGATGTTAAAATAACTAAAAGACAAAGGTAAAGATGAAGATTAAGTAACATAAAGTACCTCAATAGTTGTGGTATTAGCAGAAACCAATGATATGTGCATGATTAAAAATCCCAGAACACTCAATGCAAATGCCAGATTCAAAACTGTAAAAGAAACAATAGTTATGCGAATATGGAGTACTGGTTAAATAGGTAAGAAAACAAGCTAAGTAGATCATACCAAAGGCAAGAAATGTAGTTGCAAGAGTCCAGGTGTTCCGGGAATTTCTCCATCACCAAAGAATGCAATAAAGTGAGGCAGAAGGGACAGTGTCACAAGACTTGTCTCTAGAAACGTGTAGAACTACACTGACATTTAAGATCATGGTTAAGAAACATGTAAAGAAATAGAATTATCCTATCAACAAATCATATTGAAATAAAAAATGAGAATAAATAGTTTATAAAACACGTAGCCAACATAAGAACATTATAAACAAGAAAAATTGACCAATGCCAATACAATTTTTCTCAAGTCAGACCATTTCGTTTGCTATGATGTCAATGACACACTTAGCAAAAGGCACGTGCTTTCTTTTCCTCACATTTTAAGTAAGAAACCAAAATTAAACTCATAATACAATATGACCTGCTAGCCCTGAGGTCCAAAAGATAGCCACAAAAAAATTGATGAAGTTGGTGCTTAGAAGTGATGATCTTGGTCAAGTTGGAACATAGTCTAGGCTACATATTCCAATTTATACGAAGGCCTATCATAACAGCAGTCAGGTCATGAAATGCATTAATAAAATCAAACTACAGATTTCTAAATTAAACTACTTTCAGCCTCTTGTGAAATAACCCCATATGAAGGTATCCATCCACCTAGCCATAGGAACAAACAATCACCGCAACAATCAGCTTCAACACAGCATCAAGCTTAACATTTAACATGACTACACCAATTGAAAGTTTACCAAATCTAAGAGCTTTATCAAATAGTTCTAATTCAGCAATTCAAATAAAGAATATCCTGAACATAATATATGGCCTTGACAATAATTCACAACTTACCAAAAATAGAAGGAAGTATTTATAATTCAATGCTCCAACACAATTTACGACCCACACACAATGATGGTCCATCTTAAGCACACACCTGCCACCTGAAATAACAACGTAGCCAATTATAATTTTTGATGACCGAGGAGAAATAGAAAAAGTAAATTTTAGAAGGAAACTCACAAACAGAGCAGTGATGGCAACGAGGTGGTTTCGGTTGGTTGCACTTTCGGCAATACCGGATTCTTTGATTGGATGAATCGGTGGCCGACCCACCAAACTCTGAACCATTCAAAGGATCAGCTTCACCTCTTTCCTCATCAATGGCAGGCCTCCAGTTAGGAGGCACACCACCCGGATCAGTTAAAACAACAGAAAAGTAACTCCATAGTAGCATCACCAACTGCATATTTAAACAAAATCAAAAGTTTTAGTTCTATTTCCCACTATATTGAATCACATACTGTTACTTGAAGCTTTAAAAAAGAAAAAAGAAAGAAAGAAAGAAAGAAAGAAAAAAAGAAAAAAGAAAATCTGAGATCCACATCTAAAGCTCCCATTTTCCAATCAATGGATAACTCGCAAAGTTAATCCACAATAAAGTTCCTTTTTTCAGCTTAAAGAATATCTTCCCATAGCTCTATTGGACAGAGCAAATATCAGTTTCACACATTCTTAGAAAAACAAGTCAAGAAATGAATTATCTCACCAAACAATGAAATGGGATCAAGACGGCGAGAGCAGTGACAGAATCAACACCACCATCGTAGAAAGCAGGGCCATAATTAGTCAAAACGACGGCGTAATAGGTGACGCCCACAACCCCAAGCACTAAGAAGATCATGATCGAGCCCAAGCCACGCAGAGCCGTACAAAACTTGAATACATTCCATGCCATAGCAGCTCCAGATCTATGCATGCTAAAGAAAACAAATGAAGACACTACAGAGATCCCTAAAAGTATTTGTTGAAGATGAAGATTGAGGTGAATCAGAGTATAATATACACCCAAGGAAATGGAATTCAAAACAGGAAAAGATAAAATTTTTGATTTATTTTATCTTTAGCGTGTTATAGCGACGCACGATCTGTAAATCTAGGGTTTATCGGATTTCGGATTCCAGTTGGTGTGTGGAATCCATGTTAAGAAGAGGTCTATGAACAGAGACCGAGGGAGGGAAGAGGTAGGGGGACAGAGGTTTTTCTTTTTATATAATAATCATTTTATTAAATTGCTAGAAATAATAATTATCTTATTTTTATTAAAAAATGAATTTTATTACTTTAGTTGATTTTCTGAGTTTGGTGTTTCCACTTTCCAATCTAGAAGGGGCAAGTCTCTCCAGTTGTGACTCAACAACTCCAATTTCAAGGGTAAGGGCAAATAGGTGCTTAAACTTCTTTTAATATTCAATTAAATTCTTTATGATAATTTTACTAATTAATTTTCTTTTTTAAAAAATTAAAAATGAGCTTATTATGTTTTTTTATTCTTTTAATAAGTATTTAGTGATTAGAATTTAGTAAATAAGTATTAATTAAGGTAAAATACATTACTTATAAAATTATAACCACAATGGTGGTTACCGGCATTAGGGATGGAGAGAATGCAATTTTTTTAAGATATTCGATCCATTCTGTCCTGTTATTTAGGATATAAAATAATTATAAATAGGTTTGAATATTAAAAATAAAGCTCGTTGCGAATATAGATCAGATACAAATTTAATACTTTGAATACCTACTATCTGAACACATTTATATAATTAGCTGTGGGTAACGGATACCAGAAGCACTTATCTTGTTTAAATCCATTTATTTAAAGAATAATATAAATTTATAAAACAAATTAAAAAAAATGAACCATTACCTTAAAAATTCAAAATGTAATATTTTATATCACGTCACGCTACTATTATATTTATATGTACTTTATAATTTATAAATTATTTATGTACATTTTTATTTAGACATTGATTTAAAAATATATTAAATTATTATTTTAATTTTCTAATTACAATTTTTTAAAAATTTATATTTTTTTTTATCTAAATTCATGCATCGGTTAAAATAGATACTTATATAAATACAATTATCTGCGACTATTGATAAATAAGTTTGGGATAGTTAATAAATTTAAATGGTTTGAAGCATATAAAAATAAATAGATGTAACACCCAATTGTAATATCTAGTTGGCATACGTTTGCCTATTTAAGACTTTCACCGTGCCACTATTTATTGAATACTCGATCAGTTAAATGGAATGGACCGTTTTATTAGTCATATTGACATACTTTAATATTTAAGGATGTAATTGGTAGGATTAAAATATAAGAGATTTACATGATTATTGAGACAAAATTGAAAGGTCCATTTAACCTGCCTGCCATTTACTACTGTGGGGAAAACTGAAATAAAAGTACCCATGACGGGAAGAAATCTAACACAACTGACCACTTAAAATATATTTTCACTCGTCAATTAATAATATATTATTGAATGAAAATTAATTCTAGAAATGTTTATATATCGCTAATATGACAAATATATAAAAATAGAAACGATATCAGGACGGTTTTTCATTCTCCCTTTTGTCAATTTAAGAACCGTTCAAAGGACTAGCTGCTAACTTATTGAACAATTCTCTTCCACTTCGATAGAATTGTATTTTATTATTATTGATTTAAACGAGTTTAATACTCGTATTTCATAAATATATAAGTAAAACCACTGTAATATTTTCGTCAAAAATAATATCAGTATGTGTTTATTGGGCGATTAATCATATAAAACAAAAATTCAACAAGAAAAAAAAAACATATAAATAGTCATAAATTTCTTAATCAAACTTCGGCTGTCATTTTCATGAAAATAAATGGAAAAATAAAAAATAAAAAGCCTTGCGGTCCAAATATCTCATCAACGCCTCAAATCTAGTAATTATTTTGAGTATTACCGATGTGGACCGATAGTTGAAGAAAGAATATTATTTATTAATTAAGTTGAACAAGCAACATGATTTCTCAAACCGAATTCACGGAGAATAAATCAGTTAAATGATAAAATTATCAGAAAAAGTGAAATAATAATTACTCTATACTTAATTTATCATCCAATTAATAAATAAATTAATGCATTTAAAACTCCACTATCAATCAACCTTAAAATCCAACTTCGTTAGTGGGCTAGATCAAGCTTTTCAATTATCAGTCCTGGACTGGGCTTTACCCATTTTAATATTCTGAAGGTCCCATCCATTAAGCTCAAGTGGGGCTCGACCCAACACGAGATTTTTTTTTAATTTTTAAATAAATAAATAAATAAATATATATATATATATAATGAGATCCCACATCGGTTAGAGTGGAGAACGAACTATGCCTTATAAGGATGTGGATACTTCTTTCTAGTTGACGCGTTTTGAGAATAACCTTAAGAATAAAACCATGAGCCACCTAGTGTCGGCATAGTCTCCAAAACAGACAGGTGGCAAAGCGGACAATATTCACTAACGACGAATCCGGGAACGTTATATATATATATATATATATATATATATATATATATATATCTTTTTAAAATTAAGTTTTATATCTTTTTAAAAATCAGTATTAGTTCCTAATATTGTTTTAAAATATTGTCAGTTTTTTTACATTATAATTAATCTATAAATTATTCATTATAACTTTTTTATTTTAATGTTACCTTATTAATTGCAATTTAATTTTTTTTATTTGATGTTATTAATCATGATATTTATAATTTAAATAATATTTTAATTGCTCATTTTATATTTTTAAATTGATATAACAAAACAGTTATAGGAAAATTTTTGTCTGCTAACTATAATACTATAATTTTTTTAATATGTATGAAACATGAAAGTGGATAAAAATTATAGAGCGGAGAAATATATAATTTCATTATGATTATTATGTATTTACTTAAAACATATTTATATTCACTTTAAATTAAATTTTTTTACATAAAAATTATTTAATATTTATGTATTTAAATGAATTTTTTTAAATATAGCCTCTGCATATTAAATATTAGTTCAATATTTAAAACATAGCTAATAATTAATTATTTTTAAAAAATATAAATTGATAAAAATATTTGTGTAGAAAAGGAAAGTCCATGGAGTTAGTATTTAAAATTGAAATAAAGGATAACTGCCAGTGTTATAAAATGAACAGCAGCCGGCTAGATATATGACGCACATAAACGGTTATAGATGCGTTGACATTCTATTTTCTTTCTGGGTTTCAGCTAATGTTCATTAATTTAAGGGAAAAGGGACAAATTTGCCATCCAAGTTTATCAGGTGGTTTAAAAATGCCATCTAAGTATTTTTTCTACAAAAAATGCCATTATTTTTATATAATTGATTCAATTTTACCACTCTAATCCTAATCAGCAAAAAAAAAAAAATGAGTTGACAATAATTTAATTGACATATCAGCAAAAATAAATATACATGTGGCATTAAAATTAATCAGACCAAAATTAAACCAACCCGAATTAAATCAAATTTTACCACTTATAATAACGTTAACTTCCTTTTGTTTCTTCCTCCTCGCCGCACTGCTATCGGCCCTCATTCCTCATTTTCACTGGTACCCTTCTCTCTCTACTTCTACACTTATAAATTATTTCTGCATATTTATCTTCTTCTTTCTCTTCGATTTTAACCTCTCCCTCCCTTTTTTTCCTTAAAGTTTCTTTCTTTTCATGCTCTACTCTTGGTTTTTTGTTTCCTTTTTAGCTTTGATAAGTGCAATCCCTTTCATTAGAGCTTCAAAATGCATGTTAATTTTTCTGAACTAGCTTCATCACTTGTTATTATGTATCTCTTCGAGACGTGTAATTTATGTGCAGTGTAATAATTTGACCTTATTAATGGAGGGTTTTTACTTGTTAAGTTTATGTTATTTGATATAATTCAAATTTTGCTCTTTGGTTACTGGGCTGTTTTAATATGTTGTGAATAATTCTGGGTTGTGCTTGAAATTCTATTTTATTAATCAAATATGTGGTTATTTGTAATAAGTTGATGATAGGTTGTACAAAGGCTGGTTCTTGCAGGGGTATGTCTGGTTTTGTTGAGAAACAGAGTGATGTAGCTTTGGTTTATGATAAATTTTCAGACGTGAAGCTTGAAGCTCAATAAATTGTCATATACTATTTAATTAAAGAGTTCTATTTCTTCTCTGGCACTTCTTTTGTGATTTGTTTTGTACATTTTCTCCTCGTACATACATGTGTTTACATATGTACTGTGTAAAAAATCTGTGTCATAAATGATGGAATCACCAAATAGAGTATTTATTACAAGCTTTACCTATTTCAGTTTCATATTCCAAAATAATATTTGGCACTTATTCCATGCGCATGCCACATATCTGATTGCAAGATAGATGAATTTTGTGTTTATCATGCATGAATTTCTTCTTAAGAAATAGTCTTGTAAAATACTCAAACTATATCTGCAAAAGAAAAGAAAAACAAAAAGAGGGAGCTTTATTGGTTATAAGCTCTTATGTTGTTATTCGAATCTTCATCATTGTTCTTATTTGTTTTTAATGGTATGGCTGTAGATACAAAGGATTCCCTCCTATAAATCTTTATTTTTCATGGAAAAAACTGCACCTCATTGTTGAACATTTTCATGAATAATGTCTTACATGGCCTTGGGCATTATTTTGTTCAACTTGCGAAATATAATTTCCCTTATCCTTTGATCCAAGACTTTTAGCTGAGTAAGCATTAGTTGTTTGTGAACTTCCTACCACTAGACAAATTGGCTTCATTAATTAATGGAAGGTGAATTTAATATTAGATTGCTTCCATTTAGGAATAAGCTATTCTGTTATTATCTCTTATGGGATGGCGAAGAGGTGAGGAGGATTATTTTGTTGTCTTTTTGCTGCAAATACGAATAGAATCATGTTGTGGGGATTGTCATATGTTTTGCAACACTGTGAGAGACCCTTAGTTTCACCAAATTGGGCACTTCTTGGTGTCATTAATAGCTTGCCCTTCAGGAATTTCACGTTGTACAACTTTCACCAAAATTCTCTCTCTCTATATTTATGTTTAATATATAGTTTTTCTCTTCTTTGTCAGATGCAGTTGCTCTGTTTAAGATTTGGATTAGTATAAGTGATTCCCTAATATAACCAGTTCTTTCTCTTCCCAGTTTAACTGCGATGGAACTTTCCTTTTTTTGGCATCGGTAACTAATAAGATGAAGTATGTGATGGATATTGGTCCCCTTATTTTTGGCTAAGATCGTGCAATGGTTCCTGCACAGCCATTAATGGATATTGGTCCAGACTACAAAGAAAATCATTCCATAAAAGCTGAACTTGATATAGATAATGAAATTATCTTGGCAAAAGTAGATGGGATAGGTTCCGCATGCATACCAAAAAGTGAGGAAACGTTTCATGAGAGCTGCAGTTTGTTGAATGAACCAACTAAGCCAAAAGATGCTGAAGATGTGGAAGTTGATATAATTACATTTAAAAATATCAATGAGATTAGATCAGCAGAAGCAAAAGACCCAGATGCAACTGAATATTCAAGCTCATTTGCCGATAGGCTCTCTGATACTGAGAAATACTCTGGGTTAAGTGAACCCGAAGTAGAATCACAATTTTTTGGAAAGACTAGCTGAGAAAGTTTCAAATTATGAAGAGCCTGACGGTGAGAATGGGTTAGAGAGAGAAGGAATAAGTGATTGGTTAGGGTGGGTTTGATTAATTTGATTTAATTCGGGTTGGTTTAATTTTGGTTTGATTAATTTTAATACCACATGTATATTTATTTTTGCTGATATGTCAATTAAATTATTGCCAACTCATTTTTTTTTTTTGCTGACTAGGATTAGAGTGGTAAAATTGAACCAATTATATAAAAATAATGGCATTTTTTGTAGAAAAAATACTTAGATGGCATTTTTAAACCACCTGATAAACTTGGGTGGCAAATTTGCCCCTTTTCCCTTAATTTAACCACAAACGGTGACGTATACGAAAAACAGACACCTTAACTGACCCCGATTTTAGGCAAACATAAGCAACGAAGTTCAGATTAAGACTATAATGCAGGTCTGCGCTAATTAAACACGTAATCTCAGTCTTAATTACCAACGAACATAAGCACATGCATACAAACGTTGGCTTGTTAATTCTGCTTAGGTGGATAATAATATCTTTTTTTGGTTATAAAGGTGGATCCAATTAAAAATCTTCACGAATAATGAAGTTTTGCGTTTGCCTTAAAAAGAAAGCGAATTTATAATGCAGTCTATGGACGTTTCACATGCACTGAAGATGCAATTCAATAGAACGTAAAATAATAAGAACATGTCACGTAAATATGGTGCTGTAGTGCTATTATTATAAATTCTTCATCTTCATCATTGCCTTTGTGCGTAACTGGAGCCATAAACCGAGGGACACACACAGTGACAGAGAGAGACAAAACTAAGAGTCGTGTACACGTCAACTGCAGCCACAGTATTGTACAATGACAAACATTTACCTCTAACTGATGAACACACACGGAGTGACCTTAATTTTTGTAAAAACAGTGAAATTAAGAATGTAGACACTTCGTACTTGGTTTCCAAGACTTTAACTGAAAAAATGGCCCTAGATTTCGCAGCAAAACATGGATTGGATATTGTCACCCTTGTTCTTCCTTTGGTCGTTGGTCCTTTCCTTTGTCCTTATTTACCTGGCTCCATCCATTTCTCTCTCGCTCCCATCTTTGGTAACTTCATTTCCCCCCTCCCCCCCCCTCTTTCTCTATTTTTTGATATTACATTGGCATTTGTGCTTATTAATTTTGTATTTGACAGATAACCCAGAGCTATACGAGGATATTAGTAATTTCTACATGGTGCACGTAGACGATGCCGTTAACGCGCACATATTTGTCTTCGAACATCCTAATGCACAAGGGAGATATATTTGCTCCTCAATTCAAAACTCCACTCATGTATTGATTCAATTTCTTTCTCACAGATACCATGAATTTCAAATACCAGCTTTCTTCAAGTGAGTATTTGATCATGAACTTATTCATCATTCCCAGACAAACATCTTTTAATGTTTCAATCCAAATAGTTAGTGATTACCTCCTGTTTGGCAGACAGGGGAAGGAAAATGAAAATTACAAAATAACAGAACTCTCATCAATGAAACTCTTGAAGTTGGGATGGGTCTTGAAGAAATTAATGTTTGATGGAGCTATCCAGGGCTGCAAAGATAAGGGACTTCTCTTGTTAAGCCAGCCCAAATGAGGTTTAACTATTGTATCGCTATTTGTTGATAAATTTTCGCAATAATCTACGATTTAATCGATTTATTCTTTGAAATTAAGAAATTCACTGGCATTAGCATTGTACTCCATCTCAATAAATTAAGAAATTCATTTTTCTTCTTTATTTTTTTGTGCATCCTCTCAATAAATATTCAGGTTAAGTTACCGCACAATTTCTAATTTAAGGTAATTTTATTTAAATTTATTTCAAATGACACTCTTTTTTAATTTACTTTTACAATTTGGTATAAATTGGTAACAAATATGAAAATAAATATTTGTGACATTAAAGTGGCATTAAATTGATATGAATGAGAATCACTTATGAAAATCTGATAATTTTCTTAATTAATTGATCAGACTTTAAACCAATTTGATAGGAATTTTACTTTGACTTTTGATCTGTAGAAAAAAAAAAGTAAAAGTTAGAATTTTTTATTTGATATTTGAAAACTATTTTTTTTAAATATCTTATTTCATAAGAATTTTTGTATTTATTTGAATTAAATATGTGTCTGAAGCTAATATCATAAAAAATGATCATTTTACCATTTAATAATAATATAATATTAATTTTTTTTTATTAAATATCATATCAAATAATAAAAATATCTCTTAATTATTTTAATCAATATTTTGATAAAAAAATTAAATAATTTTTGCAAACACGAATTGGTTGTTTTATTGTTAATAATAAAAACAATAATAAAAATATTACTACCCAGTAATTTTTTCATCGTTTATGAGAGGCAAACGACATGTGATGGAAAAATCAATGACAAGAAAATAAAATGGGACATGGGTAGAATTTTTAATTTCTTATGTTTTTTAAGAATCCAGCCAAACAGCTCCTTACATTCCCATCCCGTTTTCAAATATATAATTATAAACAGTAGAAATGTGAATAAGAACTACAATAAATTTATTTAGGAAAAAAAATTATTAAAAATCGGTATATAAAGATATCGGTATTCGATATTGTGGGATCCGCATATTTAATTCGTTGATTTGATGAAAATCGATATTATTTTATGCCAGTATTTAACACGTGGACCCGCATTAGGTTGCAAACCGACTTGGTTTAGTACTGATTTCTGGCACCACCGTCAGATTTCCTTTTTAACCTAAATACTGTATAAATAAGAAAACTAATGATTAATCCTATGAATTTTAGCTTTTACGATCATGAATTTAAATCACATTAATTATTCTGCCTTATTCAACAATTAAACCCAACTATTTCTTTCTTTCATTTTTTTTTCCTTTTTTGAACGTCCCACTAATTCTTAGGTTATCTGATCTTTTCTCATTTAAGTGGGATTAAATAAAAATCTACTTTAACGTTTTAATGTTATAATACAAAGTCTCGATATTAATGCATTTTGAATCTTGATACGTTTTACTTGGGTACCCTTATCTTTTACATTAAATATTTCAAATTTTAAAATATATACAAAATAAAAAAATATATATCAGGAAATATTTTGTAGTCTTTTTTATAGGTCAATAAAATAATTAATTAGTATCGTTTTTATAAATTTTTTATAATAATTTATAAAATATTATTTTCTTATTTTTCTATAATAATATGTTTTTACTCTATTAAATATTTTTTAATGTATATATAAAAATAAATAAAAAATATAATTAATATTCATTGAAATTTAAAAAATTATCTAGATGGATGAAAGAAAAAAATTAAAAATTGTCAAGTTAGGTGCACCTTTTAGGTTAAAAAGGAAATCCATAGTGGTGCCAGAAACCGGCATTAAATCAAGCCGATTTTCAACCAAGCATAGTTCTTATGTGTCAAATATCGGCATGAAAAAATGTCAGTTTTCATCACATCAATGGATCAAATATATGGATCCCACAATATCGAATACCGACACTCTTATATATAAGTTTTCTGTACTTTTTTTTTCTAAATAAATTTACTGTAGTCCATATTTTTTAATTTTTTTCGAAATAAATTTTATTTTCAAAAAAATTCCGAATAACAAATTAATTTTTGAACCAAATTATTTTTTTATTACTAAAACGACAAGAAACAAACACTACAAGAAAATCTTGAAATAGCAACGGAAAAATAGCAACGGAATTTATTCCGTTGCTAATTTAGCAACGGAAACACAATTCCGTTGCTATTTAGCAACGGAATATAGTTTTCGTTGCTAAAATTGGTTGAATTTTATGAAATTAGCAACTGAAAAAAATTTGGTTAGCTTCCGTTGCTGAAAGTGGAGGGAATTTATGGCGCCATTATTTAGCAACGAAATTTGTATTCCGTTGCTAATTAAGGCGGCAAACAATGGCGGATAAAATTTGGGACGAAAAATAGCAACGGAATTTAAATTCCGTTGCTAATTTAGCAACGGAATTTAAATAGCAACGGAATTCAATTTCGGTTGCTAAATTAGCAACGGAAAGAAAATTCCGTTGCTAAATTTCACTTTCAACGAAAAATAGCAACCAAATATTATTCGGTTGCTATTTAGCAACGGAAATTTGTTTCGGTTGCTAAAATAGCAACGAAAATTAAATTTCGTTGCTAAATAGCAACCGAATTTAATTCGGTTGCAAAAATAGCAACGGAATAATGATTCCGTTGCTAAATTTGGAGCATTTAAGTACTTTTACCTTTGTTAGAACTATAAATTGGGAAAACCCTAGATTTTCATCTCTTCCCTCCACACCGCCGTCCCTCTCTCTGTCTCTCTAACGAAGCAGTCGACGGCAGACATCTCCTTCGGTCCTCATGCCAAGCCGTTCATTTCTACACCCATCGTTAATTTCTAGGATAATCTTCAACCACAAGCTTCGTCTTTACATATCAAGCCAGAACTTGATATTGGAGAAAATTCTGTGAAAGATGCCTCTAATCCTCTGAACCTGCAACCTCCCAAAGTCGTCGTTTTGGTAGACCTCAACGCCAATCCTCCTGACACCGACGCCAGCGATTCTCTCCTCTTCTCCGCTCCGGAGCTTACGAGGTTCTCATTGTCCACTTTCATCCCTTGACTTTAACAATTTTGTTGCTGTTTTCTTTGAAGTTCTTTTTGTTGCGAGGTATAGTGAGTGGTATTTAAAATAATTGTCGGTTTTAATAGTTGAAAACTGTGATGTATCTTGATAATTCTCTCTTTTGGTTTGTAACTTTAGTTTTTCAGGAGGATTATTGTTTTGAAGCGAAGTGCGGGGTGTTTTTCCTTGGATTGGTTTTGATATAAGTAATGATGATTGGCATGTGATATAGGTTGGAAAATGATGAAAACCAAGACAAAAGCAGCTTGGTATGCAAAGATGGGGATACTGCGGAAGTTGAGGGTAAAAACTGAATAAACTAGGGAGATGCCGTTCAAGAAATAGTAAGGCAGATACGTATCTTGATTATGGACCTGATGTGGATGCTGATCAGCCTGGTCAAGTTCCTATCTCTTCTCATGAAGAAAAAGTTAGCAGCCTTAAAACTGTGAGTCATCTTTCTATATCTGTTGGTGATTAACTTCTGTTTTAAGGAACTATGTAATTGTTTTGTTATCTGTACTCCATTAGTTTAACTTCATTTGGGCACGCTTTTAGAGTTTGGTGCATGTAGCAAGGAAGATGCCCAAAAATGCTCATGCTTATTTTATACTTGGTCTGATGTATCAAAGGTTGAGTCAACCACAGAAGGTAGATTTTGAAGCTTAACTTTCTATATTATAATTATGATTTTTGTTTCAGGCTTTTGACATTTCTTTGTAGGCAATTTTTGCCTATGAGAAAGCAGAAGAGATTTTGCAGCGGTGTGAGGCTGAAGTTAGATAGTTTAGGTAGTGATTCGGTTATTCTTATAGTGCTATTTCTGATGCTGACATAGAGTTGTTGATTCAACCCACAACTGGGTTGGCTTGGTTAATCTTTTTAATCATTTTGATGGCCAAAATTTTTATAAGTTACTTGATTTCGTGTTGCTAGGTTTTAAAGAGAACGAGAGTTTGCAGCAAGAAAAGCACAGATTCTTTCCATTAGTTCCAATATATATATATGATACAAGAGTTTGTTGTACAAGAGACAAAAGTATATCTGATAATTATTATTTGAAAATAATATCTAATCTTTTCCTTAATGTGGCAAACCAACAGATGAAGTGGCAATTGGTTTAATAGGTTTATGGTATTTGAATACTATATAAAATGGGAAGCCAAATAAAACATTTAGAATAATTGATTGTGTAGAGAAAATGTCAGAAAATCCTAACTTCCACCAACATATTACAAACAATCCATTCCCACATGCATGCAAGTTGTTTTGTGATTTTGATTTTTTGTTTATTATTTGTGATCTAGGTTTGTGGGTAAAATATTGGTGAATGTTAGATTTCACTACGCAGGACAAATAGTATCCGAGCCATTACCCAGATATGTAGGTGAAATTTCAAATGATGAGATTATTCGTTGTGATGGAGACTCAATGCATATTAATTAGTTGAGTTTTGATAGGGTGGCTAGTTTTGCATGTATTGTGAATGGGAATAGTTCATACCACATGTTAGATTTGATGAAAGTATAATTGAATGCTTTAATAGAAGACATGATAGACATGTATGCAATACATGTACCTAGCTCATGCTTCTGAGAATAGGGAAAGTAATGCTGTTGATATGTACTCCTTTGGACCAAGTGCTTGGAATAGAGTGGAATAAATCTGACTGGAGTGGATCACAAACAAAACCCAGAAAAATACAAGTCACAAAACAACTTTCATTTTGATATTTTGAATATGTCCTAAAACATAATCCTAAATCACAAAAAAGCCCATTATGATTGAAATGGGCAATGTAAATTTGCTGACAATCATTATTTGCTGCATAAATTTGTCATCAGAGTTTGCTCCAGCCAATTGTATGATGCATATATATGGAGGTTATAATGTTCCAGTTAAATTTTTATTCACTCCTGTTATTGTTGGCAAATGTAACTTTTAATAAAGCAGAGGAAAATGAACGTAGGATGGGTTGGCATCTAATCCAAGTTAAACTATGTTCCTTTTTTAGAATAGAAAGCATTGTAAAGTTAAATAAATAGAAAGGCATTAGGAGATGGAAAAACATAATAGAAAGGCATGATTGTTAACAGTGCCAATAAGGAAATACCGTTAATTAAGTTAGATAAACAAGTCGGGTTTTGTGATCCCTCGACCTGTATGTACTCCTTGCTAAGCATAACTTTCAGTACTGCTATTTAAGTTGAGTTTGTTGTTTGATTGTACTGATTGATTTATTGTTTTAATAACTCAGTCAAAATCAACAACTATAAATGTTATTAAAAAATTTAATAAGTAAAATTAATACTTTTCGTTTTCATTGCTTTTATAGGTCTAGCATTTATTGCAAGCAATTTCTGGGCGGACACTGATGAAAATCAACTTACACCCACTGGGTTTGATATTATATTTCCCACTATGATCGAACGTGCCACGGAAAGAGGATTGAAGCTTCCTTTGGACCCTGCTGTCATGGATGTTTTGCGACAAAAGCGAGACAGCGAAATCAGCAGGTGACGTGTGAATAATATTATTTTTGTACACAAATAATATTTTAATTAAAATTACATATCACAATCTTTATTTCAAAAAACAAAATAATTATTATCTACATTCCACGAAATGTCAATTTATTTCTGCAGATTGGATGGTAAAGGAATCACAGCCGCATATCTATTAGAAGGATTTAGTCAAGAGTATGAGTGGGAACAAATTATCAAATATCAAGCAAGTAACGGATCGTTCTTCAATTCACCATCAGCAACTGCAGCTGCTCTGTTTCAAAATCATAATGATGGATGCTACAATTACCTCACCTCCCTATTGAAGAAATACGATAATGCAGGCAGGCAAAATATATATATACATATATATATATTACTCTTACGTTAGCCTTTAACTCATGACAAAAACTAATGTTTAATACTATATATTTTCTTCATAATTTACGAATTAAATTTGTTAATTTCGAAAATTGATACCAAAAAAAATAATTGTAACTTTTTTGACTTTTTACTAATTATAATTTTTTGTGGATTTCAGTTTCTACCGTTTATCCTTTGGAGATATATACCCAGCTTTGCATGATTGACAATTTGCAGAAGTTACGAATTGATAGATACTGTAGAACTGACATAGATAGGATTTTGGATAAGATATACAGGTAATTAATTTGTTATACTATATTCTAAAAAAATTAAAAATTATTTAATTTTCTCAAAAGACTTCTTTTATTTATTGTATTTCATTAAGGGATGCATGAATCTTGTTTTGGCAGATCCTGGATGCAGAAAGATGAAGAAATTCTCATGGAAGCCAACTGTTGTGCCTTGGGATTTCGCCTTCTCCGAATGAGTGGTTATGATATCTCTTCATGTATGTACTTAATTCTAATTCTAATTAAGAGTTTAAGAATACAAAGGTTTATATTCGTAAATTCTTATCAATCTCAAACATGTGATGCAGACATGTTAGAACAATTTTCTGAAGAACATTTCTTCAATTCAGTAAGTCCACCATTTAAAAATACGAACACGATTTTGGAGTTGTTCAAGGCCTCTCAGGTAATGATATACCAAAAAGAACCTGTTCTTGAGAAATTAGAGGCTTCGACAAGCTCTTTCTTTAAACAACAAATATCAAGTGGGGTTATTCAAGATCAGAAGACATGTGAGGAGGTAAAAAATAGGAGGAAAAAAAACATTTCCTTAGGTTCTTGAATTTTTCTCTTTTTAATTATATATTTATTTAATTTTTTTAGGTCCAACATGCTTTGAGAAATAGCTATAGCATTGTGGATTTCCTTGAAACCAGAAGAACAATTGAGCGGCATAATTTAGACACCATCCAACTTCTTAAAACATCTTATAGGTATTTTGGCCAAAAAAAAAATCTTATAGATGACTTTCCTTAATTTATTCAATTATATATTTCACGTGCATTAAAATATAATGCTTTATAAAATAATTAAATGCCTTTGAATTAAAAAACCCGGTTATTCATTTATAGTTTCAAAATAAAGGGCCTGGTATTTATGGTGCAGTTTTTAATCTCACCACTTCCATTATTGGGGCTGGAATCATGGCCTTGCCAGCTACAATGAAGGTTCTTGGATTGGTTTTAGGGGTTGTCTTGATAATTCTGATGGGTATATTGTCTGAAATTAGTGTTGAATTGTTAGTTCGGTTTTCAGTGCTTTGTAAGGCTTCTTCTTATGGTGAAGTTGTTCAATGTGCTATGGGTAAAACTGCAAAGGTTTTATCAGAGATTTGCATAATTGTGAACAATGCTGGTGTTATGGTTGTGTATTTGATAATCATAGGTGATGTTATGTCAGGGTCTCTCCATCACATGGGGGTTTTTGATCAATGGTTAGGGCATGGGGTGTGGGATCACCGGAGGTTGGTGATTTTGGTTGTGGTGGTGATTTTTCTAGCACCCCTTTGTGCACTTAATAAGATTGATTCTCTGAGCTTGACTTCAGCTGCTTCTGTAGCTTTGGCTGTTGTCTTTGTTTTTGTATGCTTTATTGTTGCCTTCATTAAGTTTGTTGAAGGAAAGATTGAGGTGTCGAGGATGACTCCAGATTTTGGTTCAAAGAAGGCTATTTTAGATTTGTTTGTGGTGATTCCCATCATGACAAATGCTTATTTTTGCCACTTCAATGTTCAGCCTATATATAATGAGCTTGAAGGAAGGTCACCCCATAAGATGAACCAAGTTGGGAGAATCACGACTGTGCTTTGTGTAGGAGTGTATGCCTCGACCGCTATATCAGGGTATTTACTCTTTGGGAAAGATACTGAGGCTGATATTCTGACTAATTTTGATGCTGACCTTGGAATTCCTACTATTTTTTCCAACATGTGGATTCGATTTGATTCAATATGTGATCCTAATGTTAATTATTGTTTTGTGTGTTGCAGTATGTTCTATTTTTTTGTTCTTCTTTTGCAGTTAATTGAGTTGTGAAATTAGTTAGATAAAGAATGAAATTAAATAGAACGAAAATGTTACATGTACTTGAGTTGTGAACCTATGGATATGTACTTGAGTTATTTTAAGGAAATTGATAACAATATTGATGATATTAACTAGTTTGCATGAGGCAGATTTCTCTCTTTATGTAGCTTGCCCTAAATTTCATGTGTATTTCTATTGGAAATTTTGTAATAAAAGTAAATGGTGCCTTTCCTTTGTGGTGACCACTTATATGTAATTAAAATTTTTTATGATTTATATTTACTCCAGATGTTGATTTCTTAAGTTTTTTACTGGATTTGCTACAACTAAACGTACACGACCTGAATCTATCATTAATTATTGAGCCCATTTTGTTCGTCATCGTGTTTTGCTAGTTAGCATGTAATAACAGCATTTACTTTTGTTTCAATTGTCAGATATATCTGCATAAATATTGATTTTCTAACTTCGAAAGTAAAAGTAATTTTGTGTAAAAAATCAATAATAATTTAGTGACGGAATAGCGACGAATATTCCGTCGCAAATTTTTTTAAAAATATCTGCCGAATTTAGCAACGGATATTTTAATTCGGTTGCTAAAAATAGCAACGGAATTGATTCGGTTGCTATAAATAGAAACGGAATTTATATTCGGTTGCTAAATATAGCAACGGAAAATAGTTTCCGTTGCTAAAAATAGCAACCGAATTTCTATTCGGTTGGTAAAAATAGCAACGGAAAATAGGTTCTGTTGCTAAAAATACCAACCACCAAATTTGCAACCGAATGTTCCGTTGCTATTTTCCGTTGCTAATAAAAATTAGCAACGGAAATTCAATATATTCGGTTGCTAATTTCCGTTGCTATTTTCTGATTTTCTTGTAGTGAAAATGATGAGAGCAGGAAACACGTCATTTTCAAAGGCCATAAAAAATGTAGATTTTAATCATCAATTAAGAAGGATAGA
Organism: Excoecaria agallocha; assembly: GCA_037975025.1. Classification (NCBI taxonomy): domain Eukaryota; kingdom Viridiplantae; phylum Streptophyta; class Magnoliopsida; order Malpighiales; family Euphorbiaceae; genus Excoecaria; species Excoecaria agallocha. The sequence continues at coordinate 67,573,919 of CM075806.1, read as the reverse complement.
TCAGAGAGCAATTTGTGGCTCTTCTAAATTTACATTATATCCAAGAGAAGAAAGAACAAAGAAAATATGGAAGCAGAGAAAGGAATTGTATGTATTACCGGAGGTACCGGATTTCTAGCCTCATGGCTCATCATGAAACTCCTTCACCATGGCTATTTTGTCCACTCCACCATCAGACCTCACCCAGCTGGTATGTAATTAACTCAATCTTCTCTTCTGATTTGCGTTTATTTGGAGTTTTGATCTATACACCTGGATTTGATCATCATATTCAGAACATAAAAGGGATGTGAGCTTCCTGACAAATCTACCCGGAGCGATTAACAAGCTCAAAATCTTCGAAGCCGATCTTAGTGACCCAGAAAGTTTCAAAGCAGCCATTGCAGGATGCATTGGCGTCTTTCACGTAGCAACTCCCGTTGATTTCGAACAAAAAGAACCCGAAGATAGTTACAAAAAGAACTATAGATGGAACATTGGGAATCTTAAGGGCATGTTTGGAATCCAAGACAGTAAAGAGAGTGTTGTACACTTCAAGTGCAGCAGCTGTTGTTTTTAATGGCAAAGTTGAAGAGGACACCATGGATGAGAGTTTTTGGAGCGATTTGGATTACATTAAATCCTTGAAATCCTATGCTGGCCCTTACATGATTTCCAAGACTTTAACAGAGAAGACTGTCCTTGAATTTGCAGAACGACACGGGATAGATCTCGTTACTGTTATTCCTTCTTTCGTTCATGGTCCCTTCATTTGTCCTAAACTTCCTGGCTCAGTTCGTTAGTCACTGGCTATGATACTAGGTCAGTGTCTACAGCTGTTTCTAATGTGCCTAATTTAATGTGGATGAAGGTTTTTTTTTTACTCCTAAATTATTTTTACTTTTAATTTTTTATCTAAAAATTATTAAAAATAAGGTAGTTTTTTTTCTTTTATACAGCAATTCATTATATAATACCACATTTCATTTCTAAAATGCCATGTGTAGTATATTTTAAGGATAAAATATGTAAAATTACCTATTTTGAAAATTATAAAATAAAATTTATTTATTTCAAATAATTCAGTAAAAATCAATTAAAAACTGTATATGGACGAAATCACTTTATTTTGAATATTTAAAAGGAAAAAAAATATTTTATTTATTATTTAATTAATTGTCCAATTTTTTAACTGCTATGAATTTTAACATGCATAGGAGAGAGAGATCAATATGCAGAATATCTTAATATATCATTGGTGCACACCGACGATGTGGCTAGAGCACATATCTTTGTGTTCGAGTATCCTGATGCAAAGGGGAGGTACAATTGTTCTTCACACACCATTACTATTGAAGAGCTGCAGAGATTTCTTTCTTCCAAGTATCCAGAGTATCAAATACCAACAATTAGAGTGAGTGATTTATTTTATTTTACGTGAAAATTATATCATAATGGATCAGATGTGATATAATTTTGTGCTTCATACACTCTTACAGAGATATAAAGGATATCAAAGCCAGCAGACTCCCAGGACTGTCGTCGAGGAAATTATTAGAGTCGGGTTTGAATTCAAGTATGGAGTAGATCAAATGTTTGATGATGCGATCAAATGCTGCAAAGAGAAAGGCTATCTTTAATTCATATTTGGAATATTGCCTTCTTTTAATTTTAGTGTTAAGTTATGGTGCGTTTCTACCGCAATAAATATGGAGATTGCTCGAAGAAAACTTCATTGAATAAAGTTCTGCATTGATATTGAAGTTTTATGCGCCACGATTAGTCATTCCCAAAGAGGAAGCTCGGGAAATTACTCAAAAAAATAAATAAATAAATAAAAAGGATAATATATTTTTACATTACATGTATGGACTTGTCAAAAATATGCTTTTATATGGCTGATCTTTTTTCAATAATCACGGCACGCTTAAACTTGCGGACAACATATTATCACTTAATCTTGACAAAATCTATCTATTATCTTAAGTTCAATAAAAAATTAATATGTTATTATTTTCATAAAATTTGTGTGCGTCATATATCAATAGAAAATATAAGTACATAAGGAAATGTTTTTGACAATTAAAAAAAAAAAGATAAAAGTATGTAAAAATATATATGTATATTTTGGACTAATATATGTGTAAATATGTATTTATGCTAAAAGAAAATTCCAATTATCTTATCAAATCCCACCATGATTACAGACTAATAATAGTCAAACTAAGTAGAAATATCTCGGACTCTTGTATATAAAATAATTAAATATCTCAGAGCAAAAGACGGGGAGATTAATTATTCAAGAAATTTCCAAGAAGAGCGGACAAAGATAAATTAACCCGTTCCTTCCCCTTAAATCATCGCACTCCTTTTTATTCAAAAAAAAAAAAAAATTCATAACGCCGATACCTTGACTGTTAAATGGGAAACTTCAGACCCTGATAATCAAATAGAAAGAACAGGCGAAGAAAAGGAGGAGAAAGAGAGAGATGGAAGGAGGCAAGGGCACAGTATGTGTTACAGGTGGGGCTGGTTATGTAGCATCATGGCTGATCAAGAGGCTTCTTGATCATGGCTACTCTGTTCACACCACCGTTCGACCCAACCCAGGTATAATTAAGAATTTTCTTCAATTTAATTAATTACACACAACATAGTTAATTATGCCTTTCTATATATGAGCAGAGCAAAAGAGAGACACGAGCTTCCTGACAAGTCTCCCAGGAGCATCATCGGAAAAGCTCAAAATCTTCCATTCAGATCTTTACGACCCACATAGTTTCGAAGCTGCCATTAGAGGATGTGTTGGTGTGTTCCACATGGCAAGCCCAATTCCTACACATTTTCAAAACGAGCCTGAGGAGGTAGTTATGAGGAAAACTATCGATGGAACCTTAGGAATCTTGAAACTCTGCTTGAAATCGGATACGGTGAAACGAGTGGTGTACACTTCTAGCAGCTCAGCCGTTGATTTTAACGATAAAAATGAACAAGTTATGGATGAAAGTTTCTGGAGCGATGTTGATTATATTAGGAACTTGAAATCCTTTGCCAGTTCCTACTGGATTTCAAAGACGTTGACTGAGAAGAGAGCTCTTGAATTTGCTGAAGAAAATGGGTTGGATCTTGTGACCGCTATCCCTTCTTTCGTTTTTGGTCCTTTCGTTTGTCCTAAACTTCCTGACTCTGTGGAGGCAGTTTTGGCTATGATTTTTGGTACGTTTTGCCCCAAGATTAATCTTTAGTTTCTCAATTTCATCCTTATTTATTGTTGTAACTGATATAATTTCAGGTAAGCAGCATTTATATAGTTTGCTTCTGAATACAAATATGGTTCATGTTGATGATCTGGCAAGAGCACATATCTTTCTTCTGGAAAATCCAGAGGCAAAAGGGAGGTATATTTGTTCTTCACACATTATATCTATTGAAGAGATGTCCAAATTTCTTTCTGCAAAATATCCAGAGTTCACATTACCAACAGCAGAGTGAGTTTTTCTTATGTTGTTTAACCTTTTTTCATGTGTTTAAGAAAATAGAAGTGGAAATTAACTGTTGGTTTGTTGGCAGATCGTTGAAGGGCATCCAAGGACGCAGAGCCCCAGTTCTATCGTCCAAGAAACTGATAGATTCTGGTTTCGAATTTAATTATGGGATTGATGATATGTTTGATGGAGCTATTCAATGCTGCAAAGAGAAGGGCTATCTTTAGAATCTTATGTGTGTTTTTTTTAAATGTAAATTAAACTTTTATTATCGATATAAATAAAATTTTAAAATATGTAATACGTAAAAAATTAACGAAGTTATCAAAAAAATTTTAAATTTTTGCGATAAAAATAATAAACAAGGATAATATGCCATGAATAATCTAATTTTAAGCACAAAATTTGATAGATATGTTATTTATAGTAAAATTTTGAACCATCATGCATTTAAGAAAGGGAATAACTTCTGTAAAGATAGACAAATACTAATTTTCACCTAGAAAATCATTGGCATTTTTATCCATTCAATTGAGAGAAACCCGTTACATTAATCCAATTCCTTTGCAAATGCAACGATCTTTTGATTCTTTCTCCTCTCGTCATCTTCATCGCTACGCAATTTGGTTCCGTTTTCTACTATTTTGAAGCCTGAAAAACAAATCTGCATCTCCATCTATAATGACATTCTCCGATTCAGAATCCTCTTGTAACGGCGGAGAATACAAATTCTTTCGCCAAATCAGCCGCGAACGTGAGTTTCTACACCTTTTTTTTTTTTTTCATCTGCATTTGTCTAATGTTTTTCCATATTTGTTGTTTTGGCGGGAGTTTGGTGGGATCAGTTCAACGCTCTCTCTCTCTCTCTTTCCAATTTTCTCTTGTAATTTTCCTGGTTAAATATTGTATCAATTTTTATCGCGCGAAATTAATTTTTGTGAACTGGTGTTTTCAGGTTTGTTGCTTGAAATGCTTGGATCAACAAGGACTGGGGATTCGAAATCGACCTGGAAGGTACGTGTGTTATAGTTATCATGTGATCATTATATATATATATATTCCATTAAATCGATTAATAAAATATTTAGGTCATGTGATTAGTGAATCGTGTTAACTTTGTTAAAGCTATTTTTGTTCCGTGTTAGTCAATCTTAACAGATTCTGTGCAGGTTTTCATCATGGATAAGGTTACAATGAAAGTTATGTCTGACTCTTGTAAAATGTCGGATATCACGGACCAGGGAGTTTCATGTAAGAATCAAATTTATTTATTCTTTCAGTTCACATGGTTTGAAGTGCCTCCTTCAAGTGTTAAGGATTGTTTAATTCAGGATTGCAGAGGTCTTTATACTGCTATCTAGAGTGCTTTGTTAGTTTGTTTTGGTTTTCTTGTTCTTCCTCTCTTATATATAAAAAAAAATATTTATTCTTTTAAGCATTAATTTCTAACCCTGTATCATGCAAATCCCCCTTGTTCTTATCATTATTTGAGCATCTGCTGATCAGCTGTCTTTTAGTTTTCAGTGTCTCGTAATTGCCTATAGAATCTGATACAGATTCCACCATTTCTTTTCTTTGCAGTGGTGGAAGATCTCTTCAAGAGGAGAGAACCTTTACCCTCTATGGATGCTATATATTTTATCCAACCATCAAAAGAAAAGTAAAGTGTTTCTGATCTTTTTAAAAATGTTCCGGTGATTACAAGTTTTAGTTTGTTCTTGTGCGCTATTCTATGAATGTTGATGTCTTGTCTTTGGGCTCATCTATGTTCTCATAATATAATATGTTATCTAAAAACATTTAAGATACCTGACCTAAGGTTGAGTGAGATAACGAAATTAAAATTAAATGGGTTTGAATCTTATTAACTGAAAACTGCAATTTGAATTAATCTTCCATGTTTCAAGGAAACAAGCCAGTAAAATATATGGATTATTTGACTTGAAAATAAGGTGCCAAATTTATTAATGTGGAAAACCATAGCAAGTTTTCCTCTTGTTTCTAATTTCTTTGCACTTATTAAGGAATCTTTTTCTTAGCTTTCTTAACCATTTAATATGATTTATGATAGCTTTTGAGATTTATATACAAGTGGCTTGTTCTGATATGAATTTGGTAAAGATGTTTACATTAGATGCAGATGCATTATCATTTATTTCTACTATGTTCTCATTCTTTTTCTCACGTTGGCAAATGCTCATATGCACTCACCCTGCTCCTTTGTCTTGCAACTTCTTGATGACTTTTTCCGCCTTAAAGCAAACAAACATGCTGAGAAGGTGTGCAGTGATTTTAACTCTCTCTCTCTCTCTCTCTCTCTCTTTTGGCGTGCAGTGTTGTCATGTTCTTGTCAGACATGTCTGGGAGGGAGCCTTTATACAAGAAGTATGTCAAATGTTATGATTTCTTTTCTGAATTGTAGCTTTATGTACTTGACTATTTTACAAATATTTCATTTAGCAAAATTTTGATGATATTTTTCTATCTTCACCATTGTTTTGCAGGGCATTTGTTTTTTTCAGTTCAGCAGTCCCAAAGGACTTGATTAATCACATTAAGTGTGATACAAGTGTGTTACCTCGCATTGGTGCTTTGAGAGAGGTCAATATATTCCTCTTTTTAACTTTATTTATTCCTAAGACATGAGGGTGGAGTGTGATATTTCGTCTGTAACATTCTTGCTAATATGCAGATGAATCTGGAATACTTTCCTATAGATAATCAGGTATTTCATCTTATCCAGCCTTTCATATAGGTTTATGCTACTCTCATCACTATACTGGTTCTATTCTGGGTCTTTTTCTGTTTATTTTGGTCTTCTTCTTTAGTAAATGTTATTGTTCTTCCACAACTTCTTAACCAAAATATGCATGGATGAAGCATATGGTTATGTTTATTGTCTGTTTTAGATTCTGGTGCAGGAAAGCCTCTTTATAACAAAAAGTAATGCTTAGACAATAATAGATAGATATATTTCTTTTCCGTTTCATTTTACTTATATTCATTGGACTAGCTTGCTGTCAAGAAGAGTCGTACCCTTAGTTAAGCAGAAACATTTATCACAAAAAACCTGTCAAGGGGAATATTTGCTCTAGCTGTTAATGAAGTGTGTTGAAAATGTTTTTATCCACTGGAAATGCTTTAATGTAGGCATTTACCACTGACCATGAAGGAGCATTAAACGAACTCTATGGTGAAAATGCCGAGAACTCTCGCAGATTTGATGCTTGCTTGAATGTGATGGCTACTCGACTTGCAACAGTTTTTGCATCATTGAAGGTAAAAATTTTAAATTAGAAAATGCAAACCTTTGTTTGACCAAATTAAGACCTGATGATTTCTGGTTGATTTTGTGGGATAAAGATGACAAACAGGTCAACTAATTACTTTCATTGGGTTCAACTAATGACTGACATGAATAACAATTTAGGTGAACTGCAATAATTTGATTTGCTGCGTGCTTTAATTTAGCCGAACTTCCAAACATTGCGTACCACAAAATAATGAGCCCGTATTTTGCTTGCTTCTAAATGTTGCAAAGTGCTTGGTTGGTTATGTTAAATATTTGGAGTACTTTTTTTGTATGTCAATCTTAAACAGATTCCTCTGTAATGTACTATTCTACTTTTGCAGTTTTTTTTTTCCTTGAAATTTACTTTGTTGGCTTTTTCTAGGAACTGCCTTATGTGTGGTATCGTGCTGCCAAGACAGAGGATTCCATGAAAGATTTTCGTGATACAGTTCCTTCAAAACTTGCTACTGCTGTATGGGATTGTATTTCAAAGTTTAAATCCATTCCCAACTTCCCACAGACTGAGACATGTGATTTGCTTATCCTAGATAGATCCATTGATCAGGTGACCTACAACTTTTGTGAAACAATTTGTCCTTCTCTTGATTTCATCTCACCTATTATATCTAAAAAGAATATCTTGCATTTCATGGAATTTTTGTTTTAGATTGCTCCTGTCATACATGAATGGACTTATGATGCTATGTGCCATGACTTACTGGATATGGATGGAAATAAATGTACACTTGAGGTATGTCTTGCTGGTTGACTTTGTTTATGAGGGTTTTAAGGATTTCCTTTCTGATATTCATGTATTGTTGGGTAGTGAATGAAATATTTTTGTTTAGGTTCCAAGCAAAAGGGGTGGTCCACCTGAGAAAAAGGATGTCCTTCTGGAAGACAATGATCCAGTCTGGCTTGAGCTTCGCCATACACATATAGCAGATGTATGTTATCCATTTATGTTTTCTGTTACTTAGATATATCTATAGCCTGAATCCTCTTTCCCATTAACGGTCACATCAGGCTAGCGAACGTTTGTCAGACAAGATGGACAACTTTGTTGCAAAGAACAAAGCTGCACAAATGCAACAAAGTGCTAGGTCAGACTGGTATCACTCCTAAAAGTTTTTTACATTTGGTGAACAATGTTGCATTGTCATGGCATATCTCGACACTGTTCTAATTTACTGTGTGAACTGGCCCTTTGAAACTCAAAACTTCTATTGCCATCTTCATATTCCTGGGCCTCTGGTTTAAAAGATCCAGAAGGCTGAAGTCCTGGTTTGAGATAGTAAATAGGAAGTTAGCACACGATGGATGATATCATCTGACAATTCTTCTTGATTGCAGCATGGAACCATGTCAAAATTGTTCAGCACACTTCAATAAAATTACCCTTGAGTCAATAATTGTGATAGAAAATTTGAAACTCATACCTAACAAATGATCTAGGCCTACAAAATGTGAAAGTTGCCGAGTATGCCTTCAATGTCACTGCATGGGTTTGTCAATCTGGGCATCTGTTGTATAAATTAGCAATGGTCAAAATGTACTGTGGACATGGTGCACGCCATCTTAAATGATCAAATGTTATAGAATAATTAGGTCACAGATCATTAGCTTTTAACTTTCTAAGATCAATGGCCTATGTCAGTCGTAAAAGTCAATAACATGTATTGTTTCATTTTGCTTCTCTTGTTGTTATCTCTTTTTAATAGAAGATTGACTATGTGAACCTTCTTCATTTCCCAACACTTGTAATGCTGAAGTTTCATTGTCTGCAGAGATGGTGAAATATCAACACGAGAGTTGCAAAAAATTGTTCAAGCCTTACCAAAATACAATGAACAAATTGAGAAGCTTTCTCTTCATGTTGAGGTTAACTTCTTCTTCCTGAAGCTCTATATCCTTTGTTGAATGATATAACCTTGTATTTATACTTAAGTTTTGATCAACTCTAGTCACATGAAGTACATGTTGACAAATTCAATTTAGCATACCCTAAATAGGAACTAAGTTCATACTTTGGTTATTTTAGTGGTGACAGTTTTTTGTACTAGGTCTTTGCATCCATAAGAGTAGTAGAAAAAAATGGTTACCCAACAAGGCAAGCACTTTTCTTAACAATGTAGCATAGTCAGTTAGAGGATGTCAAATAAGTTAGTACTGTGTATTGTTCCCATTAAAAGTGCAAGAAATCAAGAATGGTTGAACATGATGCTTCGTTTCTGTTTTTTTCTTAATTGATTTCTTAGTGTGATGCTGAAGTTACACTATATCCTTTGTTCATTATGCATGCCCCCGCTTGAAGCTCTCTCTTTGTTTTGAGGTTAATTTATGCATGCCCCAAGCACGATGCTCTCTCTTCATGCTGGAAAAAAATATTTCTTAGTGTATTGCTGAAGTTACACTATACCCTTTGTTCATTATTCATGCCCCAAGTATGATTCATTTTGAGGTTAGTTTAGCTTTTTGTTAATGGATTATTTGTGTGCAGCTAGCTGGAAAAATTAACAAAATTATAAGAGAAACAGGGCTTCGAGAATTAGGCCAACTAGAGCAGGATCTTGTTTTTGGAGATGCAGGAGCCAAGGATGTTATCAACTTTTTAAGGACGAATCAGGTGATGAAGCATGAGATGTTTTCAGATAACTAGATAAGGTTGATATGGTTAATCCTGGATGTGAATTACTTACCAGAGATGCTTTTACCTTGCAGGATGCATCTCCTGAAAATAAGCTTCGCTTGTTGATGATTTATGGATGTGTATATCCTGAGAAATTTGAGGGTGACAAAGCTACAAAGCTAATGCAGGTAGCTACTCATTTTTCATCCATGGGAAGTGCTGAGGTTTGATGTATAAGCACACAATTGTCAAGATCAAAACATAGTTTTAGATGAGCGTGCAATCAGAAGTTCCACAATTTAATTGGAGGCAACAAGAAGGAAAATTATATTTTATGGCTGAAAGGGAAAAGTAAAAGCAGAAAACAAAAAGATAAAAAATGATGAAATCCTGTAAACTATTGTGATTTGTCATGGTATTTTTAGCTTATGCTTCTTACATGAATCATTGTGCAAATCAAAATGGATGTGAATTTCCTTGCTGATGCAAAATTTTGATTGTGAAATCAGTTTTGTATTAATTCTTTCTTTTATGCCATTTATTTATCAGTTGGCTAGGTTATCAGAACAAGATATGAGGGCTGTGGATAATATGAGACTGCTTGCGGGATCGTCTCTTACCAAGAAGACAACAGGCAGTTTCTCTCTCAAGTTTGATAACCAGAAGGTATAGATGCCATTTATCAATAGAAAATGCTGCCAGCTTGAAACTAAAGTCATGGTAATTAGGTCTAACAGGCAATAATATTCCACATGGTTCTCAGACCAAACAGGCAGCTAGAAAGGATCGAAGTGGTGAGGAAGAAACATGGCAACTATTTCGATTCTATCCTGTGTTAGAGGTTTGAATCTAGTCATGAAATATGCATGCATATCTTATTGTGAAGTGGGATGGTATATCAAGCAACTGTTAAAATGAGCTAAAACAGAGTTCAAATATTTTTCTTTCAAATTTATTAATTGTGAAATGCATTTGTTACTAGACATGTTTAAATGAAGAAAAAAGGAATATTGCTGCTGTTTCTGTGATATGTTATTTCTTTTGCAGGAGCTTATTGAAAATGTTAGCAAAGGTGACTTGCCAAAGAATGAGTATGCTTGTATGAATGCACCAACTGTCCCAGAGACGAGAAAAGGATCAGTACGGAAAAGTAATGCTCCTGTTGCTCCAGAAAGAAAAGCTCCAGCTCATTCAATGAGATCAAGACGAACTGCACATTGGGCACGACCTCGAAATTCTGATGATGGATATTCAAGGCAGGCCTTTACCTCAATGTTTTTCACTATCCCAGGCTATAAGCCATTCCAAAATGGCATTTCCAAGAAGACAATCACAAACTGCTTTTTCTTCCATACTCAATTTCATTCACACCATGTTTTTTACGTGTCATGGTTATTTTAGATGACTACTTATAGCAAATATTTATTTTAGCCATTAACGGATGCAAAATCTTGTGTTCAAATTTTGTAAGCTCAAACTTTTCTTATTAGTTTTCTGCTGCCTTTTGCAGTGACTCAGTCTTGCAGAGTGCATCGTTAGATTTGAGGAAAATGGGACAACGTATATTTGTGTTTATCATTGGCGGTGCAACTCGATCCGAGGTAAAATCTGTCTGACTTTGCTTCTTTGCTTTGAGTTCCAAGTTGCTGATCTATCCTTTCGAATCTTTCCTGATGGCTCTGATGCTAATGTCAGCTTCGGGTTTGCCACAAGCTTACAACCAAACTCAGGAGGGAAGTCGTTCTAGGTTGTACTAGTTTGGATGATCCTCCACTGTATATTACGGTATTATAAACTAGTTCATTTAATGATTTCTATCTTCTTCTGAATAATTTTTCTGCAAATCCAACAATAACCCATGAATTCAAACTCTGCAGCAGTTTTTCCTGCTTTTTGTTCTTATTTAATATTCTTTATGCCAACAGAAATTGAAGACGCTGTTAGATATTCAAGCACCAACCAAAAATCAGCAATATGGATTCCATTCTTTTTAGCTATGTTCCTGCAGGTTGTGCATGACAAGCTCGCCTGCATTTTTCATTTATTTTCTCTTTCTTGCACGTATGCTTCTATTAAATAAAAAAATGATAATACTTTCATTTTGTGTAGACTATGGGGGAATTGGTGGAGGCCAGCTACGAATTGCATTCAATTCCTACGCTTATATTCAGCCTACTCCTTGCTCTTTTGTTGGCATCAGAGATACTGGAAGAAAGAAAACAACGTTCCCATATTTTCTCGGGGACTTTAGGAATTAAGATGCTCCATGGAAATTTTTTTTTTGTTGTCTATAAATATAACCCTTTTTCTCTCTTTTTTTTTTTTTTTTTTCAAAATCTAATTCTTTTCTTGATCCTCGTCATAGCTCAAATGGGAATTGAAGCAACCCATTTTGTATTTTGTAGCTTAAATTTGTAACGATTAGTATATATAAGTAAATCTCCTGGCAAGAGAAGTAGAGCTATGTAATATTAATTTATTTGTTGAAACTATTTTAAATTTGGTGCGACTGTATGTTTTTGATTCTCAAATCCAGTAAATAATGGAATGATTTTCTTTCCCAATTGATAATATGGGTGTCAAGGGCGATGAACATGCTAATAAATGGATTTACCTTCTAGTAACTTCGCTCCATATATATAGAACTCAAACCCCAAACTTTCTATTAAAAAATGAAAAATTATACAATTTTTCCGGATCTGTCGTTAGTATGATATTGTTCGCTTTACTATCTGTCACTTCACATGTCTGCTTTGAAGATTATGTTGGAGTTAGGTGACTCACAATTTTGCTTTTAAAGTTATCTCAAAATGCATTGTGTTAGAGAGAGGTATTCACATCTTTATATGGCATGCATCGTTCTCTATTTCAATCGATGTGGAATATCACAATTTCATCTCATCATGTTGACATATGGTCTAATGGTTCGAAATTTAAGGATAATAGTTACATTTTTTTTAACGAAAATAGTCGCATTTTTATTTTATCTCCATTGCTTAAAATATGTATTTCTTGTCAACAGTAAAATTGTTGTTACTATTTCCACAAATATCAAATAATTTAAATGCTGATATATCTCATTATTTTCAACAAATGTCTTGATTTTATATGTTACCACCAAAATGACTTGTAATTCACCTGCGGTCTGGAAAATATTTTCAAAGGCCAATTAGGCAAATATCTATTCAATAAAAAAAAAAAAAAGAAAAATAAAAAGCCGGGAGAAGGAGAGAGGCATGGAAAGAAAGTCAAAAATTGAAAAATTTTCAGCAAGATTAACCAATTTTCTCTCTTGACATGCAAACAAGGCGACACGTATAGAAACTCCCCGCCATTTCAATTTCCCAGTGGACATCGCCATCAAATCTGTAAAAATCTCAAAACCCTAATCCTCTCTGCCTACTGACAATGGATCCGATTCTTCCGATTGCGGTTCTTTCGCTCCTTCTTGGAGCTCTCCTTGCTCTTTTCTTCTTCAAAAGCTACTTCTTCCAGAGAAAATCCGAAATCAAATCCATCGTTAATCCGGAGCTCCATTCTGATCCTAAACATCCTAAGAAACCTCCTCAGACTGTAACCAAGAAATCTCACTCCAAAGCTCACTCTCATGTCTCTGATAAGGTATGCAGCCGCTTTGCGATCTCTAGTTTCCCGTTTGGTTGCCTGAGAATTACGTTTTAACTGAGGTTTATTTGCTGGCTGTTTGTCCTGCTTGATCGGTTGAATTCAGGTTGAACGGAATATATTAGAAATTTGACTGTCATTATCATTTCTTAAGTTTTTCAAGGAAAGGGAAGAAAATGATTTTTTTTTTTTTAGTTTTTATTTCGGCCTTCACTTGGGGAATTGAACTGAGCTTAGTGCTCGAATTAATTTATTTTTCTAAAAAACCAAAAAAAAAAAAAGATATTACGCGAGATGGCAGTAAGTCCATCTTGTAGCTAAAAAGGTTTTGCATTCTTCAGTGCGACCAATTGAAACAACAAGATTGCTTTTGTTTAATTATATGTCCCGGTTGGGTTATGTAGGATCAAAAGCGGCATCATCCTTTGGATTTGAACACTCTGAAAGGTCATGGGGATTCCGTGACCGGGCTATGTTTCTCCAGTGATGGACGGAGTTTAGCAACAGGTACAAGCTCTGCGTGTCTTATCTCGAACCGCGTGTGTTTGTTTTCTTTTGAAACCTTCAATTTGGTACTTGCTAATTCAAATTATTGGCAATTGAATAAACATTGAGGATTGGAGTCTGGATAATGAAATTTAGCATTAGTTTTTGCTAGTGTATATGGTTTTAACACATATACATTTTGCTCAAGGAATATTTTGAATTTTGAAAGCTTAATCGCTTACATTAATAATGAAATTGTTAAAACATTAGGAACGAGCCCCCTCAAAGGACAGCATAACTGTTTTGGGAATTAATAAAAGAGACTCCTCTCATTATCCATGAAACTTTCTGTATTGAACTTGTAATCTATTGCCAATAGAAATATCTCCAATTAATCTTGCAACCTGTGTTTCTACCATGGTCAACATTATATGCTCATGAAAGCCTTACGATTTTTGTTGTGTGTAATGTTCTGCCACCATGTAAATGTAAGGGACATATTAATATGATTTCCTTTTATGCAAACAGCTTGTGCGGATGGAGTGGTCAGGGTATTTAAGTTGGATGATGCTTCAAGCAAAAGTTTCAAGTATGAACCTGAAGTCCTCCTTATACATCAGTCAGCATTTTCTCCATTTTGATGGAATCTAGTTGTTATTCCTGGCTTTACATCATTGTTATTTCCAATTCTTCTGCAGGTTTCTAAGAATTAATCTGCCAGCTGGTGGACTTCCAGTTGCAGTGGCCTTTTCGGATGATGCATCTTCTGTAGTAGTGGCCTCACAGACTGTGTCTGGTACATCTTTATATATGTATGGAGAAGAAAAGCCCAAGCCTGCAAATGAATCTAAGCAGCAATCCAAGCTTCCTCTCCCAGAAATTAAATGGGAACATCACAAAATTCATGAGCAGAGAGCTGTTCTGACCCTCGTTGGAGCTGCTTCAACATATGGAACTGGTGATGGAAGTACAATTATTGTCTCTTGTTCAGAGGGTATGCAATAATCACTTGACCATCAGTGGATAATGTTTCCCACAAGTTAGCAATATGTTATAAACATCATTTGACTTATTTGGTATGAATAATTCCTGTGAGGTCAATGTTCTGCATACTACTTGACTTATTAGAACACAAAAAGTGACTTCAAATTGCATATTAACTATGATTAAAATCACAGTAGGTGTGGACAAGTGTTTCTTTTTGACATATGAAGGATCAAGAAAAAAAAAAGTGTAGTTATTATGAAACTCTGCCTGGGAATTATTGGATGTATATTTGTTTTGGAGCTGTTTTAGTGGGGCGTACTAACTGAATTTTGTATTCCTGCAGTTAATGTACAGTCCTAACATGGCAATTTTAGAAGTTACTTCCTTTAGCTAAGCTTAGTTATTTACCATTTCTCTCTCATGTTTTTATTACTGTTGCTCAATGTGTTTCAGAGACCAATGGCTGATTTTCTGTAATCTTTGATGATGCCTTGCAGAAACTGATATCAATCTTTGGCATGGAAAGAGTGGGAAGAATGTGGGGAATGTAGATACAAATCAATTGAAGAACAACATGGCTGCTATATCACCAAATGGACGTTTTGTTGCTGCTGCAGCTTTTACTGCGGATGTGAAGGTGAATAGTTCTGATGGTTTTATATCAAGAGTTCTGTGCAGTTTTAAGTTGATCATGATGGAAACTATGCTTTTAAAGCTCACTTTTTTTTTATATGATTTCTTTTAAAGGGCTTAGGTGTGGATTTATATCCTTTGCCTCCTGTATTTTGGTAGAGTATAAACATTCAGTATTATGTTGCTAGGACAAGGACATGGGCTAACATGATAAGGATAAGCCAGAGTTATTACTTTCTTGTTGCGATTCAAATTGTAGAGCTTTTCTCTTTTATTCATTTCTTTTGTTCTCATTTCCTTCTTTCTTTCTGCCCCTTCTTCTAGCCTCCCATTCTGTTTGCTTATCATTCTCTGTACTATGTCTGTGTCTAAATAAGTTAAAACCCAGTACTGGCAAACTGCAAGATACAAAGTCTCTTTTGGAACCTGAATTATAATACCCAGCTGCTAAAACTTGCATCTAATTTTGTATGTCAGGTTTGGGAGATTGTATACTCAAAGGATGGTTCTGTGAAGGAGGTTCCTAAAGCCATGCAGCTAAAAGGGCACAAGGTTATGCTTAAACAATGCTCTTAAGACTACAGCTATTGATTGAAATGCTTGTTTTAGTTTGATGTTGTCTTTTTAATGTAATCTGGTTCCTTTTTTTATAATCTTTTTTCTTATTTCTCTTCTTTTGCTATGTTTCCTTCTGCATAATATGCTGCCCTGTAGACAGGCCTAATGCTTTCAATTTAACAAGTTATTTTTCATTTTTAGAGTGCAGTAACTTGGTTATGCTTTGCTCCCAACTCTGAGCAAATAATCACAGCCTCCAAAGATGGTTCAATAAGAATTTGGAATATCAATGGTAATTCCAACTAAGCTTTTTATTTATTTATTTATTTTATGTACTTTTATCAAGTGTTTCCAACAAACAAATATCTCATCTAAGTTCTGCCTCATCCTTTCTCCCCTCTGCCAATGCTTAGTCAGAACATTCCTTGCTAAGGATATGTTTCTCTGGGAGGATGAAAACGAGTGAGACTTCGAATTTTCTCAGAAATCATGACTAGTTCTGAAATAGGAGGAATACATACCTAGATTTCACTTCAATATCTTGTCCTTCCTCCTTTTCTTCCTTCTCACTAAACATAGTCCAATTACCTTGCACTAACACTGAGTTCAATGGAGTCCAACTCTTTTGAAGTAAGTAGAAAGAATATGGGTTAAAGAATAAAGGAGGAATATGATATTCTCTATCTTAAACTTGGCTGGAAAACTATGAAAATGGGGAAAATTGGAAGGGAAATAAAGTTACTTAAATGCAAATTACTATTTTTACCCTTTTAATTAAGCAGGGAAAAGGATCACATAAGGGCATTGATATTGGAAGGGCCTTAAATGGCTTAGTTCCTGTTCTCTTCCTCCCCAATTTGAAGAGGAAAGTGTGTGGGGAGGAAGGGTAATGTTCAATGTACAGTCATCATTCTTATTCCTTTATTTGATGTCACTAGTTCGATACCATCTTGATGAGGATCCGAAGACTCTAAAGGCGTTTCCAATTCCACTTCATGATTCACGTGGTGCTACTTTGCATTATGATCGACTCAGTTTATCTCCTGATGCAAAGATATTGGCAGCAACCCATGGTTCAACACTTCAATGGTTATGTGTGGAAACTGGAAAGGTTCTGGACACTGCTGAGAAAGCCCACGATGGTATATTTCTGCTCTAATTCCCTAGTTCTATATTGGTTTGTGCTTGAGCCTGGCTATTTGCCGTCCTGTCTATAGATTTCTGAAAATATGGATTACTGATTGGGATATTTTGAGTCATTGCAATGAGATGTCCATTGGATAGATCAAATTATTTAGGATTAGCTCATCATGTCTCTCTCTATAAGTACATATAAGAATCGCTCATCTTGTCTCTCTATTAGTACATATAAGAATCGGGGTTAGTATGTTGTACATAGATTTAAGTATGCTTAATATCTTCGTGTGGTATATGAAACACAAGTGCTTCCTAACTTGAACCTTTGGCCTGATTCTTTATTTATGTGCTTTTACGAATCTCCCGTCTCTGATTTAGTTTGGATTATATTCAGCATGCCCATAGTGATCCTTGAGATATCTCCTTGTCAAAATTGGGTTAACATTAGTGTATGCTGCAGGTGAAATCACATGGATTGCATGGGCACCTAACCCCATTCCAACGGGTAATTCACCTTAAATTTCTTCTTTAGTTTTTGTTCCAATGTACTGATTTTGAAAATCTCAAGAGGATGAATCTTTGAACCCCAAAAGGAAATCCCTCAAACTAGTTTGGGGTCTGCGAAAAAGGCTTTTATCTAAATATTGTATGGAAGCAGCGTTGTGTCAATTCTTGATTTTGAATGATTAATATGTAGTCTTCTTGTTTACAGGTAACGGACAGGCGCTGGTGTTGGCCACAGCCAGCGCTGACAAGAAAGTAAGACTTTGGGCGGCTCCATCACTCGGTTCAACCTGAAGGATGATATTTTACTAATTTTAATATAGGCGAAAGGAGCTTCTGATATGGGCTGTTGATGACAATTTCACAAGTATTTGTGAGCATTGCTTTCCTTGTGGATTGATCAACTCTGAAAAGGAAAGCTTACACTAAGCACAGTGCAGGAGGCACAACAGAGTTTTGAATTTGATTTTGAGAAATATAAGCCTTTTTTGGTTGTTTTTCACGGTTAGAGTTTACCAGAATGATTGAGGTTTTTGGTAGTGATGAATTTTCTCAGTTAAGAATTACGATAATGCGTTTGCATTTTGATTTATAATCTACATGGCGATGCAACACCACTACCCTTCCCTAAAACAAAATAAATTATCAAATTTGGATACGTTGAATTTAATTTTATTTCTCTTCCACACTTTGCTCGTAGAATTTCTAATTGAGAACTAAAATTAGGTATTTGTAATACTAAAATTCAGAACGTGAATTTCTAATTGAGAACTAAACTTACGTATTTTGTATTTTTATTCATTACAATTATACTGTAAAATATATTATTATTCCTGACACCTGTCTCTGGTTGCATTTGTTTCTATGTCTTTTGAGGTGAACCAAAGTTGGATCTGCCAAAAAGGACAACAGTCGGTGTACCATGGTCCATGTACTGGGCTTTCAAGTGTGGCCCATTTAATTTAATAATTAATAACCAGCAGTACGGACTTTCTCAATTGATTTCAGCGGTTCAGCTATGACACGTTTGTTATCACAGCAGCATCTTATTTATTACAAAATACCATCCATCCACATCCAAAGTTCAACGTCCAATTTTATTTCAAAGGAAATCAGGTGACACAAACACTGATCATAAATTAAAGGAGCTCCTGCTGAATTCAATTGTAATATTTTTGAATTTAAAAAATATAGATTAAATTCTAACAGTTGAATCCAGTATATATCATACCTTAGTCTAGATATTGCCTTTATTCGTCATTTGCTTCTTATTTTTCCTTCAAATGCACAAATAAACAGAAACCAAAAATGAGAGATCGGCAAGCCACTTAAATATTCAAGTAGAGATGAACAAGCAAGCCACTTAAAATTTTCTAATACCTTTTTCAGGATGGACTTGCGGTATCGATAGCCCTAAACAGTAATTTAATCCGTGGTTTAGTATATAATATAATTATATAAAAACATATATAGTTTTTCAATAATCTGAATAATAAAGATAAACTTACTTTATCAGTACCGTAAATATAATCACAGTACGTAAAAACGGAAGCAAAATTGCTTTGGCTTCGAGCACCCACATAATGATGATAATCATGGTATTCTGCACCTCCGTAAAATGGAATATATTTTGTAGGACTCCATGGAATGTCATATCTGCAAAGAGTAGCAGAATAGAGTCCGAAACAAAAGCTGAGATCAGAATAATACATTTTTTTTTTTCTGAAAAGAAAACAAAAAAATGAGTTTTGTGTTTACCCGCTATGAGTTTCGACAGCTTCCAATTGCCTCAAGATGAACCAAAGCCAATAGACAGTGATGTGGCAAGGAACTAAGGCAGGGCCAAGAAATGAGGGAAAGCCAAGCATCAAAATCTCAGCCCAGTGTGAATATGGAGCGGAAAGTGCCATTGGAGCTTCATATTCATGGTGGACACTGTGGATTTTCTCATAAAACCATTTCTTATGAAGCAATCTGTGAATCCAGTAGTTGAAATAATCTTCTATTACAAAATACACCAACAATTGCCAAAATATTTCCCACTTTGAAGGCAATTCCACACCAATTCTAATTCCAGTCCACTACACCAAAATCAGCTATCAGTTTCCAATAATCGCATAAAATTAGAATCAGATATTCAATCAAAATAAAATAAAATTACCTTAACCAGAGGGAAAGAGAAGACTTGAAGTGGGCCAACAGCAAGAACAAAGCTGAGCAGGATATTTTTGTAGCATTTGAGCATCTCCCTAAGCGATCTCTTGATTTTGGGTTGAATCTTGTAAGTTTGGAGTTTCTTGGATCGACTTAGTTCCATGAAAATGTAAGGTAGAGGAAGTATAGAGTAGAAAATGAACACGAAGATTATGTTATGACAATGAAGAACATAATCAGGTTTGTTAGCAGAGTAAGTAAACCATAGCTTCTCAGCTTTTGTTAGCTCTCTTCCTAGACTTGCCTCTGCTTCTCGCAAATCCTGGTAGGGGAGCATTCTTTCTTGCAACTCCTGGTATACGCAAAACAATACATCATGCTATATAACCATATATAACCAAAATAAATCATTTATAATTTCCTTAACTTCATATGATAAGTAGCAAATTTAAAGAACGTGCCGTTAGGTAGGAATTGATTTATTCATAATCATATATATAAAAAGAAAAGACCAAACATATAATTCTTCTATTTAATATGCTTTTTTGATAAATAAAGTGTCCACTTTTGTTAAAAAAATATATATTTATAATTAAGTGTACCTACTAAAAATGAAATATATTTAGATATTTTATTTTAAGTATGTGGACAACGAACATTAAATTGTATCTTTTTTTTAAATGGAAAATCAATAAAATATTAAGATAATTATTTTTTTTAATATAATTACATCTTTGCTAGTGAGGCTAGAAATCAAATTTCAATTAATTGAAAAAATTATTAAACTATCAACCATTTAAATTATAAATATTCGAAAAAAGAATTTCTCAATAAATCGAAATAGAAAAAATAGACAATTATAAATAAATGAAATATGCAGTAACATTCTTCTCAATTTTTTTAAATAGAATAACTCCTTATAATCAATATAAAGTATAATAAAAAAATAAGAGTAAAATATAAAATTTTGAAAATATTAATTTTTATGTCATTTTAATAAGTACGATAAATCAATTTATCTCTGCATATAAATAGTAAAAAAATTTATACATATCTGCCTATAAACTGTTAATTAAAAATATGCATACAATTTGATAATCTAAAATGCGGGTGACCCCAAATTCGCCCACCAATTGACACCGCAAAGATCTAAGGTCCCATAACAAAAAGAAAATTATATATAACTTGTGGACAATATGCACTGAGCCAGTGACGTAAAAGAGTCTGACAACTGAGATTACAGAATGCAGAAGGGGCACATGTCTCCACACATGACCTGCTCTTAAACTTGGTCACCCAAGACCCAAACTTGGTATTTAGGAGTGTGCATCCGTCGGGTTCTGATCAATCCGATCCGAATCCGATTAATTCCACATTCAAAATATTATATATACAGTCATCCGATTCGAAATATTATATAGTTTCACTCATGTTATTTGTTTGAAAAGAGAGAACATGAGATTTTACTTGCTTAATTGGATTATGCCCTCATTTGTACGCTGATATATATAAAAATAATTCTTTTACATGGTAATAATTTTTGTATAATTAATTTGATCCATAAGTAAATACACATATGTGTCAAGACTAAGATGATGAATAATACAAATAAAGCTAAAAATTAATTAATAATAAAAAAGTAGATAGAGAAACTTAAAGTAATAGTGAAATATTGTTGATAATAAGTACAAAAATAAGAAACATAACAGGAAATGATAAGTATAGGACGAAGGAAGCTATTTAACATCTAGAAATTACGGCAAACTCTCATGACCAATGTTAAACATCATTAACCTTGTCCTCCAAAATCTCCATGGCAAAACCAAAACTAGATTACATATATTATTCTAATAACAAAACCCTGTTTGCTATCAAGGCTGGATCATTTTCAATATGATTTTTGACAGCACTGCATATATATGATGCCATGTACCAGCTTGATCAATACTTTAAAAATACTTATGTACCTTAATTATGATGACTATTAGTCTTCGCGAATAGCATCAGGTTGTGACTCTGGAAGTGAAGCTTTGAACTCCAGCAAGGACTTGCACGATTCATATATTCTACTTAAAGTAGGGAACTTGGACTGCATAAACATAAAAATATTTTAAAACAAAAATTGCTTTAAGTAAATATTTCAAGCATCCATAACACCACGTGCAGCCATCTAGGTTTGGAAGTAGTAAAAGTATCAATATAGCATTAAAATACTTGTATTTCAAGTTTCATAACCAAAAGATGTGTCTTTCGAAATTGTGGATATTGGATCCAGAACCAGTTAAGATTCTTATCCAAGTAGAAAGGTAATATCTAAGTTATTCCTATCCTCGCAAGGATCACTACAATGCCAAGGGCATAAATTCTGTTAGGTCCCTGTATGATTTCCACAAACAACCACAAGAAAACAGGGCAACAGGAAAAGATAATTGAAATAGGGAAGAAATGGAAATGAAATAACCAGGGAATTGGTTATGATGTATTATTATAATCAAAAGTGAATAAAAATAGCACAGGGAGGAATTTGAGAGCCTCTCCCCTCTCCTCTAACTGAATACCAAATCATTCCATACCCCCACTACCTTTCACACACCCTTTTTATAACAAAAGAGCCCAAAGCCTAACTAACTTTCCACCAGAATCTGGATCTCCTTAATAGCCACCTGTATTATTCTTTCCCATTCTGCCCTTGCACCTAGTATACATCTTCGTAATGGGGGGCCTAGCATTACCCGCGCCCAAAGATCAACCTTGTCCGCAAGTTTGAAAGCAGGAAATTGGGAGGCAATTGTGTCAAATGGCTCCCAAGAGTCTTCAAAAGTTGGCAGGTCTTTCCACCTAAATAGAACCTCTGTTTTAGCATGACCAGCAGTAGGGGAGGGCCTGATGCCACGCACCTCTAGTGGTTCCACCAGCAGGTCCATGTCATGAGTGAGAGAAAGGAATGGTAGTGGAAAATGGATGCAAACCAATTGCCTTCTTAAGCTGGGAGACATGAAATACATTATGTATGTGAGTGTGAGCGGAAAGCATAAGAGCATAAACTACTATCCCAATACACTTCTCGACAGGAAAGGCCCCATAATATCTGGAAGCAAACTTTTCGTTCTTGCGGACTACAAGGGGAGCTTGCTTGTAAGGCTCCAGTTTTTAGTAAACCAAATCTCCCACTTCGAATTGAACTGAACGGCGCTTAGCATCAACATAAAGTCTCATCTTTTGTTGGGCCCGCTGCAACTGCTGCTTCAATTCGTCCAGAAGAGCATCTTTGCCGAATAGATACTGCTCAACTTCATGATTAGCGGTTGATCCCCATTCATGCCTGGCAAGAGGAGGAAGACACCCATAGAGGGCTTGGAAAGAAGTGAGCCCCAAGGAGGAGTGACTTCTTGTATTATAGTGGTATTCTGCCCATGCCAACCAAGAGTACCATTTGGACGAAAGATCCATGGTGAAGCAACACAGGTAGATCTCCAGTCCCTTGTTCACAACTTCAAACTACCCGTCCGTTTGGAGATGGTAAGCAGTATTGCGCCACAATTCAAATCCTTGGAGGCAGAACAATTCATGCCAAAAGTAACTCATGAATATCTTGTCTCTATCGGAGATGATACTCTTTGGTATGCCGTGGAGTCGGATCACTTCTTGTAAGAAAAGCCGAGCAACAGTTGGTGCTGAGAAATGGCATTTCAGAGCTATGAAGTGTGCATATTTGGTCAAGCGGTCCACCACCACCAAGATAGAATCATACCCATTGGACTTGGGAAGGCCTTCAATGAAATCCATGGTGATATCTTCCCAAACCTTACCTGGAGGGGGTAGGGGCTGCAATAAACCTACAGGTGCCATGGCTTCATGTTTACTGCATTGACACACATCACAAGCGGCTACAAATTCCTGAACTTGCTTCTTCATTCCCTTCCAATAGAACTCAGTAGCTAGTCGTTGGTAGGTGCGGCACATACCAGCATGGCTACCAATGGAGCTGCAATGAAACTTATGTAATAACAAAAGAATGTAAGGAGAATCAAAGGGTAAAGCAAGTCTCCCTTTGTATCGTAGTAGGTTTCCCATGACCTGGAAATGTGGATGGGCATCCGACTATAGCTGGATAGTTTGGAGAATGCTAGAGAGGAACGAGTCAGTGGCTATTTGCGCTAGAACATCCTTGAAGTCCAACAATATGGGAGCTGTGAGGGAGGAAAGGGTGGCTGATGTAGGTATGCAAGACAATGCGTTGGCAGCAGAGTTTGTAGATCCTAGTTTATACTGGATCTCAAAATTATAGCCCATCAGCTTCCTAAGCCATTTGGCATAATCCCCATCCACGATGCACTGTTCCAGCAGGAATTTAAGGCTTTTCTTGTCTGTCCGCACTACAAAACGCTGGCCCACAAGGTAGGAACGCCACTTCTTGATGGAGAATACTATAGCCATCAATTCCCTCTCATAAACCAAAGTGGCTTGGGCTGTTGGACTCAATTTCTAACTGAAAAAGGCAATGGGTCTACCTTGCTGCACCAATACTGTCCCTAGTCCAAAACTTGAGGTGTCTGTTTTCACAACAAATGGCCAAGAAAAATCAGGCAAAGCCAACAATGAAACTTCAGTCATAGTCTTTTTGAGCTATTTTGTGAGAGGCCATGCAATCCTGTTATAGTCTCGAACAAAACGCCTGTAGTATCACGTAAGCCCCAAGAATCCTCGAAGAGACCTCAAAAAGGTAGGGGTAGGCCAATCTACCTTGGCTTGTATCTTTGCTGGATCCGTTGAAACTTCTAAAAAGTCAATTATGTGCCCCAAATACTCAACCCCTGATTGGAAAAACACACACTTTTCTTGGTTAGCGAAAAATTGCTACGAACACAAGGAAGCAAAAACCTTCCGCAAGTGCTCCACATGCTCATCAATACTCTTATTGTGCACCAGTATATCGTCAAAAAAAGCCAAAACGAATTTTCTAAGATAACGTTGGAATACCTCGTTTATCAGGGATTGGAAAGTTGATAGAGCATTTGTAAAACCGAAAGGAATCACCAAGAACTCATTGTGGCCTTAATAGGTGCGGAAAGCTATCTTTGGGATGTCCTCAATGCGAACTCTTATCAGGAAATCCCCGGACTTGAGGTCTATTTTGGAGAAAATGACTACCCCATAAAGCTTTTCTAATAATTCCTCAATTACCGAATTGGAAATTTGTCTTGAATGGTCTCCCTATTCGGTGCCCGATAATCTACATAGAACCACCAACTACCATCCTTCTTAACCAGCAACACTGGACCAGAAAACAGGCTGGTGCTAGGTTGGATTATCCCTGCCGCCAACATCTCTGCTACCAGTTTTTTAATCTCAGCCTTTTGAATATGTGGGTACCAATATGGTCGGACTGAAATGGGTGAAGTTTCCTCCTTAAGAGTAATGGCATGGTCCTGTTTTCATGATGGTGGAAGTCCTGTTGGTAAGTTAAAGACATCATGGAATTCGTCTAGCAATTCGGCAGACAAGGAAGTTTCTTTTGTTGATGGTTCCCCCTCTAGCTTTAGGGTGTTCGGGTCAATTTGATGGCCTTCCATTAGTATGCAATGGCCTTCATGTTTGATGGTTCGCTCCATGGCATGCAACGACACTTGATATCTACACAGAGCTGGGTCCCTTGTTAACGTCACCCTCTGCTTCCCCACTTTAAATTCCATCGACAACTCTACCCAATTCATGTAAGATGTCCCTATAGAAAGCAGCCATTGATACCCAAGGATCAAATCAGTGTTGCCCAATTAGAGAGGAAAATAATTTGCCATGACCTCTATTCCAGGAAGTTGGAGGCAAACTTGCCTGCATACCACTATTGAGCTAATTTGCTTCCCAGTGCCCAACGTGACTCCAAATTGCTTAGTGGTGGTGACCTTCAAGTTTAGCTCAGAAACCAAAGCAGAAGAGATAAAATTATGCGAAGCTCCTGAATCAATGAGGATAATGACCCCCCTGTTCATGACAGTACCTCGGATCTTCATGGTGTTAGGGGTTGTCACACCGACCAAAGAAGAAAGGGACACTTCCAAGTTGTATAGCTCTCTTATATCAATAGGATCCTCTGCCCCAAACTCCATTAGTTCTTCTACAACATTTGGCTCAAGTTCTTCCACCCACAAAACTTGTAATTCATTATTTGGGTACCTGTGTCCTGGCCCAAATTTTCCATCACAGCGGTAGCAAAGACCCTTCTCCCTCTTCAATTTCATCTCGGTCTCAATAAGCCACCTGAATTTTGGTGATGGTTGGGCACACGAAAAGGAGGCATTGACTGAGAAAGAAGGAGCGGAATAAAGAGAGGGCGACAATGCCCTTAGAGAGTATAACACCCTAATACTCGTTCCATGAAATGGGTCGGATACGGAGTGCTACCTTGATTAACATCCAGAGCAAAACTTAAATAAAGTCTCCAAAGTCACTTCAATTTCAGAGTTTTAAAAAAATTTTAAAGAAAACGGGCAGCATTTCCCCTAAACGGGTCTCTATTCCCTGCTAACAAAGAACAAATATTATCTCTAAGAATCCATTATAACATCTATATCATATAATCCATTACCTAATTGATCTCAAGTCGATACTCATGACGAGATCTCAACTAATAAACTTAAATAGGTATATGAGGAAATTTAAAAACAACATATTTATACTACAAACCAATATCTCATTACAAAGGTAAAATATACAAATCTACCAGATAAAATTCTCGAATTTTAAAACTATAATGATTATGCTCTCCAAATCTCCAATCCCTGAGTCGGCCAAACCAGCAACAGCAAAACATCCTTACTAAGAATTCAAACCTGAAACCTACACGGATAAACACCCGTGCTAAGCCATAAAACTTAGTGAAGAACAACAATATTCTATGCACAGCTTTATGAAGTTATCAGATCAATGTGTAAGCATTAAAATATACAATCACATAATTGTATTAACCTAAATTAACAATATATATATTATGCTAGTAGTGTCTTATCTTTAGATAAGCTTAGATAACCTTACCAGCCTTACTAATTACATGGTTTAAAAATCCATTTTCTTATTAAATCTGTATAGCTATTGAGCATATATATGTCAAGTTCACTTTTGCATGCTTGTATTTCAATTTGAATCAGCTCATGTAACTTATGTACTTTTCATATTTCCTAAGCTATGAGTATAGATATTTTATGTCTTAATTTTTTGCATAATTGCCCTTATCCACACCAAATCGATTAGTGTTCTTAAGCTGTCAGTTTTAAAGTCCAATCACAAGTATGAAAGAGAGTCCACATAATAATTTTCAATTCCAAGTAAAACATATAACCATGCCTGAAAGCATTGTCATGCACAATTCTTAGCATAGATCTTATAACTCAAGTATAACATATCTTCCAAAAACACATCAATGTCTATTTACATATATCAATGCAATATCTAAAGTACCATCTTTGTATAGTACAATATGTGTCATAGAAGATCATATCGCTCCTTATACCAGACATTGATTTATAACATAATAATAAAAGGATCAAGTTGAATGTACAACATGAAATAATAAAGAACATATATTTACTCATAATGTCATTAGATCAAGTTACCCAACATGCAATTTCATATGCATACTTTTGTAGATTCCAAATACAAATGAGATCCGGAATATACACTGATAATTTGGATTACTTATACTTTAACACAATATCATAATTAGCCTGCCTAAGTTCTAAAAGTGGATAACGGGAACAGAAGATATCCGAAGATATCAAATCAGAAAATATCCCAACGGGATCAAATAGTGGTCCAATACAGACAACAAAAGTCCACGACGGACAAAGACCCAAATGGAGTCAACAGAAGCAGCTGCAATATCCCTATAGGTGCCTATTCAATCCACGACCGAACTATGACTGCAGGCTAACGGTATACAATTTCATTTCCAATCACTTTATTTATGCTTTATAGGCATAATATGGCCTTAAAGCCCACATCTATGTTTATGCATGTGCATATAAGGTTCAAATATCCAAAAGCAATTATCTTATCATGTAAAAGATGTACCTTCTCTAGTGTACAATACATACATGCGCAAATCATATAATACTTATATAATCTCTTATAAATAATTACATTAATACAATAATCGGTGGCACCACAAGTGCATAACCATACTATTACACATAGAAAAACAACAGTATACCTCATTTCATAATAACCAAATTCAAGCTTCATTTATTAATTATGCCCATTATTGTATAAAATGAGGTTATCTTATATTCTATGTACCTTTCTTTCTTAATAAGTTGTTCCAAAAACATGCATTATGATTTTAAAAACAGGGTGAGTTTATTTCATACAGTCATACTTACTCAGGCACTATAATATGATATTTGTAAAAATACACATGTATAACTTATTAAACACGTATAACTTACTCATGTATGTGATATCACTCAAGCATACCACTACTGCATAAGAACGTACCTTCCTGATGCATCAAAGCTATTTTCCACGTCCCTTTATACTTGCTTATATCATCTTCCATTCGTACTCAATTAATACATTTATCAAGTCAATGAAATCGTTATCATACGATATCTAATAATATTATTTCTCAATATTAAGTATAAGCTACTTGAACATCTAGGCATACGTCATAATCATACATTCATATATATACGATTTTTCAATTTCATGCCCTTTTTGGATAGGTTTAAAACATGCCATACTGCGATTATTTATACCCATACGATTACATGCAAATTTAGCCACAACTGAACTCTATTTGCAGACATTAACAATATTCATACACATTTCAATTATCATGCTTGTGCTTTTACTGTATAATCTGACACATATACATTTATATCTAAAGATACACAATCACTGGTATATATGTATGTATTTTTAATTTCCAAATATCAATATAAGTAACTGTAAATATACATCAATACAACTATATAGTTTCACATGATAACATATAAACATAAGCATGCAGGCATATTCATGTTATTTCAATTAAGTATTAAACAACATGCTTGTTCAAGTGTTTGCTATATAACATATTTTATCAAACTCATATATATTTACCATATGATATTATTATGTTTCCATATATTTATACTATATTATGTACTAATTCTTCACTATTAATTAATTTCAAGTTCTTTGAATTTCCCTCCTTACAAGATTTCAACATCATAGTCATATATATATCATGCTTGCTTTAATTTCATTAATTTCACATTCTATTGGGTTAGTATTTTAGGTATAATGAGGTATTGCTTTAAGGAGAAAGGAGTAAAGGCAAATGAACTTTCCAAAGTTAGGTCACAAGCACGACAGGGAATCGCGGACGCGACAAAGGAGGCTTGCAGGTGATAGAAGAAACAAAAGAAGAAATCAATAGAGAATAGGCGGGCTCTGTCATGGACGCGACAGTATCGGGCTAATTTTTCCTGGCTCACAATTTCGACAGTGCAATCCTAGAAAAGTCATTTTTTTTCATATCTGTAATACTATGCTCAATGTTTATTTCCTTTATAATGCACTATAAGCATTATAATTTTACACGTAATTTATCAAAGAATCCATTAACAATATCTCTAATTCAAACTCTAGATTTCGAGTTCTCTTAGGACAGAGCTTTCTGCTTTACTGCAATTTTGACAAGGTTGCTGTAACATTAATGATCTTTCAAAACTTTGGAACACTAAAATTAAGCTAAAATCTAGTTATTTAGAGAATAAACAATAAAAATGACTTCTCCTTTCAAATTTGACCTTACATACATTATCTTTCTTATGTTCTATATTGGAGATTTAGCTTCATTTTCAATTAAATCTATATATATATATATACACATAGCTTTGGTTTCATCAAAATTTACTAAAATTACACATGCATATCAGAATTCACACCAAGTTCCTGCACCTTAGAGTCGAAGCCCAAAATGCCCCCTCCGTTCTGCATGTTCGGAGCCTCGCCGGAGACTCGCCTGCAACTATTGACATGGAGGTCTGAGCCTTAAAGTCCCGTTGTCGGTGACCACGTGCCCAACCGTCGCGCCGTTTGGTCGAAAATGAAGCTTAAATCACCGACTTCTCCTTCTTCTGATCTACGCGTTGCCAGCGATTGGAGGCGGATAAATGGTGTCGGGATGCACGCCTCACCATCAGGAACACACCGGTGGTGTCCAATCAGCCGCCTGCTATCAAGGATCGCCGGAAAGAGAGGAAGAAGACCTCGGTTTGGAGAGAAGAGAACGGCGGAGGGAAAACGCCATGCCTCCCCCCCGATGACGGCGGTGAGTGGCCGCCGATGCTGAGACCAACGCTGAGAGGAAGTAACAGCGGGGAGGTTGCCGGCAATCAGCCAATTGATCGACCTCCCTTCCCGTTCCCCAATCTACCCTCCTCTCTCCAATCTTCTTTCTTTCTTTCTTTCTTTTTTTTACAACTTTTGGGTCTCTCCATGACAAAAATGACCCCACTAGCCCCTTTCAAGCATAAATCACCTTTAGCCTCCACTAACCCCATTTGAACATAATTTATTCCCCAAATCTTGACCTTAACCAAATTATTAAGTCCCTAATTAACTCAATTAAATTCATATTACACACATTTCTATTAAGATCACTATTGGGCCCTAACAGAGAGAGAGTGATGGACTTAGAAACGGGATTTGGGTTGAGTGTTTTGGTAACTAGAGGCATACCTGTAAATGAGCTGGATCTGTTGTTCAGGCCACCTTGGGTGGAGATTGCCTTTAATTTAGCAGCTTCATTTTTGTCTTCTATCATTTGGGCCACTTTCATGATTCAGCCCAGTCCATTGGGCTCCCAAAGCCTCAATTAAAATTTAATGTCCTCTTGTAGCCCATTAATGAAGGTATTCTCCATGACTGCTTCTGGAAGGTCGGGGAAGAGTGCAAACAAAAGTTCAAATTGCCTTCTATACTCCCCGACCGTGGACGTTTGCCGTAGCGACAGCAGTTGCTCCATCAAATTTCCGGCCTGAGTGCTCCTAAAGCGTTCCAGCATTAGTTTCTTAAATTCCTTCCACCCATGGAAAGTCCAGCAACTATTTTCGTACTAATACCAAGATAATGCTTCCCCTTCCAGGCAAACAACGGCTGATCGAAACTTATCATACGAAATGAGTCTGTTTAGATCAAAATAGCATTATGCCCGCAATATCCATCCATCCGGATTTTGTCCACCAAAAACTGGGAGTTCCAGCTCATGCGGCATCCCCTCAGATCTGGGCCAAGCAAATACGGGGTTGGATGTTTCTCCGATTTCCACCCTCAACCCTTGCACCACCTTGCTCCTTCCAACCCTTTGGGTGGCAGAATCTAGTTGGGAAACCTCATTGGTCTGCTCTTGTGTTAAGGTTGCCTTCTCCGTTCTATCCAGATTTAACTTGCAAAGGATGAATTTGACTCCTTTTATCAATGGGAGTTGTTCTACCTTGTTTTCAATCAATGGCAAGCGTTCCATAGAGCTATTCAATGTTTCCACATCCAGCCTTTCTAAACTGTCTAATCGAGTTATCACTTGTTGCAAATCTGTTTGTAAGGCACCCATTTTGCCTTCTAATTCTTCTACTCTGTTCTCCATCTTCATATTTCTGGTTTCCATGCGAGGATCGATGCTCTGATACCAGATTTTAGGTCCTTGTATGATTTCCACAAACAACCACAAGAAAATAGGGCAACAGGAAAAGATAATAGAAATAGGGAAGAAATGGAAATGAAATAACCGAGGAATTGGTTATGATGTATTATTATAATCATAAGAGAATAAAAAGAGCACATGGAGGAATTCGAGGGCCTCTCCCCTCTCCTCTAACTGAATACCAAATCATTCCATACCTCCACTCCCTTTTACACACCCTTTTTATAACAAAAGAGCCCAAAACCCAAAGCCTAACTAACTTCCCAACAGAATCTGGATCCCCCTAATTGCCACTTGTATTATTCTTCCCCATTCTGCCCTTGCACCTAGTATACGTCTTCGTAATGGGGGGCCTTGCAAATTCTTTCTTCCAATCTTACATGCCAACCAGCAGGACTCATATTTTCTGCTTCATCCCACCAATTCATATAAATAATTAGACAAATCAAAACTTAAAATCTCTGCTGACAATATATATCTCCCTCGTATGCATATCGATGCGTAGAACTTTCCTCCTGAAAAAGGTTACCCTCTCCTTCCTTTCTCCCCACCAAGCCCCATGTCTTCTTCATGGATATAGATGTGAGATCAATTACTTGACAAACATGGCAGGTCATTCATGTTAAATCATAAATGTGTTTCCAATGGTGTATGCATCACCCTTTGAAACAAGGAACTAGCAAATAATAGGAAAATGCGTATGAAATTATCAATAGCCACAAAGATGAAATTAGCATGAGAAAAATTACGCAATAGAACACAACAACCTACAGCTCAGCTCTAAACAGTGGGGGATTGGGTGCGTGTGTGCATATAGTGCACATGCTTGTGGACCGTAGCATGAAAAATAAAAAAATATTAAAATTTGATAGCACTTGTGCACGCACACATGGAATTAATACCCTAATGAAAGAAATAACTTGAGGAGCTGAGTGTTTTACCATGTCAATTTTGAACCTCATCATGGCCACAGCTATTTGGGGCGCCAGAAACACATCAGCCTAGAAAGAAGAAAATGTCCAGTTATTAGTTTAGTTTAGAAGGTCTTCATAATTTGAAATTGCTTACCGTGATATTTTCTAATTCTCCTAAAATTTAAGCCTCATGACATGCTAACCGGTATATCTCCTTGGTAATCTATGTCTAGGTCAGAAAGTAAATTCTTCTACCGAATTCTACCGTATGAAGGTCAACAAAGGAATCAACAAAAACTAATAAAAATATAAACTAATAAGGAAAAAACTTGAAAACTAAAAAGAATGGGAAAAAATATTTTCTGCAAACAAGGTTCTGGAGGATCAACCAAACGGCTTTTTGTGAAAATCAAATACACCTCCAACTAGATTTCGATAACAATTTAAATATCAATAATTACAGCCTTGAAAGCAGGCAGAAGCATTAAGGTAATTATAAAATTTAGTCTGTCCAATCAAAGATAAATAAAACAGTAGAAACAGACCATGAACATAGCTTCTCCAGTGGCATATCTTCCAGAAAAATCTTTCAATAGCTTCTCAAGCGCTGTAGAAAAAAAGAAGCATAAAGCAGATCACATTTCTTAAAAAGGCGCCAGTAAGATACATAATTTGAATAGCAACGTTAAATAATCAGAAAGAATTTTATACCACAAGACATAGAATAAAAATAAACCGTGCATCTTTCAATGATATTGAGATCAGTATGTTTTGTTCTTCAGGTTTTCTTTTTCCCTTAGTTTTTTTCACTTTGACTTCTAGCAAATATTACTTATTTTGACTACTATATGGATAACATAACTTCAAAACCTTTGCAAATTAACTTATCAGAAAACATAGACCCAGAGAAATCCATTGTGACTTACCAAGGAAACCTTTTTCTATAATAGATTGAGCCCATAGTAACGTCGCTTCAGGACCAAGTTTCTCTTCAAGATTTTTCTATTTAGATAAAAAGACAGCAATGAGAGTTCATCCATGCCCAAAAATAAAGAAAATGCAAATAATTCATGCAAAAGAAGTATACCAGCAATGACAACATATGAAGAGGCTGCATGCTAGAGTTGATTATACTGGCAACCTGCAATGAGACATTGATCATCAAGGTTGTACAAGAAGGCGGCTTCATAATGCAAATGTCAGAACCTAGCTAATGAATGTCTACAAACAAATGATTCTTGCATATACTACGAACATGAAATTTGAAATTCAATTGTCTGATTGGTTTCTACTCAATGAGTTTTGAATTTTACAATTTTAGAAACCAGGGATTGTCAAGATCAGCAACTTTCAAAATCCGTCCCCCATTAAACATATATTCACGCCCAAGGCATGAAGCTACTGGCTAATTTTTGATATACGCATCTAGTCATCCTCAGATTTACAATTCAGAACTTCAGATTAGCAATTGAAAGAAATAGTTATGAGAACATTTTACCTGCAGATTCAGAGCTCTTAACCGAGGATCGTGAGGTAACAATGCCTTTGAAGGATACTTTTCTTCCAAATACTAGCCAACAATAACATGAATAGCCTTTGATAAAAAATAAACAAATAAAACATAGACACCAGTAAAACCAATAATATATGACAAACATGCAGAAAAGAATAATAATCATCTGACAGATCTATTATGTTCATGAGGATCCATTAATGTCCAGGTACAAATCTATTGCATTCAGCCAATATTGAAATGCAAATCAAAGTTACTCTTGCATTAAAGTGGTGTTGTATTCAAATCCATGTACTCAAGAAATGTTATACATTAACCTTTCAAGTGAAGAAGACTGACCAGAGATATCACATAAGAGTCTGAGACCACCACATCACCATCAACCAACACCCCTTTGATAAAAAATAAACAAATAAAACATAGACACCAGTAAAACCAATAATATATGACAAACATGCAGAAAAGAATAATAATCATCTGACAGATCTATTATGTTCATGAGGATCCATTAATGTCCAGGTAAAAATCTATTGCATTCAGCCAATATTGAAATGCAAATCAAAGTTACTCTTGCATTAAAGTGGTGTTGTATTCAAATCCATGTACTCAAGAAATGTTATACATTAACCTTTCAAGTGAAGAAGACTGACCAGAGATATCACATAAGAGTCTGAGACCACCACATCACCATCAACCAACACCGGAACATAACAAAGAGGATTCAATCGTTCAAACTCCGAAACTCATGCAAAGTGCTCATTAATTGCTGACATACCAAAAAAGGAAAAAAAAAACGTTCGTTGAAAATTTATGAACTTTTCCTATGCTTTCTCTAATACCAGGTAACACCATTAGGCAAAATTCATTCCGGTGCTCACCTTGAGAAAATTGCTCCCCTTTCGCAAGATTAACTGCTTTGTATTCATAAGAAAGCCCTAAACATCCATTCACATTCAAAAATGAAAAATCATATAAAATCCAATACATAGTCAAAGTTAAGTATATTTGGAAAGCATCTTAATCAAGAGAGACAGTCAATTAAAATACAATGCATAAAAGTCATATCTAAGAATAAAGCATCAAGAACAAGAAAAGTTACTAGCAACCATATTTTATATTCTGCAGAAAAATGAAGTAAAATGGCATTTGAGTATTTGAAATACCTTTTAGGTTTAAAGCAAAGCGGATACGCCAAGCACAGGAGCTCTGCCAGTAAGAATACAGTACAAGCTTTGGAGATGAGTTCACAGGGTTTTTCTG
Organism: Excoecaria agallocha; assembly: GCA_037975025.1. Classification (NCBI taxonomy): domain Eukaryota; kingdom Viridiplantae; phylum Streptophyta; class Magnoliopsida; order Malpighiales; family Euphorbiaceae; genus Excoecaria; species Excoecaria agallocha. The sequence goes on along the minus strand of CM075806.1, from coordinate 67,539,081 downwards.
TCAGGTAAATCATTATATAAGAGATTAAAATTAAAAGGAATACAAAAAGGCCATTTAACATTTTCTGTTCATGGTGAAATCAAAACTTATTGGACAAAAATGATAAAAAAATGAAGCCAAGAAGCCAAGACAACCCCTAAACCTTTTGAGAAATAATATAGAAACCTAGACATTTAATGTTGTTACTTTTAAACACCATTTGATGCAATCGAAAGATTTGAGTGCACATGTTGAATACAAATGCTGACAGGAACATCTTAACAAAAAGGCCCATTGATGATGTAACCACACATGGCTCTTATTGTGTATTAACATAATGCATAAGTCCTAAATCATAACTGTGTAGCTAAAAACCTCGAAGAGAAAAGAGATGCTTTCTCGTATCTGTCATGGATCCTCCTCCTTAGCATCCATTTTTAGCCCTAAAATATGGAGAGGAAAAATAAAATCCTAAAACTTCTCTCTTTCCACTCCAATGTCTCACAGAATCACGGATTCATGCAATTCCATTAACTCCGCACCTTCCAGCTCCACTCCTGGAGACCTCTCCACCAGTTTCAACCAGGAGATTCTGATCCCGCTAAGCATACTGTCTCTATTTCTCTCAAAGAACTTGGTTCAAGAAAGAATTTATCTACAGCAAGATATTTAGTATAAAGCTCGGCAAGGGAAAAGTATGAATTCTAAGACTAACTAGAATTTGAATGGAATCTTTTTCCTTGCACTTTTTCTGTTTCTCAGTATACAAGAAACATGTAACATTACCATTTGTCTCCTAAATCAGATTAAATGTGAATGCACATGCCAGACATATAGGCTGGCCAGAAGAAGGCTGAGCAGCAGTAGATAATTTGAGAGCTCCTCAAAGCAAGTGTGTGAGACCACAATGCCCTCGGATTTCTCACTGATGAAAGATTAAAGTATAGTTGGAAAAAAAAATTTGAAGAATAAGAATATATCAAACACCAACTATCACTCTCTAAGTTAAAATTCAATCACCTTTTGGTAAAGATTTTAATAGCTCGATGAATTGAAATTTTAGGCAACATTTGATAAAGTTGATCTACACAGCGGGAGCAGAAGGACTAATAATCTAGAATCGCAGTACCAGCTTTTGAAGAGAGTGAGTTGATGGAATCTGGCAGTTAGATTTCCGTGGGAAAAATCCGACAGTGGAAATTCAAAGCTATGGATGCTAAGTAAAGGATTAGAGTAAACATTTTTAGTAATTTCCCACTCTCACTTTAGCGCCCCACCGTCTCGGATAGGGCCACTTCTTTTCACGTAGATACAATCGACGTCTTTAAGATAAGCCGATTGGTCCCACCGCAAGTCTGCTCAAGCGACGAAGCTTTCGGCTGATCTCGCGCAAACGGCGGTCAGTCTGTTAGGAGCGGCACTGCTTTCTCCGTGGCTGTGGCTACCCACACTAGAAGCGAGATTTTCAGGAGCGGAGAGGAAATGCCTATGAGGAAAAGCGTAAGGGATACTGGCGCTTGGAAGATCTTGCAATTCGCGCTCCCGCTCTTGTTAGCCGAAATTGTTCGAAATAACAAGCAAAAGTACTTATTTTGGCGTCTGATTTTATAAACGAAAATTGTAATCAAGTTTTTCAAATGAAATTTTATTTATGCAATTCAACCATTTATTAATCTTTTTCTCTCCATGATTCGATTGTTGAAGAAGATTCGGAATGCATGTACTCAGCAGATAATTTTGTACAAAAACAAAAAACATTAACCAACATTTTGAATTATTATTCTTGCTACAATTACATTTTAATGATAATTATTATTATAATTCTTGTTGTTAAGACTATTATTTACTTAAATGAAAAACTGCAAATCATCCTATATTCCTGAGTAGTTTTTTAGTGACAATTTTTGGAAATTTTATTAAATATTTTTTTACAAAGCATTATTCATAAACGTATTGTACCAATATCCAGACATTATAATATAGAGATTTTTTTTTAATAGAATTACAAAATTTCAACTTAGAAATCTCCGACTTCTGAATACACGACTGCAGATTTCCCAATCCCTGAATTGACCACCATGCGTACACTTGCAAAAATAACAAAATTGCTTTGCTTTCTATTGATTAGGGATATTCAAAACCCGACCCTACCCGAACAACCCGATCCGAACAAAAAATTCGAATAGAATTATTAAAATTGTTAAGGTTGAATAGTATTGGAAATTTGGGATTGTTCTGATCGGGTTAAACCCTCATTAATCCAAAAAACAAAATATTTTCCTTCAAAACGCACCGTTTCATGAAATGGATCAAATTCGGATCGGGTTAACCCGACCCAAACCTCATTTTTAATAAATTAAAATAAAAGAAAAATAATTTTAAAAATAAATTCGAATTATTCGGGTGGAATCCGAAATTTTGAAGGTTATTCGGGTAGGAATCCGAATTATTTGTAGGGTAAAATAGGATTGAGATATATGATATTGTTCAGTTCGGGTCAACCGCCCAATGAACAACCCTAAGTATTGATGCAATGCCCTTTTGATCCGACCCGAACCCGTCCAATAAACACCCCTAAGTATTGATGCAATGCCCTTTTGATGACTGAAAAAATCTAAAATGCAAACATGAATTTTACGAACAGAGGTCTGCATATGTACAAATGATTCTTGTCTACGTATTGAAAATACTGAGCACAGGATTACAAGAAGCCCTTCGCTAGCAAGTAGCAACTCTTGTTCTCACTCCACTTTTGGCTCCTTTTTAACTAGAAAGCTTCCAGCTTCATCATCCGTAACCTCACTGCTCAGTGAAAACGAATGGAGGGTGCAAGATTAATAATTTGTATAATAAAAATTTAAATGGGAAAAATAAGAATTACAAAGGAAACCTGTCTACGGCTTCTGATTTGGAAATCAATGTCAGCCCTTTCGATGCAAGAAACTCACAGAAACTGCCGAACTTTTTCTCCTGACAGGATGTGAAAATATTGCGAAGGAAATCATTGAAATGTTTTGGTTCCTGCCAAAGAATGATGCTAAAGAAATTAAACAACTGTTTTGGATCTGGCTCTGCCTACTAATAGTCAAAACAACTAGCTTAACCTCGAATTACACGCTAATAATAAGTAATTGATACGTTCCTCCATCACGTAAATGGTAAGATGCAAAGGAACAAGATTAAAAAGAGCAAACATACAGCGGCTGCTACCATTCAGTGTGTCAATACACCCCTCATTTTGCAGTTGTCAAAATACCAAATGGCATTCTTGCCCCAGTTGCAAGAGAACTGAACTCAGAAGTAAAGAAAATCCAAAGAAGAACAGCGACATACTTGCTCGATGATGCAACCTTTGCGAAGGGCAATTAAACATTCCAGTGCTTTAGGATAATCATCCCCTTCAGAGCTACTCTCCACCATTTTTAGTATTTTATTTTTCATCTCATTGATTGCCTTCCCTATCCAATCTGGGCTATCTCTACGTGACATCATGGCTTCAAAATCTTGGACAGGCATTGAATCCCCAATTTTCTCAACCTTCACTGAGGGCTTGCTTTCAGCATCTCCATAACCTCTTTCATCATCAGAGCCAGATGGCTTCTCTTGCATTAATCGCCTGGCTGACTTCGTTAACTGCATACCAAATTACATTTATTACTACCTGCAATAAATTTCAGCAGCACATATGCAATTTTCATTACTACAAAAGGACTCCAAAAATAAGGACCTTAGGATTCTCTTTGAGTACAAAGCTTTTCTGGAATGCATCAACAACATCTTTGTTTTCAGACAGAAGTTTTGAATCAGGTTCGGTTATCCTCTTCAGAGTCCCGTCTAATGGCGGGATGCCTGCATCTGGATCCTTTGATTTTAACTCAAGATGACGATAGAAACGCTGAAAACATAATAAGGTTTTAAGTTACAGTGAGGAAACCACAAAGACGCCCCACTTGGGCGTGAGGATAACAAGAAGATACTTCCTATAATCATCATTTTGAAAGGTTATTTTTTCATTGAAAAAGAAAGTTAAAATGAATGCTATTTAGTCAACAATATCTAAGTAATTCAATATTTACAAAAATAGAGCTTTTATGGTCTCTAAACTTAATCTACAATTCATGTCAGCAACAGCCTACATATTCAGCTATCATCAGCAACAATAAAAGTTCTGTGACTATCTTCATCTCAAGCATCTGAATATTTTAGACGAGAATAAAATAGTACCAGAAAACCTTGTCCAAACTATTACATACTGATTGCAAGGATCCACAAATGTTTCCTTATCAAACAAAGTTAAAATTTGTTGTGGAAAGTATCTCACATCAGTGAACATAAAATAATTGCTAAGTACCTCCAAAATAGGATTTGGTGTGAACTCAGGCAGAAGATATTCCTCTTTACCAGGTGGTGCAAGGTCGAGCATCTTTACTAGGTTATCAGCTGCTTCCTGCTGCTGCTTACTTGGCTTCCAGGAGGCAGGAAAATTGTTGAAAGAAGGGAACTGAAACTCTCTAACATCCTCAGCAAAAGGAAGCACATTGAAGTAAAATGAATCAGCCTGTCAAGCAAACCAGTAAGCAATCTTGATTAGGGTAAAACTAAACCCAAAATCTTTTGTATAAAAAAATTAAAATAAATAAATAAAACTATATGTAAAGGGGCCAAATATTTTGTATTGACACTTACAATCTTTCCCTTGTCAGATAGGTTGGGAGTCAAAACCCCCATAACAACACTTCCTTGCCCTTGTCTCCAAACACAGCGCACAATTGCGACCTTATTCATTTCCTTCATTGCTCTTGCTAAGGCAGAAACAGCAACTGTAGCCCTCACATTGCCCGGTTCAGCAATAAAGATGTTGACATCTTTCATATAATAGTGCCTTGAAGATTAGCATGCAAGGATAAAGAAAAATGTGAGAGCAGTCATCAGTTCCATCCACTTCAAGTGAGCACAAATTGCATGCACTACTACAGCACAAGTACTTTACCGCAAAATGCTTGAAGCATCAGTAAAACCAAGAAGCTTTACACTCTTTTCTGGTTTGAACTTGACGGCATCCCACTCAGCAGATGAAACAGGAACCACTTGTGGTCCATATCTATAACCCTTAATTCTTTGGTCTGGTGGAACAACCTTGCTAGGATCTTCAATGCTTTTATACTCGTAATCTACTTTAACTTCATGTGTGGCATACTTATCAGTTGGAGGCGCTTTATCTGAATATTTCTTGAGGGTAGGAAACTTCTCCTCAGAGGTTTTTTTGTAGACCCATACCTACTCATAAATAATATGCAAAAAGAAAACCTTTAAGTGTCTATTCAATACTTCATAGACAAGGATTGCCATGCCCACATCAAATTTCAGAAATCAAATAAAAGAAATTTGAAAGCCCTCAAAAAAGAATGAGAAAGTGGTTTAGCTTGAAACAGTCACAGAGTGACGGCGATAAGAATGACAAGTAATAGAATCCAACTTTCTCATGGCAAGCATGCAAAACATGATTTATTTGATCAACTCGTCTACAGTTAAATATTATCATCTTGAGTAATAGAATCTGCAGTCAAATCACTTGCTTCCTAATTTTCCATTTTCAGCAGAGAACTTTGGTAGAGGTCAGGACAAGCCACATAATAAATCCCTGAATGAATAAAAGGGCAGCACAATTTGGTAAGAATCAGAACTCTCATGGCAACTGCCAAACAGATTATTGCACCAGAAACTCGACAAGTAATCCAGTTAGCGTAAAGAGCCTTGGAGCATTCCTCAAGCTTGATGATTGTTGACAAAATTTGAAGTTTCAATGCTAGCAGAATACAACTCAATAGTACTCTGCTGAACACAAAATAGAACTCATAGCACTTCTGTGGCTACTGGCTATTGCATAATTACGCTACAAAAGTTATTGATGGCCATGCACCTTTGCTTTAAATTTGTTCTTTAGACTGCAAATTATTGACCTGTCTGGATTTAAATTTGTTCTTAAGAGAACATAGTAACGGAAAGCCACCTGTCCAGTATGACAGTGCCATGCTGTGACCAGATGTCAGCAAGCACCAGATCCTATAATATTAAATCAAAATAAATAACATAATTCAGTACAGTTTCCTCAAACTTATAAATTCCTAGCTTCAAATATCCAACCAAAAGGATGGTGATACAGGGACTTGGCCAAAAGTGGACTTAATTGGTCCCAGAATTATTAAGAGCTACAAGGAGAGGATCTTTTATATTAGGCTCATTTTTCACACCAAACACTGAATGAAAGAAAGGAAACAGTGAAGGAAAGAAAGAAAAAACATTGAGTTTTGTTATGATTTGTACAGCCGTTAGCTTAATTATAGGGATTGATTGTTAGCTTAATTATAGGAAAATTATTAGGGATTTGTTTCCTAATTCAACTCTTGTAAACAATATAAATACCTGTATATTATCAATGGAAAATATAAGAATTATTTCTCACTTTCACATGGTATCAGAGACTAGTCGAGTTTCTGGATCTTTTGTTTGAGGGTTGCGATTTCCTCTTGTCGGGATCAGATATTTCCTCTTTAGGGTTTTCGGTTTTTGAGATCTGATTTTTAGGGAGTTACTTTTCGGTGACCGTCTGTTCTCACCGCCACCACAGGGAGGAGCGCCTCAGTCATTCCGGCCGTTTCACCTTTTTCCGGCGACCATTGGAGCCGCGAGTGAGTCTCACGCGCCGCTCGAAAATTACCATCATTTTCACGCGCCGGCGAGTGACGGCGCGTGGCCTGTTTGCCAAACTTCCGCTTTCAGCTCCGGCGTCGCCTGAGTGTCTCCGACCAGACTGTAGTGTCGGTTTTCTCATCCGGTGAGTCCGCCAGCCTCCTTTCTCAGATCAGTCCCTGCTGCTGTTCTTGGTGAGGTAGTTTCCTCTGTTGATGGTATTTTTTGTCTCCTGACAAGCTGTTTCAACAGGTTTTTGTTCTCATATTGTTGGGTAATTGATTTGTTGAGTAGTTTGGGTGTTGGTTTGTGTTGGGTATATTGACCTCTTTGCTGCTTTGTTGATTTTATTGGGTAAAGTTATTTGTGACTAAGTTAAATGGCAGAGAATAGTGATAAAAAGACAGTTACTGAAATTATGTTTGGCTCTTCGAAGATTACGGATAGAAAATTGACTGGGAGTAACAATTATGCACAATGGAAAAGAACAATCCGTAGATTTGTGACGAGTGTAGACTTGGAGGATCATTTAACTAATAATCCACCGTCTAAAGATGATGCTGTTAGTCGAAAAAAAATGGTTAATGGAGGATTATAAGTTGTTTAACCAGATTCAAAATACTTTAGATCCTGCTGTTGATGATGTTGTGAATCATTGTGATAATGTAAAAGAATTATGGGAATATCTAGAATTTTTGTATGCCTGCAAACAAGATATGTCCCGTGTCCATGATTTGTTGCTAAAAATTTATCAAGCGGAGCAAAAAGGTCGCTCCCTGTTCCAGTATTATACTGAAGTGAAACAAGCCTTTGAAGAAAAGCGGGCTATGTTTCCTATTGTTGCTGATGTTAAACAGATGCAAGAACAAGAGGAGCAGATTGTGGTGCAGTGCTTCTTGGCGGGATTGGGTTCTGAATATGATGTGGCACGCACACAATTGTTAACCGGTGAGTTACTTCCCTCTTTTACTGAAGTTTATGCTCGTTTGCTTCGAGTTTGTAAAGACGGTGATTTGCCTTCCGGTATGATACCCAATGATACGGTGGCATTGGTTGGTAATGCTTCGAATAGTAATCGTGGAGGTAAAGGTGGAAATGGTAGTTCTGTTGTTGGGAGTAGTAGCAATTCTCGTACATGTCATTATTGTGGAGTTGAGGGACACATTAAAAAGAATTGTTGGAAATTACATGGGAAACCCTCCAAGAACTCAAGTCAGATGAATAATAAGAGGTTTGCAAATGTAGCTACTCAGTATGGCATCCTACCGCTTTCACAATCATCCTCACCATCTGTCACCATTTCAGCGAATGAGTATGCTCGTTTAACTGCCACTTTTGATTCACAGCAGTTATCTTCTGGGACTTCAGCTCTGGCTAATACAGGTAACCCTGCTGCATGTCTTTCCACCTCATCTCGTAGTTGGGTTATTGATTCAGGTGTTACTGATCATATGACTGGCAATACAGGTATTCTCTCTTCTTTCCAATCTACTGCTAATTTGCCTTGTGTTACGTTAGCCAATGGATCTACTGCTTCTGTAATTGGGCGTGGAACAGCAAACCCAACAAATTCTCTTCCATTGTCATCTGTTTTATGTTTATCATCTTTTCCTTTTAACCTGCTATCTGTTAGCCAAATTACCCAAAATCTTAACTGTTGTGTTATTTTCTATCCCAATTATTGTCTTTTTCAGGATCTTGGGACGAAGCAGATTCTTGGTAGAGGGTGTCTGGTGAATGGCTTGTATGCTCTTGAATCAACTTCTCAACCAGTGCCTCGATCCATTGCTTGCACAAGTTCATCTTCTCTTTTGCAACTTCATTGTCGTTTTGGTCATCCTCCTCTTTCAACTTTACAAAAGTTGTATCCTAGTCTTAAAAGGGAATCTACTTTAGAGTGTGAAGCTTGTCAATTTGCTAAACACCATAGAGTATCTTATTCTCCTAGATTAAATAAACGTGTCGAGTCTTCTTTTTACTTAGTTCATACTGATGTATGGGGTCCATGTCCTGTTACATCCAAACTTGATTTTCGTTATTTTGTGACATTTATTGATGATTATTCTCGGGTTACTTGGCTTTATCCTATGAAATCTCGATCAGAGTTGTTTACTATATTTTGTGCTTTTCATGCTGAAATTAAGACTCAATTCAACAAATTCATCTGTATTTTGAGAAGTGATAATGCCAAAGAATATGTTTCTCATTCTTTTAAATCTTATCTTTCTGAGCATGGTATTATTCATCAGTCTTCTTGTATTGTTACCCCTCAGCAAAATGGTGTAGCTGAGCGGAAGAACCGTCACTTATTAGAGGTTGCTCGGGCACTAATGTTTCATATGCAGGTTCCTAAAATATTTTGGGTAGATGCTGTTTCTACTGCCTGTTTTCTAATCAACAGAATGCCCTCTTCTGTTCTTGACGGTCAGATTCCATATTCTCTTCGTTTTCCCTCATCTACTCTTTTTCATCTTTCTCCTTAGATTTTTGGATGTACTTGCTTTGTTCAAGACATGCGACCTCAGCTTTCAAAACTTGATCCTAAATCTCTTAAGTGTGTCTTCCTGGGATACTCGCGTGAACAAAAGGGGTATCGTTGTTACTCACCTTCTTTGAATCGTTATTTAGTATCTGCTGATGTTACATTTTTTGAACATACATCTTTCTTTGGTTTCTCTGTGTCCTCTCCTTCGCCCTCTAGTGCTTTAGGGGATGATTTTCTTGTTTATACTGTTAGTGAACAGGTAGTATCTCCTCCTTCTCGACCTATTATTCATCAAGTTTATTCTCGACGTGTGCATCATTCTATCGAGACACCTCCTGCTCCTACTTCTTCTTCAGATCCTCCACCACCACCAGATCCTAGCCTTGACCTTCCTATTGCTCTTCGCAAAGGTAAACGCACATGTACTTACCCTGTTTCTTCTTTTGTGTCTTATCATGTTTTATCACCTTCCTCCAAGTCTTTTGTAGCCTCCTTAGACTCTATTGCTGTTCCAACGTCCCTTACCGAAGCATTAGCTCATGATGGTTGGCGCGCTGCAATGAAAGAAGAGATGATGGCCTTAGAGCAGAATCATACTTGGGATCTTCTACCTTTGCCCTCTCAGAAAAAGGCTATTGGTTGTAAGTGGGTGTTTACTGTTAAGATGAATCCTGATGGTTCTGTTGCTAGATTGAAAGTTCGATTGGTTGCTAAAGGATATGCACAAACATATGGAGTGGATTTTTCGGAGACCTTTTCTCTAGTTGCAAAACTTTCATCTGTTCGATTGTTTATTTCCTCAGCTGCTAATTACAGTTGGCCACTTCATCAACTTGATGTGAAGAATGCATTCTTGCATGGAGATTTGAGTGAAGAGGTTTACATGGAGCAACCACCTGGTTTTGTTGCTCAGGGGGAGTCAGGGAAGGTGTGCAAATTAAAAAAGTCTTTATACGGGTTAAAACAGTCTCCTCGTGCCTGGTTTGGGAGATTTAGTACAGTTGTGATTGAGTTTGGCCTACGGAGAAGTGCATATGATCACTCAGTGTTCTTTACATCATCTACTTCTGGGTGCATTTTGTTGGTTGTATATGTGGATGATATAGTGATAACTGGAAGTGATGAAGCTGGAATTACGAGGTTGAAAGCATTCCTTGGAACTCACTTTCAAACCAAGGATTTAGGATCATTGAAATATTTCTTAGAGATTGAAGTTTCTCGCAGTCAGAAAGGGATTTATCTATCTCAAAGAAAATATTGTCTGGATTTATTAGATGGTGCTGGTTTTATTGAGGCAAAAGCATGTGATGCGCCTATGATACCAAATGTAAAGCTGAAAGCTGAAGATAGAGACTTGTTTGGGAATCCTGAAAAATATAGGAAGGTTGTGGGAAAATTGAACTACCTTACTATCACTCGTCCTGACATTGCTCTTCCAGTAAGTGTTGTTAGTCAGTTCATGTCATCTCCTAGAATCTCACACTGGGATGTTGTTGTACATATTCTGAGATATTTAAAAGGTGCACCAGGACGTGGCATCTTATATCGAAATCATGGTCACCATACTATAGAAGGTTTCACAGATGCAGACTATGCAGGAGATCTTTCAGACAGGCATTCTACCACTGGTTATTGTGTCTTTGTTGGGAATAATCTTGTTTCTTGGAAGAGTAAGAAACAGAATGTGGTGTTCAGATCGAGTGCAGAATCCGAATATAAAGTTATGGCACAGACTACCTGTGAACTTATATGGCTACGTCATTTACTTGGAGAAATTGGGTTTGTTCAGTCTAAACCAATGAACTTATGGTGTGACAATCAAGCAGCTATCTATATTGCAAATAATCCTGTGTTTCATGAGAGAACCAAACATATAGAAGTTGACTGTCATTTTACTCGAGAGAAACTAGAAGATGGATCAATCTCAACTTCACATGTCAGAACAGGAAGTCAATTAGCTGATGTATTCACTAAAGCGTTACCTGGGAATCGGATCAACTACATTTGTAACAAGCTGGGCATGATCAATATCTATGCTCCAGCTTGAGGGGGAGTGTTATGATTTGTACAGCCGTTAACTTAATTATAGGGATTGATTGTTAGCTTAATTATAGGAAAATTATTAGGGATTTGTTTCCTAATTCAACTCTTGTAAACAATATAAATACTTGTATATTATCAATGGAAAATATAAGAATTATTTCTCACTTTCACAAGTTTTAAGTTAGAAATATTATAAGAACACAGTTCCAAAATCAACACCATATACTTCTAAGTATTTCAATGACAACCAAGAATCTCACCTTAATCTTCAGCTTGGGACTGATTTCTAGGAAACCCCTGAATATTGTTACTGGAGATATCCTTCGAGTTCTAAGCGCACCTAGCAGTGTTGAACTCTCAATATAGACAGTCTTTGCTGATGTTTTTTCTGAAAATATGTGCAACAGTCGATCATTCTCATCTACTATTCTCTGATCTGTATCCTTACTCAATCTTCCCCTCACAACAATAGTCTCCATTCTCATCCCATGTGCACACATTTGTACAGCAATAGTGCTTACTTGATCTTCTTTGGTTCCTTCATATGGATCTTTGATAGGATTTATTGCATCTGTTATCAAACAGAGACGCTTTTTTCCTTTGTTTGTCATTTGATACTTTTTAATCAGTATATCCATACCAATGATAATAGCATCAAGAACTACCACAGTCAAGGCACCAAATAATGGAAAATTACGGGTGACTTGAGCATTTTCCACACTGCTGAAAACTAATTATTATTTCCTTCAGAACCCGATAGATTTTTTGGAGGCACAATAGTAAAATTAATGAAAAAATAAATAAAACAAATAAAAAATTCAGAAGATATCAGTTCAGCATTTAAAGCCTCAACAATTTGTAATAAAAAACAGCTTTGATTCTGGAAATTGTTAATAAATTGTTTAGGTTTAATTGAAAGAACATAAAAACTAAAAAGGCATCAATCAGTATGAATGCATGCATACTCATGCAAGAAATGTCATACAACAGAAACTACCCGGGACTGGAAGCCATACTTTTTCTATAATTTGCCCACAAAGAAACACATGGAGTTTAGTTGAAGTTCCCATTGGAAGCCGAGATCATAAAGTAAAAGGATTGTAACAATAAACCTGGGGGATGATGATATTGACCAGAAGGCATTTTAGTAATAACAACGTGATCCTTTCATGCAGAGGATAAAATGCCTGAACAACTACTGCAAATCAGTGGATACAATCACCAGCAACAGTTCCTGTCGGAAGATCTTGTAATGCATCAACAAGATCCCCATCAACAACCTTGACGTTTTGTAAAACCTTAACATGCTCATATCCACCCACTTCTACTGTGAGCTCATTGTCGGTGTCTGAGGATTTTAAGTGAACATAATCAAACAATACTTCCGTAAGAAATAAATAAAATCTAAAAATGTATAAAAGTGAACATTCTTCATAGCATGTGAAAGTGAAGTAATCATGGACAAAAACAAAAATCTGTAATCAGTCAATTAAACTGTAAGCTATCACTTCAATTAAGCATAATCCTCTTTGTCCTCTGCAACATTCTAACAAGCAAGGCCCAAACATACCTTCAGTCCCAAATATGACAACTCCAACTTCATCAAATTTGCTGTAAATCAGCTGCACATATAAACAAAGACAATAACCAATTGTGGTTGGTGTGAGTGGTAAGGCACTCTCATCCCTTAAGTGAGGTCAGGGGTTTGATCCCCCTCACGTACGGAGCAACACATTGGCCAGCATACTACCCCTTAATTGGGCCGACACGGTGCGAACGAGGATTAGTCTGGATGTGGTACGGGCTTAAAGGTGCCTTCCACAGTTGGAGCCCATCCAGGATACCCCGTGCATTTCGCAAAAAAAAAAAAAAAAAAAAAAAAAAGACAATAATTGTATCATGCTTGAATTAATAATCCAGAAGGACTACAATTACTGATGACAAATCTATCCTGTCCTTCATACACAAGACAGGTCCAAAAAAAAAAAAAACTACAAGTGTAACGCCCCAATTTTTAGATTAACCTGAATCATATATAGAATTAACAATATTATAAATATAAAATAATTTTGGATGGAATTATAATTGAATTTTTTTTTGTTGGCTTATTAATTATTGGAGGAAGGACATTAATTACTTGCTGGAGTTTGATTGGAGAATGGATGGTAGGATGAAATCAAATAGAAGTGTTTGGATGAATTGTTCAGGGAGTTATCTTGAATTTTAGGGGATACTCTGCCGAAATTTTTGCAAAATGAATAGTATTTTAGTTAAGATTTATTTTATTAGACTAGAATAGCCTAAATCCGATTGTGGCATCCGGCATCCGGATCTTCTAACTGACCGGGTATAGGATCTTACAAGAAGGAAGACAGGAAAAACTGCACAACTTCAACAATAAATTTCAAGAATCCTATGGCGCACAGGAGTCGATACCTTTTTCTGTATAAGCATGGAACATACTCTTTCCATCTCAGGAAGAACATTGTGCATTGATGGACCAACATCTAGCAACAATACCAATCCTTCCTGTTTACAAAAGTTCAAAACACATAAATGTTTCAAATATGAAATTCAGAAATCAAAAGTATATGAAGAGAATAAAAAAAAATTCACTTATAAAAAAATTTTTTAAAAAAAAGGGCAAATGAAATAGCCTAATTTGTTCGTGATAGTAGCAGACCCTTTAACGTATTCTCACTCCTTTTTTTCATAACCGAGGAAGCTGCCCGATGTTTCCAAAACAAGAGTGCTGAAGCACTCTCCTCAAAATCAAAAGCGCGACCAGCTAAATTTTGTTTTCAAAATCGGCAATCAGAGTCAATTATTTGAAAAAAAAAATCAAAAATTGAAGCAGTTCGCAGTAAAACCCTATCACTACAAAAGTATGAAAAGTCACGCAGAGGCTCAAATTGAGAAATTATCAGTAGAAAAAATGAAATTTGCAACACTTCCGGTCATTTGGAAACCGTACTGAAAGAATGAAAAAGAATAAGTGGCGGTGGAATAGGCAAGAAAAAATGTTTTACCCTGTTTCGAGCCATTGCAGAGGTAGAGAGACCAAAGCTTGTAAGAGAAGCTGGAACGGGAGGCGAATGGGAACTTTGTTTTACGCTGGTCTTTCTTCTTCCCGCCTGGCAGCCAAATTACTAAGGTTCTAGAAAACTTCGTAAAATTGATGGACCATACGCACAAATTAGGCAAAAGAAAAAACAAGGCCAAAGCCCATTAAAATTTATAATTTTAAAATGTGTGAAAATATAAATTATATCGGATTTGTTGGATGGAGCAAGGAAAAATAGTAAAATAAATTCTCATCCGGTCAAAAACCAAACACAAACCAGTAGCAGTTGCTGCTCAGGCTCAGAGTTGGTTATAAATATACACTATACAGCCCATAAAGGCTTCGTGTTTTGACCTTGGACTGGGGAAGAGACACAAGAAATTCAGAGCTTCTTCAATGGCGGCACCAACTACCGCCTATCGTCGCTGTTATTACAAGTTAAACAGCAAACGCCTCAACCGCGTAGCCACTCACCGAGTCATCCTCTCCCAACACCACGACAACAACCAACCGGCCGATCAAATTCCACGAAGGTACTCTTTATCTCTGATATAATGTAAATTCATATAACTATTCGGCTTAAAAGAATTATAACAGAAACGGTTTCAAATCTGTAGGGAGATTATTCTGAGGAGCAGCGAAATAACTGTAATTGGGGCCATTTTAAATTTCAGGCAATCTGTTCATTTCTCTGAATCTGCATACCCTTTCTGATCTCGAATTGGCCTGTTTGGGATTGAATTTCCATCTAAAAAAAGGATTTGATTATTTGATTGCAGCGGAAAAAAGCCTGAATACTTGGGTGTGCAAAAGAACCAATCGCTAGCTCTTTGTCCAGCAACTAAGAACTGCATCTCAACATCTGAGAACATCAACGATCTAATTCATTACGCTCCTCCTTGGTAAGTTGAAAAAAATTAAGAAAATCAAAAGGGAATAGAGAAATCAATTTAGTAGAGTTGGGTAGATTATGCGTTATGCTTTTTGAATATTGAATAAATTATTGTTCAAGCACGTGAGCGAGGTACACCCTCTATTGCTTCACTGGTCAATGACAATGCGAGGAACATGCTGGGTTTTTTTTTTAGGAACTATAACGGCCGTAGAAAGAAGCCAGTTAGCAGAGAAGTGGCTATGGCGGAGCTCCTTGAAGTGGTAAAAAATTATATGTTAAGATAGATAGCTATCAAGTCCTTGGCTGCTGTTAATTTGTTTTAAAATTAATTTTCGAGCTAAATTATTGCTACCATTTTAACTTATTTATCCTATAATCATTTTTTTTCTTAACAAAATCTTTATCTACCTTGGATGGAATGAAGCAAAAATGTATACATTTGGCCGAAATTGGACTATATTTCGATTAGAATTATTGTAAATGCAGATACAGTCAACAAAACCAGATAAATTTACACCCCGGATAGCAGAGAAGAAAGATGATTACTTGCATGTGGAATACCAAAGTCCTATTTTGGGAGTAAGTTTCAAGCTTCAACTCCTCTTAAATCATCACTGCAACTCTTTTTAACGGCAATAAACATCCTGATACCACATGAAACAGTTGGTGGATGATGTGGAGTTTTGGTTTCCACCAGGTAATAACTCCATTGTGGAGTATCGATCTGCATCACGGTTGGGAAACTTTGACTTCGATTACAATAGAAAGAGAATCAAGGTGAGATGTACTGATAATTGGATTTGGGATTTTCCTCCTGTTTTTTTTTTTTTTCTCACGGTCAATTGCCCTGGAATTGTCTAGACATTGCGACTAGAATTGGAGAAAAAAGGATGGGCATCTGCAGACAGCTTCTGATAACAATAATTGGAAAGAAAAGAAGAAAGATGGTTTACACCACAAGGGCCGGTGCTCGCAGCACATCACCTGATTCTTATAATCCAAGTCTTGTGCTGTTATTGTAATTAGAATATAAAAACAGACCAACTAAATTGATCCCGTCATTCTTTGTTTCGGTATATAATTTCGGCTACAAAAGAAAAGCCACAAATTCTTCATGGGCTTGACCCCATTGTTTTTCTGCTTATTGAGTGTACTCTCGTCTTATTAAGACTTTCACTGTTTATCTCATTCTGCAAATTGACCCATCAACTTGTATTCAGTGCTTTGATTTGATTGCTTACAGACCAAACGACAAAAATAAGTACGTCAATCTGAATGCTAGTGGTAAAATCAGCATAGGGAGGAATAGGCCCAGTTATTTATTCGTGCACAACTAGTAAAATTCTGAAGCAGGCACAAGTTCATTACCAAATAGCTTACGATCTACACAGAATGAGCAAATACGAAGACTGCATCCATAAATCCTAAACCACAGCAAACTTTTTCAAAGTATTGCCAATTCAAATGTCAAATGCATATATCCCAAAACATAAATTGCATCGTCATTGAACATCTATAACTAGGAAATGCATATCTTCAAGCTGGACTTAAAAGTGTGACTGAACAAGAAGATGAAAATGCTGAAATAGCTGCAACACCAGTGTCTAATAAGTCCCAACCAAGGGATTATGAAACTCTTCTTCCAAGACCTACAGCAAGATTTTCAGACAAATCAATATTTCCTGAGTTCCATATACTCCTGACGAATGCCATCAGCATTTAAGACAACGATTTCAAGTCTATCTCCCTGCAAAATAAAAATGGAACAGCATAAATGAAATATGTACGCTGACTTTCAAAGGAATAAAATATGACAACACAATTTCAGACAAGAAATTAAATCTGTCTTGACAATAATGTGGATCTTGTGTACAAGGACATTAAATCAGTCTCCCCGATCTTGCCTTGAACAGATTTAATAACTCACAAATAAAATAAGAGAAGTTTGTAGTCCTGACACATCTAGTTCTGCATTTCCCCAACAGGACAAAAATTGCAACCACACAAACACTTACAGTGTATATGTCCCTCTCTGTTGCAGATGCAAAAACAGTTTTGACCAAATCAACAGCTTCTGCTTCTGAAAGTGGAGTTACTGCATCCTGCATTGGTCAATAGAGTTTTGAGATTGAGAAATTAGAAGATGAAATAACAATTCAATATCGATAGATTAAAAGATGAATCAATCTATAAAAGCTCATCTGCAAAAACGATAAGCCAATAGTCTATACCTGGGCAGGTAATAAGAGAGGGCTGGGAGACTTCAGTTGGTTATCAAGAAAAGGCATGATAAGAGTGGAACCAGAACCCTGGGCACTATATCCAACCCTTTCATAGGAACCGACAGCATCATAGGTGTACACGCAGCCTTTTCCTAAAGTTGGAACAAGAATTCGCCTTAGTAGTACCAACAAAGAGCTTAAAAACTACATCCAGTTCATATTAGTTTACCTTCACTATCAAGGCCACCTAGAACATTAAAAGCATAATAAGGGAAAAAGCGTTTGTAGTAAAGAGTGTTGGACAGTAGTTGAGCCATAGCAGGACAGCTCATTTGCTTGTTGTGCTGATGCTGGTAGATCTGAATTTAGAAACAAGAACATAAAATGGCATCAGTAAAACAAAAGACGTCTAATTATACAATGCAGCCAAAACCTGTTCAGCAAAACCAGATGGTCCTAAATGCCAGGACATGTAATTAAGAGTACCACACACGTTCCAAAATACTTAGCATAAGAAATATCCACCCCTCTTAAATCATAAACCAATAGTAGTCATAAGAACCATGAGTCTTTTCAAAATTAGGCATTGAAGATATCTTAATAAATTCACACAAGTCATTGCCTCATTGTATTGTAAAATTGAAAGAAAGTTTACACCCCCATAAAACTCAAGTTTCAGCAGTTAAAATGGACACAATTAAAGAAATAGACCAGAAAAATTAAGACAATATAAAGTTGCATAAATTGTTTGTCAAACATTAGCATATACAAAATTAGGCTCAACTATCACCATGTCAGGATCCACTGGCTATATAATAAAGCAGCTACATGTACCTGCAGATTTGCTACGCATAAATATCAATGGTCTAAGAACATATTGTTTCTCTCAAGAGCCCAAATGCATTTCACACCTAGACAACATGTATCTCCATATGCAGGTTTTCCATCAAGCTTTAAGTTTTATCCACACAGACATTTAATTCAGAAAGTAATAGATTCAAAAACAAAAATGAAGCTTATGCCATCTAAAATTCACATCAATTTAACTATAACAATAATTAGTCATTATCGATGAAATTCTTAAAAAAATTAAAAATAAAGAAAAAGGCAATCAATCCTTGTTTATCAATGCCTTACCAAGTGCCTAGCAGCCAAGTGCTTTTGTAGGGCTTTCACATCAGCTTGAAAACCGGATGATGCCATTACACTTTTTTCAGCTCTGAGGACACGAAGAGCTGATACAATCAGCACATTAAACAAACTAATAGAAAACACACACAATACTAAAAGCTTATTCATCAGTTGAGTGACTAACACCTAGTTCCGAATCATTATCAACATTCATTTAACAATAGCAATATCTTGTAAATTGATTGCTGGTGTTAGCATTATTTTGGGTTGTAGATATAATTCAAAGGCCGCATATATAACATAAATGTAGCCGCAATATGGTATTAATCTATTAGGTAAAAAAAGCGGAAATGAGATCAAGCAAAGAAAACACACTATTTAAGGAATTTTCTACAGCTTCAGTAGCACTTCTTTTAATGGATGTTATTGTTGAAGTAATTATATCTACTGAGCTTTTTACTGTATTCTCCCCCTTATTCATAGAATTGTCATCGAATTCTTAAACCCATCCAGAAAATCTTCAAAACTAGTCTTCACACTAGACAATGAATCACCATGTATATCCAAGGAGTTGGAAACTTCACTGGGATTTTCTGGTGTTATAGTTGTAGTCGACATGATGTCAGGTTCAATTGGTCTTGCAAAACTATTTGCATTTTCAGGTGACTGGTCAGTGAAGTCCATTAGCCCCTCTTCTATACTGTATATGCAATAATTTTCCACGTTTCAGTTTCTCACCTCCTGTAGGGTCCAATTTATTTATTGATTTGACTGTAGAAGTCCAATCGTTAAAGTGCGAGTATGAAGATCTAGTAGCTTGTGTTTTAAAGTAAATTCTTTGCAGATAAATTCCATTTCGCAACCCCAAAACAACTTTGCCTTCCGCAATAAATCTGGATTCAAAATCATTCCGGAATGGAACAGAGGTCTGTGGACCACCAAAGAATGAAATCTGCAGTATTTGTAATCTCAAACTCTGTTAACAGATGTCTGTCGCAGTGAGCAGAGTTGAAATAGAAAAGCAATTGTAATGTTCTATCCATTATGCCTTCCACTATAACTTTAGTAGTACCCCTGGATCAGTATGACCTCATTTAAAAGTTCAAACAATGTAATAAAACAAATTTTTACCTTGATACAGTTTAAGTTAATAATACTAAAACAGCCTGCTACGGAAAAATTTAGAGCCAACACCATAAACCTTGCCCAGAATGAGTGATTAGTGAAGCAATCAGAATCTCTACCAATCCTTTTCAGAACCTAATATAGACCAAAATCTCAAAGAACTGTTGCTACCCGAAATTTTCATTAGGTGCCATGAAAACCGTTGACAATATCAAGTAAACATAATAAGCCGATCAATTTAAGCACAAAAAGACTGAAATCGAAAGCGAAAAAACACGTACAGTTTACAAATTTTGGAGTACTCGCGAGTTAAAATACTGTAGCCAGTGGACATTCGAGTGTCGGCTGCGATAACGCAATAGTCGGCACCAGCAATTGCAACACAAGATCTGCGAATAATAAAAAAAAAATCAGAAAAAAAAAATCGATATTGAAAGATGAATATGAAGATTCATCAAGAAACTGTACCCGCCATTGTTATCGTACGGAGACCAGTTGGCTTGTTGCTTAGTCATGGTGTGTTTTATGAAATATGGGGCAAATAGAAAGCAAAAACTCAATCGATGCTTGAAGTTCTACTTATTTTTGTTTCCAGAGATCTTGTCTGTCTTTAGCATCAAGAAAACCCAAAAGAAGAATTACATAACGGCGCCGTTTCGACCATGCCTTTGGGCCAACATTTCATTTTTAATTTTTGAGAAATTTACACCAAATACCACTTTTTAACTCTCCTTTTTTGGGACATTTTTTTAAATAATATTTTTAAAAAAATATATTAAAAAAGTGAAGTGTGTCATATTTTAATTAAAAATGATGGAATTTTTTTCTGAAGACACAATAAAATGTTGCGTTATAGCCTTGGAGGACGCGTCCAACATGTGGGGCCCACTCACCTGACAATGCAACACGTGACTGCATCATCAAGAGCGTCTCTTATTGTCCGCCACGTGTCATCCCTTCGTTGAAGACGCAGCGCCTGGCTGCATGCTCAGGCGTGCAGGCCGTCCCCCTCTCGCTTCTCGCCACGTCTCGCTACCTCAGTGATGACGAAATGGAATGCTGCGTTCTCATATACAACAAGCGCCACAGTGAATTCTGCTCCCTACTTTGAAATGCCTATAAATTCAGTCGATTCGTGCCCATATAATTTCATTCGTAAAAATTTCTTTCAGCATATAATTATAGCATCCTCAATAATAATTTAATTACTGAATATTGATAATTTTAAGCAAGCAAATGGAGTAAAAATTTTTAATACAATATTATTATACTTTTAAGTTTGATTGGTGGTACAGGTATTTTGTTTTAATCGTTTTTTGTTAGTTTAATTTATTAATGATAGTTGTAATATAATGTTATTAATATATTTTGTAATTTATTTATTTATGAACAGAATAAATTTGTTAGATGGGCAGTAACAAGATTACAGAGAGTATAGTAATCGATTACAAGTATTTATTTAATTTTAGTATACTTTTTATTGTCATATTTATTAATATGGCATTTGATAAATGTAAAAGAATATTTACTAATGCTATAAAATATCAATAATGTATTTATTAATTAATATGTTAATGATTGTTAGACTATTATATCAATATAAATTTTAATTTGTTTGTTGGTTAACAGAAATTAATTGAGAGATTGAAATCGTAGCTATTGCAGTCATTGATTACAAGTATTTTTTTAATTTAGTGTAATTTTATTATCATATATAATAGTATAAAAGTTGATAAAATTGACAGTCAATAATTAAGAAGGCAAAGAATTGAGATGTTCATGACCTCGTTATTGAGTATAAAATTTTAGGAGATTTTGACAAATTTAGCAGTTAACAAAAGAGGTTTGAATGTAGAAAATCGTAATTAATGTAGACATGTTAGACAAATAATATTTAATAAATGAAAAATATTGTAAATTAATATTTCTTATGAAAATTAATTTTGTAATTTAATTATTTTTTATTTATACAAGTTTAATATTGAATATAATTTTTTATATTGTGGAATAATATATGATTGTATTATTTAAATAATTTATTATTATTGATAGTAGAAAAATCATAAAATTTTTTTACTTATAGGTAGGTGAAAAATGTCATCATATATTGAAATTTATTTGCACACGGGAAGGAACATTAGTTATGGAACTGTAGGATTTGAATATGACATATCAGCACCAAATGTCATCACAAGAAGATTAAGACTTAAAAACAAGCCAACTCTTTCTGAATTGCGTCATAAAATCCATGTTAAAATGGATTTGGCATGAATGATGTGATTTCGAAAATTATATACAAGAGTCCGGTGTACAATGAAGGATCGTTATGTTGGATGGCGGTAGACTTAGCATATGATGATGATGTAGATGCAATATATGACAATTTAAGGAGATATGAACATTATACATTGGTGGAATTAATCATTTTAGTAGTTGGATCCAATCAACCAAGAAATCGTAACGATTATCAGTTTGCACATGAAGGCTTTCAAATGGAAAACACAAGGACACCTCAACAAATGTACGTTAATGATATTGGTCCGAGTCAGCCGGAACAGTCAGTAAGTCGACGAGACATTGAAATATTTTCTCAATTTAGGGGAGATAATATTTCAAGTCAGGCGAGATAATATCTCAACGTCGACGGGATGGTGACTTGATTGGAAGGGAATTATCAATCGATTCTGAAGCATATCATATACGAACACAAGCAAGCCAAATTTTTGATGTATGTATAAAGGAACCTCGTCGGTCGTTGAGTCGAAGGATGGATAATTTTCTAAGTAAATCCATCTTCAAAAGTAGATCAGGAAGTCATTTACTTGATAGAAATTTTTCATTTGGGATACATGCTCAGCCGAGACAGAGTAGTGATCGCAATAGCCATCGATATTTTGTATCTCATATTCCAGAAGTCAGAAAGCGGAGTGTTGAAGCCCAAGGCACAGATGACAGACATAGAAGATCTATTTCACATATTGAAGATGTCAATCAAAGCCGTTTTATGTTACAGGTTGAAGATGTCAATCAAAGCCATTTTATGTTACAGGTTGAAGATGTCAATCAGTAATGGCAGTCTGCCTATAGGCGAGATGGTGATTTGCTTAAAGATGGCATATCTGGCGGCACTGATGCAGTTTGTGGAAATGAAGAAACCATTAACTTAAGTAAAGATGATGATTTTGTTGATGATGTAGTTAATAATAACTATCTATCACCTAATGATAATCCAGAAGACGAAAATTCCGACATGAATGGAGGAAGTGATAGCTCATAAGAAACTAATGATGGCAATGAGTCTAAAAATATACTAGACGTCAGTCCATTAGCATCACTGCATCCAACTAGTGAGCCCGAAGAAGGTATTTTTACATTTTTGTCGGAGCATCATTATAATTTTGACTTCGAAGCTTCCTAGGTAGATATATCAGAAGGTGTGAACTTTAATACTTGGGATGGTATGTCTGAGTTATCCACTGGCCTTGTTTTCAGTAATAAGGATGAAGTTAAATCTGTTGTCAAAAAATACTCAATAACGAGGAATGTTGATTTTAGAGTAGTTGAGTCGAAGACAAAATACTGAGTTGTAAAGTGTGCACAGTCTGATAGCGGATGCTTATGGAGATTAAGGGCAGCAAAAAAGGGCTTAAATCCATTATGGATTATCACCAGGTTTAGAGGGCCACATTCATGTCCGGGTGGAAATCTTTCTATGGATCACAGATAATTAGGATCTAAAATTATTCAAAATTACATAGTGGGTATGGTAAGTAAAAATTCTACACTGGCCGTTGATGTTATTATTGCTGCTATTAAACAACAATTTAATTACGATGTATCGTACAGTAAGGCCTGGTATGGAAAGATGAGAGTGTTGGAATCTATTTTTGGAGGTTATGTTGAATCATTTGATAGGTTATCGGGGTTCTTAATTGCTTTACAAAAGTACAATCCCGGGACTGTTTATGAACTTGATTTACAGGATACATAAAATCCAAGGGTGAAGCAATTCTGACGGGTATTTTGGAGTTTTAAACCTGTGATTGATGGGTTCAATCATTGCAAGCCTATTCTATTGATCGATGGCACATTTTTTACAAGAAAATTCCAGCAGACTCTTTTGATAGCAAGTTCTGTTGATGGTAATGACATGTTATTTTCAGTTGCATTTGCGATTGTGGAGTCTGAGAATAAATTAAGCTGGGCATGGTTTATGACGATGATTAAAAAGCATGTAACCCAGCAAATCGGTATTACCGTCATATCGGACAGACACGCTGGGATAATGGCTTTATTTCGCGATGAAACGAGTAGGTGGAAGGAACCTTTGAGTTTTCACAGATTTTGTTTGCGACATTTTGTAAGCAATTACAATATGCATCACCGAAATTCAACTATCAAGGATTTGCTTTACAAGGCTGGTAAGTTAATAAATATTAAATATGTTATTTACTTTTTTTATCCTAATTAATTTGTTATTATCAACATATAACGTTTCAGGTGCACAATTTCAACCTCACAAGTTCTTGCAGAAGATGGATGAGATCAAACAACTAGACCAAGATTCATACAACTGGGCAATGCGTATATCATTAGACAAGTGAACATTATCGAAGGATGGTGGACATAGGTATGGACTTACGACGATAAATATTGTTGAAAGTGTTAATAGCGCTCTTAAAGGTGTGCGTATGATGCCGATCACTGTCATAGTTGAGCATATATTTGCTCGATTGATAAAATATTTTGAAAATATAAGAGGTTTATATATGACCAAAATGGGTCAGGGTTTACGCTTCACTCCTAAATGCATTGAAATAATGAGCAAACGGGCTAATAGTGCTAGAGCACATATTGTTGTTCGCTATGATAGTCAGTATCAATTGTTCAAGGTTATTGCAGGCAGAACACCGCAGGTTAATGTTGAGCCCAACACATATGTATTGAGCCTCGAGAAACGGGAATGCGAGTGCGGTAAGTTTCAAGGAACAAAAATGCCTTGTTTGCATGCAGTCGCAGCATGTATAAATAGGAATCTTGATATGTTCCAATTTGTTGACAACTGTTATACCATATCAGAGTCACTTAAATGTTATGAGGGTGAATTTAGACCTATATTTCATAATATTGGCCACAGTATTATGGACCAACAATTAAAGCGGATATGGAATTGATGAGGAAGAAGGGTTCCCATGCCATCTACATATAAAATATAATAAATAAATTAACATTGTTACACTTTTTTTCTTATTCTCAATATTACAAAAAAATACTTATTCTTTAATAATAAATATAAACCTAATCATAGCGTTGCAAGTCCAATTCCTCGCAGTACTGCTTAATATTTTTAGTGTTGTTATTCCTTAAGTCCAAATGGGATTACCACCTGTTACAAATTAAATTATGGAATTAGTCAACAAATATTATAACCATAAAAAAACTAACAAATAGGTCAATAAAATCTACCTATAACCATACGGTCTAGCCTGATTTATAACAACCAGGTTAATAAAACGTGGTCGAAATTGAGAGATTCTTTCCGATGCCCACATTTGGATTAACTGGTAATATCCGTCGAGTCCATTTGCATCAGCTCGGGTCGCACGATATAACTCCCTATAAAGCCATGCTAGAACTACTGAACCCTAGCTATACTCACCAGTTTCAGCTAAATTCTCCAACAGGAAAAGCCACATCAAATGTACATAATTATTAACCTGTCCAGGATACAGTAGTCCACCAATGAAACGCAGGATCCATGCACGGGCACAGCATTGTATATGATTTTCCATAGCATCGGCCGGTAAGTGGCTAAATTCTTCAGTCAACCACCTCATTCTTAATTTTAGTATTCTAAAATTTTCTTCTGGGGAACAATGCCCAAAAGTCGACCACACATCTCCTGATAGTCGTGATTTAAATGTCCTATAATAGGATGTCCTTCCACAGGTAAGCCGGTGAGTATATGTATGTCTTCCAGAGTTATTGTAGCTTTGCCAATAGCCAGATGAAAAGTATGTGTCTCTGGCCTCCACCTCTCGACAAGAGCAGTTATCATGTTAGGATTAACATTCATAACACCGATCTGAGAGACACCATAGAAAACTGATAAATATAGGTAAGGTATGATCTTTTAATCAATGTTCCTATAGTGATGCTCAACACTAGCTCTACGTGCAAAATAGAAAATCGGGTTTAGCCTGAAATGAATTAATTTATTTAATAAACAAACAGAATATATATATTTTAAAAATATTATATTTTTTAATTTTAAGTTACAATATACTTACGTATCTGTTCCATACCGCATTATCTCGGTGCTTGCCATTCATAGTAAGCAGCTCATCATTAATTGGTCCAGGATTAATATATTATCGTGCGCTAGAAGATTCCATTTTTTATAACCTATGTCTAAATACACTGATATGTGTTACATGTGCACGTTAAATAAAATTATTTATTATAAAATATTTGAACACTTTTGAATAAAATATTCTAAATAAAATTATTAATATTTACATTTAATAAATTTGTATTCCCTACATACACGCATGACTATTATCATCAATGAATTAAATATCTCAATAAAAAATTAAGGTAACATAAATTTCACCCACAATAAAAAATTAAGGTAACATAAATTTTCCTTATGAAATATATCCTTATTTTTATATGTTAAATTTTTCTTATATGCTTAATCCATTATTTCTTTCTTCTTATAACAACCATATTTACCGTAGCATACTAAAATCTAATTTGTAATTTATAGCATTTTAATACATTAAATTAATTTTTTTTTCAAATAAATTAAAATGTTAACTTACCTTTTTTTTCTTGATATTATCCAAATTCATCAAAAAACCTATAAATTATATTCAAATATTGCGATTAAATATTAAATTATTTTACTAAATTATTGCATATTAACATATGGACATAAAATTATAAATAATTTATAAAAGTATTAACTTGCTTTTTTTCTTGACTTTTCCAATATAGTCAATAAAAATATCTGCATATTATATAATAACATTATATTTAAATATTCAATAATTTAATTTTACTAAATTATTATAAATTATACTTACCTCTAATTTTGAAGATCAAGTCTTGTATTCGGCACCTTCAAAATGTGATAAAAATTCAAATGCAAAATGGAAAATGCAAGATGCAATTGGAAACGAAAATGAGGGAGAGTGTAAGGGAAGGAAAGGAAAGTAAAAGCATGTAAATAGAGTAAAAATCGGGTTAAATAACTGAAGGGAAAGGAGGGAATTAATTTCGGTCAACCGGATTTGATACATCATTGCGGGGCAACATGGTGCGTCTGAGAACGCAGTAATTCATTGCGTCATGTAACACCCTTACTGAACAGTCTAACTGAAACAAGTGATAATGCGAATTTTTTTTTTAAATCTTAAATAACCCATCGACTCCAAACTTGTCCAAAAAAAATACTTATAATTTAAGTAAGCCGATAAAACTATAATTGACCAACTAAATACCAAATAAAAATCCGGCAATATAACATCTAAAAACTTATCTAATCCACCTGAAAATCAAACAATTTTCTCAGCCCATCAGGGGCACAACAATATAAAAATAATTTCAACATGCATCTCATACATCCATTCTCATTATGAATCATATTTCCTATGATAATTCAATATTACAAATAACACTCTTAAACCGCTATAAAACTCCAACATTAAAAAGCAATTTGCATTTAAAATCGCCTCGCTGCATCTGTGAACCTCAAAAGATGAAATGCCCGAAACTAGATCCCTTCTTCTGATAGTTGAGCCGAAGCAGCTGTCTAACCAAAAACAAGTCTATCCTGCTACCTACACGGATAACAAAATCCGTGCTAAGCTATAAAGCTTAGTGGGGAACAGAGTAATCTAAAGATAATCTTTTAAACATGTAATATCAATTATACAAGTACAAAGTTGATAACACTCCTAATTGATACCTTCAATTTCCTTAGATCTCAGTTCTTACATTCAATAATAAATCATAAGCATAAGCGACAGAACATCTTACTTACATAGGAAATAAAACTTAATAACTCAGTAATCAATGCATCATTCATTGCTACCACAAAAGACATCTGGCATAATTCTTTCATACATATAAAACATAGTATGCATTCACAATTCACTTTCATATAATCATTAAAGTAATCTTAACAAGGTGAACAACATATTACTTAATACCATAGTGTGCCATATACTATGTAATTGATCGATAACAGAGTGATATACATACCTATACATAGATGTATATAAACATAATGCTTATATAGAATTAAAGGATCACATGCTCATCAATATTATGACTTTCAATTTATTATCCTTTTGACGTATTTATAAAAGAGGACAATTCTTATGCACATTAGTTATGAACTATAACACTTCTTATCTTTTATAGTTTTTAACTTATTTTCATATTAAGGCCCATAGAACAGTGCCGACAGAAAATACTCAGACTGGATATACGGGATGTGGACCCTACAGGGCTACAACAGACTGAGAAATAATCTCAATGGACCATTTCTCCACATAACAGATAACAAATACAGATAACTACTATGGAGATCAATGATCCTACCATAGCAAAGCAAGTCACCATGACTTGCACCGCGGTACAGATATTCCTATGGCCAGCCAATTATATCCTGAACTAATTTTTACTGCCAGAATATTTTCTAAGGGCACAAAATATCACTTACTTTCAATACATTTATCATATTTCACATCATTTCAATTTCTTTTCAATCCAAAAAATACAGTTATTCAGAATCTTCAATATTTTTGTGCAGTTTGTGAACCATCTTTCACTTCTGTCATGAATTATATCACGATACTTGTACTAATTATGATAGTTCATATTTGACTATTTTATGTTCATAGGAATGAATTCATATATAATTATTCAAACCATTGATACATGAGTCAACATATAACCATATAATCACTACAGAAGGACGTATCTGTATAGTTCATTATAACCATCTCCCATGCTTCACTGTACTTAATTCATCATCAGACATGCTATATCATGTTTATATATATAACTATATCATTAAAATAATCATATATTAAGGCAACCATGTGTAAAGCATAGCATATTTCATCATCAGTTTCTCATACTATCATAAATGTATAACCATGACACTATATCCACTCCATTTATAATGATGCATATAATGATTATTCAAGTATCAGACAAGAATATATCAAGAGAGGTAAATGTATCACATTTATACCAATAACTAGTTACTATACTAATTACATTCTCACTTGCTTTATGTTATAACATTATAGTTTTCACCTATAGTCTAGTGAATCCCAAATACTGTCTTATACTCTATCCTAATCTCTTGTGTGTCAAGTAACTTCTTTGTTCAATACCTTAGCAAGATGCATCATGAAAGATAATAGCATATATGAAATTAAAATATTTTATAACCCAATACTTGTATAAATTTTATAGCAAGAAATGAGAATAAAACTTTAGTTAACTTTAACTATCTCCAAAGAGTAACCTTTTATTATTATTTTTTTTCTTCTGACTTGATCAAATACTAATTTATTAAGACTTTAACCGTCCTATACTAGTCACCTTTCTTTTACTAAATTAGAAAGTATAAAATGATAGCAACTATGACTATTTGATATAGATTCTTATTATTATAACAGCGACATATTACTTTATTATAATTTTATCAAACCATATAATTATAGAGTAAATCCATATATCATTATGCCATTTCATATTGTCTTAACATCTATACATGCATATAAGTTCAATATCATAATCACCTATCTAGATGCATAATCTTAAAACACATATATATTTAAACCAATATGTGGAAATGCATAGCATTTAGCTGCCATTTTTCTCATGATACCATAATTTTCTTTTATAGTCTATTAAAAATAGATATATCAAACTTAAGTAATTAAGGAGGCTATATTACTTATAATGTACTAAAAACTGTATCAAAATAAATTCATAGGAATATACGCTAAGGTCGGGATCTACAATACAATAAGAAAAAGGCTGAGCAAACTATAATCATTCACTCAGGAGAACAAAAACCATTCATGCACTTTCCATTCCCTTCTCAAAATCATCTAGCATGCTTATAACAATTCACCATTGTTCACTTTCCAGCATTAAACCTCTATCCGCAAAACATTATCTTATCTTTAAGCATCCTTAAATAAATCTCAAATTTACAATCCATTAAATCTCAACTTAAATCATGACTTTTAATTGAAATTCTACTAAAATCACATCTTAAGCTCACTATCAATTAATATCTTCAAGATATGTCAATAACTTTTACATGCCATTAGCATTTACTAATAATTTTCGTGACACCTTTACACTAAGTTAAATCATACATAATAACAAGAGATAAATCAATGACTCGACAAATTTACAATTTCTTCAATTAAGTT
This sequence comes from Excoecaria agallocha, assembly GCA_037975025.1. Classification (NCBI taxonomy): domain Eukaryota; kingdom Viridiplantae; phylum Streptophyta; class Magnoliopsida; order Malpighiales; family Euphorbiaceae; genus Excoecaria; species Excoecaria agallocha. Next base: position 67,508,978 of record CM075806.1, on the reverse strand, counting down.
GCCTGTTCATTTTTCATTTCAAGCATATGTTAATTGTACAAATCCTTAAGTCTTGAAATCAACCCATTTAAACCACTAAAACTCAAATTATCCATATGTAAGAGATTTAACTAGCTACTTATGTATAATGCCAGTTCTAAGCTTTAATCTCCTTAAAGAAAACATATATAAGGAGAGAAATATGGTTCCCATAACACTCCCACAATATACCTTTCAGTTTAAATCTAGTTCCCATACTCTATTAATATAAACACATAAGACAAACATTTACAAATACAATCAATTTTCAATAATTTGAGAATTTACTTAACTAAATTTCAAAGAGGAAATTTCAATATCCCATACCGTAGTTGAAGCCCAGAATGTCCTCTTCATTTTGCCTCGTCGGAGCCTCACCGGAGCCTCGTCGGGGACTCGCCGGAAAGATACCGAAGCCGTCCACTGGTAGATCAAGCCACCGACAACTTCCAGGCGACACTCACGCTCCTCCACGCTACCATCGTTCATCGGGATCGGAGCTTAAAATCTCTCTCTCACCATCGCCGATCTCCTTGCTTCCGGCGAGTAGAGAGGAGCGGTAGCAACCAGAAGAGTCGCCTCAACCTTGTGATCCCACCGGTGCTGTCAATCTCCTCCATCGCCATCAAGATCGCTGGAAGGAAGAGGAAAAGAAGAGAGCTTGAGCTATGGTGGTGGTGAATAAAAGAGGAAGGGAACCACCGGAGGATGACGCTGTTAGCGGAGGACTGGAAGACAGTGGCGGCGGCGAAGATCTACCCCTCCTCGCCGGCATCGTGAGCAGCGGCTGCCAGACCAAACGACGGCAGCACCGCCTCCCTTTCCCGATTTTTGCTTCAACGATTCTCTTCTTCTTTCTTTTTTTTTTCCTTCCTTAACTCTTAACCACACATTCCTTTATGAAATCTCACCTTTTATTATTATTATTATTATTATTATTATTATTATTATTATTATTATTATTATTATTATTATTATTATTATTATTTTTCATAATACTATGTTTTAATTATCAATTATTAAATTAAAACCCGAAAACAATACTAACTTATATCGGATTCTTAATAATTGATCATTGCAAATTAGTACCAAAATGTACTATTTGCCAACTATAATCAATCCGAATGTTTGGGGCGTTACACGTCATCCCTCAGTGATCGACACATGGCGAGTGCGGGAGGTCACGCCTGAACACGCAGCCAGGCGCTGCTCTTCAATGAAGGGGTGACACGTGGCGGACAATAAGAGACGCTTTTGATGATGTAGCCACGTGTTGCATCGTCAGGCAAGTGGGCTCCACATGTCGGACGCGCCCTCCAAGGTTATAACGCAGCTTTTTGTTGCGTTTTCAGAAAAAAAAATCTCACATTTTCTAATTAAAATCTGATACACCCCACTTTTCTAATATATTTTTCAAAAAATATTATTTAAAAAATTTTCCTCCTTTTTTAAAATACGAACTTCCAATTTAAAAATTTTAAAATTACCGTTTTTTTAGTTGATAAATTTACACCAAATACCTCTGTTTTAACTCTCCTTATACAACCTTCCCATTTAAAAATTTTAAAATTACCCTTTTTTTACTTCTTTTTTTAAATACATCTTTTTGTTTAGGTCCTAGTCGGTTTCTTGTTACCCATCTCATCTGTACTTTATAGTGACCCATCTCCATCTTTATCAGTAACTCTCTCCTCCATTAGAGTAATGGCTTGAGCTCCGCCTCTACTGTTCTCCAATAATCTGGTATGCTTATTATAATTTTCCTTCAAATATTCGTCTTTTTTATTTTCTCTTTTTCACGCTAGATGACAATGATAGTAGTAAAGTAAAGAACTTGGCAGCAGTGTCGGCTATTCTTGATTGTAAATTTGTGTTTTTGTCATCAAATTGAGTTTAATTTCTTAACTCCTATTGGGTTGTTAGAGAAGTATCAGTGTAGTTTTGTAGTGTTGTCCAACTGTTCGACGAAATGCTTGACTGGAAAACCTGGATGGGTACCCAAGAACTTAAACTATGGTGGCTTTAATTAATTCTTGAGCTGGCTGAATGCAGAGGTCTTTTGGACATTGTGGAGGTTATGGGTCACTACATAAAAAATCTCAATTAACGACGGAAAACGCTTTTAGTTCAATACAAAATTGAACTAAAAGAGTTCAATATGTGAATACCAGATTTATAACTTCAAATCACTATGTACAATATATAAATGTAAATTGGAAAGAAAACTCGTTTAGTTCAATAAAAAATCGATCACACTGGTCAATTTGATTCGGAGAGCCTCATTTTGATTTCAGGGAAACTCATCTGCTAAGATATAAGTTCATCTATTATTAAATAACTGGAGGAAGTGCAGCTATCATTTTTGTATGATATTATTTCATTTGAGCATTTGCATGCCGTGAAAGTGATTTGTGAACTTCTGCACTTTTTTTTCCCTTGCAGCAAGAATACAAAAAATTGTATTGATTGCAGCGTCTTTATACACCTGAAGCACAAAGAACATGTGAAGTTTACTGCAGAGCTTACTACTGTTAATCCACGAATTCTGCTTTCTGGTCCTGCTGGTTAGTTGATATTTTGCTCTATTTCTGACATTTGTCTTAAGAGTCTGTATAGTTATATGCAAGAGTTTGATATTCGGATATTTTGCTCTATGCAAGCTGCAAATATTATCTTGAAGGTCTGTGTCTTGATCTATTGCTTTCTTTGTTAGTTTAAGTATAGATTTGTTAAGAGTCATGGGAATTTATAGTCCCTATTGATTTCAACTAACAAGAAGTTATATCCTTGTTTTCCAAATTAAGTTATCAAATTAAGCTATCATCTATTTCTAATGGAAAATTTTTAACAAAATACTTTATATTAAATGGGTTAGCTGCCAAGAATACTTTGAAGTTCTCTGTTTATTGTATATATTTCAGTTTTATGAAATTTTTTAAGTTTATGATTTTTGCAAATAATAAAATGAAGCCATATCAACATTGAATAACAGGAAAGGATCCAATCACAGTTATAGGATTGTTTCATTGACCAAAGTACCATTTTCTGTTATTAGCTCACAGATGCAGGCATCTATATATAAGAATACTAAAACATGTGTCGTTTTAAATTAAGGACAATTCTGATTCAAACCTTCATCAATTCCACTAGGCAATGATGCTGATTTAATGCATTATTACAGTTTTCGCTGTCATGGCAACATTTAGTGAAACAATACGTAAATTTTTATAACATCTCATTTATGTGTTTACCTTAAAACTACTAAATTCGCATGGCATTTTGTTGTTATTGGCTTGGCTAAAATAATGATTATTAAACACTTAAAAGCTAGGCTGCTAAGTAATTTTCCTCGCAAATTATATTGGTAGGTATTGAAATTTTTATAGTTTTTGAAATAATCTGATCCAGATTAAATAGTCTGATCTTATGATAGTTTTTTCAATTACTTGCCTAGTTTTTTCTTTATGATAGTTGTATGTCATATTAGCTTTTTCCATCAATATACTTATAGCTCTTCATATATTTTATCTGCTCTTTATCTTTTAAATCTATATATATATATATATATATATATATATATATATATATATATATATATATATATTTTGACGGATATGCTTATGCTACTTGCTCTTTTACATGTTTTCAGTTAGCTGCCAATTGAAAATTTCATAAAGAAACTTGGTGGAAGGAATGAGTAGAGTATAGATGTGTTGTAGTTCCTATATAAGCTGGAAAATAAGTTAGAGGAATAGCTAAAAAAGGAAAGGCACTGTTGTTAGTGATAAAGAAAGTTAAGAGTTTTTGTAAACTTTACAGTTTCAAGATTGATGCAGCATTGGCATGCCTGCTTCCACTAAAGTTTTACTTCTTATTTTAATTTTATGTTCCTTTTTTTCCTCAACATTTTGACGAACACAGTTGAAAAAGAATGTTTATGCTGGATTAGCTTTATGCAAACATGCTTATGCTTGTTTTTATTTTTGTTTCTTTGTATATGTTATACCACTTTCAACTTAAAGAGACTAGTCCCATTTGTATTCAATTTTAAGTTATGTTTTACGATTAAGTAAATCCTTACTTAATTCTCGGTCTTATGCTATCGTTTCAAATCCAATCTCCTGTTTGTAATTGAAATTTTTCTTGCTTGGCTAACTTCGAAATTTTGAATGAAAATAGTGCAAGTGAAGAAGAAGAAAAAAAAGGAAGCGTGAAAGGGGGGGGGGGGGGGGGGGGATGAGTTTGAGTTAAATGTTGTATTCTAAAAAATGGATATTTTGGGTATTTTTGTGAAACTGCCTTAATGTTTTGGGAGTTTCACAAAAATACCCAGAAAAAAAGAGCTCTCCTCAAAAATACCCCCTTTTTTTCCCTTTTAAAATTACCTTTTTTTAAATTTTCATTTTTAAAAATACCCATTTTTTTAAAATACAGCATTTAACTCAAACCCTTCATTTCCTCTCCCTCTCCAACATCAAGGAGCACTGAATTCATATTTTTCCTCCATTTCCTTGCAAACGGATGAATCAGTTGCCTACGTTGGATCTGATTTCTGCAGATTGTGCATTACATTCCAAGCAGGCAGCTCACATAAAGGATACTAGGTATGCAATTGATTGCGATCAGTTCGGAATTGAAACTTTGACAAGTGAAATGAAATGATCAGATAATGATTTTCATAGAATGTTGATGCTAACTGTTAAGGTTTTCTTTGATAAATTCTAATAGCAGTTATTATCACTAAACATTACTCGGAACATTTCCTTTTTTTGTGATAATTCTTGTTATTTATTCTTTCATAATAATAATAATAATAATGGTTATTTTGCTGCCAATATTCTATTAGAACTGAAATTTTTAAAAAAAAATAATCAAAGCTTGCAGGGTTTGATTATTGTTTTTAAATAAATTTTTTTATTTGAAAATTGTACCATTAAAATCATATAAAAATTGAAATTATGAGGAAAGCAGCATGATAAAGAAAATATACAGATTTGAATGTTCTCTGCGACTTTAGAATTTTATTGCTTTTGAATTATTGTAAAGAATGGAATCAAAATGAGGGAAGTAGGTAAAGGATATGAATCACAAGGAACTGATACCATCCTTTTAATTAATTTGGTGGAATTAATGTTCCGAGTAACCATTTTTAATCATCTTCATCCACTTTTCGTTTATAGGCCGCTGGCTTTTTATCCTTTTAATTAATAAAAATTTAGTTTATCTCCGACTTCCTTTTAAATGTGTTCTTAAACATATTATAGTTTGCTATGACTATGAAACTGGAGAAAAGACAATCACTTTTAGTAAACTCTGATGTTGTCTTCTTATATATATATATATATATATATATATATATATATATATATATATATATATATATATATATATATATATGAATAACAAAATTATAAAGGTTAATTAATCACTACGATTGATAGTGGGGAGCTAAAAAGGAAAGATTGTTGCCTGCAAGTAATGCTTCATTTCATATTCAAGAAAATGATGTCAAACCCAACCTCCAACTAATTTATTTTATTCAGAATATTATCAAAATGCAGACGAAATTGAGGTATCAAACACACACGTAAATATATGTAACATTTAGTTCCAGATCAATCTTTATTGCTTAAATCATTCTTTAATGTTCAATTTAATATTTTGAAAGGCAAAATATAATATCAAATTTTTGAAATTTGGTATATCAGTCAGTATACTAGATATACCATAAGTTACACCAAAAAACATGAGAGTATTTCAATTTTGAAACTTACCAGGTATATCATTTGGTACACAAAAAAATATGAGAGTATTTCAATTCTAGATTTTGGTATACCAGAATAATATACCAAAAAAACAAAAGATAATGTCGATTTTGAATTTTGGTATACCGAATAAATTCAATTCTAAATTTTGATATATCAGATGGTATACCAAAAAATAAAATACAAATTTAATTATAAATTTTGGTATATTAGCCGGTATACTAAAATTCAAAACATGTTTTACATTTTGAAATTTAGTATACTTGTCGGTATACCTGATATACCAAATTCCAAAATATATTTGTATTCTAAAATTTGGTATACTAGTCGGTATACTGTTCGGTATACCAAATTTCAGAACATATGTAAATTCTAAAATTTGGTATACCGGCCGGTATATCAAATTTCAAAATTGATATACCGTCTCGTATATCAAATTTTAGAACATAATTTATTTTTTTCCTAGAACTTGATAGGTATACCAGCTGGTATATCAAAGAATATAATCGAATTTTTTTTTATTTCATAAGATCTCTTGTTAATTTTTTTTTTCTGTAAACTGAGCAAATTCGTAGTCAATTTATAACTAACGAATAAAAATTACTCAATGAAACTACTAAATAGGAAATGCTATAAACATAGTAAATGCTATAAACTACTAATTGTAATTAAGTAATGGATCAGTTTTTCTCAGCCATAGTAAATGCTATAAACATGAACTGTTATCATTCTTTATTTTCCTAGCAAACAAACATAAACCCAAAACCTGAACTCTTCAAAAACAATATAAAATAAAATAAAAAGATCCCACAAATCCAAAAGAATCAAAACCACAAACCAAACCATAAAAACTTACCCAAAAAAAATCCAAAAATTGATAAATCCTAAGAGTACAAAAAAGGTGAATAAATACAAAACAGGGAAAAAGAAAAGCACAAGATTATTAAATTTTTAACTGTTGAAAGAGAAATAGAGAGAAAAAAATAAATATATGAAATTTCAGACTAAAGTTACCTCCGACATTTCTTCCCTCGCAATTCTTCCATCTTCGTTACTATCAATCCCGGAAAGCATGAAAAGATTGTCTTCACAGGTTAGAAAATTTTACAGCTTAGGTTATCCACTTAATCATGGAAAATAATAAGTTTATAATTTAATCAAAAGGAGAATTCAAAAGATGGCCAAAAGCCCAAAAGTACAAACTTGAAATTGGAAAATTGACGACCTTTGATTTTGTAGAACAAAGCAATCAAAAACCGATAAAATCACTCACATGTCAAAGAAGATTTGAAGACGCGTGTCAAAGTTTTGGTCTGTAATTTGTAATCAGAAATCATGAAGAAAAAACACAAAATTAATTTATAATCTAAAAGTTAGGGCTTAAACTAAGAAATAAGGTATTTTTAAAAATAAAAAATTAAAAAAAATATTTTTAAATATGTTTAATAGATGATTGTATTTTTAAAATTTAGGGTTAAAAAAAGTGGTATAGGATGCAATTTCCTCTGATGTTTTTTCCTTGGTCTTAGTTTTGGGCCAGCTCAAGCCAACCCAAATCGATTCCTAACACAAATAGGCATCAAGAAACAAAACAATGTCACAACAGGTCCTCTGAAACTGACAAGCTTAAACGGTGCCGTTCAAAGTTTCTGACAACTGCTCGGACTCCGATTTAGCGCCGCTCTGGCACCCTCATGGAATGAGAATCTCAAAGTCTAACAGAATCAACAGCCGCATCTGATTTCAATGGTTTCTTTTCTTATCAAAAGTTTTTTTGTGTGATTGTGAACTCTACGCAAATGGAGGGCGTGTATTCGTGGCTGCTAAACATCTTTCTCCTTTGTTGCGTCGTCTGTATGATCGGTTACCAGGTAATTTTCAAAATTCTCGTATTTTCAATCACATTTTTTAGACTGTTCATCGCCTAAAATCTGATAGATATGCACTCTTATCATTTCAGCTGATGCACTTGGCGGATCTTGAGTTTGATTACCTAAATCCGTACGATTCAGCATCTCTGATTAACATGGTGATTTTGCCGGAGTATTTCACTCAAGGATTGTTATGCCTATCCTTCTTATTAACGGGGCACTGGTTTTTCTGCCTTTCGTCCCTGCCTTGCCTCTACTACAATGTGAAATTAAGCTAAAATCTCGAACCAATAAAACATATAAAAAGAGAATGAGATATCAGTTCTGTTAACCTCTTCAAACACTTGGTAAATAATTAATACATATAGCTGGTGATCAAAGTACGTTTGCGTTGGGGATTAATTAAACAAATAGAATACTTTAATTTAACCATGGGAATGGGAAACTCTCAAAGATACATAGTCAGCACATGACCATGGATGGCCCGAACTCTCCTTTATGAGAATGAGCCCTCACAGTCTCCATTATTTAATAACATTAACAAAAGCTGGAGAAATATAGAGACTTCCAGCATCCAGTAATAACACACAGATTATGTACACATGATCATTATTAAATTCTTCCATGAACAACCTAATTAATATTGTACACTTCACTATATTAAAAAAAAAGACTCCTTAGCAACAGAATATCATCCGTTACTAAATTTCCGTCTCTAAAAAGGAACCCCCTCTTTTTTTTTTTTTGTAGTAGAGGGACTAAGTTTAGGCAAGCAAAGAAGTGCGTCACTAAGCAATTCCTCCCTCCATTTCTGATTAACCTTTGCTATAAAATCCTCAATCCTCCTCTCCAAATCTTTGTTATTCTCATCTTCCCTACTTTCTTCTTCTTCTTCTTCTTCTTCTTCTTCTTCTTCTTCTTCTTCTTCTTCTATATACTTATCATAATAATAACAAAACAGTGCAACTTCTTTGTTGATTGTATTGCAGGTTTCGACTTCATTTTCATAACAATAATGATAATAATTCTCAAGTTCTGTATTGTTTTGGAAAGGAAACAACCTGTCATGATAATCTCCTTCGGAAGGATTATAAGAAGATCCATTTCCAAAAGATATGGTAATGATGATAAAGCTGAGGATGAAGAACAAGGAAACCGTACCTGTTTTTCTCACAATCATAAAATCATAAGTGGAAACAAACAGGTCGTTGTGCTCATCAGAAACTGGTAATGATAAGGAGAAGAGAGCAGTCGGTAGGAAAATAGGCAAACTTAAACAGGACAGGACATAGAATATAAGTGTAGCTACTACTTTTCCTGTCTTCATGACTAAAGACTATAATTACTTTTGTCTTTCTTTTTTCTTTTTGGACCCTGTTAGTGCAGAGTATCCTTTTCGGTGAGCTTTTATACATATAAGAAAGTATTTACCTATGTTTAAATTGTCATCTACGGCAGATATTTTTATTAATAGCAAGATTCTTATCTATCGTTTCAGAAGACAATAATTTGACTGGTCACCATAGGTGACATAAATATATCTGTAGAGAGTGAAACTCTGATGAACTTCCTAACTACCATATAGATTTTGCCATACTCAGTATCCTTCAAAATTCAATTATATACTGATATTATAAGGAGATATATTTAAAAAAAAAAATTATGTTAATAACACTCATGAAATTCATCCATTGATAGGTCCATGTCAAAAAAATAGCAATTTAGGGAGTTAATATTGCAAAATAATGAAAAATTTAGTAAAAAATTTAAAAATTCCAAACAAATAAAAAAGAAGGTTACAAGTCAACTTGGAGAGATTAGATAATTGGGTATTAATAATATATATGACATGTATGCATACGTAAAGGGCTACATGTCATCCTGTAGAAAATAAAAAAAAAAACAAGTGTAAAGTGTCTGGAAATTTCCCAATATTGTCGTTTTTAAAATAATTTTTCTCTAGTCTAAAGAGAACAATTTAATATATATATATATATATATATGAAGAAGGTAACACTTCTCAAAAAAATTTACAAGTGGACTGTCACGTACGAATATTTAACACCTATTCCTGGATTCATGACCTATGTCGCAGTCATTAAACCAATCAATTTTATATATTTATATGGCAATAATTGAAATTAGAAATGCAAATATGAACTTGTAACAAGTTTATTCGATGAATAAGAGAAATAAAATAAGTGTGAAGTTGAGATAATATATGATAGTATCTTTTTGAAAAAAATTCCATATCCAACGGATAATGATTTTTGGTGTTAAAGGTGAAGAACTGATAATGATGAACATATTGAATTCGTAGAACACTCAATCAGGAAGTATTTAGCATTCCAAAATTTCACCAGAAGCCTTTAGAAAGAAGAAATAAATATTTAGAATGTATCCAAAGCCAGCCGCCATTGTTCTCATCCTTCACAAAGTCGACAAATGCAATAAATTCTGGTTGAAGGTATTACTATCACAGGAACATTGGCTGAGTGTTTTGAAAGAACTGCTAATAACAAACTAACAAATTCAACAAGAAAAAAAACAAACCAGAACTGTTCACATCCAAATATTCTTCTACCCATGCCAAGCTAAAGAAAAGAAAAAGCCTAGTTCAATTAGTCTAGTTATCAGGTACCAGTCCAGCCAGATAACAGTATGTCCTGCTCGATGCCTACATCATGCTAAACAAATAATTCAATAAGCTTACAGATACTTGTGATAGGAGCATCATAAACTCACTGTGGTATACCATATTCAATCAATGTTACCGGTTAGAGACCTTGATATACTCGATATACGCTCGCAAAAAATTCAACCTTCAGGCAAAGATATGTTGATATCAGTCCCTGAGTTCCTAATGTCCTGCAGGGAGTGCATGGCTGTCCAGCTCTCTCTCCCAAAGGCAGAAGAATTTTGCTGTCTTTGTCCACTCATGGTCTCCTCTCTTTCATGATCAGTCGTAGGTATAGGAGTGGCTAAGGTTGGGGCCGATGTGATTGTAGCCTGCGATGCATCCATCTTTACCTTCTTTGGTTTCTGGTCTTGGTGGTTGCCTGGCAGGAAACTGCCTACCACCACCTGGTAAAAAAAAAGACTAGGTAAGTAATGAAACCTGCTTCGTTTCTACTTTTGGAGCAGGATCATTTCAAGACTGGCTGTCCACATATTCAACCGGGTCAATGTGTGATTGCCAGCATTAATTATTTCTCCTTATAGATTGTTTAGGCATGTATTGCAACTGGCATTATATCTTGACCTTTTTTAGTAATCACAAATAGGATTTATGAGAAGCCCTCAAAATTGGACCATTCACCAGGCGTTGGATAAAAGAAGCTTACCTGCACTGGGCTAGCAGCTATTAGAAGTCCAGCAACACCACCTCCTACAACACGACCATCAGGGCTCGCCAAAGAGACACTCATCCCACCAGATCTGCTCCTTGTTCCCTGGCTCTCAGTGGGCATAAATGAACCAGACAGAGAGAGTATTTCGAAGCGACCCTATGGAAGCAAGTAACAAAATTAGAAACTTTAGGCAGCAATAATATTGGATGCAGGACATTCGATATGAAAACTAGAAACTTTAGGCAGCAATAATATTGGATGCAGGACAGTCAATATGAAAATCCACTTTCCTCTCTCCGCTACACTCTCAACATCAAAGCTTTCTGCATGTCTTTTTATTCAGCTTAGGTTCTTTTTTTTACTCAACCAACTAGCCTAAGAGCACAAATAAGGCTAAAAAGCATTTGACAAATATGCAAAGAGAGAGAGAAAGACAGCATCTCTTTCTTCTATGTAGCAAAATTGACATCTACAACTCCAATGGTGCAGTTAGCAGAATGTGTCAGCTTCTCAACTAAATCCTCCGCCAAACACCCCTTATTCTTGTCCCATTAGGTTAAAACATCGGAGGAAGAATTAACAAAGAAGAATTTTCACCTTTTTAAATCCATGCAATTTTACCTTTTTTTTCTAGTGATTCTTGTTTTTCATAGGTTGAACAAAATTACTTCTTGTTAATAAACCTTATACTAAACAGGGAACTAAGAGACAACATTCGCAACTTCCTGCTCTTTAATTTGCTCTTATTCCTAACTTATTTTTCACGTTCAGCTAGTACTCTTTAACTTTCATGATTAGGTGATAAATCATTCTTAATTTAAAATTACCTGTGCTGTTCAACTCCACTCATTCTCAATATGACAACTCCAGCCCCAGGAAAATAGTCAAGTGTCACATATTAACAAGATGAGTGCTACAAACAAAAAGAGGACCAGAGGAAGCCAATGCAGTGATCAACATTAACACTTTTTTTTCTATCACAGAATCTTTCATTATCAATGAACTATCTGCACAAGTTCAATTTTTAATTGAGAATTTAAGCCAAACAATCTCAAACTAGATTTTTAGCAGTGGCACAAATGTTATTAGATGCTAGTGGAGGACTCCACTCATGCTGGTAAAGATTTATAGCATATTTTCAGTGCCAGAGTTCTATAGATAAGTGCAGAAAGCACTTTCCCACAGAGCACTATTACAAAATGTAAGAGCTTAGTTTCATAAGGTAAAAAAAGCTCATGTTGGATGTTGAAACTTTAGAACTCAACCATAATGGCACATATTCAATAAAGATAATGATCACACTAGTAGAAATGATTTACTTAAAATAGACAGTACATGAAGTTATAAAAATAAAACAAAACCAACTCTAAATGGTGTACCTCATACGTCAAAGTGCCCCCAGAAGAATCAGGTTGGCGAAGTGTTACATTTGAAATTACCCCATTAGCAGACAGTATGCAAATCGCTCGAGGTCCTTGTTGTGAAAATGATATAACCTTCATGGTAACATCCTTAACCAAAGAAAATCGATAGCAAAGTGAAACAAAGCCCAAAATGGAGATTACAGCTGTAATTGGCTGTCTAACAAAAACTACCAGCTTTTAAGTTGATGATAATATACCCTTGACTTGATTTGTGTGATTAGAGAGCAATTTTAAAACAATTATTTAGCTTAAGAAAACAATTAAAAATTTTGTAAAAAAGCCACAGAAGCTTAGTTTATAGCCTGGTTCTCAATCTTTTCAAATACTTATAAACAAAAATTTATAAGAAAAACTTTCAGCCAACCACCATCCCATCACTTTTACGCAGCAAGTTTTGTTGGTTTTATACGTGTATAATATAAAATTCACCCAAATCTAAATAGCGCAAAAATGTCAATGTTGAATACAAAAATAATTTCTCATCAGTTTAATCACAATCACCTTTTATTAAGAAAAAAAATGTGATTGTTTTTTATTAGTTAATATACCTCTCCAGCATTGACAGTAATAACATGAGGAGTAAAATTTGTACCAACTGAACCAGAACCCAGTCACCTATAAAATAACAGAAAAAGGGAACATTAATAATTTAAAATTTAGAATGTGTAGCAACTAATATTCTGCTGATATAGACATTTTCTGGCCCTCTTATATAAAGAGCATAGCATTGATTACTTCCTTTTTTACATGTTATCCTAACATGTTTGCAAACATGATAGAAAATGAGAAACTAGAGTAAGTTACTAATGGAGACAACTTCGATAACTTAGTTTAAGCAATTATAAAACTAGGAGAAGACATGCAACTTTCTTTTTTGTTTGTTATTCTATCTTGGGCAGTAGAAGCCTCCATGTGCCAAGATGATCCCATGGCTAGATAGGGAAATACAACTACTTCCGGAAATCTTAAATTTTGGCACTATGGATAATATCCACATGCCATGGATAATTCAACTCATGGCAATGGTAAAGTTACCCGCACTTGACAATTACTTACTGCAACAAATTGAACCTTCTTGAAAAGATGAGATATAGAAGCAAGAACCATTGTAACAGGCCTAAATACCAGACCTTCAATTAATTGAGCAAAATTTATGCTTTCAACTTCATAAACTTCTAAAGAGTTTTACATTTTAATCCCAAAACCAAAGTGGAAAGAGCTTTAGATTTTACCATTGAAGATCCTCATATGCTAGTATATAATTCCATTAAATTATAATTAAGCCATACTCAAACTTCAAACTTACTCAATTCATCAAACAAGCCAAATTCAGGTTCTACTTACACCACAGTTCCTTTGAACCAGCAAAAGGCTATCAATAGTAAGGGGAGAAAAAAACTGGCAACTGTAAAACTGGTAACCTAAACTGCTAAAGAAGTAACATTTGATATGTCACAAACGTCATTATGATATGAACTCGAAAAAGCCAAGTAAATATGCGATAAGGCTTTTAATATTCCTTATAACAACACCCATATTCAGAAAGCAAAAATTTCTTACTTAAAACATGATATAGTCAATAAGTTTATTTATGTTTCTGCCACTGCAGCATATTTCTGTAATATTAGTAAAAGGCAACATACCAGGAATATTCTTTCTCATAAAACAACCACACAAAACGAAACTTTTTAATTATCAGAATCAGCATTGTACGGCCAAATATGAATAAGAATATTTATAAAGGTCCCGCATAACTTCAAGTAAAAATTCCCAATAAATAAAAAAGAAAAAAGAAAACGAGGAATCTTTGAAGGCAACTTATAATTCCTTCCAACCACTAAGACAGTGATTCCAAAGCACTGAAGTGCAACAAAGACCAATCAACTATCAAAAACAGAATTAATCTTATCACATTGATTAAAATCAAACTAAAATCATCATGGAAAAAAAAAACCACAATTTCAGTGTAATAAAGCACCATGCACAACAAATCCTAATCAAACATAATTTAATTTAAATAACCTTTTTCAGAAATGAAAGATATATATACCTGAATTATCCAATCCCATTTTCTTGTACTTCTTCTTCTCCAAACCACCTGAACACACTTTACCCAGTTTCCCAGAAGAGAAATCTCCACCAGCAGGAGCCGAAGAAGAAATAGGCATCGGTGACAATGCCCTGGCTACAGCTCCATCTGGTCCATACTTCCTAGGCCTGCCTCTCTTCTTCTTCTCAGTTGTCCCAGACAATCCTGCACTAACTGGTGTGACAGTGACAGCAGGTGTGCTTGTAATCTGGGTTGAATTCTCAGTCCTTGCCGCCACATGATAAGTTGAAGGTGCTTCAGCTCCTATCACTGTCACCCCCGAAGTTAATCCTTCTCTTGTTTCCATCAATGAGTATCCAGAATAAGTAAAACCTATTGACCAATTTCTGCCAAATCTAGATTCTCATTCCAGCATCTGCAACATTAAAAATTGAAAATTATCAAAATGGGAGAAATGGCTTAAGGAATATTCAAATCTATACCGGGGGGAGGGGAAGGAATATCAGAAATTGCAAACTCGTGAAGAAGAGCACTGGAAATTTGCATACTTTCTTTAAGCATTAAACACCAGCACTCATATTCCAAACAACCCAATTCCTACATATAAAATAAAAAATAAAAAAGAAGAGAGAGAGAGAGAGAGTACTTTCTTGTAACCATTTCAGTGGATATTTCTAAAGATCAAACTTTGTTTAAAAAAATCCATCAAACAAGAATCACTTGAAAATTCAACAAACCACAAAAATCCAGAAACCTTCACAAAGCAACAAATAACTGCTCTACACTCGAAATAAAAACTAGCTAGTTAACCAAAAAGCTTCTTCTTAAACTAGAAACAAAAGGAAAGATCATGACCTGTTATAGCAACTCCTATAGTTCAATAAGCACTCTTTGAAGCTTTAACTGAAACTGTATGTCACAAAGCTTCGCACATTTGCTGAGCTCAAACGGTACAACGCGAAGTTTCTATCTCAATTTTCTCTCTAGCAAAACAAATACAGTCGAAGAAGAAAATCACACTTTTCTCGCAAGGAAATTTTCAAAAGAAATGAAACTGTTTGTTTCCTGAGAAAACGATTTCTCGAGAAAACTGAACCCCAGTTGCACTTTTCAGGTGTCGAGGAAACCGCTGCCGGTTTTTTTTTTTTTGTCTTCTTCTTTTTCGTGTCTGAACAAAGACACCACTTTGAGGAAGCGTAAAAAAGAAAGTGTGAAAAACAAAATTATTTATAATAAAATACAAAAAGGAATTATATATCTGTAAAAATAATTATTAATAATTAATTATTTGCTAAACCCGATAAATGCAGTTGATTTAAAAGAATTTTCACGTCCGGGAGGAAAACTGAAAAGAATTTGAAATTTGAGTTGGGATATGGCCAAAATGGTAAATTCAAAACGAAAAAAAATACTATAAGTTTGAAAAAAAGTGAATAACTTTTATTTTAAAATGAATTTGTGTTTTATATTTAAAGCTGCAAAGGCAGCGTTAGAGCGGACCACCCGTTTCTTGCGGCTGACCTGCTTTTTGTTCTTTTCTGTAAATAAAAGATACTTATTAACAATAGCCCTTGATGTTTGCAGATATTACACAACATGCCACTGCCTATTTCTGTTCTCCTTTTCTTTTGGAATTCCCTTTTATTAAGAGATTTGCGTCCGAATATAATCTAAGTAAAACGAAAAATATACATCACATTTTGACATATATATATAAATTAATATTCTATAAATAATTATAACCGACCGTTTGTTAATTAATCTTCAACCAATTCGCACTAAGTTTGTCTTTTGACAAGACATGAAAAATATTTTTATTGGCTAAATAAATAGGAAATTAATAATATACCGTCCAAAATTCGAAATTTTGATGCAAAAGTTACTATTTTTTTTCGTCTGTAATAAGCTGAGTATATGTAAATGCATAGATTTGATATGGGAAGAAATTCCCCCAAATAGCGAGTGAGGATCTGAAAAAGGTGTGCTAAATCTTTGACTACACTTTCGTAGATGCATAATTTATTAATTTTGTGCTTTGTTCTTATCCTATTTCTATGATTTCCCAATTTAATCATCACATTCTCCAGGAAATTACCATATTATGTCCTCGTGCCGAAATATTGATAATATTGAAATTCAGAAGTACTATATTTATTCGAAATTTCTACTGCAAATTATATTCAAAAAATCAAATTAGTTTTTGTTTCCACGCGGTACAATTTTCTTTTTTCTTTTCGTTATTTCTATGCATTTACATCTGATGCTGCATAATTTAAATCTCATACTAAGCAAATACCTAAACGACACTTATTATATATATATATATAATTACATCCTATTAGAACGAAATAAAAATCAGACTTTAATCAATTAAAAAAATTAAGAGACTTTTATTCATTTGGAATTACTGGTAATTATTTGAATAGCATTGGAGAAATTATAAAAATCAATAGAACTATATTTGACATGTAGATAAATTAATTATTGTAAAAAAAAAAAAGCAACTCTTCTCAACAAAAAAAAAAAACTTGAATAAAGGGGCAACTACTAGTTCAGCCAGTAAATATTTAATCAGCAACCATGAAAATTAGCTGCGAGCAAATTGTATTTAGATTTTTATAGGTAATCTAAATCCTAAAATACAACCAAAAGGGGTGTGGGCATTGGACAAAGGTGTTGACCAAGGAGGCCTTCGTAGTTTGTACGTTTAGCAATCTGAATGATAGAGTGACCCTTAAATCGTTACAATTGTCCGAGGATGCTCGCCCCTATGTCTCTCCCTTCTACCACTCTGCACATGCCCACCTCACCAAATATATTTTTATGGGCCCTACTTTTTGCTTGCAGAAAACATTGACTAAAATTCACTTGTCCCATCTTAATCCATTAACCAATTAGCAAACTCATTCTTCAAAAAAAAACATAAACAGGGCTGTCAGCCTTGGAAGGGAATGACTAGATGCTCATTAGGGAGAGACAAAGAGGAGACTGAAGAGGAGAAATCAGGAGCCACAAAGAGGAATGAAATTTGGTCCAGCCATTTATTTATTTTTTGCCACTTCCTTTCCCAAATATAAATTTAGAGTGGCGGTCGGTACGCCCGCACATCACACACTACAAAATTCAAAGTGCACATAATTAAATTAAAAAATAAAGAATAACTTTATTTTTATTCTAACAGCGCACTATCCCTTTAGAATTTCGCATCTCAATCCCTGAATATTATGCATGTATTAGTAATTTTTTTAAAGAAAATTTATAAATCTCGTTAGACACAATAAAACAAAAAAAAGAATAACTGTTCGTATAAAACGTCACTCCCTGCAATACAACTGCCAACTTCCATGTGTTGGCGAGACAAAGATACATATTAGCATATACACATATATTTCTCATCCAAAGAAATGCTCACCTCATCGCAGTGGAGATTTGAACACCGCGACAAGTACCTTGCTGTATGCCGGATGTAGAATTCTAAAGTAAATTGCCAATTTCAATTGCCCACATCACTAATCATGGGCAAACAATCAAGCCAACAGTCTCAAATTCTATTATATATAGTTGGTGACCTAAAAAAGTTGTGAATGTGATTACAATTGTGATTCAGGAATGATGAAACCGGCTCTTACCTCTTCAAATGAGTACTCAATTTGGTCTAAAAACTCAATTTTCGGCGTTTTTTTAGAAGAAGAATGATATGGGGTCGATGGTGTTAAGGCCATGATCATAGAAGCCAATGGCGTTGTTTGCACTGGACCTGTAAGTACCTTTGCGGTTCTGTTTTCATCATCGTTTCCAGATATCGATTTCATAGCTGTACCCATTAGATTCTTAATTGAAGGAACCGACGCCTGAGATTTTTCATCCTGCATTCTTTTCTGATCTTCTGGAATATTTGCTATGTTAGCTTTAGAAGAAATTGTTAAAGGGATAGGAGAAAGCGGCTCTCTAATCAAGCGTAATTCACTTTGCCGGGTCTTTGCTGAATGCTGCTGCTTCACTGAACGACCAGCAACCTCTGAGCTTCTCCTACCTACTAATATTTGATATAGAAACTATATTACCTTCAAGCATAATATTTTTCCATGGCTACCCAGAACCTAAAACAGCAAAGCTCTTGCCAAACAATCCCTTCTAGAAATGGAGAAAAAAGCTTACCGGAGGCCTGAGATGGAAATCCACTATATTGTTGGCAGCCCACGAGGCTGTTTTGATTCAAAAAGTCACCCTTCTTCCTTGGATTGATGCGGGCAGACACTTTTTCAGCTTTTAAGTTTTGAAACATTGCTCCACCAACAGAGAGTTTCCGATCACTAGCAACTCCTACTGAAGTTCTACGACCCTTCCTTCCACTCTGTGATGGACTGAGTTTTGCCCCAAAGAGTACTTCTTGCTCTGCTATCAGCTGAACCTGAAGTTTCTTCTGGTCCTAAAATATAGACAAATAATTTTATGGACTTGAATCCTCTTTCAGTTTGAGGGGAGGGGGATAAAAAGAGAATGTTCGTGAAGATAGCTCCATTAAAAGTCTAGAATAATTAATTGAAATCATACTCTTTGTCTTATCTTGTCTTGTTCCATCTCTTTCCTTAGGCTGTCGTACTGTTCCAGCCTAGAAAGAAGCCGCTCCTAATTAACAAAGATCACAAGGCAAATATCTTAAATTAAATTGATCAAAGAAAAGCAAGTTAATTAAAATTTGCATACCAACTAAACCCAATTCAATAATAGTTACATCTTATACGTTCTCACACTTTATATTTACAGAACTGAAGAAAAGAGATGCTTACACCATCATAAAAGAACTGAATCCCTCGTTCTCTCTCCCAAGCAATGATTTTTGAAGTCAATGTCTCCACCATTGCTGCTCCACGACCAAGATAAACAAGGAAACCATAAAAAGGTTTAAGAGAAACAAAATAAATTACTTTAGGCTACAGAACATCTGAGAAAAATTCTGTTCCGTTGGAAGCAAATTATGAGCCAAAGGTTATAAAAATGCCGTCACTACTCAAGTGATGTTATGTTGAGAATTGCACATAGGCTTTACCTGGGATTTTGTTGACAACTGCGCGAGCTTTCTCAGCTCGTTTTAAGGTAAGATGAGTACCTCTTCCAGCATTATAACGATTGTCATCCTATAAAATAACAATAACTAAGGAAATTTAACTGAGGACCAAGGAAAGTATGGTTGCAATTTTATTTACAGAAATAGAAAAATTGCTCAACCCTGTTATACTCTTCCAGCCATTTCTCTTCTTCGCATGCTGCTGACCACTTGTCCAATTTGTCTAGTATTTCCTTCCTGCTCCTAGCTTCTTCTTTAACCTTTGCAATGTCAAGCTCAATCTCTTCCAATACATGCACAGGGTCCTTATCTCCTGCAAAATGATCTTACACAATAGTAAGACAATATTATGATCATTCATGACTTTCTTCTTCACAGACATGCCTCTTTGGAGAAAAGTTTACGTCAAAAGAAGTCAAAGGGGTGGATTAACACGCCACATTGTTGTTACCAAATGAGTACAGCTAAGTTTACGAGGGTTAGAAGAAAACTTTCTTGGCTTCATGGCACTGTAGTGACTAACATTCATTTTATAAAGAACTCGGAAATCTCCCATATGTTCAGAAGGACGATATTTTCAGAATACTTTTAGATTTATATTTAGATAAATACTTACCATAACTTACAGCTTCAACTGAATATTCTGGAGCACTCAGTTCTTCTGTTACCATGTGTGCACTCCGGCATATTTCTTCTAGTTCCAGCTTCTTCTTCAGAACAAGCTCTTTCACTTTGCTGAATTTGAGCTGCTTGAGCCTTACAACTTCATCCTCAACCTATATAAATATCGAATAAGTTATTAAAAAGTATTTTGAGGACGTTTTTACTCTTCTCTTGAACTTGGCCCCGCAGAATCGATCAAACTAGAAAGAAAAATAAACAATTTGCAACTTACATGGTTAATGAAGACCGGAGAAAGCATATTAGGCTCGGTAATTTCAGATTCTGAAGCATTAATGTTACGGGTAACGTTTTCAAACATCAGTTGCTCCTCTATTGGAGTTTCTATTAGATCCCAAAGTTCCAGAAGGACAGTTCCAAGGTCTCGAAGCTGGTAAAAATAAAAAATTAGGTGGGCAGAGCAGAAAAAAAGTTTTGCAACTATCAATTAATTTGCTAGAACATTTTATTTTTACTAACCCTCTTCATTCTCTCAATCTTGACATCTCGTAAGCTTTGGATAGTAGCAGTCAAGCTCGCGATTGTATCATCAGTTATATCCATGACTACTTTGGTATCATCCAAAGTCGGATGAATCTTGTGAACCTCATTTTTAAAGTCCATGCCAAGCACCAAACACAAGGAATTTAGAGTATCCACAAGACCCAATACTTGCTTCACACGATTAGCCTGCATGTTATATAAAGTAATTAGCTAAACAAATACATTTGCAACATGATTAGTTAATTTCCAAGTTTAGGAACAAAAATTCCGAAATCAACATACAACATCAAAAATAACCCGGTGCAAAAAAAAATTTGTAATTCTCAATTTCTAGGTCGAATAGTATACTTAGTTGTTTTTAAATCAACGTATAGAATGAGGATAAACCTTCTCAGTTTTAAGCTCAAGTAACCGCTTCTGCAATTCTTCAAGCCGTTTCAGAGACAAGTCGGTTCCAACCAGAACCATCTCATTGATCCGAAGCAGATTTTCTTTTGTAGGACCAAAAATCTCTTTCGAAATGCTCTTTATCTCATTAATAATTTCAATAAATTGATTTTCCCTTTCTGCTTTCCTCTTACGCATTTCCTTCAACAGTGGATTGATACTTTGACTCTTTTCCTTCAAGTTTCCGGTAGCCTTTTGCTCGTCCTGAGGGCATTAAACATACGGTTATAAAAGAAAATAAAATAGTAAAAATATACAAAATGCGAACTCTTGAGTACAATTTCACTTACGTTTACCGATATCTCGCCCAAAGTAGCACGTATATCTTCAATTTCCGATTCAGCCAAAGCAATTTGGGTTTGCAATTCAGATCTAAACTCATTTGCCTCATCAACTTTCCTTTTGTAAACCTCCAGGCATTCTTGTTCAATTTGAAACAGCATTTGATCCCTTGGAACCTCATTCTCTCCTACTTCATCCCATATTTTCTGATTCTGCACGAATGAAATAAACAACCGACCAAAAAGAATTAACATCTCCATCCAACATTCCAAATTACACGTATCAAATTGAAGAAAAAAAGAAGAGGAAAAGACATACCTGCAATTCCAAGAGCAACAATCCGCAAGTGGTTTCAACACTGATAAAGCGATCGTGATAATTGTTATTCATGGGGAAGTAATTGTTAGTTTTGTTGTTTGAGGATTGGTGAGTGATGTAGTGAGTAGAAAACGGTGGGCATAAATAGAAGGGAAATGTGGGAGTAAAGGAGAAAAAGTAATGAAAAAGGAAAGAAGATGGAATTTGTTTTGGGAGGGAAATGGATTATGATGATGGGATTGAAAATGGAGCGGGAGGAACCGTTACATTGGGAAAAGGAGTAAAAATAAGCGATTTAAATGAAACGTAAGGTTGACGCGTCATCATTGTATCTAACATGGGGTTTTGCTGTTTGTGTGTGCTGTGGTCTTGGCCAGGAGCGGGGCTGTTTGTGTTCCTAATATTTACACTGTCTGAATTTCCTTTTCTTTTCTCTTTTTTTTTTATATTAATTATTGAGGAAAAGGAATATAGATTTTGAATTTTCTTTTTTGAGAGAAATGAGATTTTGAATTTGAATATTTTGGATCCGGGAAATATTTAATGATTTTCCTTTGGAGCCATAAATGCTGGACTATCAATTTACAATTTCACACTCAAACTTTTTTCATATAATAAATTTATTTAAAAATCATTTCAAACCTTTTAACCATATAAATTATGATTGATTTATTTAAAAATTAATTTTTAGGCAAAATCTATTTTCAAGTCCTTACACTTTTATATTTTTTTATAGAAAAAAATTTTAATTTTTAATCGCTATTAAAAACCGTATCATTTTCTTTTCCATAAATAGATTCAATATGAAAAGTTTTAAAAGTTTAGGGATTGTATTTTAAAAAAAAAAATTAAAGTTTAAGAATTTAATTTATAATAAATTTTACCAATTATTGACGGCGATCTAAAATGTATTAATTCTTCATGCCAATTTATTTCCATTTCATCCTAAAAATACTCTTTATTGTATTTTTTTTTCTTTGTGATTTATGGATCAAAAGTTGCTTTTTCAAGGTAATTGAATAATAAAGAATACTCCTTAATCCAAGCATGAGGAGGCAATTTTGCTAATCCAGCCAAAAGGCACTCAATTATCTAAAGCATGGGTATGAGTCAGCAAAAGTTGTTTTCAAAATTTCTTGATGTTAAAGAAAACTCGTCAAATATGTAATGATAATGCTTATTTAAAGTGGAAACTTATCGCTTGTTTAATTTAATAAGTATTAAGTTCATTCGAGCTACAATAAATAAGGCCCATGTATAAGAAGGAAATTAAATCATTTGTTAATAGTTAATTACTCTGTTTCAAAATAGATAATATTTAAAAAAAAAATTATTTTATAATACATGATGTTTTAATATAATCAATAAATATTAATTTTTTATCAAATATATCCTTAAGTGATTTTTAAATTTTATTAATTACACCACACTGTTTTTAAATTGAGATGGCTTATAATAATTGCTTTGAGTTGGCTAAGAAAGGTCAAATAGATATTTTATGAAGTGACTAAATAGTTGATTTACCAAATATGCCGTGATTATTAAAACTAGTACTGTGATTAAATATATGCTGAAAATTCATGTAATAGTAATTTTTAAAGGGCAATCAAAATGTCATAGCTTTGTTTTGGCAGGAAGAATAATAGATTAGCATCCTGTTTTTTATTTTGGAAAAAGATAAGATAATATTAGTGAATACAATTAATACAATAAGGATAACAAAATTTTTTAACAGTAAAGTAATTATATATTTTAATTGCTGTATATTATTTTAAAATGTCATTTATTTTGAAACAGAGAAAATATGTCATCGATGATCGTCTCGGGCTTAAAGAGGAATGTGCTGATTTGTGTCCCCTCATTTTGCATCTCGGGATTTTATTCATGCACATGTGTCTGTCCATATTTTTAGACTCTCATTATTATTAGCTTCATATACAAATATCCCTATTTGGTCTTAATTTTCTCTTCTTTTTTCTTTTTATATGAAAGTTCTTTTTTTTCAAAGCTGGACCCTGTCGAATTCATGATTGGGGGCGATTCTCTGAATGACGTATGCTACATGCATAAATTCTATCTTTTTAACCCAATGCGTATTTCAGTTGGTCAAAATAATGTATAATCCGACCATTATAAGTCCAATATAATTGCCAAAAAAAGATAATTAAATTCGAATATATAGTCTCGTGGGACCAATTAGAATTCTCATTGTTGTGAGATTTTTTAAATTTTTAGCACGGGAATTCGACGCATGACCATGGCATTAACCAATAATGGGGGACGTCTCTCGTGCCACCAAAAAGCCCAAATAATAATTTTGATTTCCCCCACCACCAATTTTTTTGGGTTTATCCCAAAATGTTTAAAGGTCATCTATACATGCCAAATTGCATATATTAGCACTCTCCTAAGCAGAGGCGGGCAAACTTCTAACAAATCTGAAAATATAATTTTTTTAGTTAGATCATGAGGTATTTTAAGTAGATCCATACAGATAAAAAATACTTTTAAAACATATTATATTTAGATTAATTTTTATTCGAGCCGAATTAACCAACTATGGGAGTAAAACTGTTCTAATATTAATTTTCTCAATTCACAAGTCTTGTGAATTCGAAATTTTGCCTATGGAGAATAAGTATCAAACCATTTGAATCAATCAATATTGGTAATCTGAAAGTATAATTAAAATCGAGTTATTCAGACACACACACATAAATTTTTGGATTTCAAACTAACCCAAATAATTCTATTTTTTAATTTTATTTTTATAATATAATTTTTATCAATTTATAATCTTTCAATTAATTTAAATATTCACTAGCTTATTGTTGTTTAAACGAAAAAAAACTAAAAAGAAATAGCCATATTAATTTAAATATCATATCATTTATGATTACAGGGATTAAATATTTAAAAACCCAAATTATTATATTAATTTTTTTTCAATTTTGAATGAAATTAAAGATGTTATATTTTTATTCATTAATTTCGATGTTTGAAAAATAAATTTAAAATATAAAAAATTTATTCTCTCTTAAATTAAATTTTGGATTTGTTCCTAAATGCCACAAAAAAGTTCTCCTTGAACCAAATTTACCACAAAAGAATGGAGAGTACCTACCATAATTTCCAAGGAAGAATCGTAACCACTATCATATATAAAGTTAAAACGTGTATGTAAATACGTATGCGAATTCCATGTGTATTTTTTTTGGTATTATGCTTAAAAAATTAAAAATTATTATTTAACAGCATGAAATAGCCATTTTTATTAGGGATGAGTATGGACCGATTAACCGATCTATTAGCAAAAAAATTAATCAGTCCATTAATATCGATTTTTTAAAATCACTAACCATTAATCAGTCCGTTGCATTCGGTTAATCAGTCAATCGATTTCGATTTTTCGGTTTGATTAACATATATTTTTCGGTTAACTATTAAAATTTATAACATAAAATTATTAAAAAAAATTAGATAAAGTTTAATTCAATTTCAAATGTATAAAGTAATTCAATATAAAAATTACGAAACAAACATAATTTTCTTGTCAAAATTCATGTTATATAGATTAATAGCTGATATTATAAAATATATTTAATATTTGTTGAAAATTAGAATATGTTTGATTTTAAGTTAAATAAAATTTTGAATAATATTAAATATTATAACATAAAAAATATAATTACATGCTATTAAGTAAAACATGAACACCAATATATGATAAAAAAATAATATATATAAAAGTTAATTGGATACTATATATAAATATTACTATATAACTAAAGAGAATGATATGATATAAAATTAGTTTAATATAAGAAAATAATATATATAAAAGTTAATCGTATACTATATATAAATATTACTATATAATTAAAGAGAATGACATAATATAAATTAAAATATAAAAATAAAAATATAATTTAAAATATTATTTTATGTAAATTTTAGAGAGAAATAGAAAAAATTTAAGATATAAAAATTAAATATATATATATATGAATCGATTAACCGTTGACTAACGGTTAATCGGTACTTAAAAACCTAAACCGTAACTATTAACCAAAAATATAAAAATTAAAAATCGTAACCGAGTCCATCAAATTGGTTAATCATAAAAATCGGTTCGATTTTGAATCGATTTTACGGTTAACCATATTTTTGATTTTTTTTTGCTCTTCCATAATTTTTATTACTAAAAAAATAAAATAAAGGTTTTCAAATTTTTGAGAAACTTAATTGGATCCGAAATTAATTTTTGTGGCAGAGGAGTATCAAACTTTTAATTTAAAATTACTTGATCCTATTCTTTAATGTTTTAGCTTTTTTGTTGTAAAATTTTATTATGATAATAAACAGTTGAAAAAAAAAAGAAAACTAATGGAAAGTGATATTCTTTTTTCAAATGAAAATGAGTAAATCCTAATTAAATTAACGATTATATAAAAATAAAAAAAAATTAATATTCTCACTTTGCGACTAAATTTCATTTTCTAAAAAATATTTATCCCATTAAATTATTTTTTTAATAAATTCAAAATCATATTTAATGTATTATTTTTAATTTTATCTCATATAATATCAACTAAATATTCATTATTTTAATTGAGATTTTTTTATAAAATTTTATTATAATAATTTAGTGATTTATATAATAATTTAATTTCGATTATATTAGTGATTTATATAATAATTCATTTGGTGGTACGGGATGTAATTTAGAAATCCTAGCAACGACTTTGGAATCGCAGGGAAAGAAAGTGAGAGAAGGGGGTAAAGGCTGGACAAGTAGAAACCCTTGTGAGTTCCCAAAATGTCAGACACAAACTGAGCAAAAATTAACTCCACAAACCCTCCTTTTCTTCTTCTTCTTCTTCTTCAAATTGTGTAATGAATCCTCACAAAACAGAGCAACGCGATCTCTTCCACAATCATCACCATGATCTGGGCCTACCTCCTCCCGAGATCATCCCCACTCACCAAACTCAATCTCACCCCTCCATTCAAGATGACCTCTCGCTTCCCGAAATCGTTCTTTTCCGCTCATCTTCCCCGGACTCACCCAGTCAGTCCTCTTCTGATAACGATGACTCCTTGATTCACCCGGCTCACTCCAATTGCAAAACCAATGTCCCGAATACTTCTCTTCCCCCGGCTTACATTAACCCTGAGCCTCATATATCTTCCCAATTTTATACATTCAACGCCGAGTCTCACTCTCTCATGATTCGCTGTATTCTCGAGCACCGTCTTGCCACTCCCGACGAGATCCGCGTCGCCACCCCGCGCTCCGTCTTGAAATCCTGGAGGTCTGTTTGGAAGGACCGCAATGAGGACACTGCCTATGTCACCGGATGGAAGCGCATCCAGGAGAAGCTCACGGCTCATGTGGACCCCGCTTCTGGTAATGAATTTCTTTGTTTTAAGAACAATTCTCAGCAATTTGTTTCTCATATCAATCAATGGCAAGATATTGTTATGAGTTTCCACGGGGATGCCGATTTAAAACACCTGGGGCTTAGAGAAACCATAGAGAGAATAAAGCAAGTTTGGACTGTAGGGGCTAAGTTTTACGGGATTCCCGAGAGTTACATTAGGGTTTGTGTCGCTGCTTGCCCAGTTTGCTCCACCTCTGAAGGTTCTGGTTCCAGAAACAAACGCCGTCGTTTTGAATATACCGAGTCATTTGACGTTCCTGCTAAGGAGGTGCCCCATAGGCTACAGCAGTTGGCTGCAAAACATAAGGTCGTGCTCTGTATTAGACAAAAGTATATTAGGTACAAGCCATTTATGGCTGAGGTTAAGGATTATGCTTGTCATAGGGCTGGTGAGCCTGTTGCCAAGAAGTCCAGGATGTTGAAAAGAGAACCTTATGCTTCAAAGAGGTGTGGGTGTGGGTTTAGGATTCGGGCTATAGTGCCAATCACAAATTATAATGAGAAGGACAAGACGTTTGTGTATCAGGAGGAGGGGGTGGCAGTGTTCAAATTATATGCAGTGCATTCAGGTCATGAGCCAGGGCCCTTGGATGGGAATGCCAGGATTATGCACCGAGTTGTTGGGCATAAAGGTAGCTTTATCATGGATCAAGAAATGGACTATGGGGTACGTGAGGACATGGATAGTGAGGGGTTTGGATTGTTAGGGAAGGATGAAGGGGACTTGCATCTTGCTATTTTTCAGCAGCTGCACGAACTGAAAACAGAAATTGGGCTGTTGGAGGGGAGATTAAGAAAAATTCCATGTGAATTATTGGGTTCATTGTCACAGGAATTGTTTGATGTCACTAGTAAAGTTAGGGGTATAGGGGAAGACGGTTCAAAGGCAATTGAGTTGCTTTCCCACAAGCCGCATTCGGATGATGTGCTTGTGGGGGAGAATGATTTGCCACACTGGAGTGATCATCATCATGAAAGATTATATGTAAATGCGAAGGAATCGGAATTGATTGATGATGATGATGATAGTTTTGGACGGACACTTGGTGATGTTGTTCCTTGGGACCAGATGCGGACAGAGTGTAGGAGTGACAAGGATCTGATGGTTGAGCCTTGTAAGCCTGAAAAGTGGTTAAAGTGCAGTGATTTTGATGAGAAGAGCATTCTTGACTGCGAGGATACTAAACTAACCAAGCCTTTGAGGCATGATGATGGTATAGTTACAGATGTAGGTCTTATACAGGTTGATAGTTTCTATCAAGAGAATCCAAAATGGTATGATTCTCCTTGTGGCTTAGACTCCACTACAGATTGTGGGGACAGTGGATTCAGACATGGGGAGATTGTTTAGCCTTGAAGGGCTTGTTAACCCACGCTAACATAGTGATTGAGTTTACATTGTGCCCATTCATATTCTATCTCTGCTGGAAGTGGGCTGTACATTTATGTATACCGAAGATTGAAGCTTCTCACAAGCTTTTAGGTACCGTTGATGTGTGTTGTTCTGTAAAGTATACCTAATTGGGCCTTTCTGCACATATGCATTGTTTATCACTATTTGTTGACATTCTCTGGATGGTCATTATTTTCATCTTGCTGCTTTTATAGCATGTAACTTTCAGTTTTTGAAATTCTTGTACACATTATGTATTGCTCTTTATTCCTAACATTGCACGATATTCTATATGGGACTTATATTTGTCTTTTTCAGGTCTTTGTGCCAGTTCTTCCAGTAGCTATCTATTATTTTCCTTACATGATCATTAGCCTGTACTGCATCAAGAGCTCATATGTTGGTTCTTAGATTATTTTGAATTTAGTGATCAACTTTGATTCCCTTGGAATGAACGTTATGTAAATTCATCGGTGGTTCTTGATTTCTTGTTTTAATATTTTTCTGTGTTTTAAGCTTGAAGGTACAGCTGACAATAAATGTGGTATGGACTCATGCTTTGCAATGTGGTCTTTCATATATCTTATGGATTAACCTGGACATGTTTTTACTATCTGTTAGACTTTGATAATAGACTTGATCAGTACATCAACATTTTGAAAATTGAATATTTTTTCTTTTTCCCATTGAAGTTTGACCCTATGTCATGCTGAGAATTTCTGCTAATAAACAGTACCCATCATGAGTTATTTTGGATTTTGATGGTTACTTGCTGTACCAGCTATACCTTTTTACCTAACAAGGGAGTGGTGTCTAGTTTAATATGCTTTTGTAGTGTCTTTTTTATTCTTTTTAAACTTATTTACTTGAAGAAGATGTTGAAAAATATTTTTCTACAAGGTTATCTTGCCATTAAGTTTCTTTTTTAATTCACAGCTTAATTCACAAAGTCAAGACAGCATCTCAAAATCATCCACCATATGTATTTTTTTTCTTGTAAAATTTCTGCAGTAGATTATGTGTCTTCTGTGAAATCTCAAACTAGAAGGAAACAATGAATTAATTTCTAATGAAATCCAAACTTAGTAGCTTGTAGCATGCTTGCTTAAAACGTCTTTATGGCAAGCTATCAGTTACACAACTTGTGAATCTTTGAGCCTCTCTGCAATGAATGACCTCTATTACCAAACTATAGTTTGAAAAGAACTTGGAAATAAATGTATGAAGGTATATTCTCAAGTTCAGGGTTTAAAGGATGGTGAAAAATACTTAAGAATTATGTAGATTCATGGTTGATGGTTCAGTGCAAGGTAGTCACTTTTGGAGCCAAGCTTGTTTTTCCACTCATATAGGAGTTAATGATTACCATTTTCTTTATCAATGATCAGAGCCCATGTTAAGATCTTCAATGGAAAGCATAGGAAGTGCGCTACAGGATCATTTCATACTGTTATGCATTAGTTTCAACAGGCGGAGCATTATACTATGAGGCTGTGATAAACATGGGCTTTCAGAATTTCCTCATGTTCCTTTCCCTTTCACTTTTCTTTCTCAACAATGCGTGGTCATGCCGTTTTGCCATTCCTGTAGATTCTTTTACTGATTGAAGAATTGAAAATCCTGGTATTTTGTTTTCAAATTTAACTCATAGCTTGTGTAGTTGAAAAGAAATTATGTGATATGCAAGCTAAATTCTTAAGAAATTGATTTTCAAGAAGGAAGATTTTGTAATTAATGCACTCAGTCAGTTGTTCTTTCAGACCTACCTGTCTGCATATGGTATTTCTTATATTGACCTTGACTTTAAGGTGCTGTAACATCTCATTAGTGCTGCGGTTAGCTGGTTTTCTCTGTCTGCATTTGATTTCTCCTCTGTGTACATCTACTTTTAAGGTTTAGACCATGTTGGACCAAAGCTGTTAGTGTTGTAGTTAGATAAATTTTAGAAAGAAGTGATGGTTAAATTGTTTGAAAATCTCATGAATAGGAGGAACGCGTGTTATTCTTCTAGAAGAAGTTCAAGCATGATGCTAAATTATCACGTTTTTAGGCCACGAGATGATGATGCCTGTGTGTACTGTGTGTGTTTCCGCTTTCTGTAATCCAAATGAAATCCGAAACTATCTTTATGTATGCATAGTTATTATTTCACGGTAGCTCCCTTGCTGTGAATCCTTGTTTGTTTAAAATGTATATGGTTCTGATGTACTATATATAACATGGTGAAGGTTTCCTCTCTGGCGTATTCTGGCTGCTGCTTATGTAAATTGTGTTGTCATTTTCTGATTCAGTATTTGCATGAGGTGTAATTTTGGTTGCATTCGAGCTTTTGATGTACTATGCAAGCATCTGAAAATTGCATAATAAACAAATTCATCTGAGAAGTATGAATTTCATCTCAAATTTGCGAGATTTCCTGAAAATATTTTCAGGATAACTCTTAAGTGAGTCAATCTTAATATTATTCAGTTCAATATCATAGTCTTGGTGAACATGTGACTGAATTAGATGAAGTCGAGATGTTCTGACAAGGAGTTGCCCGTTTGCATTTGTTGAAGGGTTTTGCTCAAAGCTGTTGTATGAATGTTATGCCTGTTCTCTGAAGCTTGTTACATGTTTCCTTTGAAACTTGGTCATATGCTTGATATTCTTTTTGGCAAAGATGATAAAAATATCTTTTAGTTACAACCGAAGGATGGAGTCTGTGAGAGACTTTTTATCAATTGATTGTGTATGGTTAAAAGGGTTCTTTTCTCTCTCTGTTTCTCTTATCCCCATTCTCTATTTGTTGCATGTGTGATTGGGTAAATAACTCTTTATCATTGCGTGAGTTCTTGTGTGTTGAAAGGCCATTTTGCTTCACAAAAGAATTGATTATGGAAGGGCGTTCGAAATAGTGGAGCAGCATTGCTTTGGAAGTGAAGAAGGTATGCTGAAGAATAATTAGGGAGAATATGGTAAGACTCGTCTGAAAACAAATTGTTGTTTTCTGCAGACAGAATGGTTAGCTGTTACCTAAACCTCTGCTATGCTAAGATTGAAATTCTCCCAGGAAGGTGATGCAGATTTGTACCGCCCAGGCGTTATTATTGTGATGTTTTTACTGTTCTAAGGTTTTACTGCTTGCATAATTTTTATGAACAAATCTTAAAAGTTGCGTATCTGGCAGCTAGAATAATTAAAGTGTGTTATTTTATGTTACCCTTTATTAGCAAAACCTTGTCTAAAACTTTTGAGTAATGGGGTAGGACGGTTATATCTTTCCTCATCCATTCTTTTATCATTATCATATGCTCAGAAAAATTGATAGCAGCAGGTGAAATGTGGCCCCATTTTTACTTGATCGTTTCTTTATAGAGATTGGGTCAATTGCACGGCTAATTACGAGGTATTCAATGCTTTTTGGCGGTGTTTGAATGGCATCAGTTCAGGAAATGCGGTGGATTTGGTATTCAAGTGTTGAATCATTGGTCTAAGTTTGTGGCATTGCACACTGGCACCAGCGCCCTCCTTTTGTTTGTTTTAGCAAAACTAAATATGGATTCATGCACAAGAAACAGGACAGAGTATACTAACCCAGGTTGAAATTAAAGCGAATTTCTAGAGTTTTCCTCTCGATAAGAACGGTACAGAATTTCGAGTTAGTTTGCGATATGGTCTCTTCACAGAGCAGGGATGTAAATCTCCTTTTGCCACAGAGCAGGGATGTAAATCTCCTTTTGCTTTATTTTTTCAATTGTCATCCTTTTTCTTCTGGATGATCTTGTCGGAACGACTTATTTATACGATTCAAGTGTTTGAAGAGAAATAAAAAAGTTCTACGGCAAAGGAAACGTGGAAGTCAAGATTTTCAGATTTTAGTTTAACGAGCAATTTATAGCAGGGGAAATTGTAACTCCAAACGACGTCGGTCCCTGGGCCACGGAGAACTGCCCTCTAGGCCTAAAAGATTTCATTAAGTGCATATTCCCATCAAACACCTTTTAATTAAAAAACACATTCAAAATTTTTTTATTGTAAAAACTGCATTTTAAAAAAAAAAAAATTCCTTTTAAAGGATATACCTTATTTTAAAATCTTTTGTATTTTACAATTTCTTAATTCAAAATTTATAAAATGACTCCTAAAATACAGAATTTGCTAAGCTGTATTAAATCATGAATCTAATATAATCCATCTAATAACACTGCGCAAAGTGCAGCAAAACAACTAGTTTATGTGAATTCAGAAAATTCACAGGAAATGAATTAATTTAGTTATCAAATTAAAGCTGACTTTTAGACTAGTCAACTGTGGAAATGAGATTTGAAGTTACATAATATTAATGTAAATTAAAATTTATTGCTGCTCCATCATTGTTTAGATTTCTTTTAAAAAGGAAAAGTATAAAAATAATGCTTTTTTTTTCCAAAAAAAAAAAGGAAGAGGTAAGACCGTACAAGGTTTAAAATTGCATGAACTTGTTAGTGTGTTGAGCAATTTAAATTGAGCTTATAAGTTCCTGCTAACTGCCACCCACCGATTATAACTGGAAAAAGATGCGATTCCACTACATTGAAATTCCAGTGCAAACTGCGCTAGGAGACGGCGAAGTAAACAAAAGACAAGGCCAAGTGGGTTCGAGAATGGCCAAGACTAAGAGTGTCTAATGGTCAGAGTTTGGAGGTTTGAACCTAACACCAGGAAGGTATCTAGAAACAAAATCACGAGCCAAATCATGGAGATCATCATTGTCAAGTTGTTGGGGATCCAATGGATTACGCACTTCTGCTGATACTAAGTGCTGCAGCTGATCAAAATGATGCACTGACATGTTAGAGTTTGATCCCATCTCTGATCTTGAAAAACCGCTTGCCTGCGATGTGCTTTCAGCTGCTTGCGGCGGCACGGGGATATGCTGCATTGTAGACAGCCTTGCTTGAATGTAGGCCAGCTCTGCCTGCAAATTCACCACCTATTCTCACAACACAACATTCTCAGTCTTTTCCCACACAAATTCCATTAGGGTTTAAACTTGTAATCTCATTGTAATGAAAAAAATTACATTTTAATTTTTATGACTTGACACGATCCCTTTTTTTTTTTTTTTGCTAAAACATTATATGCTTATGGATCAAGACTTTTTTTTTTCTAATTAAATTTAGTCCATATCAATATACATATTTTTAAATTATTAGGAAATTATTGGCATATATATTTCGATATTTATAATTATTATATTTCTCTTGTAAAAAAGAATAAAAAGGCATTTTATCTAATGGCATGATGACATGTACTATGTGCGAGGCTGATCGCTTAGTACGTATACGTAATATTATATAGTAAAATTAAAAAGAGGATAATTATTAAGGAGAGAAAATTGCATTATGATTTATACTAATTTTTTCTGAGTAGGTGAAGCAAGTTCTAATAGAATAAGATGCTTCTCGGAAGAGCTGCTGTAGATATTCAACACCAAAACCGGAGAGTAGTAATTAAGAAATAAGATGCAAGTCTCCAGCAAGATGACAAACAAATATTGCAAGGTCAAAAAAATTTATTTATTCTTTTCTCCCCTTTCCCATGCATAATAGAAGAGTTCATAGCAAATATAGCAGCTAAATACTACTCATTAATTTAATCAAATATTTCTTTCAATCTCCCATTTCCAATATTTTAGATATTAATATAATTGGATTAGTTCATAATGCATCCGTTTAAGGAAGAAAATTCTCAAAACTAGTCAAATTAAGAAGGCAACAATGGTGTTCTACCTAATTGAAGCGAAAAGAAAGCAGTAATTAATCCGTGGTTAACTTGCCTAATTAAATCTTGATCCATTAAATCAGAATATCAAACCATGCGTGAAAGAAAAATGGTATATGACATATAAAATTAAAATCAATTTGCACTCTTTAGGCTAAAAAGGGTTTATGACCAAGAAAAATCATCTTACAAGTAAAATCCCATGTGATTGTAAAGACTTTTGGGGTGGTGCAGTAGATTTACCCACATTAGCTAAAAAACCAACACATGGGTAGGACCCACACCTTCTCCTTCCTTTGCTTGCTAATTATTTATCACATAATTACATGTGGTTTATAATTTTTCATCACTCAAGTCAATGGCGAATTCTAACATGATATTATTATTATAATAATAATGATAATTTATTAAGCACTTTTTTTTAATACTCTCTATTTAATGTTACGGTCTTCTGTTAATTTATTTATAAGTTCAATTAAAATAAACATTTTTCCATATACGTATACCTTAGCCTATTAATAATATGAATGCATCAACATAATTGCTCCATGTCCCCTCCATCCAGATTACAAGAAAAGTCGACCACCAAAGTCAAATCCAAAATTATTTCAATATTTCTCGATCTGCTAAACTTTTTGCTTGCTAGCTCCGGCAAGCAACCACCCCTCTTTGCAGTCGTCAAAACACCGTTCATGGCGGCTCTCTCTCTCTCTCTCTCTCTTACATTTCAAACCTCAAGTTAGCATGAGTTTCACGCAATTTTGTGGAAAACCCACCACCCCAAAAAGGAAGAAGAAGAAGAAGAGGAAATTATCACTCTAAAGTAAGTGAAATCTGGTGTGAGTTTCTTTCACTCAATTTATTACTATATCGAAAAAGACCAAAGACTCGGTTACAAGAACCCTAATCAAGAAAACTTGTCCTTACATGCTGACTAGAACTAGAAAACTGACAAATTTTCGTGAAACTAACAGTAATTTATAGGATACGAATGTGAAAACCTTGACCGCCTTATATGCATATAATTTACCTCTACAGTATAGTACTACTCTTTTCACAAGTACCACTGCCATGGAAATTGAAATACCTATTCTCTGATATATAATTAAGATGTTAGTCCACATGTTAAATTTTTCTTCTTCTGGTAATCCTTTCAATAAAACTGAAAAACCTTTGAAATTTCTTAATATAAGTAAATAGGTAGATCTGACCTGAGTAAATCCTGCAGCTAATTAAAATCCCATTTGTTAAATTAATTAACCATGATATACATCTTAGCATATGATTACTAAGAAAAATATAAGGACATTTACGTGTGTAATCTTTAAAAACACTCTTGCATCACTTTTGCTTAATTTTCTGAAAATAATATGTGAAAATATGGCTATAACTGAAATATTACTTGTTAATTTGGCTTAAAAACTTTTTATTTTTGGCCAAAATAACCATCGTCTAACAACTTTAAGATTGATGTGGCTCTTTTTCTCTTTTTTATTTTTATTTTTTTCAATTGATTAATTACGTGATGCATGTTAAAACGATTAACTAATAAGAGATTAGGGCTTCTGCTTCTAATCAGGGAGAGAGACTGATACAAAATAACAAGTGGGAAAGTGGAGGTACCTGTTGCTGAAGAGTGAAGAGGTGACCAACACAGCCATAAACAGGGTCACGAATCCTAGCCAAGGCTTCATAAGAAAGAGTAACCACCGCATCAAGGCGCTTATGGGCAGGTATACGAAGGAGAAGCTTAGATGCATTGCTAGCCCCAAACACTTTGTGTACTGCTGCAAAGTGAGCCGTACCCTGCTCTGCATCAAAGTATGGTGCAAATATGCACCCTTTCACACATTTTCTCCTCAAGAACTTACAAGCCCCGCAAGGCCCACCTCCTCCTCCATTACTCACACCGCTCATCTTTAGAATGATTATGGATTATCCACTTCCTGTGGGGTCTATCAAGCACCAAGCAAAGCAGAAAGAAAGAAGAGAGAAAGATAAAGATGGGATATTTAATTAGAGAAATGAACGAAGTTTTTGATATATTATAAGAAAAATACCAGCATTGAATAGCTTTTTGGTGGTGGGTCATTTGAAAAGACTTGTTCTTTTTTGGGGGGCTCTTTTATTTATTTTTAGACAGAGAGAGAGAGAGAGAGAGAGAAAGAGAGGTAGGGAGCGGGGAAAGAGTGTACTTTGGTTCAAACTTTAAAGCCACGGCAATGGCCGAGAGAGAGAAGATTGCGTGAAGCAAACATACATACGGTGAGTGAGAAGATCAACTTCCAACCGCCGTAGTTGCGGCAACGTGCCAACTCCACGTGCGACAAACATCCTATATCTTTTCCCATCACCTTTCTCTTCACTGTCACCTTTTTTTTTGTCTTCTCTGTTAAATAATCGGGTGCCATACATGCTGGATTTAATACACTAAAAACGTTTTAAGGTCGAGCCATTGCTTTTTCTTTTTCTCTATAAAAAAAATCTTAGTGTCTGTACACACAGAATTATCACTCAGACATACAAAGTACGGAGAAAAAAGAGAGGGACGCAAAAGAAAGGTAAGGATTGCACAAGAGGGTACTGCAGATTTGCACAGTTGTTGAGTTTTTCAATTCAAGTTTTGAGGGAGATAGAGAATGGAGAGTACAGTAATTTGAATGAGTTCTTTCTCAGAACTTGCTTTTTCTTACTACACATCTCTGTTTCATAAGCTGTGTTTAGTCCCTTCCCAGTCACCGTACGCTCACCGTTACATGAAATCACTGTTATTCATAAAAACTTGGATAATTGTTGTTATGCATGCAAGTGAAAATTTGGTTTACAACGAAACGAATCGGTGTTTAAAAATATTCCATTTGCTTTTAAATATTTTTATATATTCTATAAATAATTTAAATCTAAAATCTCTAAGTAAAGAATAAATTGCCTCTATCATTATATTTCATCTTTTAAAGGCATCATATCATGTAGCTGAATATTAATGATGAGTTGCGTATGTTAATTTCACTTCACTCTTGATTAATTGTCACAATCCAAAAATGTCTACTCTTGAACACTGTATAAATTCATTTCAATTCAACCAATATGTCACATTTCCATACGTAATCTTAGATTTAAATATAAAGTTTTCTTCAACTAGATATATAATAAATTCAATTCGAAATAAAAGTCGCTTAATGGACCGGTTAACCCGTGCCAACAATGCCCGCAGGGTTAATGGATTTTATGAGGTGAAATTATTGGAAACAATGATTTTAGATGTAAAACTATAAAAATTAAACAGATGGCAAAGGACGAACAAAGATCGTGAACAAGGGTAATGGACAGGACAGCCTTAATCAGTCAATCAAAAACCCACACTCACTGAGTTGGCCCGAAAAAACATGCGTTTTGCTGTAATTACCTAATATCACATCACGACATGTGGCGGTCTGCCAGTGATCCTATTCTCTGTTTACTTCAAACCTAGTAAACCCAAATAGGATCACTCCTCCTTCGCAACTCCTTCTCTTTTTACTTTATTAACATCGCCACATCTCTCTACAGATAGAAGTCATTTAGATTATTACTGCACGTGCATGCGAGGAAGATAATGATTTTCGCTAATGTTATTGTTAAAAATCTCTCATAAATTTCTTCTTTGAAGCACTGAGAACTTCACGTTGTTGGGAAGTGCAAATGCAAAAAAACAGCAAATGAAAATGATAATGGGCTAATTCAAAGTATACGTGAAAAAGGCCTTATCAAATAAGTGACGTTTACTCTCTGTTTTTTGTTGTGGGCTTCGTTATGTTCCATGCAATTGCTTGCTTATTTAACACTGACTGTATATTTGGACTTTTGAAATTTTACACTTCATTCTATCAATTGAATTCTTTTTTTTTTTTTTTAAAAAAGATTATAATTTTATTCAGTTAATATTGTAGAAATTTCAATTACATAAAGTCAGGAATTTAAAACTCCAGATATTTTGATAGAGATTAGAAAATTTGTTTATTAGTTATCTTTTTAACTGGCACTGTAGAAATTATTTTTTTGGGTCAGATAGTTTGCATGTAATTTTTTTTTAATCGTCTTTGGCTTTCATTTACCAACGCGTAATTAAGTAAATAAATCTTGCAAATCCAAGACGTGATTGTGATTATTCTCAATTGGCGACAAAATTATTGGCTTTCATGTGGTTGTACTTTCGCTCGCAGTTACTGATTTTTCAAAACTAACAACGGAATTTACAAATCGATAGGCAAAAGTATCTCCAATGCTTGATGAATTAAGAGGGACCAGCTTTGCTATTTCATGTTTCTATAAAGCTATGGCTAGGGCTGGCAAATTCTTGCTTTTATCTGTCACCGTCTACGTTTTGCTCTCTTCAACATCTCACATTATGAACCACTCTCCAATCCTTTCTTTTCTTTTTTTTCAACTTGCTTTTTAGCCATTATTTCTTTTGTTAATTAGTACCGCTTATTTTGATTTGATCCGCAAATTAAGGAAGCAATTTTCAATGTAATTTGAATATTATATATAAATGAAATTATAAATTTATGCTTTAAGAAACCTTGTTTCAGCCATAAGTGAATAAACTTTAGTTCAGTGATTATAATTCTCTAGTTAATTAGTGAAATATTGACTATCAACTTTCATTTTGACCAATTAATCTCGAGTGGGAATAGGATCAATTTAATTAATTAAGAAAGATAATAGCTGTTATTCACTTAATAATTCAGATTAAATATTCCCCTCAATCTATTCTAAATAGAATAAGAGACGGATTAAATTCAGTTGTTTGTTGCAAAAGGAACAACATATTCTCACAACCATACAAAGAATGGTCAACAATATAAATTTCCACATAGTTTGACTAACATGACTTCTAATAAAGTGATAGAAAGGAAGCCTTAGATTTCATAATCATAAATCAGGTCCTAAAATCTTTCCTTGACTTTATTTTTTAGATTAATTTCCATCTTTCTTTCTTGCAAAAGCTCCCTAATATAGAAATTGAATCTTCTTCGTAATGATTTGAATGAGAATACAAACATATATACAGGGAATAACCAAAATCAGAGGAGGTAAATCTTAACAGTTACAACAGTTTAGCTAAAATAAAGACTGAAAATACTGATAAGTTACAACTGATTTCTAGATCAACTACAACTATTTTCCAACTGTGGACTAAATCCTTACATGCCCCCGCAAGATGGAGGATCCATTAGAGACTCCAATCTTGGACCTTAAGTGAAGAAATTGGCTGCAACAAAGTGGTTTTGTAAGCATATCAGCTAATTGATCCTTGGAACTAATATGGAGAACTCTTAAGGAACCAGTAGAAACTTGCTCACGAACAAAATGATAGTCAAGTGCCAAGTGTTTCATCCGAGAGTGATAGACAGGATTAGCACATAAGTAAGTAGCACCAGTGTTTTCACAATGCAGAATGGGAGTTGTGGGAACAGAGACACCCAGTTCATGCAGAAGATGTTGAACCCAAAGAAGTTCAGCAGCAGCATGTGCTAGAGCTTTGTATTCTGCTTCTGTAGATGACCGAGAAACAGATTTTTGACGGGAGGATCGCCATGAAATAATGTTTGAGCCTAAATATAAGATATATGCTGTAGTGGAGCGACCATTTTCATGAGTTCCACCCCAATCAGAATCGGAAAATGCTGAGAGAGATAGAGGAGAATCCTTCATAAGAAATAAACCATGATGAATAGATCCTTTCAAATAACGAAGAATTCTTTTCAAGGCTTGCAAATGTCGTTCAGTGGGTGCATGTAGGAACTGAGATAACTTGTTGACAGCAAATGAAACATCAGGACGTGTGACTGCCAGATATTGAAGAGAACCAACAATACTCCGATAGGAAGTAGCATCAATATGGGCAGAACCATCAACAAGAGAATAGGTTTCAGAAGAACTTATAGGTGTAGCAACCTCCTTAGCACCAGCCATGTGAAACCTGTCAAGAAGGTTAGCAATATGTCTATGTTGTGAAAGAAAGAGACCAAAGGCAGTAGGAACGACTTCAACACCCAGGAAATGATGAAGAGGGCCTAGATCTTTAATAGAGAATTTGTTGGCCAACTAATGAACAAAGTCATCCAAAAATGCAGAGTTATTGCCCGTTAGAATAATGTCATCAACATAGACAAGAAAATAAGCCATAATGCCATTATTTTTATAAATAAATAAAGAAGCATCGGCTAGAGATTTCTGGAAACCAGTCGTTTGTAAACAATTCTACAATTCCATGTACCATGCCCTGGGTGCTTGCTTAAGACCATACAATGCCTTCCGAAGCTTGCAGATATGATGAGGATATTGAGGATGTACATATCCAGGAGGTTGCTGTAACACCCTTCTCGGAACAGTCCTTTCCGAAATGAAACTTAGCTGAAAGCGGTACGTTTTTTTTTTCACCGAATAATTCGAAACGCTTCAAAATACTTTTTCATTAACTCTAGAATCAAACAACAGTCTTATAAACAGTTAAAACAAACATCACCCAACATATCAAAAACTCGCACTATCCACTCATCCATTAACAATTAAAATATAATCAAAATACAATACAATCTTTTACCTTAATAGTCTAAGTATATACATGCCAAAAGCTTATTCTAACTAATACAAAAATATTCTCTTCCGATCTGGTCCTTCAATGTACTTTGCTCCCGCAACGCTTCAGAACCTGCATGCAGTAAACACTACGTGCTGAGTATTAAATATGCCCAGTGGTGACTACTAATCCAATAATTTTCCAAGAATAAGCA
Source organism: Excoecaria agallocha (assembly GCA_037975025.1). Classification (NCBI taxonomy): domain Eukaryota; kingdom Viridiplantae; phylum Streptophyta; class Magnoliopsida; order Malpighiales; family Euphorbiaceae; genus Excoecaria; species Excoecaria agallocha. Next base: position 67,467,860 of record CM075806.1, on the reverse strand, counting down.
TAATTACATAATTTATGCTATCATTATTCTTATTTCATTTAACACTTTCTCTTACTTTTATTAACATTAGTCATGTTATTAACTCGTATTTTGGTAATCATTGTTATTTATTTCCAAACTTTCAACTTTACCTTACAGTATCTTTTTAGGTAGATCAATATTAGATTTACTTTTTATCTTTACGTTAATCTTTACTATAACTTTTATTTTTTTATCAGTACTTTCATTTTATCCTTTAACCATAGCAATTTAATTATCATTTCATTTAGCGATGTGTGTGGATACTCGTGTCTTTACTAGTACCAAACTAAACGACTTTTAATACTTACTTTACTGGTCAATTATTCAATCTATAATTTGACCTTATTATTATTTTTTTACTATTTATTCTATTATTTTACTTTAACTTTAATCTAATAACTACATTACTGTTAAAAAGGCTTATAAGCTTCATCGCAAAGCGATATAGCTATTTTGAAGTACTTTGTAGTCAAAACTTTATTCCCTTCTTTTATACATTTACCCATATTTAATTATTTAATTAAAACTTATATCTTTTACTTTTCCTTCAGTGCATAATTCTATGCCTTTATATCGTTTTACTTTTCAGGTAACTTATCTTTCAGTAAAGCGCTACCTAAGCATTATGTTCACTTTTTGTCACTATCATCACTTTTTAACTTTAAGCAGAAAAATTAATATTATTTTTCAGATTTGTCATTATCTTTACAGTGGTAAATGGTACAAAAATTACTAATCAATTAAAATTATCTTTTTTACGTGAAACAAGATATATTTGAATTTCTTATAAAATTTAACTAAACATTGATTTAATATCTTATTCTTATAAAATATTTCTTTTTTCTTTTTAAGTACACTTGTCAGAAATCTCTACAGATTTATTTCAACTTTACATTCTCTTTTAAACGTATCACTTTTCGATATAACTTTTATATCTTTTATATTCAGTTCAATTAAACAGTACTATTTTATTCATTTCGATGTGCCCCTAGTGCAATATAACAGGTTTTCCACAAAGGATACTCGGGACTGGATCCGAAGGTTCTACAAAACAGATAGAGAAATGATCTCGAAAGATCAAGTCTCACAGAGCAGAAACAGGTACATTTTTACTTTTACTGAAACTATGGAGATCAAAGATCTCGCCCATAGCTAAGCAAGTCGCCATGACTTGCACCGCGATACAGAGATGTCCCTATGGCTAGCCAATTATATCCAAAACAAGAATCATACTACCTGTCTATTGCTAAGGGCAAATATAAACAATCACAATGCAAACATTTTTGCACATTTAAAACTTCTTAATTTCTTTCTTTTATTTATTACTATACTTTATTCTGATCAAATGCACTCTTTTGTTCCTTTGACTATTCAATAACTTTTTATCCTTTTATTCACTTTTTCTTTTCCAGTCACTTTTGCGAATTATTCTTCGATGATTCGCTCAGATACTTAAACGTTCAATCTTTTATACAGATTATAAATTATGAATTATGGCATTATAATTCACAATTTTATTTTATTCTTTTTATATAATTCTTTGCGAATTACTTTTTAATACTTTTAAGATTGACTGATTATACTTTGTTTTTCTTTTTTTTTTGTTTTTGTCCAAAACGTTTAATTATTCGCTTAACTGACTTTTTATATCGTCAGCGAAATATTTTATACTCTTCTATTCTTTTACTGCTTTTTATTAACTAATTTATTTCGATAAATTAGTCACACTTTTATTTACTACATTTTACGCAATTAGGAATTCCCTTAATATAATTTATTATTTTATGCCGCAAGAATACATAATTTGACTTTTTCTATTGGATTATTAATTTCAACTACTTAATTACGATTTTACCATTATAATCGTTTATTTTCATTTTTATTATATAATTTATTCCATTATTCATCTTTTATTCTTTATTTTACCATTTTCGGGTAAAATTATATTTTAGTCCTCATACCATGGAAACTTTATCTTTTAACACAGTTAGATTTTTGAAATTATCATTTTGTCCTTATTACTATTCCTTACTTATTTTTACTCATTAATTACCCGTTTTGGCAAAGTTACTATTTTGCCCCCAAAACTTTTATTTTCTTTCATTTGAGTCTTTTTTCCATATGAAACTTCATTTTATTTTTCTTTTATCTTCTTATTAATTTATTTTCATCATTTTCATTTATTTTAGAAATTATCTACCGATAATTCATTATTGTTATTATTTTCACGACTTAATAATTATTTTGAAATATTCATCGGTTGACTTTTTTTTTATTTCTTGTCATTAACATTAATTTATTTTCATACTAATTCATCGTTTTAGCCATTTTTACACAATTATGTATTGATAATTTAATTATTTTCTTTGTATATATTCACATAAAAAAAATTCTAATAAAATTCCAATAACTTTCATAAATTCCAACAAAATTTATTTATGCATTATTTATTATTTAGCATCATTTCTTACTAAAATAATCAATTAATTCTCATTATATCACAATTTTCACTATAGACATAACCAATACATATGATTTAAAATTTCAAAATAAATTTCAATAATTCATTAAAAATCCAAAGGCACCAATTATCATCACTATATTCAATTTAGGCCATCATATATTATTTTCATGCAAAATTTCACATATTTCTCTTAGGGAACAATTCGGCCATCACTACTTTTTCACCCTACAAATTTCCTTTCTCTCAATTTCACTTTCCATTTATCTCTTCTCTAGTCTAATTATATTTATCCTATCACAATTTCATCAATTAACAAGTTTACATATTTTTACCTTAATTACATAATTAATAAAAATTCATATTAATAGGGAAAATAAAAGATTTTGTAGTCACTTACCTTTTTTCATGTTTTAACTTCCTTAGGCTTCTTTTTTCATGCCTTAAACCTAAGAAATTTCTTCATCATCATGAACCATCCATGGGAGCCGAATTCTTCATCAAAGAAAACACTATGATATCAACCTTTTTAGCTCATTTTAACCACAAAAATGGATTTTAGCCACCTAAAACTACTTATAGGTACCTTAAAACAAATTTAAAACCTTAAAAATCTCTTACCTCCATTTGACCCCTAAGCCTTTCCCTCTTGATTTCTCTTGCTTCTCTCCTTCAAATCAAAGGCTTGAGGCTTGATTAATTATCTAGAGGGATGAAAATTCAACTCCTAAGTTGGAAGTTATGAGAAATCTTGAGTAAATAAGAAGCAAAAGAGAGAGAAGAGAAGGAGAGGCCATTTCGGCCAAGGAAGAAGAAGATGATGGTGATCAATTTTTTTGGAGTTTTTTTCAAATTTCCATCCCTTATATACCTCTATAATGGGCTAAAATTTGGGCTCAATAAGTGGGCTTTGCCCACTTAAACATTAAGGCCCATTTAGGCCTTTTTAAAGTCCAATCCAAATTTTCTCTCTTCTTTACTTAAAATCACTTCAATTTTGATTCCATAATTCTTAAAACATCAAAAATAGGTAGGACATAAATTTTTGGCTCAATCGGAGTCCGTTATCGGTCCGATTCAAATTTATTGATCCGATTCAACAACTGCCGGTGTCACCAAAAAATTTCATTCTCATCACCAAAATATTCTACATAAAAATTCATGTAGGCACGCAAAATCTGACGATATTCGGAGTTCATTTACTATTTTTAATTATTTAAACAAAATCAAGTCACTTTCCCTACCAGAAAAATTGACTCACTACATTTTATCGTATTTTTGACTTTTGAAAGCTTATTTGACCTTAAATTTACTTTAAATTTTAACCCTGAACTCACCATGACTATTCCTTTCCAATAATCCAATAAAATATTTTTGACTTTCGGGTGTCCTTTCGGATCCGAAAAATACTATTCACGATTGACCCGATGTTGAGACCATTACAGTTATAGCATATATATATCTTCATGCAACTTTCCATGCAAGAAGGCATTTTTAACATCCAGTTGACGTAAAGGCCAATTAGAAGACAAGGCTAGACATAGAATGATGCGGATTGTAACTGGTTTAGTTACTGGGATAAAGGTCTCAAAGTAGTCTCTACCATATTGTTGAAGAAAGCCTTTAGCCACAAGGTGAGCTTTATACTTGGCAATAGACCCATCGGCATGACGTTTAATCCAAAAAACTCACTTATTACTGATTGGTTCATAAGAGGATCGGGGAACTAACTCCCAAGTTTCATTTTGCAGAAGAGCATTAAATTCATCATCCATGGCTTTCCTCCAAAGAGGATCTTTAACAGCCTGTGTGACAGTTGAAGGTTCAAGTGAAGTTGGAAGAGGATATTTAGTAGTGAGGTTGATATATTTATCATTGAAATATTTCGGATTGGGTTTTTTATTTCGAGTTGGGTGAGGAGATGGAGGCAGTGAAATATCAGGAGGAATGGTTGGAGAGTTTACAGGTAAATCAAATGGTGTAGTATCATGAGTGATGGTTGGAGAATGTACTGGTAAATCAGATGTGTGGGCAGACTATTTTCCAGCCGTGGAGGGAGAAATAGGTAATGAGGTTGAAGATAAAGGAGTAGTGAGTAGGGTCACAGGTTCTGAACTTGTGGTAGCAGAAGAATTAAGTAGGGAGCTAGCAGCGAAAATAGCAGAAGGAACAATTTGTAATTGCTCAGTCACCTGTGAAGAACCTGCAGGAGAAACAACTCGAACAAGGTTAAGGAAAACATGAGATTCATTGCACATTTGTTTGGGAAAGACATTGTCGACAAATTTGACATGATGAGAGAAATAGTCACGATTCGTTGTGGGATCCAAACATTTATAGGCAGACTGAGAAGTGGAATAACCAAGGAAAATACAAGAAATAGATCGAGGTTGGAGTTTTGATGAATGATATGATCGCAACTAAGGATAACACAGACAACCAAAAGGTTTAAGACGTTGGTAATTTGGAAGATTAGAAAAGAGCATTTCAAATGGAGATTTAAAAGACAAAATAGATGAAGGAATGCGATTAATTAAATAAACGGCAGCTTGAAATGCATGAGACCAAAAGGTTAGAGGAAGAGAAGTAAAATGAAGCAGGGACAAGCCAGTTTTCACAATATGACGATGTCGTTGTTTTGCAGTACCATTATGTTCTGGAGTATATAGAGGTATTGTGAAATGAGAAATACCATAGGAGTTGAAGATTGGTATGAGTTTTTGATATTCTCCTCCATTATCGGAAAAAACAGAAATAATGTTAGTTTGAAAGAAATTTTCAACCAGTTTTTTAAATTGATGAAATAGAGTATATGTATCAGATTTCTTTTTCATGGGATACAACCAAATATATTTGGTGAAATAATCAACAAATATGATATAATACTCATAACTATCAATAGATTTTTTTGCTGGTCCCCACACATCCGTATATATCAGTTCCAAAGGTTTACTGCTCTTCAAAGAATTGCAAGAGAAAGGTAATTTATGACTCTTATTGATAGCACACGATGGACAATGAAACTCAGAAAGAGACAATTTGTGAGACAAAAGACTATTATTTTGTAGAACAACACTAAGAACTTTGTTGGATGGATGACCAAGCTTATGATGCCAGGTGGACAGAGAATCAGTGGCTATGACGTTGATTTGAGGCTGACTGGATAAAGATGTGCAGTAGACATCATCAATGTTTTCCCCCCTTAGTAGAGGTGCCCCCGTGAGAAGATCCTTCACAAGAAAATGAGAAGAAAAAAATTCAACAGAAACTGGATTAGATTTGCATAATTTTGCAATGGAAATCAAATTTTTTTGTAAACTTGGAACACATAAAACATTGGATAAAGAAAGAGGTTTGTGAGGTGTATTAAGCTGTGTTTGACCAATGTGAGAAATAGAAAGACTTTTACCATCTCCTAGAAATATTTCATCCGGACCTCTATAGTCTGAGCAAGTATGTAAGGCAGATGAATCTGATGTTGCGTGGTGAGAAGCTCCACTGTCAAAGAGCCAGGACTGCTGTGGTATCATTAGACAACAAGCAGAGGTAGTTACATTTGCCACTGGATTTGAGAATACAGAGGACTGCTGAGAAGTGGCAACCATAATATTGTTCTTTTTCAAAAATTTGGCAAGCTTTCTGCAGTTGCTTGTAACATGACCTGAAATATCAGAGAAATTGCAAAACAAATTTGTGCGTTGAGATCGATGGCCATTGTGATTTTGACGAAAGTTTCCAGTATTTCCACCACGAGATCGGCGAAAATTTGGATTAGAAGTATGACCAAAGGCTGAATTGTTGAATTGCTGTGTTTTGGTGTTATGTCGTTTAGCAAAATTGACTGTTGCAATTGAAGGCGCAGTATCTAAGTCTTTTTCTTTCAACATTCTCTCAAAATCAGTTAATTTGGCAAATAATTCTGAGTAGAAAATGGGAGTATCACGAACTTTAATAGTTGCTACAATAGGACCATATTCATCGCCTAATTGGGTGATAATGTAAACAATGAGATCTTCTTCATCCACTGGATTTTGAGCAAGAGCCAGATCATCAACAATGGAGCGCATTTCATGAAGATATTCAATAATTGATCTGGTTCCTCGTGGATTTTGAGCTAATTTGGCTTTGAGTGAAATAATTCGAGACCGTGAGGAACTAGTATAGCTGTGAGTTAAGCGATCCCAAGCCTCTTTTGAAGTGTCAGCTGAGGAGATGATTGGTTGAATGGTGTCTGAACAGCTACCAAGAATTGCACTGATGAGTATTTGGTCTTGTTGATATCAAAGTGTATAGACTGGATTGATGGTTTTCTTTTCACTATCAAGAAATGGATTTGGTACGGTTAGAGTACCATCAATGTATTCAAGTAAGTTGAGACCATTGAGAGTGGATTGGATTTGTCTTTTCCAAACTGGAAAATTCGTGAGTGTAAGTTTGATAGGAAAATGAGTGGGTGCATTTAATTGCACGATAGAAGATGTTTCTGTGTTGGTGGGAGTCATTTCTGAAAAGAAAGAGAAATCAAAGAGGATCAAGAAGACTCGTTAGAGTGTAAAACAGCTCTGATACCATATAGAAATTGAATCTTCTTCTTAATTATTTGAATGAGAATACAAACATATATACAGGGAATAACCAAAATCAGATGAGGTAAATCTTAACAGTTACAACAGTTTAGCTAAAATAAAGGCTGAAAATACTGATAAATTACAACTGATTTCCAGATCAGCTACAGCTGTTTTCCAGCCGTGGACTAAGTCCTTACACCTAATACATAAATAAATAGAAGGTTGCCATAATTTAAGGTGACATCCTGTAATTTATTATGCATTTCTTTAAACAGGAAATTCGCAAATCAAACATATAATATAGGAATTAATAAATTTATATATGATTCCTAGGTGCTGACCGCACGAGTGGAGAAATTCATCGTGGGGTCTCAAATTAATAATTAGTAGATTTATATATGTTTATTGTGTTAGTAAAAGTTTAGACAAGCCTAATTGCAGGTCATCAGATTCAAATCATGATTAAGATATAAGAGACAGATTAATTAGAATCTTAACAAACTCAATTGTTCGTTTTCTGGACATGTTTCCAGGTAAACTGGATTTTCTAGAATTTTGTAGGGACGTATTGCTGCTGAAACTCGATACATTTATATGTCATACCAGTAAATTATTATAATTTTAATAACAACCACTTGCTTTACGCTATTATCTATCTTATATTTTTTTAATCGACTAATCTAATTTATTTTATTATGGTTTATTAATTATCAGGATTTGATATTTAATTGGTCTTAGAAACTTCACAAATTCGAGCAAATAGAAAATGGAGATTAATTGCTATTTGATTCATCAAATAAAATCATATTTATATATATATTAAATAATTATCAAATTGTGTAATATAGGCGCTTGAAAAAAGAAAAAAAAATGTACGTGCTCAATTATACAGATGGATGGCGTTAACGGGGTAAAAGGAAGGAACTGTTACAGCGTAAGCTTCCGGTGACTGACTTCGTACTGTGGCTAGAAGTAGACACGTGTCAGTCAAATTGCTAGAACTGAAACCTTCTGTCATTGCCTCCTCTTCACAGCACACGGATTGGACAAGAGCCGGACGGCGCGGTTTACCCGCCGTTAAGAACTGTTACTGATGAATGAATTTCGAATTTATTAATTTCGAACAAAAAATGAAAAAATATTTTTTTATCTGAATTCATCAATTGCATGGTCACCAACAATATCGATTAACCCCAGCTAGCTATTATTGTTTTCTTTGAAAGAAAAAAAAGGTATTGTTGCATAGAGAAGGAGACAGAGAGGGAGCAGAGACGTTACTTTCTTTTCAAGTGAACGACGAGTGGGCTCTACAATTAGTATGACCTCACCTTTTACCCAGCCGTTGCATTCATAGTCACCGTTTCGCACGTGGCACTCTCAGATTCAGTGGCCTTTACTGGCGCTTTGAACGCCGATCTTTGGTTTTTGACCTTTTGATTGGCCAGCCCATCACTGTGCTTGTTATATTATATATATATATATATATATATATTTTTTCTTTATAAATATTGTAATAAATGGTAGATTAGCCATTTTATTCGTGATCCCATGGTTAAATTTTAGTAAGGGAATCCATATTTGAAGAATTAATTACATGAATTAAGGTTTTTTTTTTTTCTAAAATCATCCTGAGATGATGAATATTGCTATTAAAGAGTTTTTCTACTATTGCTATAATGAAAAGGTAAGAGTAAATGTCAATTTTATTTGCTGTGTCCAAATTCTTTAAAGATCTATATAGACCTCGTAAGAAAGTGTTTTTGGAAAAAAAATTGTTTCGCTTAAATTGTTCTTTTATAAAGTTAATGAATAATTAATTAGAATTTTTTTAAATTTACCTTGATCATTAATGAATAAATAATAATGGCAATGAAAAAGAAAATATAAAAGAGAGTTTTGTAGTTATCTTTTTTCAATCTCTGTTTTAATAGTTGTTCAAAAGCTAAGAACTTTTACAATCATCTCATCAAAAAATATTCTCCTAATCTACACTACGCGCTATTCCTAAATTAATTGCAATGACACACATGCTCACAGATTTTATTCTCAAGCCAGCCTAAACAAAATCAAATTCGTGGATAATTGCTACATAAATTCAAAAATAATTACTTTGAAGTATGTTATGATGCTTACTTAGATGATCTTTTGTTAAGCTAGAGAGTTAAAATAGTTAACTATAATTTTAAATGCCACTAGAAAAAATCAATTTTAAAACGCTTGATGCTTTTAATCGAGTGTTGACCATTAAATAAACTCTTGCTGGTTAAATGCTTGTTTAGAATTTCATTGCAAATGTAATTTTTCTCTTAATGCCTTAGCAATTTGTCTAAATTGGCTAAAATGCACATCTATTAAAAATTAAAATCATTGAGTTAATTTTTACTTCAAAGTTAATTTCAAAATAATTAATCTTCAATAATACCTTTAATTTGGGTGCACGTACATAAGTTGAGTTTACTTCGAGCGTCTACATATCTAGTGATAAGGAAAAAAAAAAAAAACATCCATTAGTCTTCTGGTCTGATAATTAATTTTCCCATCAAGCATAGCTACATAATGCATGGATTTTTATACATATCATTATACTGTTGAAAGATGATGATAGTGTCATCATTATTTTCATATTTATAATTAAGGAGGGTGATAAATATTTCTATTAATATTATCTGCTGGTTTATATAAAAAAAAGGATATATCAAACGACAAAAGAATAATCATTATCAGAATTATCGTTTTCATTGTTGTCCTGATCAAGATATTCCTCATCTAACAATTCAACCAATTAAATCCTCTGCACAATAATAATAATAATAAGATTAATTATAATAATTAAGCACATAAGCATCAACCTGTAACAATTCCAAAGCGATTGGTTACTTAGAATGGTCTTTTACTAAGTTGAGTTACATAGGTAGTTGATATTATGCAGCCTTTCCATTTTGAGAATAACCTAATACGTTGCCAGTTCACTAATTGTCAGAAAGTGATAAAGATAAGACAATTCCATTTTTCCTAACTTTTCATGTAATTAATATAACCTAAACCAGCCATTATATATACAAATAAGCACTTCACTTGTTAGTTTTAAAATGCCATCAGTAATTAAAGAGTTGCTTAATATGTTAATACAATTATAAGAAACCTGAGGGCATACATGTCATTCTCATTTGGTTTTATTAAATAGAACAAAGGCTAAAAAAAAAAAAAGGATGAGTCATTATCAACATTTTATTTTAGAGACGGAAAGAGAAAGAGCACTTGGCGTCTTTTGCCCTCTACGCAGCTTAAACCACGCAGTGGCAAGATATAGACAGTCCCATTGACACGTTTTCAACTTGTTAAATAAAGTCTTTTATTATTCAAGCTGAATAAATACAGATAATACTTATTAATTTTTGAATAGACATAAATATAAAACTATACACATCACGCATTTATATAAAACTATAGTGCAAGAGATAAAAAAAAAACATCGTTCTCTATACCAAAGAAAGGGAGAGAGAAGAGGAAGATCATGAATTTTGTTAGAAAAAATCACGAGAAGAAGGAAAGATAAATAAAAGAAAAAAGAAAAAAAAGGGCAGTTGAGAATATTAGCTAGGCTTATCGCATGTTTGCTTCACGCAAGCAGCTAAATGGGGGAAGCCTTTGCTCTCTCGCGTGGCTTTAAAGACTTCATCTAGCGTTTTAAATCCCACCATTAAAGGAAAACAAAAAAAGAGGAAAAACCCAATTACCAGAAACCAACACCCACCAACCAAACCCTAAAACCACTCTCTTCTCCTTCATAAAGAAACCCTAATTACGTGATACTGTTGTCCTTTTTCTTTCTATGGAAATGAGTGCAACACTAAATCCTAGCTGTAGCGGTGGCGGCGCTGGCGGTGTTGGTGGTGGTGGGAGTAGTGGTAGTGGCGGTGGTGGGAGTGGGCCGTGTGGGGCCTGCAAATTCTTGAGGAGGAAATGTGTGCCTGGTTGTATATTTGCGCCTTATTTTGATTCAGAGCAAGGAGCAGCCCATTTTGCTGCTGTGCATAAGGTTTTTGGTGCAAGTAACGTTTCGAAACTTCTTTTACATATTCCAGTTCATAAGCGACTCGATGCGGTGGTTACTATCTGCTACGAAGCTCAAGCTCGGCTAAGAGATCCCGTCTATGGCTGCGTTGCTCATATCTTTGCTCTTCAGCAGCAGGTTTGAATCTTTTCTTTTTTTTCTTTTTCTATTTCCTGTCTTATTACAAATAAATTTGTCATCTTTGAACTAGAAAGACAAGTTCTGGTTATGGAGTTTGTCTGTTTTCAGAATTTCTCTTTTTTTTGAGAAATTAGCTGTTATACACAGTGAATAATCTTGAAATTTAATTGGGTTTTCTTTAATTTTGACCGAATTCATCAGCAAGTTGATGGTTCACTGCAGACCTAGATAGATTAGACGAGGAAGTACTATTCAAAAGTTACTTGGTTTTTTGTTTTCCGTGCACTACTTCTTTTGTTGAAATTGTGGTTTACTGAAATCTAGAGCGTTTTCTTGATTATTAGCAAATGATGTAATCGGCGGTTACAAGAATGGTATAGCCTGCAGGTTGTGGGCTTTTCTTTCTGTACAAATGGCGGGATTGTTGCAGTTATTAAGGAAGTGGTCGGTTTTGTTGTTGTTCAAAGCAAGAGTTTATGTTCTGGTCAGGTCAGGGGCAGTAGTTTTATTGTTCTATTTTCTTTTTTTTTTTCCCCCTATAAAATAGAAATATTGGGAGTTTTTAATGATAAAAGAAGGGTAATATTGTCAAATTGAGGTGGATGCGAAAGTAATTGAAGTACTAAAACACTCTATGTTTCCATAAAATGATGAAACACATGGGTATTATTTTCGATTTTTCAAAGTTTTTCCTCTCTTTCTAGTCTGCCAAAACACACATTTCTATTTGCCGGGATCTTGTCACCTCTCTCTGACCTTCAACTCGGGTGAAACCCTTTTTTTTTTTTTTTTCTTAACGAGCTTTTTTGTAATTTTTTCGGAGGTCTCTTTCATTTGGTTTATACTGTAGTTTAAGAAGGATAGACCGATTTAAGATATTATTCACAGCTCAAGTTAATAATAAGATTTCAAGAACTGTAAAAACTGCTTTTAATACGTGTATAAACCGAGAGTATTTGGCGTATGTTGGATTTCTTGAAGATAAAGGAGATCAAGTTTGAATTAAGTTTCTATATATGTCGTCTCGGAGTGGAATGTTTGAGTTATATTCGAAGGAACTCTGAAAATTTCAGTGCAATTATTTGAGGTCAAATCTGAAGGAGTGACTGAAGAATGTATTTGATAACTTGGAATGGAATATAAACTTGTTCATTCAATGGCAATAATGCAGATCAAGAATTATATTTAATTTCGGTGTCCTTTCATTCCTTTGTCAACAGAAATCTTTATTTGTTGGCAACTCCACGTTCTAATGCACAATTTTCAAGCTTCCTTTTTACTAGTATAAATTAAGATAATTAGAAGCCTTCAACTTGTTCAAGTTGTTTGATTTCATACATTTTCAATATTATTATTTGTTCCATTTAACGTAGTAGTTTGACTTTATTTATTAGTTTTTTTTCTTAACCAAAATTTTTTATTTTTGACAAATTGAATTCATTATATAGTACTAGTACTTGGAAATTACTAAAAACTATGCATTTAATATATGGCCATTATAATTATTAATGGCGTTTTCCATTTTCATCTTTTTAAAGATTATCTACTGTAATATTAAACATGTGGTCAGCTAAGCATTTAAATATATATATATATTTTTGGTACTTTTATTTATTAAAATGACATAATAATAATAATAATAAAAAAAGGGTAAGTACGTGAAATCAAATATTTTTTGTGTCACATTGTTTATGCAGGTGGTGAACTTACAAGCAGAACTCTCATACTTGCAAGCCCATCTTGCAACGTTAGAGCTTCCACCACCCCCGACGCCCCCACCTCCACCGCCACAAACACTAGTGGCGCCGCCTCCACTTTCAATATCGGACCTCCCATCGGCCTCTTCTCTTCCTGCTTCTTATGACTTATCATCGCTTTTTGATCCTATGACACAATCTTCATGGGCCGCGCAGCAAAGGCAGATGGATCCACGTCATCAATTCGGAGGCAGTAGCAGCTCATCGGCAATAGCCACCAGCGGCGGTGGCGGTGGCGGGGACCTTCAATCATTGGCACGTGAGCTTCTCCATAGACATGGATCTCCGCCGCAATGCAGTGGTGCTCTATCTTCATCTCCATCATCTGTCTCTAAATGAGACTGACCTTTTATTGACACAAAGCTCTTGCCACAGAAATTTGTACTGATCGGATGGTAGTCATAGCCAGTGAGCTTAATTAATTTCATGTTATTTCAGAGGCAAGTAGTTTAATAACTGGTCGCTATTTTTTCCTTTCTTTTATTGATTTTCTCAAATTTCTAGTGGAATTATTCAATATTGGTTCATAGAATCTTGAAGATTTGCAATGATCATCACGTGCTCACTGCCACAAACTTACAACAAAGATTTGTAGGTTTTTGTTTAAAAATGTAATTTTTCCACAATTTTACGTATAATAATAACAATAATAATAATAATAATAATAATAACGTCGACGACGATAATGATAGTTGAACATCAGTTGAATTTCAAAAGTCATATAAGAGGAATCATTAGGGAGATTTGGCATGACAAAATGCATACTTTACTTGGATATTGAAGCAGGTGAAATTGCATGAATTAGTCCTTATTTGATTATAAAGTATATATCTTCAATTTACAAGTTTAATAATATAAATATGTTATAAATTTCTGTGGATGAATGAATGATAAACAAGGAAGGTTTTTTTGTGTTTAATTTTCTATTATAAGAGTACAGCACTTGAAATTAAAGTTTCTACCAACAACTAAAACCCCAAAAGATACAAGTTTTTATCTTAACAATTAATTTATTTTTCAGTGACGTTTATAGAGCACACCAGATATTTATGCAGAAAAAAGACAGGCTGCTTTTTTTTTTTTTTAATTAATTGATTTTTCACGCATGCGATAATTTAAACGGTTATTTTTCTTAACAGGGTCAATAAAATTGAATTTGAAGTGTCCTGAAATTTGAATCCTGACGGTTTGTGTAAAAATGGGCCACAGTCTATATTTGTATGGAGGCCCAATACTTATCCACTGGCCAGCCCATGAGTTGAAAGCCGAACCACAAAATGGACTAGTCCAGCAATTCTAATAGAATGGATCTGCGTAGCAATAATGATTTTCTCGTCTTATAGCAGAAACCAATTGCCGCCAAAAACACCAAACATTGAAATTATAGTTTTAACGGAATTCTTAATTATTGCTTAGGGACTTGGTAATATAACAAAATAGCTAATTACCTTGAAGTTCAAGGCTTGAACTACAGTTAAGAATACAACGGAAAGATATTACAAGTCAACTTCACAAAAGCACAAGAAAGGAGACAAGGCTTGCGCTAAAAAATTGTTCAGGATGATCTACATGCAGCGTTTACAATTGGTAACTCTGCGAATTAATGGTGAAAACTATTGCTGCTCTGATTGACAATATGTCTTTGTGACTTATAAGAGACAGGCAGCTGATAACGGCTGGGAAAAATGATCCTAAAAATCTACAATGGATCCTTGGGAACATCAACACCGTACATATACCGAAAACTGATACTTCTCACGGGTTCTGAAGATCATATGGGGTGCAGGAATTTACCTGCTTCGCTGGCAAGTGGCAACATCTTCTCTCAAAACAAGCTCTACTTCTTTGACCACTCCTAATCTTCTAAACCACCCGGCTAACAATTCTGAAGCTTCTTTACCAATCAAGATCCCCTCTCTCTCCAAACCCATCAGACAGTTCAGGGCTCCATCAAGATCATTCTCCTTCTCAAAAGCAGCCAACACCAGGGCTATACACTTATCGCTAGGTTCAAGGCCACTCTTCCTCATATTTTGATATGCAAGTTGTGCGTTGTGACTTTGTCCTGCCATAAGGTACGCATTTATCAGGAGTCCACACATCCTAACATCTGGAGGAACACCCGCAAATTGAATTGCATTGAACACCCTCTGAGCTCCATCAGCATCACCCACCATGGAATATGCTCTTAACAATGCCTTGTAAACTTCGGTTCCTGCCTGAAGTTCTAGGGCATCCATTTCCACAAGCAGAATCTCTCCTTTGTCAGGCATTCCAGCTCTTATGTAGGTCATGACCATCGAGTCATATGCTCTTCTATCTAATGGGTGGCCAAGCAGCTTCAGGTCTTCAAAAGTTTCCTTGGCATGCTTAAAATTACCAGCCTTGTTGTAAATGTGAATCATGGTAGTTAAAATCACCTGATCAACCACGAAGCCTCTTTTCTTCAAGGCTGAGAGAGCATTTTCAGCATCATGAAGTTGGTTTTGCTTGCCATAATAATGAATCAGTTTTGTGTAGTCACGGACATTGGCCTCAAAAGATTCTTCTAGCAGGGCAAATTCGGCCACCTAAGATATAGGCAAGAAACCATGAATTCAGCTAATATTGTCAATTGCATAAGATAAACTGAAATATTTAAGAAAATGAGTGCAAAGAAATATGAAACCGTAGGATATAAGCAAAACCAATAAGGAAATGAGATCCACCAGTAGCAACTTTGACAACAATCACATCAATTAAGACATAGTACAATTGCAGAGAACTTTTTGTTCAGAAATTCTGTTGAAAACTCAATGCTCTTGTGTACCGAGTTAAGCAGAAGCACAACAAGAGCAAAAGAATCACTACTGGAACTTTCCGGAGATGAGAAATTTTATTTTCATTATATGCCACCATTGCACCATTAATTGCTATTAATACAAGAGATATCCTGAACATTTATTTATGTGTTGATCATAAAGATCAATAAGACCCTCTAATCAAGTCATAAACCAAGACTAGCAACAGAATAAAATCGTTATTTTCAACTTGCACTGTATTACGTTCATCCAGATTCTAGTAAGTGGAATCTATACCAAAAATTCCTATCTTGGATTTAAAAGCTGGTGACAACAAGCAAGTGATGCACAGAGATAACTCACCATAAATTTCTCAAATAGACATCCCTAATTAATCAATTTAACCATCAAGACAAAAAGGATTATGATAATACAGTACAGGATGTCATTATTTATCAGAAAACAACAAGCATCAAAGTTTCATGGGTGAAAAAATTCTGCAACAAATGCTACTAAATGATATAGCTTAAGCATGCGTGAAATCAACAAGGGCTGTTGAATTATCTAAGGAAAAAGTGTATTACCTGAAGATAAAGAGGATGCACCATCTTCTTCAATTGTTTAAGAACAGAAAGCCAGTCAGTTCTCCTAGGCTGCATAATCCTGACCCAAGCACCCAACAAATCTGATAAAGTGGCATTTTGAACTAGGTAAGAGGAGCATATTATCTGCTTCATCAGTGCCTTACATCGATTAGTCATAGTACGTGGCAGTTCAGATATAGCCTCCTTTTGTGCCTCTGTGATATTAGACCCAACCTCGATCCACTTAAACCTTGGCAATTCCCCTTCTTCCTCTTCTAATTTTATTATTCCTTCATCTACAGCTAATACCGGCTGAATAAGACATTTACAGAAACCAATATTCACAGGTTTTTGAAATAATAACTTGCCCATGAGTTGAACGTAATTGGTTTTCGTAGTTTCAATGCTTGATGAGCAATTTGTGAATGGCAATGGGAGAATGTTACAAACAGAAATCGCCATGACAAGAGCTGAACCGTAAAATGCACACTACGGACCTAATGGTGCAAGGGAGAATAATAGAACTCTAATTTTTCATCGTTTACTACCAAATTGATAGAGTTGATTTCCTTTGCTCACTGAGTAACAAATAAATGAAAGCAAATAACTTTGCTCCACCCAATTCCCTGGAGCAAAAAAGGGTTATAAAAGAGCAGTCAATTCCCCAAAAAGCATTCGCAGAAGGATTGGCATGGCTGCAATTTTTATAAAGGAGAAAAAATTTTGAAACTCTCTAGGATCAGCAATCCGTTGTAGTCTAGTCGGTAAGGATATTCGGTTCTCACCCAAAAGACCCGGGTTCGACTACCGGCAACGGAAGGGAAATTCTTTTTTTTTTCTGCTGTTTAACAATTTTATACAGTCATTCAGTCAATCGGTTACCCATCAACAGACTGTTGCTAGTCCAAGCCCAGTTGAACCATAAGGCTGGTTTGACGTTTGGATTCAAAAACTGGCCATATTATGAGCTGTGTTTATTACGCATCATTTGATTTTTCTTTTTGTAAAGAGCCATTATGAAGTACTAATAATCAAGGAATAGCTCATGTTCAAAAGAAAAAAAATTAT
Source organism: Excoecaria agallocha (assembly GCA_037975025.1). Taxonomy (NCBI): domain Eukaryota; kingdom Viridiplantae; phylum Streptophyta; class Magnoliopsida; order Malpighiales; family Euphorbiaceae; genus Excoecaria; species Excoecaria agallocha. Next base: position 67,450,426 of record CM075806.1, on the reverse strand, counting down.
TTCATTTTCTTTTTGGAAGTAACCATTATGGAGCACCAAAAATCAAGGAATACCTCACATTCCAAAAAGAAAAAAGAAGAAGGGATCCGTTCCATCACATTCCATGTGATGTGGCAATTAAATGAACAATAAAATAATACGCAGATACGAGGATGATGGGTCTTGATCAGCTAGATGCTATGAGAAACTTGAAATATACACATAGTTCAACAGCACCGTATTAGCACTCGGGCCAAAAATTATCCAAAAATAACTTGGATATTCAGAAGTTGCCTTTCTTCTTACATATGTAGATATTTATACGAGGTTCGACTCCTTATTTCCTTTTTCTTTATCCTTATAAAAAATAAAAATTATTTAAGCCTTATTGCTGGAAGGGGCAAAGAAGCTCTAATTCCGCTGATCAACAGCTAGTAACGCCATTTTTAATTCCCGAACCCCAAATCCCATCATCTGCCATTATTTTCTAATTTTTCTTCCTCTGCGGTTCGACCGGCCGATTCAATTCGCCTTTCAAAACGTTGATAATTATCATAATTCACGTATGAAGCTGTAAAAAAGGTCATAAACAAAAAAAACAAAGCTGTGAAAAAGGATGGGCATTTCTGTCACTGAGGATGCAAACTTGGACTTTTCATGACAAAGCGATCTAAATCTCAAACCCTCCATTGCTGTGTGTACAAGAGCTCACTCTTTAATCCTCTTTTCAATTTCCCCTTCTCTCACAGTTCCTACTCCTCCTTCGTAATAAACTTTTATGCCGGGTACCAACCAAGCCGTAGCATTTGCTTTCCATTTTAAGATCTGAGTTCGTGTCCGAGTCACGAGTTCTTCTTGACTTGGGAATGGCTTCTTCGGAAGCCGATTCCCGCTTAAGTAAAGTCCTAGCCCCTGCCCTAGAGAAGATCATAAAAAATGCGTCGTGGCGGAAACACTCAAAACTTGCTCACCAGTGTAAATCGGTTCTTGAGAGGATCACTTCTCCGCAGAAGCAGCCACCGGTCGCCGATTCTGAATGGGACGACTCGATCCCTGGCCCACTCCATGATGGCGGGCCCAGCGAGTACTCCCTTGCGGAATCTGAATCAATGCTTAGTCCTCTGATTAACGCCTGTGGTACTGGCTTCCTCAAGATCGTTGATCCAGCCGTTGATTGCATCCAGAAGCTAATCGCCCACGGTTACTTACGCGGCGAGGCAGACCCTAGCGGGGGTACCGAGGCGCAACTCTTGTCCAAGTTAATTGAATCCGTTTGTAAATGTTACGATATTGGCGACGATGCAATTGAGCTTGCAGTGCTTAAGACACTTCTGTCTGCTGTTACATCCATTTCGTTGAGGATACATGGTGATTGCCTGTTGCAGATTGTGAGGACTTGTTATGATATATATCTTGGGAGTCAAAATGTAGTAAATCAGACTACGGCAAAAGCGTCATTGATCCAAATGTTGGTGATTGTCTTTCGGAGAATGGAGGCAGACTCTTCAACAGCACCGATTCAACCTATTGTAGTAGCCGAATTAATGGAACCAGCTGAGAAATCAGATGCTGATGGATCAACGACCATGTTTGTACAGGGCTTCATAACCAAAATTATGCAAGATATTGATGGGGTTTTGAGTACGGGTACTCCAAGTAGGATCTCGTTGGCAGCACATGACGGAGCTTTTGAGACTACCACCGTTGAGACCACGAATCCTGCGGACTTATTGGATTCGACTGACAAGGACATGTTAGATGCCAAATATTGGGAAATTAGCATGTATAAGACAGCGTTAGAAGGGAGGAAAGGGGAGTTAGCTGACGGAGAAGTGGAGAGAGATGAGGATTTAGAGGTTCAGATTGGGAATAAGCTGCGGAGGGATGCATTTTTGGTGTTCAGAGCTCTCTGCAAGTTGTCAATGAAGACTCCTACTAAAGAGGCCTCTGTAGATCCCCTGTTGATGAGGGGAAAGATAGTAGCTCTGGAGTTGCTGAAGATTCTATTGGAGAATGCCGGGACAGTCTTTAGAACTAGTGACAGGTAAATCTTGTAGCATTTTTTTTTTTTAATCTTGATATGCATTTCGATGAATTCTTTTATTTATTTATTTTTTTGAGCTATCCATAATATTTATTTGTAGTATATTGAATTTAATACCGGTCTATCATTGCGTTTGTTAAAATTATGATTGTGGGGAAAGCAATCTATAATTTATTCCCAGTTTTAAGCACCTGAAATGTTTTTCATGGATATGAGCTTTTAGAAATACATTGTGGATTGCTGATCCATGGATGGAGTTACATTGGTTAGATGGATAATGTGTTCAGGGTGTAGATCTCAACATAAGCATCCAAGAAATACTATGCTATATTAAAATTTTTGTTATATCCTTTTTATTTTAGTTCCCTTGTCGTAGTATGAAGTTGGAATTTAGTCGTTTCAGGTTTGTGCTCTAGGATGGAAAAGTAGCAAATAGACATAAAGGAAAATTTGGTAGTTTAACAAGGGGATTTATTTTTGGCTTATCACAGGGCTGCTTATGCTTTTTTGGTAAAGAGAATTTTTCTCAGGAAGTAGGTTTACCTTTTTGAAAGAAAATATTTTTAAGAAAATTTTACCTCAGATTGGGAGGGGATTGTGATAATTATTGGACTGCTGTCATTTTAGCTGTTGTTAGTTTGTGAAAAAATTTTAGATGGCTGTGAGAGAAATGCATAATATTTGCCATGGAATGCTTCATAATGCTTGATATATAAGAATTGTGAGATAGTTGGATGTTTGGCACTTCAATTCTATGTTAAGTAAAATAGAGTATGCCTTTTGGTTGGATTGTCACCACAAAAGTAAAAATGTAGACTCGTTTTGCTAAATCAGCCACCTCTTTCTTTGGTTGTTGTTTAAGCTGTTGAAGTATCACCATTTCGTTAGTCGATTGCATAATTTCTCCTCGATTCGTGGGGAAGTTGATTTTCTTTTACTAATCTAACAGCTTTGCACAGGTGTGTCAATGAGCAAAGATAAAGCATCGTAACCCAAAAAGTTCAGGATATTGTGTGAAAAATTTTGCCCAATATTCATGCCTTCGAGTATCATGCTGCTGTTTGTAGTAGGATGTTGAATGTGGAACATTCAATTCGCTCAGACATTTCCAGAAGTTTTTCTCATGAAATATTTTTGTTTTCATACTTATTTTATAATGGATCCTAGGGAGTGTGAACTGTGATAGCTAACCCTGTGGATGTGGATGTTTATAAATCATTTTTGAACAGAACAAATGAAGAGAGATCATGTAGCATGTTTGGTGCTGATCTGTGAACTCAAGCTTGGTGTATTGGTTCAGCACTGACTGCTAGACCTTAGTAGCATGTTTTTCTCAAATCTCTTCACTCTTCAAAGAAATTTTGTTTGTGCAAGTTTTTAGGAGCAATAGTTTGATTGACTTAAAAATGTGATGGTTCTGTAAACTGAATATCAATTCCTGGCTACTGGATTTATGCTTGTGCGCAGCTTATTTCCTTTCTAGTAGTATTGAGTGGCTTAATTCTTGTCTGTCTCTAGGATTTTCTTTATAAGCAAGCTGTATTTTTATAAGATTAATTTATTTTGCCAAATAATACATTATGATTGTTTGCTTTATAGTTTATGCATACCCTTTTATTCTTGAATTCGTTATTGTTCCAAAACTTTGTTGCTAATATGATTGGTTATCATGATTTGTAACAGGTTTTTAGGTGCCATCAAGCAATACTTATGTCTATCACTGTTGAAAAACAGTGCTTCAAGTCTTATGATTGTTTTCCAGCTTTCTTGCTCTATTTTCATTAGTTTGGTGTCGAGGTTTAGAGCTGGATTGAAAGCAGAGATTGGAGTCTTTTTTCCTATGATTGTCCTAAGAGTTTTGGAAAATGTTGCTCAACCTAATTTTCAACAGAAGATGATAGTGCTTCGGTTTTTAGAGAAGCTATGTGTTGATTCCCAGATCCTGGTGGATATCTTTATTAACTATGATTGTGATGTCAATTCTTCCAACATATTTGAAAGGTACTTTTTCTGTATTTGCTTAGAGTTCAGACTATTGACTGAAATTAATTAAGGTATTGAAATATGGACAGCTTTTAATTTTATTACCATTTTTTTTGTTTTGTTATATTAATTCTTTCAGAATGGTCAATGGACTTCTTAAAACTGCTCAAGGTGTCCCTCCTGGTACAGTGACTTCATTGTTGCCGCCTCAGGAAGTGACAATGAAACTTGAAGCTATGAAGTGCTTGGTTGCCATTCTGAAATCGATGGGAGACTGGATGAACAAGCAGTTGCGAATTCCAGATCCGCATTCTTCAAAAAAAATAGATGCAGCTGAGAACAACCTTGAACCTGGAAGTCTTCCCATGGCAAATGGGAATGGGGATGAGACTGTTGAAGGATCAGATACTCATTCCGAAGCCTCTACTGAAGCTTCTGATGTTTCAACTATTGAGCAACGCCGAGCTTACAAGCTGGAACTTCAGGTAAGTAATTATGGATATATGTTAAAGAAAACAAACATATTCTTTTCTGCTTAGATGCTCTACAGCCCAGAGAATCTAATTTAATATTTGTGGCAGGAAGGTATATCTCTTTTTAATCGGAAACCTAAGAAAGGCATTGAATTTCTAATCAATGCAAATAAAGTGGGTGATTCACCAGAGGACATAGCAGCTTTTCTTAAAAATGCCTCTGGTTTGAACAAGACTCTGATTGGCGATTATCTGGGAGAAAGGGAGGACTTATCCCTTAAAGTAATGCATGCCTATGTGGATTCATTTGACTTTCAAGGCATGGAGTTTGATGAGGCTATAAGGGCCTTCCTTCAGGGCTTCAGATTACCTGGTGAGGCACAGAAGATTGATCGCATCATGGAAAAGTTTGCTGAGCGTTACTGCAAGTGCAATCCAAAGGTTTTTACCAGTGCTGACACAGCCTATGTCCTTGCTTATTCTGTGATCTTGCTCAACACTGATGCTCACAATCCCATGGTGAAGAACAAGGTGTGTTGAAGCTTTGTATTCTTCCAGTTGGATGTTTTGGATACCATGTTAATTAGTTGCCCTGACGTCTTTCAAAAAATGCAGATGTCAGCTGATGATTTTATAAGGAACAATCGTGGAATTGATGATGGAAAAGATCTGTCTGATGAGTACTTGAGGTCATTGTTTGAACGCATATCAAGAAATGAGATCAAGATGAAAGAAGATGATTTGGCTCTCCAACAGAAACAGTCCGTGAACTCGAATAAACTTTTAGGCTTGGACAGTATCCTGAATATTGTGATACGTAAGCGGGGTGAAGATAAGATGGAAACTAGTGATGATCTTATTAGGCACATGCAAGAACAATTTAAGGAAAAAGCCCGCAAATCCGAGTAAGAAAACTGGCTTAAATGTGCTTGGAAACTCCCCTTTTCCCATCTGAATTTTTCTATTCAGCAGTGCACTTCATTCTGATCTGGATAGTTCCTATTAGTGGCAGTCCAAAAATTTCAGTCACTTGAAAATAAAGACTGCTAATATTGTCTTCTGTTCAATTTGTTGAAGCATAAAATTAAAGCTTGGAGTTTTAAATATTTTTGTTTGTCTGTGTGATCCTTTGTTGGAATTATATTTCATATGTGCTCCTTTGAAGTGTGTCTTTCTTAAATTTTGGAGGAGCTATGAGGTCTTATCAACCTATCCAACATGGTAATTTGTAGGTCAGTTTATTATGCAGCAACCGATGTGGTGATTCTCAGGTTCATGATTGAGGTATGCTGGGCTCCTATGTTGGCTGCCTTTAGTGTGCCTCTTGATCAAAGTGATGATGAAGTGGTGATAGCTTTTTGTCTTGAAGGTTTCCGACATGCCATCCATGTTACTGCTGTGATGTCCATGAAGACTCATAGAGATGCTTTTGTTACTTCTTTAGCAAAGTTTACCTCCCTTCATTCGCCTGCTGATATCAAACGGAAAAATATTGATGCCATCAAGGTTCGTATTCACCTTATAGATGATGTGAGAAGTCATGATAAAACAGAAGAATTTTTTTTTTTTATCATGCTCTTTCTTTACTGTGATTACCTTAGAAATTACCTTTTATTTGATGGGAGCACATGATTATCTGTGACTTTTCTTGTTAATATGATTGGAAACACGTTGCTTGCTCTTGATTATTAAAGTTTTAACAATTGCAATTTAGCCATAGGTGTCCAGTTTATAACAGTCATAGGCTGCATATTCATATCTGCCATTTGGTTGATTTGTTGTGCACCTAAAGAACTGAAATAGGTTCACATATATTTGTTTTTTTTTTAAACTTCAATGACAGTTTGGAAACTTTAGTTTCAGTAATCCAAATTTTTTTATTTTGTATTTCATCATATTTTGAGAGTCCAGGATTAAAGTAATGTATATGCATTTTGTTTAGGTGAAACAAGTTGTTTGCTTGTGTCTGATGTGAATGTTTTAGCAATGAGGAGGAATGTATTTAGGAAGGCATATGTGGATAGAGGGAAATTAGTTATGAATCCCTTTCTATTACATCTTTGACAGTTGGGAGGACGTCTACGTGTGGATGGTTGCAAAGGCTCCGAGGAGTTGCTGAATTGTTTTGAATTAAAAGAAATATGAGTTCATAGCTAACGTTGATGAAAACTCACTAAAGAGCTAATTGAGGGTCAACTGTAGCTTGTCTAAATAGGAAGTTTTTGTGTATTTTTAAGTTTTATGGTTCATCCATGTGGTAAGGACTCATGCTTGTGCAGAACTCAGTTTGCATGACCTGTTTCCATGAGTGTGTATAGTAATTAGGATTTATTTGCCACGATCACGCGAACATTTGATAAATTTAGTTTCATAATACTTCCGAAACGATTTCTTTAAATTTATCTCATTTGCTTTTACTTTTGGTTCTAACATTGAAATTGGATTTTTATTGTTAATAGGCAATAGTTACAATTGCTGATGAGGATGGAAATTATTTGCAAGAAGCTTGGGAGCACATTTTGACATGTGTCTCACGCATTGAACATCTGCATCTCTTGGGAGAGGGTGCTCCTCCAGATGCTACTTTCTTCTCTTTCCCTCAGAATGAGTCAGACAAGTCAAAACAAAACAAGCCAACCATCCTCCCAGTTTTGAAAAAGAAAGGACCTGGGAGAATTCAGTATGCAGCTGCTGCAGTGATGAGAGGTTCATATGATAGTGCTGGCATTGGTGGCAGTGCTTCTGGGGCAGTTACATCTGAACAGATGAACAATATAGTCTTGAATTTAAACATGTTGGAGCAAGTTGGGAGCTCGGAAATGAACCGCATATTTACTCGGAGTCAAAAATTAAACAGTGATGCAATAATTGACTTTGTAAAGGCACTATGTAAGGTCTCCATGGAAGAGTTGCAATCTGCATCTGATCCACGAGTTTTTAGCCTCACGAAGATTGTTGAAATTGCGTATGAGTCATCCTACTTGTCCATTTATTGCTTCTACTATGATTTATGGGCATTTATCAGCTGCTATTGAATCAGTAATAATTGAGTTTCTTATTTGACAGGCACTATAACATGAACCGTATCAGGCTTGTTTGGTCAAGCATCTGGCATGCGCTCTCTGATTTCTTTGTAAATATTGGCTGTTCTGAAAACCTTTCAATTGCAATCTTTGCAATGGATTCTTTACGCCAATTATCAATGAAATTCTTAGAGCGAGAGGAGTTGGCCAACTACAATTTTCAGAATGAGTTTATGAAGCCTTTTGTCATTGTTATGCGTAAAAGCAGTGCTGTTGAAATCAGAGAGTTAATTATCAGATGTGTCTCACAAATGGTTTTATCTCGTGTCAATAATGTTAAGTCGGGGTGGAAGAGTATGTTCATGGTATTAAAATCTACAAATTTTGAATTTCCATTTTCATTGCAATACAATACTTCCAAAACCATTAAGTTTAGACCTTAAACATGAGTTTAAGTCTTTTTCTGGAAGTCATTTCACCTTGTAACATTTGTGATGATCTCTGTTACTCTATTCTTTCAGGTGTTCACAACAGCAGCTTATGATGACCACAAAAACATTGTCCTGTTGGCCTTTGAAATAATGGAGAAAATAATACGTGATTACTTCCCATACATCACTGAGACTGAAACAACCACCTTTACCGATTGTGTAAATTGCCTTATTGCTTTCACCAATAGTAGATTCAACAAAGACATTAGCCTCAATGCAATAGCTTTTCTTAGGTTCTGTGCTACAAAACTTGCGGAAGGTGATCTGGGTTCTTCAGCAAGGAAGGATAAGGAACCCTCTGGAAAAATTTATCCATCTTCACCTCAATCCGGAAAAGATAGCAGACATGATAATGGAGAGGTCACAGATAAAGAAGATCATCTCTATTTCTGGTTCCCTTTGTTGGCAGGTCAGTATAATGCACAAGTTGTTGTTTCCCAAGGCATCTTACTTGCCATAGCTGTGTAATTTTCCTTTGCATGCTCTCCCATGCTGGCCTTGATCTAAGGAAAAAGTTATAACAGTTCTAACCATTATTGATGTGTTTGAACAGGTTTATCAGAACTCAGTTTTGATCCTAGACCTGAAATCAGGAAGAGTGCCTTACAAGTGCTGTTTGACACCTTACGCAATCATGGCCACCTTTTTTCTCTACCTTTATGGGAACGAGTCTTTGAGTCTGTCCTATTTCCTATATTTGACTATGTAAGGCATGCTATTGATCCTACTGGGGGTGACTCTCCTGGGCAGGAGATTGATGGTGATGCAGGTGAACTTGATCAAGATGCATGGCTTTATGAGACATGCACGTTGGCCCTGCAACTGGTTGTTGATCTTTTTGTCAGGTTTTATAACACTGTTAATCCACTTTTAAAAAAGGTGCTGCTGCTTCTGGTTAGCTTTATTAGGCGTCCACACCAAAGCCTTGCAGGTATTGGTATTGCTGCATTCGTCCGATTAATGAGTAATGCCGGTGACCTGTTTTCAGAGGAGAAGTGGCTGGAAGTTGTTTTATCACTAAAAGAGGCAGCTAATGCAACTCGTCCTGATTTCTCTTACCTTGTTAGTGGGGATTCCACTGTAAGAAGCCACAAAGGTTTAATCAGACAAAATAATGGAGAGTATGCAGGATCTGATTCTCCTGATGATGATCCAGACAGACTGATGACACGTCGTCTTTATGCTTCTATATCTGATGCAAAATGCAGGGCTGCCGTTCAACTTCTATTGATTCAGGTATTTTGCATGTTTTAGGATGACTTAATTAATTTTAATGGATATATAGGTTAATTAAAATTCTAAATTATAATAATTGGATTTTTTTTTCCACTGTTTAGTTTTTATGACCTTTAACTGTGAGCGCTCTCAATCTGTTTTTGGCAGGCTGTGATGGAAATATACAACATGTTTCGGCAGCATCTTTCAGCAAAAAATACCTTGGTCCTCTTTGATGCTTTGCATGATGTTGCATTACATGCTCACAAAATCAATACTAATACGACCTTACGGTCGAAGCTGCAGGAGTTTGGCTCCATCACCCAAATGCAAGACCCTCCACTATTACGCTTGGAGAACGAATCTTATCAAATTTGCCTGACATTCTTGCAAAATCTAATACGGGATAGGCCGCCAACTTTTGACGAGGCTCAAGTGGAAACTTGTCTTGTCAACCTCTGTAGGGAGTTGTTACAATTCTATATTGAGACTTCCCGTTCTGAACAGACATCTCAATTGTCTTCCAGTTCCCAACTCCAGTGGCTGATTCCTGTAGGCTCTGGTAAACGAAGGGAATTGGCATCACGAGCACCTCTTATAGTTGCAACTCTCCAGGCTATCTGTAATTTGGAAGAAGCGTCATTTGAAAAGAACCTGAGTGGTTTCTTCCCCCTGATTGCTGCCTTGATTAGCTGTGAGCATGGGTCAAACGAGGTTCAAGTAGCTCTGAGTGATATGCTCAGCTCATCAGTAGGTCCTCTATTGCTTCGGTCATGTTGATCTTCGTAAGATCACAGATACATTCGATGTTGCGTCATACATGGTCCAATTCTTAGTCTGTTTTTTTTTCCCTTTTCATTTTCATTCTCTCTCTCTTTTTTAATTGTCGAAGGGGATAGATCCGTAGTATATGAAGAGTTCCCGATGGTTTTGGATTGATTAGTGCTTCTGAACTTTCGTGTAGTTAACTCGGAAGCTCCTTTGTTCAGAGTCCATAGATAACATTAGGAGTTTTGTTGTATGGTAGTCAAATATATATTTTTTACTCCCTGTTTCAAATAGACAAGTCTGAAAAATAATTTCCTGTAAAAAAATGTGCTTATTCAAAATGACCCTTTTATTCTCTGATCACTTATTATTAAAGGCCTTGTCTATTCTTATGCTCTGTGGATTTATGCAGGTTCGCAATTCATATCCATCTCTAAGTACGTGCATTTGTTTTTCATTATTAATGATCATTATAGCTGAATCCGGTTTATTTCTGATGAATTATTAGTGAATCTTTAATGTTTCTGATCATTATAGATTCAATCTAATAAAACAAAGGAGATATTGACGGCCGTCTAAAATCCACAATCAATGATGAAAAGCAACCAAAAAACGCCGGCACTTTTCTTAGCTACTATTAAATTCAGCTGCTACCACCGCATGGGACATTATCAACTAAGATAGGGTTACAGTTACGAAATGATTATAATCCCCGAGGTTTAGAACCTGTGGATTCTTTCGTTTTGCTCTCTAGGTAGGCCCTTCTTGTCCCCCTCCGTTCCCATTTCACAAAAAATTTCCGATACTTTGAGCCATTTAAGAGAAACAAATCATATTCACATCTACAGTTATGTCTACTTAGAAATAATTTCCACAGCAATGCAGCACAACTCTTTCAGAACTTAGCTGAGCTCTCTTCAAAGGACGACCGCAAAAATCTTTTCTCGCCGTCTTATAATCAAGAAAAGCCCAGCCATGTTACTCTTTTCCAATGTCGACTTGCTAGTTCCATCATTTGGAGCCATGGAAATCACCAACCAGTTCAAACGAGTGTTCAAAGTAATCGATGCAAATGGAGATGGCAGGCTCTCCTCGTACGAACTCAGCGAGCTACTTGTCCGTGTGGGATTGGAAAAATCGAAAGCTAGTAAAGAAGCTGAAGGATTGGTGAGAGAAATGGATGGTAATGGAGATGGGTTTGTGGAGTTAGATGAGTTCATGGACACATTAAACATCGATGGGAAATTTAACGAGGAAGATAATCTGATGGATACTTTCTCAATATTTGATGGTGATAAGAATGGCTTAATCTCTGCCAAGGAATTGCACAAGGTTTTAACTAAGCTCGGATGTAATAAATGTAGCATTAAAGAGTGCAGGCGAATGATCAAAGGAGTTGATCAAGACGGTGATGGTTTCGTGGATTTTGAAAAATTCCGAGCTATGATGACCGCAAGTTTCGGCTAGGAAATTAACTGCCCATAACTATGAAATGGAGCAGCAAAGCTTCGGTCGACCGCTTTCCGTTTCTTGTTTTGATTGGTATTTATTATAATTCTCTCACACACACATATATATATATATATGTACAGAGTTGACATTTTAATTACATCAATAGTTTTTGAGTTTAGAGTCATCTATCAAATCGAGTGACTAAGCTCAGATTATCCAATCAATTTTCCGCTGCATTCAAAGTTATCCATCTTCAAGTCCAAAATCCAAATCAGTTTAGATTTGGATTAAGTTGAATGGGATAAAATATTGTTTAGGTGATAATTTAAATTAAAGGAAATGGACCTAACACATCAACTTTATTTATCTACTCGGAAAATATCTTCGTCAGTGCTTAAAAGTACATGGCATGGGGCCTATATAAACAAAAGCCAACGGACTCCATTATTGAGTAGGCTGACTCAAATATCCCAAGATTTACGAAATTTTCCAGGTAAATTAAATATTCGAGGTAGCACGATTGTGAGCATGTAGCCCATAGTTATTCGCAGGGAGGACCACGGGCCTGCGATTGGTTGAACAGATCTTATGGTTAGGCCCAATGGGGGAATGCAGGCCCACAACTGTCTGCATAAATTTATGGGATTTTTTTATAAATACCCACAAAAAATATATCTATATCATATTTGCACTCTAATATTTTTGAACTTTTTTAAATTTTCTCTTTCATAATTGCTATTTTTTTAAAATTTAACTTTCAAAAATACCCCACATCTTATAATTCCTTATAATCCAACAAAACTAGCTATAACTTACTCGATTTTTTACTTCTTATCTTGCATTTCTACTTTAAAATTCTTATCTGCCTGCTAAAACAAGTAATTGTATTTTTATTTTACTCAGTTCTCTAAATTCTGTTTTCTAACACACTTAAAAACCAAGAATCGAATCGGAAGTGGAATGCAGAACTTGGGTTTGGCCTCTCCCTTTCAATTCCCACTTTTAAAAGCACAAAGAATTTCGAAATCTATAGATAAATACAAACCAAACCCATAATTAATAGTGATGATATATATGAGATCATAATGAAGTGAAGTGTTCCCACGAGCTTGCGTAAGTATTTTGTCTTAAAACATGGTGCCAGGATAATTTTGCAGATGAATTTCCTACTGTGAACATCAATGGCGTCCACCATCCGCTGAAACCATCACAATAGCTACATTAATTTATACCCGATAAGATTCACTCAATAACTTCTACTTAATTCTAAAATTATACTACAATGTGCCTTTTCTCTTTCGAATTTTTAACAGATTTATTTGCATTCCTATTGCCAATCAGTAGCTGCCAAGTGAAGGTGATTAAGTATTTCAACTTAAATGCGAAACTAATGATAAAACTAATAAACACACCAATTATCTAGCTAGGAAAAACTTAAAGAGACCTTCATCTGAATCATCAAAACAAAATTCTCCATCTGCAAAGAATGATAGCTGCATATATTTTTCTCTTCCATTTCTTTGAAACTATTTCGTAGTCATTTGTACCTTCCAACTGCAAAAATAGAATAAACCATCAAAAGTCCAACTTCTAGCAACTTAATTAACCCATGATATGCATCAAGATATGCATGATCTTTTCAAAAAAAAAAAATAGTATATGATCTTTTGTAAATATATATATATATATATATATATATATATATATATATATATATACAATGTATGATCTTTTTAAAAATAAAAAAATACAGTGTATGATTTTTTTTAAAATAAAAAATATAGTATATGATCTTTTCAAAACAAAAAATGTACTATATGATCTTTTGTAAAAGAATATATAATTTATGATATTTTTAAAAATGAAAAATACAGTGTATGATTTTTTCAAAATAAAAAATACACTTTATAATTTTTTGTAAAAAAATATATATAGTATATGATTTTTTGTAAAAAAATATACAGTATATGATCTTTTGTAAAATAATATACAGTATAGATATTTTTAAAAATAAAAAATTACAGTGTATAATTTTTTTAAAAATAAAAAAAATATACTGTATGATCTTTTGTAAAAAAAATATACAGTATATGATTTTTTGTAAAAAAAAATATAGAATATATGAATTTTTCAAAAATAAAAAAATAAAGCGTATGATTTTTGAAAATAAAAAATATAGTGTATAATTTTTTCAAAATAAAAAATATAATGTATGATATTTTATAAAAAATTATATACTGTATGATCTTTTGTAAGAAAATACAGTATATAATCTTTTCAAAAATAAAAAATATAGTATATAATTTTTTGAAAATAAAAAAAATACAGTATATGATTTTTTCAAAATAAAAAAAAATATTGTATGATTTTTTATAAAAAAAATATATATAGTGTATGATCTTTTATAAAAAAAATATAGTGTATAATTTTTTTTTAAAAAAAAATATAGTGTATATATAGGTGAGTCTGGCATATTGATTTACCTCTTTTGTTAATGAACTAATGCACAACATAATATCATACAGAGAGAAATAGAAAGAAAAATGTAATTGGAATCACAATTCAAGTAAGTAAACAAAAAAGAGCTTAATTATATCATACTTGATTTTGTCCTTACAACATCTTCATCCAATACTTTTTAAAGTTACTAACATTCATACTTAAAATACCAGGTTCACATTTAATTAGCAAAAGCTCATTTTAGGAGACCATCGTTACTTTGCTGTCAACCAGTAAAACTTGATGTGGAATTTCACAGTGTTATATTTTCATGCTTCACAATGTGAGCTTTGGTTTCGACTTTCTGTGGGGCTGGTACTTGCACAAATTTATTGCCTCTTGACAGTTAAATTGCTGGCCAGATATGCTTATGATGTGAGAATTGTTTATTTGATTTTCCATATTGACTGAGTCTCTAGTATCAATCTGCATGTTGCCTTAAAAATTCTTAAAAAATCAGTTTTTACCTTTCTTTATTTCATCCGGCCTCCACCCACCCATCACCACATATTCTACCCTTTTGCTCCAAAGCTATCATTTAACAGCATTGAATTTGGATTGAAACTTGTTATTATCAAAAAAGCTCAAGAAAATTGATAAATATTTTGTGGGCTTTTGGCACTATTTTGGCTACAGTTGCTGTGTATGAACAGTAGAAGGTCTGTTGTGTTCTTCTTCTTCTTCTTCTTGGTTTTTTTTTTTTTTTTTGGTTTTTTAGAGAGTGCTTTGGCTAAATTTTGTGCTTTATTCTTTATGCTTTTGATGTTTCTCTGCTAACAACATATAACCTCCAGCTTCTATTAGTTCTCTAACTAATATGTTTGTTCGTGATATATGACACTGAAAAATATATTCTGCATTATTGTCTCCGTTACTGTCTTCTCAGCTTATTAGAGTTGCATCTCATTTGTGCTCACAATATTCCTAGATTCATTTGCTACACTTTGTGGTTCTCTTAACTGATTCTGGTTAATGTCCATGTTGTAGTTATGGAGTGATTTTGTGTAGCATTAACTTGTTCAATATTATATGGAGTCATGGCAGAAGCAACTCAGATCACTTATGACCAACTATGTATGAGATTTCCCTATTTCATTGTTTGAGAGTGATGTTGGAGGGAAAGCTTCTGGCACTATTTTGTTTGTTCTTATACAAACAAAGAACAGCATATTGTTCACAGCAAGAAAGGTAGACGATTTGGATAGAAGCGATGGCTATGGCTGTGGCTTCTAGTAGTGAAGCGGTGGTTGTGACTTTTGGTAGTGAAACGAAGGCGAGAGAGAAGAAAGGAGAATTGAAGGAAGCTAGTTGATAAAAGATGCAAAATAGAAAAATAAATATAAAAAAGGGACATTTTTGAAAGATAAAAGCGTAGAAATATAAAAATGATAGTATGTAAAATTAATTGGGTATTTTTGAAAGAATAATGAAAAATATGGTAAATCGCGTAATTTTCTCTAAATTTATTATAGTGTAAGGCCCATTGGAGGAACTTGGGCCAACAATTGTTTTCATGGATATTATTGTTGTTGTTGTTTTTATTCGTAATTATTATTATTGACCAAATAATGCGGTCCAGAGAAACTCATTTGCTTGGTGCACAAAAATGATGCAAATCTAATAGTAATAGGAATAACAATTTTATTTTTACCTTATTTTTTATGGATGTAAAACTCAACGAAATGGGAATATTTAATTTGTAGCTATAGATGTTAATCTGACGAAGAAGTTGAGAATAATATATATATATATATATATATATATATATATATATATATATATATATATGAATTGAGTTATATTATATGTTTGAATTTGTGCCACGTTAAGCATTTGATTTTAGTGAAAATAGAGGTTCGAAACAAAAGAGAATAAATTAAAGAATTTTCTTTTTTGTTTGATGGATCCACAATAAAAAAAATAAACGAAATTCTGCTAATTACGTTTATGGCCAAATTATTTTATTGATTTATATACTATTCCAGCATATGATTATTCGCGGACACAAGGAATAAATTCTTCAAAAAAAAAAAGGATATATTTATTTAAATTTTTTTTGATAGAGTTGGATATATTTAATTCACTTAATATTTTTTTAATGAATTACTTATAAAATATGATCTGAATATTAGAATACACACTTTTCAAGTATTTTAGCAATGGACATGTCCTGTACAATAATTTTGTGTTTTCTTTGCTCCCTTACCTCCTCTCATATATATATATATATATATATATATATATATATATATATATATTAGAATGCCAGAATAAATAAATAATAATAATAAAGACATTGTTTTCTTATATGTAACTTTTAGAGTAAAAAAAATATCTCTAAGTTATGATTAGGTTGGAATGGAGTTTTTTATTGATAATTATGGAAAAAATATCTTCAAAGACTTAATCAAGTTGGTCCAACAATACTTGGCATGGCCCATTTTTATTAACAAAAAGGCAAGAACATGAGCTGAAAAGACAAAACAGGAAAGCGATGTCCGATCGGACTGATGGGACAGCACGTCCTGTCAATCCACTAATATAAGCCAATGTCCATATGTTCCACCTGCTTCCTATCACATTATCGCTCACCTGCTCCAACTGTCGGTTATCACTCCCCGAGATAGTCAAGTATTCCTCTTTTATCTCCTATAAATAGCCAAAATATAAAGGCCTTAGGTATTGATAATTTGAAACTCTCTCTCTAAGCACTATTTATCTAAAAGCTACCAACTTAAGCTTCAGAGTGCTAAAGTCCGGTTCGACCGGGCACTCTTTTTTGCAAATCCAGCCATCCGACCAGATACCTTCAACTGCCAGCTCTCTTTCTTACAGATAAAGACAATCCTGCTTTATCATTTGGTGCTTTCGTTGAGAGAACAGGGTGGCCTAGAGCTCCAGCTAAAGCGAATCCCCGAAGATCTTTACTGGAAGAGATATGGCCAGTTCAAGATCCACTGAGTATGCAACCTCCGAAGAACGTGACCGCAACAACGACGGTCATGGCAAATCTAGACAAGCAGCGAGAAGAGAAAGATCTCAAAGGCCCCTAAATAGGGACAACCTCCTCCCGATCTTGAACCATAACATCTTGCAGCAACCAGAAAATACACCCATCATGCTTAAGGATATGTGCTCCCTCCTTAGCGATTTCGCCAACAGCATTATTCAGACAATAAAAAAAGGTAAGATGTCCAGAATTTCTGAAAAGAGCCCATGAACAAGACTTCATGGATGAAGACTTCAGAAGAAAGAGAAACCGAGGAGTCTCTATTAAAAAGCCTCGAGCTCAAGATGGTGGTAGAATGGGTGTCAGGACCCCGGATAGGTATAACAAAGGCAAAGGGATAACCTCCCCCGTCCAAGACTTCGCCTACAGCTCTAATAGATCCTCCACTCCACTTCTCGGGGATAGTTTGCCTTTCACGAACACCCCGAATCGTGGCCACTCCAAAAGATTGAAAAGCGAGTTTACCTCTACCGAGCACAAGGAAGATATATGGTTCAAGAAAAAGCTCAAGCAATTCGGCTTAGCAAGTCTCAAAGAAGGCATATTCGAAGGTAATACTTGTAAGAATATTGCCTCTCCATTCTGCAAGGAGATCGTAGAGTCCAGCTTGCCTCCTAGGTGGAGAGACATTGTGATCGACAAATACATAGGTAAAACTGACCCCACCGCCCATCTGACTGAGTTTTTGACAAAAACGTAGGTCTACACCTATGATGAAAGGATCGCCTGCAGAATCTTCCCCACCACCTTAGGAGGGGATGCTCTAAATTGGATCCATAAGTTGCCTTAGGAATCAATAATCTCCTTCAGACAACTCAAAGAGTTGTTCCTATCACGGTTCGTTGTACAGACGAAGGTGCCCAAGTTGGTCAATGACCTATACAACTTGTACCAAAGGACCGGTGAAAGTCTTAGAGACTACATCGGCAAATTTTAACTCTTCACGTCTGAGGTGAGCAATGTAAGCGTGGAGTTGGTGATGACTGCCTTGGCTGGAGGAACTACTGATCGCTCGTTATTTGAATCATTAATAACAAGGCCGCCTAATAGCTTTTTCGACTTGACAAAAAGAGCTCATCAATACATACAGTTGGAAGATGCACGAAGGTCCAACAGGAGAAGAGTGACCGACGTCGCGAATAGAATGCAACACTCGGATGGGCAATCATCTGAATGAACTCCCGTATTTGAGCGGATAAAGATAAGGCCAGATAGAGCCATCGCTCCACGAGAGCTGGGCAAGCAAAAATGACCTAGTGAGATATGTCCGAATGGACTACCAAACAACAGGTCTTGATGTTCGCCTCACTCAACACCAGCCCTGATCGGGTTTCGTAGTGAATTAAGGGAAAAACATAAGGAAATCAATTGTCCCAAGAAGCCTCACACAAGGGGAGGAACATAAAGGTAGTCGGCCACAAACTCAAAGCGGAGCTATCCCGCCAACCGGATTTTGGAAAGTTGCCAAGACAAGCTTTGTACCTGATATTTCTCCATGAAGACTGTGCTGAGTCGTCGCCTACATTAAGCAAAGGCAACATGAGGATGAAGTCAAAGAACTTTCAATATTGTTGACCTGGGACTCTGCAAGGAAGGCATAAAGACAAGCTATGTGCCTCAACTCACAAATTTTTTATTTTCCTTTTAGGTAAAATATCTAAGTCTTTCCCCAAGTTCACCATGTTAATTCCGGTTGGTCGATACTGACATCCCGATCGAGGTTTCTCTAAAAGGTTAATTCCCCATAAACGGGTAACTCCCAAGGTCGCTATATTAATTCCGATCGATTGATACTGACATCCTGATCGAGGTTTCTCCAAAAGGGTAACTCCCCATGAGCGGGTAACTCCAAAGGTCGCCATGTTAATTTCGGTTGGTCGATACTGACATCCCGATCGATGTTTCTCCAAAAAGGTAACTTCTTATAAGCGGGTAACTTTTAAGGTCGCCATGTTAATTTCGGTCGGTCGATACTGATATTCTTACCGAGATTTCTCCAAGAGGGTAACTCCCTTAAACCTTCTGATGTGCACAAAATAAGTATCTCCACGAAGCAAAAAATAGCTTAAAGATAAGTACGTGTCCAAACTCACGAATTTACTACTTGTTGTTTAATTAAATGTATTAACTCCTTCTCCAGCAAAACGACCTTTGGATTGGATCCTCCTACTACCTCGACACGGATCGGAAAGATATTTCTTTCCATTGGGAGTTTGAGATGAGGGCCTCTGATGCCTGTAGACCTCTTCCCAATCGGTTACTATAATTCAACCGCCAAAGCGCAGACCGAATAACTCGATCTGCAATCAATATCTAATCTTGGTTGATTTTTCTATTCCAGTCATTCTAAGATTGAGGACCTAATTTCGATCGATGCCACATCCCGATCGATGAATCAATAAGGTACAATTTATTCGTTGGGCTTGACATAGTCGAAAATGCGAAAGTTGGAGTCCATTCATTAATAGAATAAGTTCCTTCGCTATAAGCTCGACGTTCATCCCGAGCCTAAGATGCAACGCACACCCATTTGACCTCCATCAAATTCGTTTACTAGGCTCGACGTCAATTCTGAGCCCAAAATACGAAGGCTTTTCTCCATTTTAAATTCATCTGGCAGTTTTTGCCTCAGGCTTACCTATTTATAAGCACAATGCTTTTGGAATTCTCCAACAAGCCTCTCGACTGGATGATCTTCACGTGTCTTCAATTCATTATTATGCGTGAAGAGCGAAGCGTCACCCTTGGCACGCGCACAGCCATTAAATACAAAATAGCTGTCTGAGCTTAACGGACGCATCTATTCAGATGGGCGCCTTCCGAAATTCAAAATTTCGTCAAAAAACTTGAATCACCTGATCAGACCGTTCGGAGGGGGGACAAGTGATAACTATGGAAAAAACATCTTAAAGATCCAATCAATTCGGTCCAACAATACTTAGCATGACCCAATCCCATTAACAAAAAGGCAAGAGTATGAGCTGGAAAGACAAGACAGGAAGGCGATGTCCGATCAGACTGATGTGATAGCACGTCCTGTTAATCCACTGACACAAGTCAATGCTCATATGCTCTACCTGCTCCCTGTTATATCGCCACTCACCTGTTCTAACTGTCGGTTATCACTCCCCGAGATACTCAAGTACTTCTCCTTTATCTCCTATAAATAGTCAAAATATAAAGGCTCCAGGTATTGATAATCTGAGACTCTCACTCTCTAAATACTATTTCTTTAAAAACTATTAACTTAAGTTTTGGAGTGCTAAAACTTGGTCCGACCAGACACTCCTTTTTATAGGTCCAGTCTTTCAACCGGATACCTTTAACTGCCAGCTCTCTTTCTTACAAATAAAGACAATCATGCTTTATCACTTATATATTCATTTTATTTTTTTTAATTAATTAATTAATTACTTCCTCCGACTTTGATGTAGTTCATGTTAAAAGAAGTTTCTATTCTATTAATTATCGATCTGCACTCCCAAATATGCTGGAACTATTTTTATAACCAAACTCTAATTTTTCACTCAGTCTTGCTTGCATTAATAATATTTTTAGTTTATTTTAACAGGATCCAAGGATTATTTATTATTTATTATTATTATTATTAAAAAAGGAAGCAAAACATTTCCTATATATGCAATATGCATGGGTTTATTATACATATCAATGTAAATTTTTAAGTTATCTGGCCATCAGTGCAGCTAGAGAAAGCTGGTAAATATCTTAATTTATAAATAATATTGTCATCGAGAGAATTCGAAATTTGCTTTCTGGGAATTATGTAAAAGAAGCAAAACATTATTGAAATTTACTTCTATCCAACAATTATCAGTGATCTGGACATGAATAAAAATATAAATCGAGTAGAATTTAGCATTAATTAGAATGGTTGGTCCAATAAAAAATGCAAGTGAGGAAGAGCACAGAGAATAAAATTCATGGCAGAAACAATTAAAAATAATAGAAGGAAAAGGCAGCATGAATTTGAAAAAATCAAAGTGGAAAAGAAATCGTTGACATTAAGCAACGTATTAGCGATTGGAATGGTGATTAAAAAAATGTAAAGAGGCCGTATTAAACACTACGTCCAAGTAGATGACACAAATGATTCCAAACCAATCTCTATCAATCACATGGGAACCTGATGGTTTGGTCGGCTGTTTAGCTCTAAAATATTCAAAATGCTCTATTAATTAGGGTTATTAATATTAATTTTTTTAATTAATTAACAAAGACTTCAAACTTTAGTTGGCTTCCCCATGGAGAATAGAAAAAATGGATGCAACGAGCTCAGGCACCACTTTGAGACTACCAAAAGCGACTTCTTAAAGAGAGGGAACATGCAAATTTATGCAATATTCCAAGAGATTGCTATGTGCCCTTCACATGGAACTCTAATAGTGTGTGTTCGATGTGGTCCGTTTATATATATATATATATAGTTAGCTCTTTCGTTAGTTATTTAATTGCTCCAATTGGACTCCATATAGTTGGATTTTTATCTGTTTTAATAGAAGGATAATTGATTTGTTATCGATATAATATTTTAATATTTGAAATTTAATTTGTTCAATTAATTCAAATTTATAGGTAATAAACTTATAAAAAGAGACAAAATACTATAGTTACCCGTATAATTAAAAATATTTTAAACGAGACCCTTGACTAAAGAAAAAATTGCCCTTTCCATTATTCCAGTTGGTGGTGAGAAGCATAGTTGATTTGAATAAGCCTTTTCTTATTATATTATTGTCTAAATTTTTGTTTCACACACATATGTATATTGGATTAATATTAGTTCAAGAAAATTGATTTTTATTCAATAATACAAAAGTGTTTGCAAAAATTACTTAATTTCCGGACATGGCAATTTTATATATATTAATAAAGGTATGGATAAGGGTATATTGTTATTTATATAATGTTGATTAAGCATCAAAGCACTTAGCAACGCATATTTATTCTCTTATCCTTACAATTTCCCTTCTTTCTAAAGGGAAGACTGTGTTTCTTGAGGACTTAGCTTGTTACATTTCACCAAATTATGTCCTGTTATTTTATTTTAATGTTGATTAGTGGTTTGTTTCCACCATCCCGTGAACTTATTGTTTGTTTGGTATCGATAGATCTTAATTAGTTAAACTTAAGGTAGACTTTCTTACAATCTGGAATCTCGGCCATAATATCGTATTTTAATTACTCACTATTGCAAACACACATTCAATTATTTTCACTTTAAATTAATCGTTTGGTATTCTTAATTATTCGCTTCAAAAATTAAACTTTAGCAATTTATATGTTCTCTCAAAAAAAAAAAGAATTTAATTTTGCATCTCATAGAAAAAACAAACTATGGGAATCCAATTAATTATAATTAAATAATAAAAATTAAAACATAGTATGTAAGTATATTGACAAAAAATTTGCATCATGAGCTGTAAGTTGTTTGCGTATTATGCAATATGTGTTGAATCCATCAACCTTTGGATCTCACCCAATCAAACGTAGCCGTAGACTAATTCTTATTAGTTTTTCTTTCATGCTTCAATCAGCGTTTGCCAATATGATATTATCATTTTCTTTAACTTACAATTTACAAAAATTCGGGAAAATAAATCAAAATATGACTTGAATTGCATGGATCCAACACATAATTTTTGTTTTTTTTTTGCAAATCAATGTATAAATACTTTTACATTCAATATTTATTTTTATTTACCGATCGAATTGAAAAATAAATAAGAATTTGTTACTTAAAAAGAACAAGTGAGTAAAAGAAAATGATAGCTACCAAGTTATATACCAAAATTGGAGTGGTAGTATTTGCAACCAGAATGATATAAAAGTAAATGCAATTTTTTTTTTTGTATAGTTGTTAGTATTATGCAGTTCTAATTGAATTTGGCTCATTATAAAATAAAAATATCATAATATTGATTTTTGTTATTGATAAAATCCGAATTCGTGATTTTGTTTTAGAAGAACGAGTGTTAAATGAAGACTGCAACAATTTTACCGTTATTTTAACTATAGTTATTTTTCTTTTTCTTGTAACTCTAGTTTATTATTCTTGTAACTATAGTTACTTTTTCGGTTAGTTCTTTCCCGTTTTTGCTTGTATATAAGAACTCTGTTGAGCTCTGTTTTAGAGATACGAAACATAATAAGAGAAGTATTCTTCTTCTTTCTCTTCTCTTATTTTTCTATATGGTATCAGAGCAATATACGATCTGATTTGAAAGTTTTCTCAAGACTGATTGAAGTTAGTTGATAACTCTCATTACTTGTTCTTGAGATTAATGGCGGAAGAGTTAGTAGATTCGTTGCTGCAAGAATGCAAAAATCCAGAGGAATTTGCTCGAGGAAGAAACCGACCTAGGGTTGGAGATATGAAGAATCCTATGAATTTACAGGATTCTGATAATCCTGGTATTAACCTAGTCACAACTCCATTAAATGGCTTCAATTATCGTATATGGAGTACATCAATGAAGAAGGCATTAGCTGTGAAACACAAGCTAGGTTTTATTACTGGAAGAATCAAAATGTCAGCTGAAGATTCAGAAGAATATGAAGATTGGCTAAGTGTGAATGCGATGGTAGAATCTTGGATTCTTAATTCACTTACTAAGGAATTGCATGAAGCCTTTCTGTATGTATCCTCTGCGAAGGATCTCTGGGATAAATTGGAGAAAAGATTTGGTGATTCATCTGGACCTCAAGAGTATCAGTTAAGAAGAGAAATTGGTACAATCACGCAAGGTAACTCAAGTTTGTCCATGTATTTCACGAAGTTGTGCAAACTATGGGATGAATTGCAGTGTATTGTTCCAGTTTCTCAATGTACTTGTGGTAGATGTGTTTGTGATGTTTCTGATAAGGTAATGAAGATGAATGAGAATGCTAAGATTATTCAGTTCTTGATGAGACTAAATGAGTCTTATAATCACATCAAGAATCAGGTATTGATGATGGATCCATATCCAAATATAGACAAGGTCTATTCTATGTTAATGAATGTTGAGAAACAGAGACAGATTTCAGATAGTTATGCTAAAGTAAATGACAA
The DNA here is from genome assembly GCA_037975025.1 of Excoecaria agallocha. Taxonomy (NCBI): domain Eukaryota; kingdom Viridiplantae; phylum Streptophyta; class Magnoliopsida; order Malpighiales; family Euphorbiaceae; genus Excoecaria; species Excoecaria agallocha. The sequence goes on along the minus strand of CM075806.1, from coordinate 67,426,417 downwards.
TAGTGCATTGTCGGTTAATGTTGCTATAATAACCAATAATCAGAGAGGACAAAAACCCGTTGCTAAGCAGAAGAAGGAAGATAAACATTGTGTTTTTTGTAAAATGAATGGACATACGAAGGAGACTTGTTTTAAGCTACATGGCTATCTTGAATGGTATGTCGATTTAAAGAAATAGCAGAAACGGAAAGGAAGTAAGGTTGTGCAGGCAAACATAGCAGAAACACCAATAGATAAAGTTGATGTATGCGAAGAAATGACTAGCTTTGATAATTTGAGCGTGCGAGATTTGATTCAGCAGGAGTTAAAGAAGATGATGAAAGGAAAGCAAGTTCATGAAGAGATTGTGAACTTTGCTCAAGATTTTGCAGGTAATACTTCTTCTTCTTTATCTATGAACACTACGTGTAACAAGAATGTTTGTTGGATAATAGATACAGGAGCTAGTAGTCATATTTCTGGAGACAAAAGCATTTTTTACAGCTTGTAACCTATAAGTCAATCCAAAGATGTGTTTTTGCCTGATGGTTCAGTTAAGAAAGTAAGAATGATGGGGAATGTAAGACTTAGCAAGGACATTTGTTTGACAGATGTTTTGTATATTCCTACCTTCAAGCACAATTTACTATCAGTTCGAAAACTTTTGAAGGCAGAATCATTGATGTGCGTCTTCTACCCTGCATTTTGTGTGTTACAGGGCCTGAGGACTAAGGATGTTTTTACAGTAGGTGTGGCTGTTGGAAACCTTTATTGCCTGGATGACAGTTCTTTTGATGAACATGTTATTAGAAGATATGTTAGTCAAGTTGATGATGATTTTTTTTTGCAAATACAGTTGCTTGTAATAAATCTCTTTGGCATAAGAGATTTGGGCACCCTGCACTAAGGATTGTACAGAAGCTTGGTTTACTGCATAATACAAGTTCTTTTATAGATCTTCCTTGTGATGTTTGTGCACAGTCCAAACAAACCCGAATTTCTTTTCCAATTAGTGACAGTCATAGCAAGATTTTATTTCAGCTAATGCATGTTGATGTTTGGGGTCCCTACAACCAACAATCATTATCTGGAGCCTTTTATTTCTTAACCATTGTAGAAGATTGTAGTCGGTGTACTTGGACTTTTCTCATGCAGTCCAAGGATCAGTTTAGTTCTACTATCTTAAAGTTCATTAAGATGGTTATGACTCAATTTGGAAAAGAGATTAAGGTTATCAGAACTGATAATGGAGGAGAGTTTTTAGGACGTACTTGTCAAACTATTTTCACTGATTTTGGTATTCTTCATCAAAGGACTTGTGTTTACAGTCCTCAACAGAACGAAAGGGTGGAAAGGAAACATAGGCATCTCTTGCAAATGGCTAGAGCTTTGTTATTACAAGCTCACTTACCTGTTCGGTTTTGGGGAGAAGTAATCTTGCATGCGACTTATCTCATTAATCGGCTTCCCACTGCGGTACTGAATTGGATGAGTCCATATGAAGTTTTGTTCCATAAGAAACCTGATTTTACTGATTTGTGATTGTTTGGTTGTCTTTGCTATGTGACATATACTAAGCCCAAGAAAGATAAGTTTGCTGCAAGGGCTGGTAAGGATATATTTTTGGGTTATGTACCAGGATTAAAAGGTTACAAGGTTTATCATTTGGAAGATAGGCGGATTCATGTCACTAAGGATGTGTTTTTTCATGAAGACATTTTTCCTTTCCAGCAAGATATTGCACCTTCAGATTTTACTCATACTCCAATTCCACGAGTCATTGGTTTTCATGATTCTAATTTTACTCCTGACCCTACTGTTTTTCCTAATTATGATACAAGTGGTTTTTTAGCTACAACCACACCTGTTCTTGATGTTCCTCCAGTTCATGCATCTATATCCGATGTTGGCTCTCCATCTGAAAATGATGACCTTATTCATGATAATGCTGGTACTTCAACTGATTCGGAGTATAATGTGGATTCTTTTCGTGCTGCAATTGATGTTCCTGTGGTAACTGAATGACAAAGTACCAAACAAAGACATAAACCAGCATGACTAAGGGATTATATTGTAAATAATGTTCTAGTTGGTGCTTCAATTGGTTTCTCTTCTTCTCATATTCCTTACACTTTTCCTTTTGTTTCTAACTCTAAAATTCCTAATGAATATTCAGACTTCTTAGCTCATGTAACATTACACCATGAGCCACACAGTTATCAAGAAGCTATCTTACTTCCGGAATGGGTTCAAGCAATGGAGGAGGAACTTTTAGCTCTTGAGAAGAATAATACTTGGCAACTGACAGATTTACCAAAAGGCAAGCAAGCTATTGGTTGTAAGTGGGTATTCAAGTTGAAACTCAATCTAGATGGTTCCATCAATAATAACAAGGCTCGCCTTGTAGCAAAGGGGTATAATCAAGTTTTTGGCCAAGATTACACAGATAGTTTTTTACCTGTAGCCAAAGTAGTAACAGTCTACATTTTTCTTGCCATTGTTGCTGCAAAGAACTGGGTTCTTCATCAAATCGATATTCATAATGCCTTCTTGCATGACTTCTTGGAGGAAGAGGTGTATATGCTCCCTCCTCAAGGATATTCTAAGGCACAACAGGGACAGGTTTGTAAGCTGGTTCGTTCTCTTTATGGTCTCAAGCAAGCGTCACGTCAATGGAATGCTGAGCTGACCAATTTTTTTGCTGGAATATGGTTTTCAGCAGTCTTTCTATGATAATTGCTTGTTTCATTTTCATTCAGAATCCGTTTCCTTGCTTGTTTTGGTGTATGTAGATGACATGCTTATTAGTGGTACTCTTGTTTCTGAAATTGACAAGCTGAAGATGGCCCTCAATCAGAAATTTACTATTAAGGACTTTGGTGTGGCTAAATATTTTCTGGGGCTGGAAATTGTTCAAACTACTGAAGGTCTTTTTCTTAATCAACGTAAATATGTTCTGGACCTCTTGACTTCTTCGGGTTTGTTGACTTGTAAGCCTAAAAAAGTTCCATTTCCAAAAGGAGGTTCTCTTCTTGATTCAACCAGTCCTTTACTTTCTGATCCGAGTTCATATAGGAGGTTGGTGGGGCGATTGCTATATTTGGGATTTACAAGACCAGATATTGCTTATTCAGTGCAACAGTTGAGTCAATATCTGCAATCGCCACGAGAGATTCATATGCAGCATGCCCTTTATGTTCTTAAATTTTTAAAGAAGCAGCCCTCTTTAGACTTGTTTTTCTCTTCTAAGTCTGATCTTTCTTTGTTTGCATATTCTGATGCAGACTGGGCCACCTGTCCGGAGACACGCAAGTCCCTTACTGGTTATTGTGTTTTTTTGGGCTCTTCTCCTATTTCTTGGAAGACTAAGAGAACCTACTGTCTCTCGAAGTTCAGCAGAGGCTGAGTATCGTGCTCTGGCCTCTACTGTCTGTGAGCTTCAATGAATTGCTTATATTTTGCATGATTTGCAGGTTCCTGTACCTCGGCCTATTCCTTTGTTTTGTGATAATAAATCTGCAATTCATATCACTTCTAATCCGGTCTTTCATGAGCGTACCAAGCACATTGATATTGATTGTCATGTTGTTCGAAATCAGTACAAAGCTGGGTTTATTGTGCCTCTTCATGTTTCATCATCTTCTTAAGTGGCTGATTTATTCACTAAGCCACTGGGTTTTCCGTTGTTTACTAAGTTCTCTTCCAAGTTGGCTTTGTTGGATGCTCACCAAACCTCAACTTGAGGGGGGGATGAAGACTGCAACAATTTTACCGTTATTTTAACCATAGTTATTTTTCTTTTTCTTGTAACTCTAGTTTATTATTCTTGTAACTATAGTTACTTTTTCGGTTAGTTCTTTCCCCTTTTTGCTTGTATATAAGAACTTTGTTGAGCTCTATTTTAGAGATACGAAACATAATAAGAGAAGTATTCTTCTTCTTCCTCTTCTCTTATTTTTCTATATTAAATAACTTAAAATAAATGTGATTTAGTATCCATGTAAAACCCGCAATAACTGTTTGGAGGTTTTATATTAACCTAATTGATCACCCAGAACTGAAAAACAAATTAACAGGGAAATTCTAAAAGAGGAAGACTGTGTGATGAAAGAGGACGTGGATTTCAGTAGCTAGCATAGGAGAAGGAGTGGGCGCACAGAGATAGTAGTGGGGGGCAAGCGTTGACTCATCAAGAAAATGATTGTTTGTTGTATTAGAACCGTAAACATATTCAAGTTGTTGGGCTGATTAGAGAGAGAATAGTTGGTTAATTTGCTGTATAATCACTTAAATAAAATAGGGTTAGTTTAAGGTAGTTTTGTTTGGTTGGTTGAGTGTAAGAGAGAGAAATATATAAATCTGATGACTAAGACGAAAGTAACGTGAAGACGAGGAGATGGCGGACCGGTTGTCCCGCCGATGACTCTCTTCTCTCATTTAGATTCTCCTTCATCTCTCTCTTAATAACAAATAAATCATAAATTAGTATTTAATTATGAGTTGATATGTATCTTTCTGCCTAGTGGGATTTACTTTATGCTGCATTCAAATTTCTCAAAGAAAAGGATAATTAATACAAGGGTTAATTACAATTTATCATATTTATTTCAAAATAATAGACGATAATAGTATAAATTTTGAAAATATAAAATATTTAAATTTTAAAAATTTATCCTAATCGTAGTTGACAACGAAAAACCATCAAAATCCACGTTAACACTACAATTTAGTGTATAAGCTTATATATATGCAAATAAAATACCAAACCATTTAGCATATGAAATCACATCATATTATTATGTGATCAGATAATTGAATTAAAATAACACGTTAAACTGATACATGATATATATTTTATATTGTTTTGTGATGTATTTACCTACATGCGAGCTTTATATAGTGTGCTGAAGTCCTAATAGTAGTTTATGGGGTAATGTATGATAGATTTAATTGTTAATCATAGTGGATAATTTTTAAGAATAAATTTTTGAAGTTGAGATATACTGTAAGTTGAAAACCATAGATGAAATGAATCCTATTCCAAATCTTTGTTAAAAAAATTTACTAGTACGTTGAGTTAATAAGTTGAATTGTATGACTACTAGGTTTAATTTTTGCTTTTGTTTGGTTTAATCGAATTTATTTTCAATTAATAGTGTAATACCGTGGTTGTAAAAATATTGGGAAAATAAGAAAAGAAAATAAATAAATGGAGACAAGTGGCAAATGGCAGAAGGGCAATGAATGCAGTGAGAGCCGACATAGTGCATCAAATGGACTCGTGGGATTCAGGGCGTGGGCTGAGAGAGTGATGGCATCGCACAGTAACCACATTACTTATTATCAGACCACTAAGTTTGCTCTTTCACATATACATACACACCACAGACCACACTGCATTCTCCACAACTCCCTAAGACAAAAACAACTCATACCCTTTAATTCTAAAGTTTATATATATAATTTTTGGCAACTAATTTCTCTTATATTGCATACAAGTAAAAAAAGAAAAAAAAAAAAAAGAAAGAGGGAGGTCAGGTGTCAGCACCACCCACGCAGAGTCGCACATTGAAGTTGTCTTTCTCTCAATTAAGTCCACACGGTGTGGTTTGTAATTCAACAAACATAGAGCACCCTTGACGATGCAGTCAAAACCTATTTATTTATTTTATAAATTTAGTAGCCCTATAAGCCTTATCTACTCTATTTAATTCCAGTGCCTAATGCTTCTCTTGCTGCTATCACCTCGTTTCCTTGCTCACTTGTTGCTCCAAAATATACCCTAATTCTCATGTTTTTTAGGCACAAAATTAAATTGATAAATTTTCTCTGCATTCTATTCTACTCATTCAATTTTACTCTTAAGTTTTCGTTTTTTCTATCTAACCAACACTAACAAACTTATCGATCAAATCTTAGTACTTGATTCATTTTTCCTTTCACAAAAAAAATAAAAAAAATAAAAAAACAAAAGAATATTTAAAGTTTACTCCTACTTTAAAAAATTATTCGCATTTTCTAATGAGAAAGTTGGTTGAAAAACGTAAGTTTTGAATACTAATTTGAAAATTGAACAATTATTTGTAGTGAGCATATCATTGAAATACAATCTCCAAATATACAATATATATTTTTTTAATACCAAAGTGGACAATTGAGCCTTAGTAATTTAGATTTTAGATAATTATGAATTTTAACTTAATAACTCAATTTAAAAAAAATCAAGAATTCAAAATTATGGTGAAATATGCCTGAATTATTGCAATTCCATCTTTTCATTAAATCTCTTAGAACTATAATAACAACCAAATAATTTATAATTGTAATTAGACATCTTTTAAAAGAAAAAGAAAATTAAACATCAAATATCAAATGCAGCTGAAACATAATCCTATAACTATAACCAGTGGTCCAGCAGTAGAGTTTAAAGATATTTACATGAGCATGTTTTACGGGATTATGCCTTTGATTTGTACTTTAGTGTCTGTCTTAACGCATCTGAACCAAATATGGCCCAAGGAGTTTGGGTTGTCTACCTCATATCTTCTTTAGATAGTTTTTGGACAAAAATGTCGAATCATGCTAAATAATTTGTAAAAGAATGAAAAAGACTATTACCACATGTATCTTTCAGAAAATGAATACCTATTTCTTCACCTATACAATTATTAGACTATAATTTTTGGCCTTCCAATTATTTTCTTTTATAATTTTTTGGCGGAGGAGAATAAAAAGAAAAAGAAAAAGAAAAAGCTTTCGAGCAAAAACTGTACTTGAATTGAAAGCAACGCAAAAGGGCAAAAGGGGAGGGAAATGACAGAAAAAAAGATGGGTATATTCCGTCGAAGTGGTGGTGCACGTGCGCATGAGTTGGATGCCTTATAGCTGGGGACAAAATCCAACGGTGCCTGACGTCCTATTATAACTTCTGATGACTCTTCTCGTTGACCCCATCTCCTTATCTTCTCACTTCATCAGACGGTTGTGATCTTCAAAGCTCATGCCCAGTTTATTGGGAATGTTATTAGCAAAAAGAAAGGCAGAAATGAACCAAGGGATTTATTATTTACTATGTACATATATTGTGATAATAACTCGGAAATTGGGCAACTTCCACTAGTCGTACTTGATTATTATTGACCCAATTCGTGTTTAATTTTGATTATCTTGTACTCTTTTTCTCTTGTTGTCCAATTAAAATATCATGCAATGCTCTCAATTTTCTTTGTTAATAATTAACTATAGTGAAAGGCAAAATGTCCATTAAGAATACATCTTCTACGTTAAAATGCGAGCACAAATAAATTTTGACTATAAAAATTACAACTTTTGGTCATATCCACCATTGGAATCTCACCGCAAATACCTTAATTGCTACTATTATCATTATTTTTTTTTTATGTACGTACTAAGAAACTTAAACTTGATCAACAATTTCAGGGTTGAGTTTTGCTAAATTCTAAGAAAAACAAATTCCCATAACTTAAAATTTGAAATTATAATGAAAAACAAGTTGAAGCATTATTTACAAAAAAGTTTTGACGCTTACGGTAAAGCCAAATAATTTTTGAAAAAGGGAAGCGGGTTTGTCATAAAAATGGATACAATTGCATTGGATTTGTATGCATCAATCATCAGACGGTGGATCGTAAGAAGAGGGAGGGCAGGGGCCGGAAGGCGCGGGAACTAGGGAAGAGACACGTCTCACACCTGGACACTGGACCCCACATTAAGCATCCACATCAACATCAATGCATATGCACTTGTATTTGTATTCATTCCCTTGAATCCTGAGTCGCCCTTAAGACACGCACTGACTCTCCTTTCTTGACCCATTATTTGTTCGGGTGGGTACTTCTCAATTTCCCACGACCCCTTGCTTGTACCCGATTTCTCTCTAACATCGCTTTCTCAGCGGTATTAGGCGTGGTTGATCTCCAAATTTGAACTCTGATTTAGATTTATATTTACTTTACTTACTTAATATATCGTTGATTATATGACTTATGCATTAATACTTTAATAGCGGTAATCAGATTAAAGACGAGTATTGATGATAGCAATGTTTTGACGTTAAACGGTGCGTAGAATCACACTTTCAGTTTTTGCTTTTGCTTAACCATCGCCGGTGGGTAGACACAGTAAAACGTTACAACCGCTGAAGACTAAGACGAAAACTGAAAACTACAACGCTAAGCTATTCAGTTTTTTCTTTGTTTGTCATCTTCGAAGAATGAATATAACGGCTTTCTCACAACATGGAAAAGTTCTTTTTAACTTTTTAAGCATATAATAAGTTTACAGTTCATGGAGTCAAGTGAAAATTTATGACCATCTACGTTATAGGAGAACAGAAAACACGCTTATGGTACGGTCTTACTCTATGAATTGATAAGAAAAGATTAGATGAAGAAGATCTTGATTGCTATGAAAGCTTGGAGAAGAAAGTTTTTCAGGTGGTAGAAGCAGAGAGGAGTAGAATTAAGAAGAAAGAAGGAAATTCTGTGGGCATTTGAAATTGAAAGGAAGGACAAAATGATCTTATAGTGCAGGCTTTGTAAGACATGAGATGGGTGAGACAGAGAGAACATGGGGTGCTCGGGTCCCACATAGTGCGAGAGATAAAAGAGAGAGAATTGTAGGTCCCACAAACCGCCCATGCGCACGCTGTCCTACCAAAACTAAACCCATCATCGACCCGATTCCTTGACCTAACCCTAACCCAACAACACAATACCCAAAAACCTTAAAAATAAAAAATAAAAAAGAAGAAATACTACCCAAACTCGATCGCTTCCTTTTTTTCTCTCTTGCCTTTCCTTTCTGTTCTTCATTTTCTCCCAAACTTTTCACCAACTAACATATCTTCGTAACCCAGCATACCTCAGAAAACCCATCAAAAATCAAACTTTTCATCGTTATCAAGCTTTGGGGAGCAGAAAGATGGACTCGATGCAGTTCTTTCAGCTGCAATTTTAGTGATCGAAGCTTAGAGTTCCTTCTTTCTTTCTTATCTAGCGATGCTCAGTATCAGTAGCATTTGATTCCTCAAACACCACCCGAGAATATTAGAAAAAGAAGAATCTCTTTCAAAATAGCTTGTTTTGGTGTATATTAGAGTTGTTTTAGGGTAAAATTTTGAAGCAATGGATCCAGTTGCAGCACATGGTCGTCCTCTTCCACCTCCTTTTCACACAAGAGATCTTCATTTACATCCTCACCATCAATTTCAACAACATCAAAATCAAAATTCTCAGGATGAACAAAACGGTAATGGAAGCTTAAACCGAGGTCAGAAGCGAGAGCATGATGAGATCACAACTCCTGAAGGCAGAGACTTAGGCCCTGTAATTGGTGCAGGAGAAGGAGAGATGACAAGAAGACCAAGAGGAAGACCAGCTGGATCAAAGAACAAACCAAAACCACCAATCATAATAACCAGAGATAGTGCCAATGCCCTTCGATCTCATGTTATGGAAATCGCCAACGGCAGCGATATTATGGAGTGTGTATCCACTTTTGCGAGGAGGAGACAAAGAGGGATTTGCATTTTGAGCGGAACCGGGACTGTAACTAATGTTACCCTTAGGCAACCAGCTTCACCAGGCGCAGTTGTTACTTTACATGGAAGATTCGAGATTTTATCTCTTTCAGGCTCTTTCTTGCCGCCCCCAGCTCCGTCAGCTGCGTCGGGGTTGACTATATATTTAGCCGGTGGTCAAGGCCAGGTGGTTGGAGGAGCGGTGGTTGGTCCTCTTTTGGCTTCTGGACCGGTGGTGATTATGGCAGCTTCTTTCGGTAATGCCGCTTATGAGCGTTTGCCGTTGGAGGAGGACGAGGGGCAAGTATCCGTGACACCTGGAAGTGGGCCGCTAGTATCACCGGGAATTACTGGGCAACCGCAGCAACAGCCACAGCAACCACCGCAGCAACAGCAACTTATGCAAGATCCAAATCCATCTCTTTTTCAAGGATTGACACCAAATCTGCTAAATTCAGTGCAACTGCCAAGTGAGGCCTACTGGGGCACAGGGAGGCCTCCTTATTAGTAACACAAAAGCAACTGTGGGTTTTTATTTCTTTTTTTTTTTTCTTAAAAAAATCTCTTGTTTCATCCCTTCTAAATCTCCATTCATCTTCCTCTTAAAGTTTAGGTATCTTTTAAGATGTTGATGATCGCGGTATTCATCTGCCTTTGATTGAAGAAGGATGTACAAATTTATGATTTTTTTTTTCTTCCTTCTTTGTGGGTTTGTTTCTGAGAGAGTAGCTGTTTTTATTTAGCTTAAAGATGAACCAGTGGGTTTTTCAATTCTTTTCTCTACTCATTCTCTATCTGTTTCTGTTCTGATAACTTGCCTGTTAATTAATCATTCTTTCCTTTCTCAAAAATGAAAGCAAAACATTTCCCATCCTCAACTCTCTCTCTCTTTGAGTTTAAGATTCCATGATACGGTCCAAACGCCTAAGGATTCGTTTAGAGAATTAAATTAACAATATTAATGTTTTGGGTTCATAGAATTTCGTGGATCTTATGGTTTTTAACTAATAAAATGCCTTTTTTTCCTTGCCATTAGAGCAATACTCATCCTTAATTACACCAATATATAGCTCTCCATTCCTTCACAAACTCTGCACAAACAGTTATTAATATATATAGAAATTAGAACCCACTAAGAAAGATGGTTTATTTTAAATTTAGTGAGTGAGTGATTGTTTTGGCGAATGATCGATGAGTAGAAGAAAGTTATGGGCTTAGGGTTGAAGAGCAATTTGTTTGTTTGTGAATTTTGATCTGACTGGTTAGGGTTTTATTAAACATTATGGAAGGAGTGCAGAGATGAACATTGGGTACTGGGTTACACGTGCGCTGCTCTGTAAAAAAGCTCCTTTTCGAGGCAAACTTACACTTCCATATAAAGGCAGAAGCAGCAACCAGGACAAACAGACCTTGAGCGTTAAACTTTCTGCCTCTCTCTCTACAATTGTCACGGTCACCATTTTTACAAGCTTGGATGAGAGAGAATCGAGAGTAAAGGTAAGCAATTTCAAGAAAAAGATGAAAAATTTTTGTTGAACTTTGATAGTTAATTGGAACCCTAGCAAGCTAGGTAGCAATCTATTTTTAGATTCTTTCCTATGTTGTCCTCTTACTTCTTTCTTGTTCAGAGTTTTTGCACTTCTTTAAATCTCATTCTCCGTAACAGTAGAAGTACCAGATTGGCTTTAATTATATTACCAGCAGAATTTTCGGAGACACTGTACCTAATTTAATGTGTTCTTGTCTGTTTTTGATCTTCGGTTTTATTTCTTTTACACTTCGTTCATGTCGTCTTCTTTCTTGGTATATGGTCTTCGTTCAGTCACTTATGTTAACCTTGTTAAGCCCTACTTTTTCTTTTTAATAATTTCTTCTTCTTCTTCTTCAACTTCAATATGTAATGTATAGTTATTATATCCATTTTCAATATTTTCCTTTCCCAAGAAACAATCAGAATTTTCTTTTTTTCGTGCTGTTTATTTAGTTTTTTTCCATTTTCTAATTAATTTTCACTAGCTTTCTTTTGAAAATATAATGTTTTCGTCCATGTATGGAATGAGAACGCTAGTGCTTAGTTCTTATTTTATTTTTTAATGTCGGCTAGCTAAACCTTTATACATATATTAGTTTTTTTAGCTTGTCTCCTTTTTATTTTATTTTATTTTTTTCGCCATAGCTTCAATTTCATCCACAAGTTTATATTTCCTTATATATATATATATATATATATATATAATTATTTTTTTATCTAGATTTTGTACCAGGTTTAATTCCTGAAAATATAATATAGATAATATGTCACCTAGATTTTGTACGAGTTGGGGGTGATTATTATTAGGTGGACCATACCCATTGTACTTTGTGAAAATGCTATTCTTGTTCTTCATGATTAACACATATCTTGATTCTTTGAACTACTCCTCAATGATTAAATGGAAGTATAAAATATTAGGACTCCATTCTTATTATGTTTGCCTTTTGCCTGCTTTTTTAGTTTCTATCTCATGAGTAGACCATGCCAATCCTCACTTCGAAGTTGTTCTGCATCATATCACCCTTTGAAAATTAAAAATATATATATATATAAAAAAAAAAAAAACCTTTTTATCTGTAACCTTTCCTCCTCCCTTGCATATGGTCTTAAAGACCCACAATGTTTAATAATTCGCTCTTTACTAGGTATCTTTATTATGGGACTTTTGGCCCTACAATTAATGTCACGTCGTGAATTGATTGCTCATCTTATCATTCATTTTCTTTTTCTTTTTTTTTCCCTTTCGGGTTCTTCCAATTCGGATATATAGAGAAGACAGCACTTGTCTTTGCTTCTGCCCATCTCTTGATTATAGCCGTTCATGCGTGAGTATAGCATGTGGATACATACTTGTTGGTCCCTTTAATATGTAGCTAACTTGTACACTTCATATCTTATAGGCTTTTATGGCTTAATTTGATTTTATGCATGCTGTGCACATAAAGTTTTTCCATTTTGACAGGTCAAGATTTGTGCTGTTATAATTTCCTATTGACTTTTTATTTTTGAAAAATATAAAACAAAACAAAAGAAAAAGAATTTGACAATGAGTTCATTGCTATAGTTAGTTATCTGGTGATCTTTTCTTTTCTTTTTTCTTGGGTAAAGCTAACTACCTAACGCACGTGCCGGGAGACAAAAAAAAAAGTAAATAATTTAAAAATTTGTATCTGTTAAAGGGAAATTTTGCTGTGGTTAGGGTCTGGCAAGTAATATGCAGCTTTCATAAGTTGCTGCAAAAAAAAAAACAAAAAACAAAAAAGCATAGAATTAGAACTGGGACTTGAGTGTAAAGTCCATCTCAATGATTAACTATTCAGCTTTTTATAAATAGGTACATAAAATTTGAAAGTAATTTGTTGATAAATCCAGGCGTTGGTTAATTCTGTTGAGTACTTGAAATTATGACGGTTAATTGTTTTGTTTTCAATGGTGCAAACATGCATCGTGGCCTGCAAGTATTACGGAAAAAGTATTGGATCCATCAAAATTTTATGGACTAATTCAATAAAAAATTGAGTTGACATTTTATTATCGATTTGGTTTACAAATAATATTTTTAAACCGAATGTAGGTAAAAAAAAATTACAATAATATGATGTGGATCAATATTTTTCTTACTTTCTCTCAATGTGGTAAAACCCACATTTTGTCCTTCCAAATGAAAAAGTTAAACAATAAGGAAGAAATGGTTCCCATTGCTATTAATGTTTTAAGAAATAAAATGACAATAAGGCACGGTGATAGAGGTGGCAAATGAACGGGTTGGATGGGTTTGGGTTGGGTCATTAATGGATGGGTCATTAATGGGTTGGGTTATTAATGGGTCAAAAAATATGGGTCATTAATGGGTTGGATCATTAATGGGTTGGATTGATTTGGGTCGACCCATGGGTTTGGATTAATTTTAAATGTTTATTTTTAAAAACATATCCAATCGTAAACGTATTAAAAATTTTTATTTAATATTTCGTTATGTTAAATTAAATTATTAGAATATACTATATTGCATAACAGTTGATCATTAGAAAGAGTAATATTTTTATTGTTATTATGTATATATATAATGGGATCTTTAAATTATTTATTTGAAATACGATTATTTTTTGTATCAATTTTTTCTTTTTCTTTTTTTTTTGTCCATTCTTAATATTAAAATAAATTATTTAAAATATATTTTTCGTATTATTGACTCGCTACCTTTTTCGTATTTTTGACTTTTGGAAGCCTATTTGACCTCAAATTCACTTCAAATTTCAACCTTATGCTCACCTTGACTATTCCTTTCAAATGGTCAAATAAAATATTTTTGACTTTCGGGTGTCATTTCGGGCCCGAAAAATACTATTCACTGTCGGAAAGTACTATTTAGGGCTGGTCTGGTGTTGATGTCATTAAATTATTTATTTAAAATACGATTATTTTTTGTATCAATTTTTTCTTTTTTTTTGTCCATTCTTAATATTAAAGTAAATTATTTAAAATATATTTTTCGTATTATTGACTCGCTACTTTTTTCGTATTTTTGACTTTTGGAAGCCTATTTGACCTCAAATTCACTTCAAATTTCAACCCTATGCTCACCTTGACTATTCCTTTCAAATGGTCTAATAAAATATTTTTGACTTTCGGGCCCGAAAAATACTATTAACTGTCGGAAAGTACTATTTAGGGCTGGTCCGGTGTTGATGTCATTAAATTATTTATTTAAAATATGATTATTTTTTGTATCAATTTTTTCTTTTTTTTTGTCCATTCTTAATATTAAAGTAAATTATTTAAAATATATTTTTCGTATTATTGACTCGCTACCTTTTTCGTATTTTTGACTTTTGGAAGCCTATTTGACCTCAAATTCACTTCAAATTTCAACCCTATGCTCACCTTGACTATTCCTTTCAAATGGTCCAATAAAATATTTTTGACTTTCAGGTGTCCTTTCAGGTCCGGAAAATATTATTCACTGTCGGAAAGTATTATTTAGGGCTGGTCCGGTATTGATGTCATTACATATCCAATGAATCAAGATCTTTGAATCTTGAAAACACCCATTGGGTTAATACTCAATGACCCAATGGGTTGGAAAGTGTGATGGGTCAATTTTGGGTTGACCCAATGGGTATTGGGTTGGGTTGGGTTGGGTTGAAAAATAAAATGGGTCAATTTTGGGTTGACCCAATGGATATTTATATGGATTGGATTGGATTTGGATCAATTTTTTTGGGTAAATTTGGATCGATCCATGGGTTTGGGTCAATTTTGCCAGGTCTACACGGTGATATAAAGAAAAAAAATTCAAATTTGATTAAGCTTTTTGTCAAAAACGAGATAAAGTCACAAGATTCTACCACTTTTAATCCCTTCAGAATATGTTCTGTCTTATTTCCTCAACACACATATTCCTTCAACATTAGCATTGCCAAAAGAAATATCAATAATTGAAATTCATATGAGAATTTTCTCGTAGAACATACTATCATTTGCTTTATTAACAAATAAAATCATGGATCCAATTTAAAAGTTACAGCTAAATCAGGTGGAGTTTCAATTTTGGGCCATCCTCGGCCTAATGATCATCTATAAATGCCAACCTCGGCCTATAGGAATGTGGCTTTGGAGGGTAAATGCAGAAAATATTTGAACCCTCTAAAAAGCAAAAACATAATAGAGTCGACAAAACGTATCAGAGCTTCCACTGAAAATGATTCAAGATAATCCCTATTATGAAAATTAAGACATACAAGAGAATTAGCCTGGACCTACTTACAAAAACCGTCTCAGGAAAATATCATTTCTTTTCTATTTCATCCAGACAAAAATATACCTCAAACATAGAAACTAGAGATTCACTATTGCAGATTATAAAACCCCTCCTTGCCTCTTTACACGGAAAATTGTTGATGGGTTTTCAACTTCAACAATGTCCTCGTTCAGAACAAAGAATCAAAGTGTGGTTCTTCACAAATCTATACAACCCCTACTATTACTCAATAGTCAACACTCTATCCGTAACCGTCGCATTTCATCTCTAAAAACTGGGCTTGAATTTAAAGTTCGACGAGCAAGATTCCTTATGTCCTCTCGAGAACAGTCTCGTGAGATACGAACTAGCTCCCATAGTGCACCTCCACTAATCATGTCTTTCGCATTTACTTCTGAAATTTATAACTTCTGGTGTTTAACTATTAAGTTCATAAAATATCTCAAATTAAAAAAAAAAAAAAAGGATACTAAACTTACCATGTTGTGCCAGGTGACATAAGGCAAGCTCAATATGGCGTCTGATTGGTGCAGATTCATCATTAGCATTTTGCACAATCCATGGAAGTGCACCATCTTCTATAAGAAGGGATCTGCCACTTTTTGATCCTGTGATTGGTAGTATGATTTGAATAATACGTACATAGTATTATACTATTATTCATTTCTAATGATCCATGAAAAGCAACTCATTGAATTCCATTAATTAATGCCTAAACCTTATCTACTTGCACTGCAACTATAATCGACTTCATGCCATGAACCACTACAAAATTGAAGGCAACTATGCCATTAATTTAATTTTTCAGATCATATAACACTTTCAAATCATCAATGGCATATTAAATTGCGATGTAGTTCAATAGCACCATGCAAGAAAGCAAAGTGACAGAGAATAGCTGCAGGAATCGGACAAAGGACTCACCCTGTGTGGATGCTCGTGATTCACATTTTGCAAAGTTAGCAATTCCACGAGCAACTTGTGAGAGAACATCGGGATGTCCACACCTGACCATTCCAAGCAAGGCCTTTATCCCCCCTTCAGTCCTCAGCCTCATCTGTAGCTTATCTGAAGGTACAAAAGACGTTCAAAATGCATAACAAATCAATGTAACCGTATCCTGGATCCACTAAAAGAATGAATGCAAGCAGCCCTTAGTAAAGGCTTGCACCATAAAGAGGCAACGAATATAAAGCTGCAGCAAACATGTTTTCAGTTTATGATGATTTTTTATCCTTCAGCAATTAACCTATGATATTGCAAATAATGATGAAATACCAATTATCAGATGGTCATTTCCAATGAAAAATTATCAAATAAAGTTCTTGATGTCCCATTCTCATCCCTGTTCAACTAAAGTCCCGAATAATTCATTTGAATTTCCTCTGTCAAAACTCAGATAAAACACACAGTACCATTTCCACACAAATTTGCAATAGCTCCAGCCACCATACGAAGGGTCTGAGGATCCTCAGCATCAGCTGCTGTCACAGATAACAAACTGATTCCTCCTTGAGCCATAATAAGCTCTTGATTAGCTTCTGCAGAGGAAAAAAAAAGAAATTATTGAAAAATGGTATTATATTAAGATATGGAGCAGTTTTGGAACACTCGAGCACCAAGAACTAGAGAATACATCTCATGCACTCTAGGATACATGAGACAACTGCCAACAGCAAGTTACCATTCATTGCAAGATTGGCAATTGCACCAGCTGCAACTCTGCGAACAGTTTCATCCTCAAAGCTTCTCAGAAGCATTAGCAAGGAAGTGAGACCACCAGCTTCCACAATCCTTTCCTGATTTGCTTCTGCATCATAAATATGATACTTTGTATGAGTTAATCAAAGAATCAAATGCACACATGATTTATGACCTAGAGGGAAAAACCAACAATTACAGCCAGAGTTTATTTCATGCAAAAGCTAATAAAGGCAAGGGCAAATGCATGATATACTATAATTTGAAAGCACACAGTTAAATCTGAAGCATCAAAAGTTTGCAAATATGGTACAAGAAAAAAAGAGTAGACAAATTGACCAGAAATCAGGAACTAATTTCTTTTCCTTTCCTATTTTCTATTGGTTGGGTTTGGGTTTTTTTGGTTTGAAAGGGAGAATTCTGACCTTCAGCTGCTAGGTTAGCCACCACCTTAACTGCATGAATCCGTACATTGGCATCATCTGACTCAAGCAACGATAGTATCTTTTGCAATCCAACTACAAAATTTATTAAGCATAGAACTATAAGAAAATAAATACTTAATTTTATGATATTATTTTGCCCACTATTTTAAAATACCTTGTTCAAAAAGTGTTGATGTTGGTGCCTTGTGTCCATTCCCCTGTGCATGCTTAACTTGAGAGACAAAAGAATCTAAACCAGCAAAGGAATTTCGAGATCCGCCTCTGTCAAAGGACCTTCTTGACTACAAACAAGCATCAGAGGAGAGAATTAATATTTGAAAATCTCCACTTTTGTTTAAGGTTTAGGAAGAGACATTGCATCACCACATGTAAGCATAAACTCAACTTTGAATTGAAAGACCATCCAAAAGCTCAACCCAATGAAAATTAAAAAAGAAAAAAAAAATAGTAGAAAACCATCATAAAGCTGATATAATCACAACAGAAGTGCTGAATTTCTCCCAACCAAGTACCTGATCATGTTCTAGAGACAATTGTGATAACTGACTTCGAAGATTCATAATTTCTTCCTCCAGTTTCTTTTTCTCATTAGCCTCATCCTCCAATATTTTGTGCAGCTTTACTATCTCTGCATCTCCACCGGCCTAATGCATGAAATAAAGACCTTTCATATCACATATCTTAAACTGATTCAACCGATAAATCACAAATTAAGCTGCCTTTTATATATATGTCTATATATATATATATATTCATTCCAGCAATGAATGGGGAAATATACTGCTATAAAATAAAGCAAAACAAAACATAGAAATTGACTGAAGGCAGACAATATTAGTACAACATCGTCTAGATTCCACATAAATCCATACCATAGATTGCATAAAATTTTCTAACTGATCCTTTAGCTTTTTGACCTCCTCTTCAGCTGCCTTTCTTAGTTGAATTTCATTTTGAAGCAGCTTTTTTATTTCAGACACTTCCTCAGAATAACCAATCATCTGCCAAATAAGAAAAGAAACATAGAAAAGTTGTGGTCAGAAAAAGGCATGCTAAACGTATCTGTTACTGCTTTCCCTTTAAGGAGAGACATTAACTGAAATTCCAGCCAACAGGAACTTTGTCACATTGTGGAGAGCTCAAATTTTAGACAAAATTTATGCAAGCTAGGCGACACAGAATTTGGGAAAGGAATGAGATCCAATCAGAATCCATCATGTCAAAAATGTCCTGAAAGACATCGACTGACAAATTCGTTTCTCAAACAATAGAAAGGTAACACAGCAAAATGAGCCTAAAGAGAGCACCTCTCCATTGCATTTATCATTGACAAAACCATCACGATCATGCTTTTTCTGATTAGCCAGCATTTTTTCCTCCAGCTTCTTCACTGACTCCATATATTCCATCTGGCACTTTAGCCTCTCTTTCTGCAAATAGCAATACCAACTTAAAAAAGGACAAATAGTAAAATTATAATAGTCAAATCATTGAGACCCGAATTTGATATCAGGAAAGGTACTCAAAAGGTGGCTATTGCCCTGAATAGCTTCCTTGCTGGACCTTTTGTTTTCTTTATTTTGTTTTTACTGTCCCTTAAATTTTTGCTATTTTCTTTTCTCAAAATCTGTATTTATCATAATCCCCAACCAAAATATGTAAACAGTATGACAAACCTCTAAGGCTTCTGCAAAGCTCCTCTCAACCTCAGCAATACGGTTTTCTGCATCTTGATGTATTTTTTCAACTTCATCATCATAGGCTTTCTGTTGCCTTTCATTCTCTGCAATGAGTTTATCCACTTGTATTTCAAGCTTCCGGGATAAACTTTTGTAATCAAACTCTTCCTTGATTTTTAACATATTCTCAACCTTCATGGCCTGAAGACAGATGGAGTAACAAATACAATCATCAATTGAACTTCTGTATAGTATATAATCCCCAGGAAATATCTCCACACACAATCACCATAAGAAACAAGAGAATGCATCGAAAGGCTGTAAGGCAATAGGGCTGACCCTTTGTCCAAACAGTATAGTACTTGTAGTCTCTCCTCGATGGCGTGGGGATGGGCCGATGGTCACAATTAATGAAGTTCTTGCTGTGCCTGTTACATGATGAAATGTGAGGCATGCTATACACCATGAAAACCCATGCATACTTCTTGCCCCAAAAAAAGCAGAAAAGCAATGAGAAATGAAATCATAAAACCATATATGGATTGGTTTCATAAAGACATGGAATGAGAAGTCATTTCTAGATGAAATTGCAAATTAGTCCATAAATTATTATAGAAGATTGACAATACAATCACATGCATTTCAGTCATTGAACATCCAGTTGACAGATCCGGTAAGATATGTTGAAGCCTAATTGACTTGCACATAATAGGAACCTCACCTCCAAATGAATCTTTGAGCAACCTAGTGAGCTTTGAATCACGAACTGGTACATGAGCACTATTCTCTGCCAATGCATTTATGCACTTTCCTAATGCACTAAGTGAGAGATTAATAGATTTAGCTTCTTCTAGCATATGCCCCTCACTTCCTGCCAAGAAAAGAAGTTCACAGCGTTTATATCCTTCACTCATAAAATATACAAACCCAAAATTAGGAATACCTCGATCAGCTAAGCGACATCCTACCCTCATAATATCTAAAGGCTTGCATTTTGTAGAATGGAAAATTTATATCAACACAGAAAATTATGCTCCAAGTAATGCATTTGGGAACCCGGTAGGACATCCATTTCTTATCATTGTAATAGAGGAACAATTTCACCAGGCACAGAAACATACAAGAAGCAGGTACGTGCAATCGCACAAGAGTGCATACAACAACAACAACTCAGCTTAATCCCATACTGGATCAGTAAACATGTGCGTGCATGGGAAATTCTGAAAGGGCTGAAGTTTTGATAAATGGTTATCCTCTCAATCCACTTTTTCTATCTCCCTCACGTGCGTGATATGTAAAACATGTTTATATGTAACCTAAATTATAATATCAGCAAAGCAACTGTCTAAAAGTTAGTAGCTTTCATATACACCTGATTTGTGAACACGTTCTGAACCAGCCAGGTCTACCAGAACCAGCTTACTCTTCCGAACAAGTGGTTTCACGGGTTTGACCAAGTGTGAGGAATTATCCACTTCATTGGAAGCAGGATCTTCTTGTCCTGCAACTGACCTCTTCACATGAACCTGCACTAACAGGCTTAAGCTTGCATAAAATAGTCAACCATGGAAAGCTGACCCATACACATAAAAAGAAGTCAGTGATTATTCACCATGAGAATAGCATGACTACGAGAAGATTCAGTATTCAATTTTGTGTTAGCAGCAATTCTATGAGCTTCTCCTAAGCTTAGCAGCTCCACAAAAGTCTGCTGGTTCCTGATTTCTACAAGAGTTGCCCCAGGTACTGAAACATCACCTGTTTTTGGATCCTCCACAATGGTAATATTATCATTCACTGGATCTAGGAGGTCCTGGATAGTCTCCATGTAAAGCTAGACATAGAAGTTAAGAATAATATTAGGCTGTTTTCAGGATCATCAGGGAACTTGGCCAGATTTTCAACATGGCTACCACAAGTTGAAAAAAGAAAAAAAAAAAAAACCCAACAATAACAACCTGCAAGTAAGAGACTGAAACAGAATCGGTCTCCAGAGAAACATCTGCCAATATGTCCTCCATTGCTCGAACCATGATTCCTCGTGCAGATGTATCATCATCTCCAAGGTGCCCAACAGTAAAAGTCTTCCCAGTGCCAGTCTGACCATATGCCATCACAGTCCCATTGTAACCATCTAGAACGCTCTACAAAGCAAGAAAATATACCGGTAAATTGAAATGCAGAATTTTTTAATTCATGCTAAAAGTTAGAAAACAAGGCCCGACTCAAGAAAAGGCATATTAACAAGATACAATGACTAAAGCAAAACGTAGTTATCAACAAGGAAACTGAATATAACCTATTGCATAATGCTTAGGGTCAAAAATTTACTGCATTCTAGTAAGCAAAGCCTTCCAAGAATTCAATCAACTAAAACAAAGTGATGGCTTTACTAAAAAATGGATAAAAAGAAAACGAACCTCAACAACAGGCTTGGCAACAACTTCATACACTCGCTTCTGAGATGCAAATTCAGTGAGAACCTCATCAAACTGATAAGTGTCCGAATCCCAATTATTCTTTCGTAGTTTCAACCTCTTAAGCTGGGGCATAGAAGGAAACACAAAATGACCAAAGGCACCATAATTAGAAAGCCGCTATATAACCTAGCACAGAGCTCCCAAAGAGCTTTAAGATATTATATGTTGAGTATAGAAAAATAGCAATTAGTGAGACCTCTGGCTGCAATTCCACGCAATCAGCGAAATCAGCATCAGCCACCAGCTCTTCTGCATTCCTTGGGCGCAGTCTTACTGCCACTCGAACTCTCCCAGGTACTGTACCAAAACCGTTAAACTACCATTACTAACAGCATTAATTAATTGCCATGATTTGCGATAACTATTCACAAGCCACCATATAAAGTTCAACTATAACCGTCAATAGAAGCTGAAAATTAAAACTCATTAAAAAAAAAAAGAAAGAAAGAAAAAGAGGCCCTGTGTTATAATCACATTATCCACAAAAATACAGGAGTGACAATAAAAGTAAAGAACAAGCTTCTAGATCGCTACATTCACTAATTAACATTAAACACGAGGTGATTCGCGATTAAAAAAGAGCACACTGAGTTTCAGAGATTACCTCCGTCATCTCCGGCAGAGGTGTTGTTAGAACCATAGGAACCGGCGCTGCTCCGGCGAAGGGCGGATCCCGATGAATGCGAGGGAGGGGGTCTGGATTTAAAGGAGGATGATTTTAAATTAGAAGGAAGAAGCTTAGCTGCTCCCTTGGCAGTACCATTTCTATAAGCAGTAGAAGCCATGAGTATGACCTTTCTTCTTATTATTCTTCCGTATATTTCTTCTTCTGCAGGTATTAAATTCAAAAACGGTAAAACCAAATTGACAGAGAAAGAGAGGCAAGTGAGAGCAAGATTTGGGGATTGGGTTGGGAGCTTGCTCCGGTGGATTGAAAGTTCAAACAAAAGTGATGATGAAGATGGGGCCCCCTAATATTGAGGTTCTCGCAAGAGACAGGGACGGTCGCCAGGTAGATGGCCCCACCCAAGATAAAAAAATTTTACGATTTTATTTCCTTTTTCGCGTGTTTTTGAATTTTGGCTGTGGCGGAAATTACCATTAACCGTGCACGATGGTCTCAAACCGCGCCGGTTTATTAGGCCACTACGCCAATTCCCTCATAAAGGCCTCACTCAGAATTACTGATCCCTTGTACAGAAGTGGGCTAAGTGGGCGAGTAGGAGGTAATTTTTTGATATGATATATTGCTATTTTTGCAGATAAAAATAGTTTCTAAAATTATTATTTATTGCAACTTTTAGTTGTGAAGAATAACCTTTTTTAGGCACCATTTTGATAATTTAGAATCAAGTCCAGTAGTTTGGTACCAAAAAAATTGTGATATAGGTGTAGGGAAGGAACGGTGATGATATTACGAAGACATGCCATTCGCTTCTTAAGCATTCACTAGAATTAGAAATTCAGATTAGTAGGTATTAACCAAGGATTCGTACGTGGGTTTGTTGTCAAGGAACGTGTCAATGTGGTAACTTGGCATATATATATATATTTGATTAAAAATCAATTTTATTATTAGTATAATATTTTGGATGTTTCCGAAACAAGGCATAAGAATAAGTGGTGAGGCCATGTGAATGGTTCCTTCACGAGTGTGGTAATATAAGTAGATAGAAAGGTGAATAAACATTAATGTAATTCAATCATAAAACATGCAGTAGATTCCACAATAAATGCAAAGTCATTGGCCCATGCTTGGCTTGACTGGTGGTCCCTTTGTCCCCAAATTATTGTTGGAAAATTTAATCTAGACATTAAGAGGCCTAAGATTAGTGAGATACAGAGCTTCTTATACAGGACCATTAAGAGGCTAAGATTGGTGAGATACAAAAATGCCCCTTAAGTTGTCTCTAAAAAGCTAAAATATCCCTAATCCTTTTTCTTAGCAAAAATGATCCTCAACTCAAAAAATAGGTACAAAAATATCTCTCAATTTGTATTATGTCAATTTATAGATAACGGCGCTGACGTGGCTAATCACGTAGATATGAAACTGGATGATATGATAGACATGTAGGATTAGAGTCGCCACCTAAGCTCCACGTCAGATGGGAACCAAAATTAATTTTTTTTCTTTATCTTCTTCTTCTCCTTCGTATCTAAAAATCTTAGATCCACAACCCCAACAATCTTTAATGATGGCTTTGTCGGTTGAGAAAATCACTTTCGGTACGCTTATCAACTCTTTTCACATGACCATTCAAATCTAGCGGCGAAGCCACATGGTAAAGAAGGGGGCCAATTGCCGCCCTTAATTTTTGAATTTTTTTATTATATATATATATTCATATATATTAAATAGATAATTTTACATGATTTATATTTTTTGTCCCCCCTTGATTATGTTATATTTTTTTCTTAAACATGATTTATATTTTTACCCCCCTTATTTATAAATTTTGGCTTCGATATTGTTCAAATTGTGGTCTTAATCAAAACTTTAACCACCCTTGGTGTTGAAGTTCATGGGTGCTCTTGCAACATTTTTAGTACCCAAGACCACGCTACTACCGCCATCGCTCGTGACTCTGCCACTGTCTTCACCTGGAAAGGTGAGACCTTGTAGGAGTATTGGTGGTGCACTGAGAGTGCCATTGATTGGGGTCCTGGTGGTGGCCCAGATCTGATTGTTGATGACGGTGGTGATGCCACTCTCTTGACTATTATCAGAGATGTTTTTAAGTTAGATCCTATGAGGTGCCACAAGATGAATGAGAGATTAGTAGGTGTTTCAAAGAAGACTACCATTGGTGTCAAGAGGTTGTGTCAGGTGCAAGCTAATGGGGCCTTTTTTTTATAAGCCGAAATGTCATTTATGAAATGAAAATACAAGAAAGGGAAAGCAGCTCAATCTAGAAACATCATTAGCTGGATAAGCAAAAAACATAGTGAGTTGCACAGCCTGATGAGAAAAAAAACTACCAAAATCTAGAATCCAACCCTGACAGTCTCTATAATTTTCACATCTCCAAATATGCAATTCACATCGCAAACTGCAAACCAAAACAGACCAAAAGAAACAAATCATAAACTAACAAAAATCATCAGCTAGCTTATCAAGACTATAACACCTTTAACACTTCTAATACTGTATCGGTATACCAAAGGCCGAAAATTTTTTTTCCAACTTAATCTTTACATTTCAATATCATACTTTTGCTTAAGTTACTAACAATTTACCGATGACCTATAACTGTCCAATTTACTATGCATTTAATAAAATATTTGCAATATGATGGCTGTATATAGTACTAGCCCCCCTGAAACGCAAACAACCACACAGTCTCTTAGAGACACAACAATCAATAATATTAACCATACTCATTCACTATCATCCATTCCATCTCATTCATAACCCAAATACACCTTACTAAAATAACTTCAGTTTAACATTACACATCCAAAGTAAAGTTTATATACATATATACATGTCAAAATTTATATAACAAGAGCTCTTAAAAGAAGTCTTGTAAAGTGTATTTCTGCTCCTGCTTATCTGAACGCAGTAAAAACTACACACTGAGCACTTAACATGCTCAGTGGTGACTAATAATTGATACCTTTCCTAATTATCATCATTATTCTTAAATAATAACTTATATAAATACTTATAAATCATTAAATTACTTATTAAACATTGATTTAATCTTTTTTATAATATTATTCATTTTAATCGTGTAATTATAACTTAGTCCATAAAAGCTTATTTTTGACCTTTAAATTAATAATTGACACATTTTACATTTCTATACACGGAATTTGACATTTATATGCAAAATTACATTTTAATCCTTATTAACAATAAAATTCACTTGTTGAACAATTTAACTATTATCTAACTGTTTTATCGTTAATTAAGCAATTCTTACTCAATTTACTTATTTTTTTCACTTTTGAAAAAAATTATTATTTTACCCCTAAACTTTCTTTCTTTTACATTTTAGTTCTTTTTTACTTTTTATTCACACTTTTCATTGTTTTTTTACTTCATTATCAATTTATTTTCGTTACGCTCCTAGTACAGACCCGATAAAAAATCTCAGACCGGATACACGGAACATGGACCCTATGGGCCCCACTAAAAGGAAAATGATTTCCAAGAAATCATTCCCATAACATTGCACTTTTCACTTTCACTTTACACTTAAACTATGGAGATCAAAGATTCTGTCCATAGCAAAGCAAGTCGCCATGACTTGCACCACGGTAAAGGGTATTCCTATGGCTAACCAACTATATCCAGAACTAATTTTTACTGCCAGACTAATTCTAAGGGCATAGTTACAATTACTTTATTAATCTATTTAATTCCCAAAAACTTCAACAATTGACTTTTTATTTCTTTTTCATTGGCTTTGAATTAGTTCCATATTAATTTACTTTCTTTTTTATTTTTATGCAATTATGCACAAATAAATTAATATTTTCTATTAAACATATTCATATTAAATTTTAAATAAAATTTTAATAATTTTAATAAATTTCAATAAAATTTATTTATGCATTATTTACTATTTACTATCATTTTCCACTAAAATAATCAAATATTTCACATTATTTCACAATTTTTACTTTAAACATAATCATTACATAATCTTCAAAATTTCAAAATGAATTTCAATAATTCAATAAAAATTCATGGGCACTATTTATCATCCCTACACTTAATTTAGGCTAACATATATTATTTTCATGCAAAAATCCCATTACTTTCTCTTACTATACAATTCGGCCATTACTAATTTCTTCCTAAAAAAATTCTTTCTTCCATTTTAGCTTTCAATTCATCTTTTCTCTAGTTTAATTTTAATTACCCTAAGAAAATTTCATCATTTAACAACTTTTAAAATTGTTACCCTAATTACATAATTAAAAAAAATCATAAACTTAGAAAATGTAAAGATTAATTAGTCACTTACAATTTTTACTTGAATTAGGAAGCCTAAGCTTCCTTTTCTTTGCCTTTACTTCTTGAAAAACCTTCCTCTTCTTGCTCACCTACATAGGGCCGGCCATTCAAGCTTAGTTTTCTTTATTTTTTTGTTCTCAAATATAAAATTCAAGCTCATAATCACATTCTACACCTCAAAATCGATGAAAAAATATTAAAGAATTAATTTAAATCATTAAATTTTTTAAGATCCAACTTACCCATTTTTTCTTTCTCTACTTATTTTCTCCACTTTCTTTATCCAAATCAATCAAGAGAAGTTATTTTATTAATCTAGAGAGATGGAACTACAACTCTTAAGTTAGGATCTAAGGAGAAATTTGAGTTATTATGAAGCGAGAGAGAGAAAGAAGAGAAAGGCACTTGGTTCGGCCTAGAGAAGAGAGGAGAAGCCACATAAATTTTCTGAAGTTTTCTCCATATTTTAGGATTTTATATGCCTCACTAATTGACCCAAAATTGGGCCAAACCAATGGGCTTAGCCCAATTATTTCTTAAGGCCCATTTAGGCCTTTTTAAAGCCCAATCAATATTTTCTCTCTTACAGCCATCAAATCACTCCAAAAATAATTTCATCACTCTTATCACATCAAAAATAGCTAGCATGCAAATTTTTCGCTCAATCAGAGTCCGTTATTGATCCGATTCAAACTTATCGGTCCGATTCGGTAACTGCCGGTGTCACCGAAAAATTTCATTCTCACCACTTAAATATTATACATAAAAATTCATATAAACATGCAAAATTTAAAAATTTTTGGAGTTTATTTACTATTTTTAATTATTTATGTAAAATCAAGTCACATTCCCTATCAGGAAAATTGACTCGCTACCTTTTTCGTATTTTTGATCTTTGGAGGTTCATTTGGCCTCAATTTCACTTCAAATTTCAACCCCGAACTCACCATGACCCATAATTTTCGATAAATCAATAAAATATTTTTGACTTTCGAATGTCTTTTCGGATCCGGAAAGTACTATTTACCATTGAAAAAGTACTGTTGACGGCTGACCCGATGTCGAGACCATTACAAAGACCATAGAAAAGCATCATTAAAGCTCACCCTACATGAAATTATTTTTCAAAAATTGAATATAAAAGTTAAGTAAAATGCTATTAGAATAGTGTAGATTTTATTTATCTTATCTTTGGAACAAATAAGCATTTCCATTACGTCACAAATAGTAGATTCTTCTCATTGGTTCTCATCAAATTGCACTGGTTGGACTAGGCAAGCTACAACTGAAGATTAGAATACTTCCCAATATAATGCTCACAATGGATATCTATCAGAAAAATATTTTGTTTTTTCTCATTTACCAAATGCTTTTAAGCTAACAAGCTCCATGTTTAACAAGCAAGAATTAAAAAGCACATTCGAAACAAGAAAGCCACATCTTCGTAGAAGGCACCGTGGGTGAGGCGAAAAGGGTGGCGACAATGGCAGAATAAGAGGAATAGAAGAAAGAAATAAAGAGAGGAGAGAAGAAGTGTAAGGCCCCAAAATATACCATAATAGGATTAGTGTATAGTGAAAATAGAGATTGAAAAGGGTTTAGTATAAAAGAATTATTAATCATGTAATTGGGACGTAATCGGTATTAATGTAAAAGTGAAAGATAATTTCGTAAATTATCACTTTAGGGGTAAATGTGCATTACTATTAAAGAAGTGGGGATAATTTATTAAAATAAGTTAATATAGTGTATGAGTGGTAATTAAGATTAATTAGATGGAGTAAAGTGCAAGTTCTTAATGGCCAAACAAGTGACCCAATTAGAGGCAAGCATATGTCTCCTTCTAGAAAGGCAAAGAAAAAGCAAGAGAAAGAAAGGAAAAGAAAAAAAGAAAATCCGTCTTTTGATGGGTTGGTCGGCCACCTAATGGCAAAAATAGAATTTCAGCAATTCTTCTTCCTCTCTATGCTACTCTTGTGCTCATGATTTTTCTTAAAAAGGGGGCTTATGTAAATTAGCTAATTTAAAGTGAGTTTTATGGGATTTTTGCTTAAAAGTTGCTCATTCTTTCGCTTTAGAACATGAAAAGTTGGAATTATATATGGGATTTGATATTGATGTGTATTCATGATTTGAGTTAATTGGTTAAACTAGCAAGAGCAAAAGAAAAGAAAAGGAGCGATTCTAGAAGAGTAAACTTGGATCAATTTTATAGGTATGGGAGTTTCTACTTCACTTGCATGCATTTAAGTTGTTCTAGGGTTATAAATACATTGTAAGAGAATGTTATTTGATCTTAGAGTTGGCGTATGTTGAATAAATGTATGAAAAGAGTGATTTATGCATTAAAAGATGACATAGTTAAAATCTACTTAAAGTTTACTTGAACTAGTTTTAGTGTAAATAGCATAAGTCTTTATGTAGATGCCCAAATTAAGTGAATCCAGTTGGAAATGAAATATAATATATATAGCTACAACTTTGTAGAGACATGAAAACTTGAATCTGACCCTAAAGTCCTCGAAATTTAGCTTGAATTGGAGTGATGTCTGCTGCCCTATCATCTAGAGTTGTATGCACTATTTTAGTGATATATTGAGATTTATATATCATAATTAAGTGATTCTTAATATTTTAGAAACTAAATATATAGAGGAACAACTTTGTAGAAGAACACTTTTCCTAAAAATGTCATTTATTGTGTCTAAATTGACGTGCAAGTTAGATACTGAAAGCAGTCGGCAAGATTTTATGAGCAGGGAGATAAGCCCTCTGTCGCGGTCGCGACCCATATCACGCTCGCGATAAAACATGTTCACTCCTACCAAGAAATGCCCTAATTGATGCCAATGTGATATTTAAGTGTTCCAAACATGACCACAACCCGTTTTGACACTTTTGGGCCTAATGAGGTCACATTAAGCATGGAATTAAAAGGATAGAAGCATATATGATCCTTTAAGTGTATAGTGATGCAATGTGATAAATATGATTAATGATATGTCTAGTGAATTGATACCTTATGGTATTTAGTGATTGGCATCTTTTGGTGTCTAGTGAATTGATACCTTATGATATTTAGTGATTGACACCTTTTGGTGTCTAGTGAATTGATACCTAGTGGTATCTAGTGATTGGCATTTATTAGTGTCTAGTGAATCGATACCTGGTGGTATCTAGTAATTGGCACCCCCAATGGTGTCTAGTGATACGATACTTATACCGTATCTAGTGTTTCCAAATGTCCATGCCTATACCAAGTATAAGCTGCAAAAAAAAATGATTATGAGAGAATGAAAGTAGTGCTAGCGATGGATATGATATAGAGATTATTGATTTATTCATGGCTATTATTGTTGAAACTAATGATTTATACAATTTACATACATGTATAATACAGTTAATACATATGCAAAATTAAGTATACAATGACGATAATGAGATATGCTTGAGTGATGAATGAGTTATGAAATGTATGGTCAATGTGTTATCTATTAGTTAATACAGAGTATAAATATACGTTTAGAACTACGTGGTTCTGATTTCCGATTTTGGAATACGTAGGAAGCTTGGAATATAAATTTTGAGTTCGAACCAAATGTTAGATGTAAATGTTAAGTATTTCAGTATTAGTGGTCTTATAAAGAAGTAGCATGTAAGAGTAGTTTCAGTGTTATTAACAATGTTAAGGTACTAACTACATATAGTAGTTTAAGTAAGTTTGTTCTGAATAGAGTGAAATCAATTACCAGTGGAGGGAGTTAAATCGAAATAAATAGTCAATTTGTTTGTATGTCTAAGAGAAATTCTAGCAAGGAAGTAAATATGTCTTTAGTTATACGATTAAATTATTATTATTTTTTTATAAATAATTGGTCTTATGTATTGCATGAGTAGGTTTGAATTGAAGATGTTCTGGAGGCTAGATCTTTGGCATTCGTGAAGGATTCCTGGAAGATGTAATGTAGACTCTAGAAAAGAGTACATTTTTGTACATCTCTTATTTTATACCTAACTAAGACTTAGTAAAAAAAATATATACGTAATTAAAACTTTGTAACTGTTATAAAGATCCTAATTTAGTGATATGTATCTGGTATTAAATCTGAATAAATTACCGTAGTGAAGCTTGTATTAGCTATATTGATATATCGATATGACTATAGCCAGTGTAGCATCCTAAATACCCCTAAAGGGTGTGAGGGTGTTACAAGGAGAGTAAAGAAAGGAGGTGAGTGAAGTTAGGTTTAGACATTCGAAAAATCTGATACCAGTGAGGATCAAAATCGGAGGTAACAAAGGAAAGAAAGCGAGTGAAGAAGAAATGTTGAGAAGAAGGGAAAATGGACGGAGAGAAAGGAAGAGAAGAGAGGAGAGATTCAATGGAGAGAGATTGAGAAGGAAGGAGACAAAGATCATTTTGAGAGAGAAAGTAGCTAGCGACAGGCGAGAGAAACTATGGTTGAGAGGCTGAGATCTGAGATTGAAGAAGGATATTGCAAACGAAAGAGAGAAGAAGATAAAGGAAAAAATAATTAAATGGTTAAAAAAATTAATTTTGGATTTCATTTGATGTGGAGCTTAGGTGGCGATTTTGATCGTATATGTCCGCCATGTCATCTAGTTCTATATTCATGTCATTAGTCACGTCAATGCCGTTATCTATAAATTAACTGAATACAAATGGAAAGGTATTTTTGTATTTATTTTTTGAATTATGGGTTATTTTTTTAAAAAAAAAAGATTAGAGGTATTTTAGATTCTGAGAGAGGGTATTTTTTTTACCTTTTCCTGGAATTCAATCATAAAACATGCTATATATTCCACAATAAATTCAAAGTCATTGGCCCATGCTAGGCTTGACTGGCGGTCCCTTTGTCCCCCAGTTATAGTTGGAAAATTTAATCAAGACATTAAGAGGCCTAACATTAGGCCCATTAGCCCAATCACTTGTACTTATGATCCAAAGTTCCCAGCTAGCTACGTCCCACACACATCGCTCCCGCTCCTGGTTTTTGTTCATGGACATGGTTTTTGTTTATTTTATTAATTTTTGCTAGTATATAAACCGTACTTTTATCCTCGATTGATTTTAAGCAACACCGGTAAGACTGAATTGTACGAGATAAACTTGTTAATTTTATTATACGAATTATAGTTTGATTAATATAGAGACACAATAACTAAATCTGCTTAATAATTCCCCACCCAATTTTAGAAAGTAGTTATAAGTTACAAATATATATAAATAAAAAAAAATACAAAAGCATTAGTTAACAGATAAAATCTTATCTTATCTCACTAGCTATTTTCTTCTGCAGTATTTATAATAAGCTATATATGTGTAGGGAGAGAGAAAGAGGAGAATTATAGTTGGAGATTTTGCTGAGGAGGTTGTAGGAACTTGTTTTGGAGCTGAAATAACAAAGCTTGGTTCTCTTCATGAAGAAGAAGAGCTTTCTTTCTTAATTTCTCATTCTCTTCCATTATACTTTGGTTCTCCATATACAGCTTCAAGTTCTTCATCTTCATCGCCCTTTTTATTTTTCTCCTGTTACATCACACAACTATTACTATTATCTTTTCTATATGTGCACAAGACTCTGGCTCAGCTTCAATCACAAATAACCAATATTTATTTGACATATCACGATTTTGCTCTTAAATTTCGTAGGTTTTTGCCTTTGAGTTATTCAAACTAAGCGATTTTGCTAGTGTCTCAAACCACAACAAATGTCATTTGCAAAGGACAGAAGCAAATGTCACCATTTTAAGTAGTTGAGATGCAAATATGAATTAAAAAAAGTAAGCAAATTTGCTATATTCCGAAGACTTTAGAGGCAAAAAAATAACGCTATTATCTATAAAAGAAAAAGATTGAAGAAACCAACCTGCTACGCCGGCGGTACTGAGAACTGGGGGGTCTTGATGGCTTTGCATGGTGAATAGCTATGCATGAAGAACAGCATGGGCTCAGTTTTGAAGAGCTGAACACACGCATTTGTTTTTTCTCGAGTTTTAGAAAGATAAAAGAGAAGGAAACTTAGGCAAGTATGTTTAAAAATGGGTAATGGGGTATTGACAGGGAGAAAGAAATATTATGCATATATATATATATAAGAAAAGAGAGTGCTTTTGATGGTAATGATTACAGTGGAAAGAGCTGAGGAAGGTGAAGAAGAAAAAGGCCTGTCTCTTTGTTTTTTTATATTTCTTACCGTAAACAAAAGTCTAAAAGCCTTTTAAGCAGCTTGTTGAAGGATTAGGCACACAGCATAGGACTATACATGACAGCCCTATATCATTTTTTGGAATTTTAGAACTTTCCCCTTTAGTGTCAAATTTGTTATCATCTTCTACTTACTTTACATATGCTAGTTTGCCTGAAAAAACATGCATTTAGTCATCCCTTACTTGTGCTTAATAATTATGCATATATAAGATTTCAAACTAGTGAAAGCTTGTTTACACAAGGTTTTATGTAAGGTTTAAGAAATTTACGTTGTAATTAATCATTTATTATTGTTCCTTTTTTTGACTTCATTGTCCTAGAATTTACTTTTTTTGTGTAAATACTATGTAACTTATTTTATTTTCAGGGTATTTACTTTTTTTTATCTAAATTAAATTTACACGGTTATTTATAAATCAAATTAATAATACATTAATTGAAATATAAAAAATATTCCTATTTTAAATCTTTTAAAAAATCATGGATAACATACATGATAATAACATAAATTTTACATGATAATAGATGATTGAAATGGTATATAAATGAAGATATTGTTATAATTGATAAAACACGTAATGATTTATCTACAAAGGGGAGCTGGCAGTTGAAGGACCGGTCGAAAGGAAGAACCTGCAAAATGGAGTTTTCGGTCAAACCCGGACGTTAGCACTTTGAATCTCAAGTTAGTAGCTTTCGAGAGGGAATACTTAAAGAGAGAGAGAGAGTCTCAGATGTTCAATACCTGGAGCCATAGTATTTTTGGCTATTTATAAGAGTTCTTTGGAGGAGTATTTGAGTACCTTAGGGAGTGATAACCGACAGTCAGAGTAGGTGAGCAGCGACGTGACAGAAAATAGATGGAGAGTATGGGCGTTAGCTTGTATCAGTGGACTGATAGGACATACTGTCCCATCAGTCCGATCGGACATCACGGTTTCTTGAGCTGTCCTCTTGATCACGCTTTACCTTTTTTCTATTGGGCTTGGACCCTGCCGAACGTTGTTGGGCTACCTTGATTGGGCCTTTAAGGATGTATTTGCCATAGTTATCACTTGTCCCCCCTCTAACGGGTCCGATCGGGCGATATATTATTTTATCATTTGGCAGGATTTTTGAATTTTTTCGAATTCGATAAGTTGTGTCTGTCTATCTTGGGAAGCCGCTATGGATTTATTATTGGTGCGCGTGTCAAGGGCGACACTTTGTTCTCCATAACTGCCATTTGTAAGTTGGAGACATGTGGCGATCATCCAATAGATAATCGCTTGGAGTATTCTAGAAACATTTAGCTTATAAATAGGCACTCTGGTGGCGATTTTTTCTTATTTTTCAGCAATTCTTAACGAGACTCTGCCAAATTTTCTGCGTGAATTTTGCCATTTTAGTGACCTCATAATTTCTGCAAGTAAGTAAATAATCCTTGCTTTTGATTTCTCTTCTTCATTTATAATGTCATTTTTTTATTTCTCCCCCTCTATAAAAGATGACTTTGAGTAGCAGCCAGTCTATAGATAGGGGTTTTCTTGAGGCTTGTACAGATTGTGAGACTATAGCTCGTCCTTTAAAACTCACAGTGGCGAGAAGTGGCTGAGATTTCTTCTCGATACAATCTTCTCATAGAAGCCTTTGTGATGGCTTACTCAAGCTCCATGTCAATGACAAGAGGGGCTTTTTGGTCTTGAGAATAAAGAGTGGCTCATTTGTCATTTATGGAGTTTGGATGCTGGATTGAGGCTTTCCTTTGGTGCTTTTGAGATTGCAATTCTCAAAAGTTTGAAAAATCGAATAACCGATCGATCTTTTTGGGCAATCCAGTTGGAGACCTGAACCCCAACATTGCCACTGACGTGGAGCGTGGGCATTGTAATTGGAGTGTGGGAGAAGCATACATATAGATAATTATGCATTGCATGTTTATGAAAAGTATATCAGTTGGGGAAATACTTATCTTTTTTTTTTTAAGACGTAGCTGCGGACGTGATGGCTAAGGGGGAAGATGTCGCCAAATAGTTAACCGATCATGCTAAGGCGAGAATTAAGGCAGATTGTGCTGTTAAGGAGGAAAGGAGATCTAAAAAGAGAAAGCTCGTGCCTTCTTCAGAGGCTCAGACTTCCAATCCTTCTGTAACCACTCCCTCTACTGCTTCCAATGATATCGCAGCTCCTGTTGCCTGCCTTTCTCAGACCCCTCCGGGGTCCTTTTCCAATCGATCATTGTTCAAGGATCAGTGTTCCCATAGGTATTTGCTTTCGAGGGATGAAATTGATTCTGAGGAGGAGCAAATAGCTCAACATCATAGGAGATCAGTCCAGAAAAATACGCTCGTAACGGATGAAGGTGCCCAAAGGAGGGTCGAGGAGGAGGCCAGGAAGAAAGTTGCCGACCTGGTAGCCATGGTAGATGCAAGGATTGCTGCTAGAAATAAGGAGCCAGTTCAGAATGTAACCACAAGAATCGCCAAAAGATGGGCCTCCTCGTTAGGAGAGGTTTTGAAAAATCAATTTAATGACGGCTGGTCTATTGACAATAAGGCTGTATCAAATTATTTGTATCGAGGTATGCTTCAGGACAACAATTTCAAGGTGATGGGAGATCCTAATATACTATCCCGAGAATTCAGTCTTTTTCAACAGCAAAGTCTAGAGGTACAATCACCAAATTTTTATTCTAAAAAATTCCTGACAATTTTTCTTCTTCTGACCGTTATTTCTTCGGCTAACTTACCCTTTTTCCGCCCCCTTTGTCTTTTAGTTAATAAATAGGGGTCTGCGTTTGCACGGCGTGGCTAATCTTTGCAGAAAGAAATGGAAAGATTTCGATCGGGCGAGAAAAGAAGCAGAAGATAAGTGTGAATTTTCTAGGAGAGAATCCCTTCGTGTCCAGTTAGAGATTTAAAAATTGAAGAAGGAGGCTACTCGTGTTTCTCAACACCTGAGATCTCGGCAGAGAGAGGTTGATCATTTTAAAGGGGACGTGGCCCGTCAAACTGCCGAGAATGCCTTAGTGCATAAATTTAAAAAAGAGGCAACCAGGCTGAGGGAGGAGTGTAGACGTCTTTCTGTCGATTGCTTAAAGGCGAAGGAGGAGCGTGACCTTTTGCAAGGCGAGCGGGAATCATTGAAAACCTTCTTGACCAAAAGAGAAATGGCATGGGGCAAGAACCTTGAGGACGAGCTTGCTGCCTAAAGAGAAAAGCTAATGGACCAGGTGGGGGAGGTCCAAGGACAGTTATTGTGTAACGCCCCAAAAACAAATTTGGATTGATTATGTTTTCGGGTTTTAAATTTTTAATGGGTCATTAAACCTATTATGAAAGTTAATATATATATATATATATATATTAATAATAATGTTAAAAAGGTAAGATTTAAATTTGTGTGGTTGATATTTGAAAGAAGAAAGAGAATTTGTAGGATATTGTTTTTAAAGGAAGTTGATGTGTGTGGTTAAAAAGGAAATAAGAAGAAAAAAAAAAGAGAAGAAGTGAGAAATCGGTAAGGGAGAATCGGGAAGAGAGGGAGAGGGCTGAGGTGAGGTGCTGCCGCCGATCAGCGACGCTCTCGCCGGTGATTGGCGCGGCTGCCACTACCTCGGCCACCGGCTACCGCCCCCTCGCCGTTTCTTCCTTGACAGCGCCGGCGTTTCCTTCCCCGATCCGGTCCTTTCTCCTCCTTGACTGGATCGGTTTTCTCTTTTTTTTCGGCGACCAAGGGCAACGGGTGGTGACACGGAGACCACCAGAAGTCTCCTAGTGGTGAGGCGGAGCTTTTGGTGGCCGCCGATCGTCCCCACTCGCCGGCGAAAGGTAGATCGGAGTTGTGGCAGCCGACGGTTCCAAGCGACTTTTTGACCAAACTACGACGCCTTGGGGCGCATGAAGGCCACCGGAGG
Organism: Excoecaria agallocha; assembly: GCA_037975025.1. Classification (NCBI taxonomy): domain Eukaryota; kingdom Viridiplantae; phylum Streptophyta; class Magnoliopsida; order Malpighiales; family Euphorbiaceae; genus Excoecaria; species Excoecaria agallocha. Next base: position 67,389,700 of record CM075806.1, on the reverse strand, counting down.
GGTCCTAGCGGCTCTGGCTTCAGGTGGGAGGCTTCGGCGGGTCTTCGGTGAGGCACCGACGAGGCTCCGGCGAGGTTCCGATTAGGCAGATTGGAGAGAATATTCTGGGCTTTGACTCTACGGTATGGGAACTATACTACGAATTTGATTTCATGTACAAGATTGAAGTAAGATTTGGGTTAAGTTTTATGAGATTATGGTTAAGTATTTCATGATTAATGTGCAGTATAATTTTTAGCTTAGGAATGTAATGAAGTGTTATGACTGTAAGTGCCCATATTGACCTTAAAAGTATGTGTGAATTGTTTATGAGAATTAAGTTTAATTGGGAGTATATTGTGAGTTAATTGCAAGTTATATGATCATGCAGATCTTGAAATTAATATTTGACAGTGAACTTAAAATGTGAATTTAGTAGGATTTTTAATTCAAACTTATGATATAGGATTAGATAAGTTTAATGAATTTTAAGAAGTGACAGGGTGTTCAATTTTGCATGCAAAGTCCTTGGGTTGAGTATGGGATACTGAAATTTCTTTTGTAAATTTCGTTCAGTCAATTTGGACATTGATTGTATGTGTAAACGTTTGTCTTAAGTGTTTATATTAACAGAGTATAAGAATTAGACTAAGAATTTGATTTCACGTATTATGTTGAAGTAATTTTGGTTAATTGTTATGTTTGATCATCACATTGTATATATTGGATTTATATAAGAAACTGGTAAACTGTAAAGGTAAATGAATTATAGTGTTGGTGAGAAAATAGTTTTTGAAAGTGTAATAGTTAAAGTGCTTGTAATTAGGCTGAACTAGTCGAGATAGAGTTTGAGCTTAATTTGATTTGAGTTTTAATGGTGCTTAAGGATATGTAAAATTAAAATATGCTTGAGATGAGAAATGAATAGAAAACTTAATGGAAGAAATTACAATTTGTCGAGTCATTGATTTCTTTCTTGTTATCATGAAGGATTGAACTTATTGTACAGGTGTCGCAGGAATTATAAGTAAATGCTAATGGCATGTAAAAGTTATTGACAGATTTTAAAGATAATAAGTGATAGTGAGCTTAAGATGTGATTTGAGTAGAATTTCCATTACAAGTCATGATAAAATGTGAGTTTTATTTAAGGATGCTTTAAGATAAGATAATGTTTTGCGAATAGAGGTTTAATTCCTGAGTGAATGATCATAGTTTGTTCAGCATTTTTCCTATTGTACTATAGACCCCAACCTTTATGTATATTCCTATGAATTTATTTTAATACAGGTTTTAGTACATGATAAGTAATATAATCTCCTTAATTACTTAAGTTTGATATATCATATAGTAAGATTTCACTATGGTATGATATTGAGAGAAATTGCATGGAATAACTATTGTTAAGTAACTTAGTAATTAATAAGATCTAATAGACTATAAAAGAAAGTGATGGTATCATGAGAATAACGATAGCTAAACGCTATGTAGTTTTACTTGTTGGTTTACTCTATAAATTATATGGTTTGATAACATGATAATAAAGCAATATGTCGTTGTAATAATAAGAATTTATGTTCAATAGTTGTAGATGCTCTTATTATCTAAAATGCTTTTTGGTAAGATCTTGAATAAAGAGATTATTTGACACACACAAGAGATCATGATAAAGTATAAAATAGTTATTTGGGATTCACTAGACTATAGATGAGGGAATGTACCTAGTGTAATAACAAGCTATTGGAATAAATATGACACTTTTACTTCTCTTGATATAAATTCTTATTTGATACAGGGATAGTCGTTGTGTACAATATGATACTCAATGGAATGGATATAGTATCATGGTTATGATTTCCTGATAGTATGAGAAACTAATGTTGAAAATGCTATGTTTTTACACATGATTGCATTGGTATATGATTATTTGAGATGATATAGCTACATATCTAAGCCTGATATTCAATATATATATATAGTCATCTCTGTTTAGTGAATATATGTCTTGACTATAGTATATTTGATAACTAAATTAAGTACAATGGAGCATGGGAGATGGCTATGATGAATCATACAGGTATGTCCTTCTGAAATGGCTATGTGTTTATGTGCTGTTTAGACACTCATAGTGGGTGTACTTTTATATGATTTCATTCTTATGAAAACAATCTAGCAATGCATGACCTGCTATTTCAATTAATAGTATTGTTAATACGTGACTATTAGAAAGTTTAAAAGTAAATTGAAAGAATGTATATTAAGTAAATTCCTTTGATGAATGAAGAGTAATTTAAAGAAAAATTGCTGAATTATTGTGAAATAGTTCATGATATAAGTGAATGATGGTTCACAAATTGTGCAAAATATTGAAAGTTCTGAATAACTGTATTTTTTGGATTGGAACTAATCCAGGAATTGAAATGATGAGAAAGTTGAGAAATGGACTGAAAGTAAGTGATCTTTTGCGCCCTTAGAAAATAGTCTGGCAGTAAAAACTAGCTCAGGATATAATTGGCTAGCCATAGGGATTCTGTACCGCGGTGCAAGTCATGGTGACTTGCTTAGTTATGGTAGGATCACTGATCTCCATAACTTCTGTTTGTACCTGGTATCTGCTACGTGGAAAAATGGTCTTTGAGATCATTTTTCAGTCTGTTTGTGGCCCATGGGGTCCACATCCCGTATATTCAGTCTGAGTATTTCTGTCGGTACTGTTTTAGGGGCATTAATATGAAAATAAGTTAAAAAGTATAAAAGACAAGAAATGTTATAGTTCAAAACTAATGTGCATAAGAATTATCTTGTATAAGTACATCAATGGATAATAAATTGCAAGTTATAATATTGATGAACACGTGATTTTCTAATTCTTTGTAAGCATTATGTATCTATATATCTATGTATAGGTATGTACGTCCTTCTGTTATCAATCAAGTATATAATATATGACACACTATGGTGTTAAGTATTAGATTGTTCATTTTGTTAAGATTATTTAATGATTACATGAAAGTAAATTTTAAATGCATGCTATGTTTTAAATGTTGTAGATGTACGAAAGAAATATGACGAATGTCTTTTGTGATAGCAATAAATGATGCATTGATTACTGAGTTATTAAGTTTTATTGCCTATGTAAGTAAGATGTTCTGTTGCTTATGCTTGTGATTTATTACTGTATGTAAAAACGGGGATCTAAGATAATTGAAGATAACTATTACGAGTGTTATTAACTTTGTATTTGTATAATTGATCTTACATGGTTAAAAGATTATCTTTAGACTTCTCTGTTCCCCACTAAGCTTTATAGCTTAGCACGGGTTTGTTATCCGTGTAGGTAACAGGATAAGCTTGTTTTGGGTTAGCAGCTGCTATGGCTCAACCATCGGAGGAAAGGATTTAGTGTGGACAGTTCTCCATCAGGGATTACTGGTGTAGCAAGACGCTTTATATGTATATTGTTTTTACTTTGAAATGTTATAGCAAGTTAAGAGTGTAATATGTAATATTGAATCATCTTAGGACATGTGAATAATAATGAGAATGGATGTATGAGATGTGTGATGAAATTATTTTTATATTGTTGTGCCCCTGATGGGCTGAGGAACTTGTCTGATTTTCAGGTGGTTTGGATGAGTTTTTAGACGTTATATTGCCGGATTTTTTTATTTGGACAATTATAGTTCAATCGTCTTACTTGAATTATAAGTATTTCTTTTTGGACAAGTCTGGATCGATGGATAGTTAAGATTCAAAAGAAAAATCTTGCTGATTTTGGAATTGTCACTCAGTGTATTGCTCCTCAAAGGGTCAATGACCAGTATCTGACAAATGGTTCGTGTAAAAAAAAAAAAAATTTTCGGGTTAACACTTGTTTTTGTCAGACTATTCAGTAAGGGTGTTACATATTGACTCGGTTGATTTATGCAGTCGAGTAACACTTTTCTGAGGCTGACCTTAGCTGGATGGAGGACCCAGGAATCTTGCCCAACCCTCCTTCTAGCGACGATGAAGAGGAGGCTCTCTATAATCCCCAGTCATCTTTGATCACACCTGTGGAACTAATCGAGCCAAGTGCGACTGTTTCAACACCAATGGATCCTGCTCCTACGAACGCCCCAGAGTCTTCCCAACCTTTAGCCGACGCTGATGTGCCTCCTACAGTTGTAGAGACTGTAGATATAGAGGTTTAGGTTTTCTTTCTTGTAATGATGGTGTTTTTTGTTTTTTTTTTTGCCTTTTGACTTGTAAAAAATTCTTCATATATGAAAAATTCGATATTTCAAAGCGTTTTTCTTTCAATTGTCTTCAGAATACAATTTCAATTTAGGTGAATTCTATCATAAAATTATCAAAGGGAAAATAAAATATTTATCGACCATGGAGATTATAGGGATTTAAACATGGAGAATGTATAAAATTGACTAATGAGAATACTTTCTGAATTTTAAAGTGCTTTTCAAGCACTGCAATGCACGACCATTTCGAAATTGACGTTCGATTAGTCCGACTAGATTAGGATTTACTGCCTTAAGCACAATATGTAACTTTTCAGTCTTTAACTTAATTGGAGTTTTATCCAGTCGGATATTAGTTAGAGAATCATACATGATGAATGAATTTTTCTGTCTCTCATTATCTTGGGCTCAACATGAACATCAAGCCTATTGGGGGGACTTATTCTGAATGAATGGACTTCAACTTTACCATTTGTGGCCTCGTTAAGTCTAACAGATAAGTTGCACCATATTGATTTATCGATCAGGACGCATCATCGATCGAAATTAAGTCCTTAGTTTTGTGACAGATCTCCCACTCATCGATCGAGTTGGAAGTATTTGGACGTTGGGGTCCTTGTCTATTATACTTGACGGTGAGGGATCCGTTTGGACTTCACGAAAATCAATCGCTTTGTGGAGATTATCCACTATATGATAATTTGGCCAATCTGTGGCTTTATGAAGATTATCTACTAAAGGATATTTTGGCCAATCAGTGGCTTTATGAAGATTATCCACTAAAGAATATTTTGGCCAATCAGTGGCTTTATGAAGATTATCCACTAAAGGATATTTTGGCCAATCAGTGGCTTTTTTGCATTTTCTTGCAGAGTTTTGCATTTGTGGTTCGGAATAGACATTGAACCTAGGGAGAATATTGGTAGAGATCCAATGAAAAACGTCTTGCATTTTTAGTTTGGAGCAATATCGAACCTAATGGAGGAATTCGAAATGGAGTAAAGCTTCTCGCATTTTGGGCTTAGGACGGACATCAAGCTTGGCGTGGGAGCTATACTTATGATATCATGATCGGATTATGATGATCGGACTTAGAAAATTAATCAAGATTTTCATTGATTGGAATAAGACGTACAACCTGCAAACAAATATCGAATCCTAAAAAAAAATACATGAGAATGTACCTTTTTCCAAAGATGAAGAGAAATGGAGAATATTTTCTTTATTGAATGTTACGTTATACATGATTATACTCAATACTTCTTCAGCAATGCAATATCCTGGCTTCCGGAGATGTTCGAGCCTTCAAGGGTCCTGGGTCTATAGGTATTGAAGCTGAGGACATTCGATACTTCATAAGGGGCCTTCCTTGTTTGGTGTGAACTTTCCATTTTTGGCATCTCTTGTGCCTATATTCGAAATAGGAGGCAGACTGAAATGACAAGATGTCGAGCTCTTCAGGTATTATTTCCTTGGAGTTGTGGACAAGAGATAATTGCACTTTGTTAATGCCAATTCTTAGAGAGGTCCTATAAGATCATAAGATGCTTTGCCAGTTATTGAATCTGGTTGTCCTTGCATCTTACTCAGTCATTTCTCTAAGCCTTCCAAGAGTATTTGATTGGAGGCCTGGCTCGTCCCACCATTCTGCGAATGAGTGACGAAGGCGGAACTTGAGGCTAAATTCGAGTTGCTTATCATTATCTGCAATAGAAATAAAGGGTAAGTTCATTTTTGTTGGAGGTTCTATCTCAATCCGTTCGGAGAAGTGGTCTACGGTGATGCAGAGAAAAATTTGATAAGATACTCCGATCGAGAGCAGGACTTCTACCTGATCGGCATACAAGCTGGATCCTTATATTAGGGTCAAATATGACGGTGTCTTCCTTCATTTGGATAAAGAATGCTCGGTGAGTCATCAAAACTTGAATGGAAGCCTTCTCGACCCCCTTACTCATGCCAAATGTGCTGTACGAATCGTCATACCATCATGGCCTCTTTTTGCCCCTGCGTTGGTACGAATCATCCTACCATCATAGCCTCTTTTATCCTTTGCATTGGTACGGATCGTCCTACCATCATGGCCTATTTTGGTGCTTTATTGTGGCGACATATGCTTCTCTGGATGCCTCTTGATCACCCATTAGGACAACGACTCCTCCCCTAGTCGGGATCTTTATCACCATGTATCAAATGCTGGTGATAGCTCTAGTTTGACAGAGTAGAGGCCTGCCAAAAATGGCATTATAGGCAAAAGTCATATCAATAACCATAAAAATTACCTTATAGGTGTAAACTAGAGCCGGCCAAGTTCAACTAAAAGCTCGACCGATCCTGCTATTGGGATGGTAACATTGCCAAGTCCTATCAGTGGTGTGGCGTTTGATTTAAGTTCTTTGATCGGGAGACTCATGACTTTATAAGCTTGAAAGGTAAGTACATTTATCGCACTTCCATCATCCACTAATATCCTCCTCACATCAAAGTTGTTGATACATGCCCTGACGACAAAGGTATCCTCATAAGAAAATAATACATCTTGCGCATCCTTATTGGATATGGTGACCGGAGCTAGCCACTTGGATGTTTGGGTGATATAGACACCCTTGCCCTTTCTTTTTTCTGGAGAGATCCTTTCCATAAGATGATCCTCCAATGATCATATTTATGACACTAGCATATGGTCGACGTGGATCCGCGTTCTTTGGCCTTCTTCGCTCGTCATCATCGTTATCATCTTTCTTATGGTCCGATTGTCTATAAGGGCTCGCCCCTCGGATCGGACCTACGAACTTTTTGAGATGCCCTCTTTGCAGGAGTCGCTCAATTTCTTCTTTCAGTTGGTGACATTCGTCGGTTGTATGGCCGACATCCCTGTGGAATTTGCAGTATTTATTGTGTTTCTGGTATTTCTGGTCTTCTCGTCCATCTTTCTCGGCTAGTTGAACTTTTGATTATTCTCCTTGATCCACATCAATACTTGCGCAGGATTGGTGTTAAGTGGGGTGAAAGTCCGAGCCTGTCGACCAGTACTCCGATCGGACCTTGATCATTCTGTCTCCTTTCTTTTTTCCAAATTTCTTGAAGTGGAAGCTCTCTCTGGGCTCCTTGTAATCTGCTCGAATGGTGGAGCTCGGTAGAATGATCGTTCGTTTGGGTGTTGCAACCTGTCCATAATGCTGCCCCTTCAGCCTCGGTTGGACCTCAGGTGTCATCCAGCTGAATGTGCTGCCTAGCTTTTTTCATTAAATCAGAAAAGCTGACGGGCGGCCTTGTTGTGATTGATTCAAATAATGGCCTATCGATGGTGCCATTGGCTAAGGCGATGGATGCCATTTTCACGCTTACATTTCTTACCTCCGATATTGTGGCTTCGAATATGTCGATATAGTCTCGAAGACTTTCATCGGTCCTCTAGTAGAGGTTGCACAGATCGCTCACAGAATTTGACGCTCGTGTCTATACAATGAACCGTGTAGTGAATAGCTTATTTAGTTGTTAGAAAGAGGTGATTGAATCCTGCGGGAGCTCGTGGAACCATGTGAGAGCATCTCCTCCCAACGTGGTGGGGAATATCCTACAGGCAATCCTTTCGTCGTAGGTCTATACCTACATTTTGGTTAGATATTCAGCAAAATGAGTGGCAGGATCAGTTTTACTTGTATACTTGTCCATTATGATGTCTCGCTATTTGGGAGGTAGTTCTGACTCCGTGATTTTCCTACAAAACAGTGAGGCCGTGTTGCCACAGGTGTTGTCCTCAAATACTCCTTTTTTGGAGCCTGTCAAGCCAAACTGCTTGAGCTTCTATTTAAACCATTTGTCTTCCTTGCTCAAGGCAGCCGAGGTAAATTCATCTCGTCGTCCCTTGATGCTGCTGCAATTTGGTATGCACATGAAAGATAAATCATCCCCAATGGACGAGCTGAAGGATCTACTGTGGGTGTACGGAAAATTCCTACTTGAGGACATCGTGCCCTTCCCCTTGTCATACCTGCCTGGGATTCTGGTGCTCATCCCCCTACTATCATGAGCTCTTGGCTCGTTGATGGAAATCCCCCCTATTTCTTCTTTTTCTGAAATCTTTGACCATGTTATTCGTTTCATGGCCTTTTTTGTAAGTTTTGGGTATTTTTTCTTTTTTCAAAATTTGGACTATGCTTTTAGTGAAGTTACTAAGAATAGCGCGCATGTCCTTGATGGTGATAGGGGTATCTTCTGATTGTCTCATGACTGCGGCGTTGGAATCTAGGGGAAGGTCACCCCTAAAAAGTGATATGAAAAATCTCTCTCTTCTTCCTGAGGGCCCAAATCCACCCTGACTGGTGAGATCGTGGTCTCCAGGAGCTGCATTCCTGCCAGATCTTAGATCTGACATAGCTCTCAACGAAAGCACTAAATGATAAAATACGAAATAATTTATCTGTAAAAGGGAGAGCTAGCAGTTGAAGGGCCGATCGGAAGGAAGGACCTACAAAATTGAGTGCCTGGTCGGACCCGGGCGTTAGCACTCCGTAGCTCAAGTTAGTAACTTTCGAGAGGGAATACTGAAAGAGAGAGAGAGAGTCTCAGATGTTCAATACCTGGAGCCATAGTATTTTTGGCTATTTATAGGAGTTTTTCGAAGGGGTGTTTGAGTACCTTGGAGAGTGATAACCGGCAGTCAGAGTTGGTGAGCGGCGACGTGACAGGAAGTAGATGGAGAGTATGGACATTGGCTTGTGTCAGTGGGTTGATAGGACATGCTGTTCCATCAGTCTGATCGGATATCATGATTTTCTGAGCTATCCTCCTGATCACGTTTTGTCTTTGCTATTCGATTTGGATCCTGTCAAATATTGTTGGACCATCTTAATTGGGTCTTTAAGGATATATTTACCATATTTATCAATAATAATATGAAAAAAAATGTATTAATGAAAAAAAAAAAAGAAAAAGAGAGAAGTTGTTTACAATACGCAGTCTCCTCGTGGGCTAATTATTACTAATGTAACGAATTATGGGCAAGTCGCCATGTTTGACAAATTAAAAAAGAAAAAGAACGAGTTAAAGAAAAAAGAAACAGTCAAGAGATAATAGGTTTAAGTTCATCCATTCATAATTAGATTTAGTGGACCTGTTAAGTCAAACTCTAATACTAGCTTAGCTACCTACAAGTACATGCTTCAATCTTCATGCGGGCATGCTAGTTTTTGTAGACATATGCTTAATAATCCAAACTTTCAGATTTAATGGGTCAGTTTTTTGAACCTAATCATACTGTTAATTAAGAAAAAAAGGTGCCAATTAGATCATCTAATCTAATCTAATAGATTCTAAGCTCGTAATTTCAATACAATCAGATTTCAAATTAACTTGTAATCAGTTTCACTTGAGCACTAAACTAAATTCTGTTTTATTTAGAGGGTATAAAAAATAGTATATTTAAAAATATTTTATACATAAAAATCAAATTTAAAACTTTTAATTAAGAAAAAAACAGAACATAATCATATACTGTAAAATTAGAAGTTTATAGTATGCAAGACATTAAAGCTAACCGTCATTTAAAAATAAGTAAGTTCAGAAAATGATTGGTGGTGGAGAGAAGAGGTAAGTGGAGAGTGAATGAGAATGAATAGTCAATATGGTTAGGTTTATGGAGTGTGTGTTTTTTCTTACAACTAATTGAGTACCCATTGCCATTCTCATTTATTCGGAAAATGAAACCACGTTTTGGCTTCATCTTCTTCACTGTCATCATAACTCCTATCTTTCTTCTACAAAATGCAAACTATCATCATTGGCTGCGATAATACTAGTGTTTTTTTGTCCAAACTTTCCTCTGAGCCACTTCACTTGGCCCCTTAATTGCCAGTTGCGCACTGGGCTCTACTTAGCTTGCCAGCCCACACACACCAAGTGGAGGATTTCATTTCATTTTGTGATACCGATAGAACATTCCTTTCTTGACATGAAATTAAATATCTTGTTATAATTATAAATATCTTTCTAACCTATCACCATCACTGAAATTTTAATTCCAACTTTCGTTGTTGGTAGTTTAATTCGAATTCTTCACTAATTTATCCGTTCAAAATAAATGGAATATTTAATTGACAGCATTTTATTATTTTTTTCTGTTAATTTTTGAAAAAATAAAATAATATTCAAATTGAAACTTTTATGAAAAGTCGAATTATTCAGTTTTATATGTTGGAGAGTTCTAATTGAAATTTGGATGATATATTGGAAGTAATTATCCCAAAAATATTACATGGACCACTGTAACGAAAACTTAGATGGATATAAATATTGAAATTTTTTTAAAAAAATATTAGTTAGCCTTGTAACAGGCCCGATATAAATATTGGGGGATAGTTTTTCATGATGTCGCTGCTGGAATATAAATGGCGAGTCATTTGATGAGGAGTTGGACCACCAACCTTCACTCATCTATTTCTGTAGGTATCTTCCCTGCTAAGAAATTTAGTTGGTCAACAAAGAAATCGAGTTCTTTTAATTTTCAAAATTGATCCAATTACTTAGGATAGTTAGACAACTTTGGTATGATTTTGTTTCAACCGTTTCTGCTGGCTACCGGAAATCCTGTTGTAAGGTTACAAAATACAGACAGAAGGGTACTGCTCTTCCAACTTTTCTTTTTCTTGTAGTGAATTAGTGATGAGGAAGCCCCAAACTGATTGCAAGACCATGTCTTCTTTGGCTTTTCAACTTCTACTGAAGCAAAATCTGAGTCCCAACGCACTTTGGTATCGCAATGACATGATAATTGTACCAGCATTTTTGAGTCCCATCGCACTATGGTATAGCAATGACATCATAACTGTCCAAGCATTTTACTAAAATATTTTATTTGCTTGCCAAGGAAAAAAAAGTCAACCCCCGAAACCCAAGTTATTGTCTTCAATTGCACAAATTGAATCACATACTACATTTTTAATCTCTAAAATCAATCGTCGTTTGTCCTGTAGAAAAAGTTTCCAAAAGAGTAACTCAAAACTAAGCTGAAAAGTTACAGGCTCAATATGGAAGGAGAGACCCGCTCTTCACTTGCGATGCTAACTATCGCCCGAATAATCCATCGGACCACGAACTACCACATTCACCCATAATTTCTCTAACATTTGCTTGCTGCCTAACTACAAAATATTTGTTAATTATCAATAACTGCATTTTACACAAAAAAAAAAAGGAACACTAGACCTCGTTATGGCGGATGTCGGGCAATATATACATCTAACTTCTGATTTCGTATAAACAAGGCTGCTAAACTACAAAATATTACTGGTCATGTTCATCTGGAAAATCTCCTAACCTAGAGAATCTTCTTCCGTATCTTCATCATCTTCATCCATTGGATCATGTTTTTTAATTTCATCTGGTCGATCACTACCCTCAGTCTCAGAATCCGAGTAAGATTTGCGTTTGGGATGATCATTTTCATTATCACTATCGCTGCAGCCCTCAGTATCAGAGTTAGAAGCAGAGCCTTGTTTGTTCCTCCCTCTATCACAATCATTATCTGTCACACCAAACTGGTCCTTCAGATCAGGTGCAACAATGCCAATCATCTCGCTTAATGCTCGGCGTTCATTGTCCCGTCTGGTGGCTGCAGACTTAGAAGATGGCATGCTTTGACTCTCAGCCACCAGTCCATTGGAATCATGAGGACCAGCACTGCCCTTCTCATCATTGTCTTGACTTCTAGGAGATTCATTCTCACCATGCACAGAAGGAACAGTGCTGTAAGCCCAGCTCCCAACACCTTCAGAAGCTAAAAGGTCAGCTGTGTGTACTGTGCCTCCGGGTTCTGTATCTTCTATGACTTTTTGATTCTCAAGGGGATCATTTGACTGGGTGCAAGGAAGGGCATTCAGAGTTGTCTCAATGTGCTCATCACTTTCAGGCACGTGTGCTTCATCATCAAGTTGCATGGTATCACCAGCTAATGAACCACACTTGTTTATATCAATATTCCTATGAACTTCAAGTCCAGGGCTTTCAGTTTCAAGAACTTGCTCCGTTCCTATGGCCTCTGCTTCTAATACAGGTGCTGTGCCAATGCCATCAATGTCAGAACCAAATCCACCAGTCGTATGACGGTTAGAACCCGTGAATTCCTCCTCCTGTGTGTTTACTTCTCCCCCTTGACTTCTGATATCACACTCGTGCTTCTCGGTCACACTTGCTTCATCATCGGAAGCAACAGCCTGATTTCTACCAAATCTCTGGGCTACAGCAGAGTGAGACTTTGCACTACTATAAGCGTTCAATTCTTTTTCTCTGACTACAGCGTCATCCATATTCTCAATAGGTGTATTCGGGTCAATATCAAGAGATGTGTTCTCATAATTTTCCTCATCTTCCAAAGTCTTCTGCATTGCCTTCAGTTGTTCTTGTTGCTTTGCAAACAGTACCGATATTTCCTCAGTAGTAGAATAAAACGCTCTTAACTGTGTCTCCCTGCATTGAAGCCAAACTCACAGCATCAGTTGAGTCTCATATCCGACTAAATGCAAATGGCTTCACAACGATAGAGCATATTTAAGGATGCAGAAATAATTGCAAACACGACAATTTAAATACATAGGCCCAGTTACTACAGAGGACTACTTTTAGGGATATCAACACCAGCACTGGAGAATGTAATATTTGTCCAAATTTTAATGCTCATATACCAAGCCACACAGAGAAATAGAAAGCAACCGCTCAAGCACAGCCCTGTAACTAGCAGTTGCCTAGTACTCATTAGTCATTACTAGAATAGATCAAGCATGAAAAAGGGAAGAGCTTGCAATCAGCATAAGAGAGAGTTTAGCATCTAAAAATCAAAGAAGCAATAGACAAACAACTTACATATAGACATACACATCTGGATTCTTACCTGAGCATAATTCTTTCCCTAGCACCTTTTAAACTCCGTCTCTCAAATTCGAGATCCCGCATTGCAGCATTTATCTCGAGTTCAAGGGCAGAAACTTTAGCCCATGCTTCTTCTCGCGCTGCCTGCTACCAACAGCAAAAAAAAAAAAAAAACTCAGCTTAAAATAAAAATTAACTAATTGCATGGGCTACAACAAAACCTTCAAGTGAGATTATTTACATGCATCTTAGGTATTGTTTCATTCAGATGGATTATCACATTGAAGTTTATTCTTTGCCTTTCCCAGTACCCCTCTACAGCAAAACACCCTCTCTCTCAAACAAACAAACCAGCCCCACCACCATCAGCATGATAAAATACAAAAATCTCACCCATGTAAATGCCATTCACGATATCAATAAGTAGTGACTTTAAAACTGTGAATGATGTGAAGTACACAAACTAAAATTGGATAAAAGTGCTTTCAGGAATCAAAGAGTAAGTCTACATGTATTTAGGAAAAGGTTAGGAAGATATACAAATTTTCAATGTCACATCAAATATCCATACAGAATAATCTTAGCCAATTGAAAAGATTTTACATATATACCTTTTCACTATCAAGCTCTTTCCTCAGATGTTTCATTTCCATCTCAAGTTCTTCAATTCTCTGATCATATAGTGCATTATTGGAACAAAAATATCAGGGTCAGTATCTGATTTCAAGATGGCAGAGAAGGTAAAGGATGAGAAAAAAGTTAAAATAAGAAATATCTAAACAGGCATTAATAAGTATCATTACTTTTCTTCCACTTGAAGAGGACAGTTGCTCTTCAGCAACTTGAGCTTCTAGCTGCCGAACTTTATTATCAGAGATAACCAACTTTTGCCTTGCTTCTTCCTGTCAAACAAAACAAAGCAGTGCATAACTATTAAGCCATACAAATTATGCATAGAAACCAGTACAAGCTTTGCTGACAAACCAGTTTAGGCCTCAAAGTTTCGACTTGTAAGCACCATTTTTTCTCTCTTTCCTGAATTCAAATCCAAGGAATTTCACATTGTCAAGCTCTCAGTAAAACGCAAATATTGAATCCATTCATTTAAAAATACCAACATCTTTTCTAACCTGAAGCTTGTTGATTTCCTCTTGCAATTCTCTTTCTCGATGACAGGCAGCATCAGATTGTCGTTTAAGTTCCTCTTGAGCAGCAGACTGAACTCTCTGTACTGCTGCTTTTAGATCAGCAGCAGCATTTTGGCGCTCTTCTCTTCTCTGTTCTCGCTCTTCTTCCAATTGCATCTCAAGTTCAGATATAGATGCCTTCTGACTGAAAAATAAGAAATTCAGGACATTACAAATTTTAACTCTGCTTTAAAAATTCTCTAAAGCATTGATCTACATGGAAAAACAGTTCACAATAAACAAATCAGAAAGGAATTAGGATTTCAGTCATCTATGTTCTGTCTTTCTATCTTATTCAATCCTAGGTGTCAAACATACCCATATGCAGCCCAATCGCAACACCCAGAAGCATCAAGTTGATAAATTGTGCTTTCATAAGTCAAGTACAATACCATTGATGAGAGAGAGAATTTTTAATGCAGTATATAATCCCTCCAATTGTAGTTTGGATTTTTCATCATTCCCATGTTAGAGAAAAAAATATTTGCAAAAATTTACTTTAATTGGACCATTTTGTAATTTTCCACTTATAATGAGTTTTTTTTTTGGCTGAATTAGAATATTGGGCATGAGAAGTTAGGATTCTAGATCAATGTGCCTCACCTATTCATAATTTCATTCATCTCGATACATGACTGTGTGGAAGCTTTAAGTCTTTCGTTCAAGTCTTCTAAGGCTTGCTTTTGTTCGAACGATATTCTATTAACTTCCTCCAGCTCCTTCCGTTTAACTTCCAATGCATTTTGTAACTCCTTGAGTTGGTCAACATACAATTTCGCAACTGATTGTTTTATCTCTCCAATCTCCTGTATAAATAAGCAATTGATCTTCAATAGCACTGGGTAAACGTAAAAACATGCATATTATTTGATCAAATTTGCATACAACTAATTGTCGTTTTCTTCTTCTTTTAAATGTCTCCATAAGAAATCAGAAGATGCCTCAGTTCCTTGTAAACAAACTAAATCATGCTGAAAATGAATTGTGGACATCTAAATGGAACTTCTGAAAGCATTTCAATGGACATAAGCAATACCAAGTTAAGCTTCTCCTGAGGCAGAGTCACAAGAAAGACTTGGCATCCTTGAGCATAGAAAAAAGTGGATGCTTTGAGACCTTGAAATACAACCTCTCGGTTGCACATTAGTTATGTCATCAAAACCAACTATTTCCAAAATCTTTTGACGGATCATTCAATTCCTCTATAAAACTACCAAGAAGAAACAAGACATTAATTGAATCATCATTGCATGCCACAATTTTATCCAATCTGAAGAATAGGACTCCACATCAACTCCAATAAATTTGAAAGATATTCCTTTCCAATAATAATCCAAACACCTTCTGCAAATTTTTAATCAACATCATGGTTTGAATAGACTCAAACAGATATATGAAGGCTGAGCCATCAAATGAGCATACACTTTCATGACGTTCACTAGCTGCCCGCTGCTCATTTCGTAATGTATCAATTGTAATGACTTGACTTTCTAATTGCTTCCTCAATTCCTACATATAACAAGTATTTTGAGACATATTAAACCACATATTTTGGTGGTTAAAATCAGTGAAAGGACTAGGTCAATAATCACTTCAAGTATGAATTCAAATTAATTATACCGTGTTTGAACGCTGAAGGCTTCGAAAATCATCAAGACATATAGGACCGTCAGGAGCACCAATTCCTATACCTTTTAGTCTTTTGTTTTCTAACATGATCTCCTCTGCAAATTAAAATAGGCGTATCAGTTTATGAAATCATCTGAAAATCAGTTTTACGAGACTGAATGATCAAGATGGTAGTCTCCATCAAAACCACCGATCCAATGCTTGGAAATTAGTGGTACCATCCTTGCAAGAATTTGCCTAGTGATTGATATTTATAATCTGTTCAAAATTCAGAAGACCATGTCACCAAATTCCAGATACCCCGGTTTATATTCAACTCCAAAAAAGCTAAGCATGAACAAGAGAGTATAGCCTAAAATCATATGTTAAAATATAAAGGATGCAGGTCATGAATATACCTGGTTTTCTTTTCGCAGCCACACCCTCCACCAAGGGATTAGATCTAAGAACTTCTCGGTATACAAATGCAAATGCAGATTCTGAACAATGTAACAGACAAATGTTAAATAAAATAACATGCTATAGACAATACCATCAATTTAAGTTTCCATGCACTTTAGACATTATCAGTGGTGAGGCCACATGGGGGGAGCAATTGCCCCCCTTATTTTTTGAATTTTTTTTATTTTATACATATGTGTGCGTTAAATAAACAGTTTTGCACCTTTAAAATGTTGTTTTGACCCCATTTTTCTCAATTTATATTTTAATTTTAAGCATGACTTATATTTTTGCCCCTCTTAATTATAAATCTTAGTTTCGCCATTGGACATTATGATATATAAAAGCCATCAAATTAGTAACTCTGTACAAAATGTCACCCGGGTTTTATTAGGGGCTTTACTAAACCAATAATTAACAGGGAAAAATTCCAGGTTCAACTGAAATTTGATAAATGCTAGACAGAATAGCCACGTGAATATTTGAGCACCCATCATTGTGCTCTTTTGCATCAGTTTTTGTTACTTCATGTTGACTTTAACATAACCACATGAAGTTAGGAGGCAACAAATAAAATCATAGAATTAAAGAATACATTGGTTGAAGCAAGTTTCATAGTTTCAATCAACTTACAATTCGCAGTGGTATTTGGAAATTTATCATGACGTCAAAGAGACAAGAATTGCATAACTAAATAATTTATAAATAAAACATAATTGAAGAAAATAACGGGACAAACTTTAAAAAAAAAAATTATACAGTAGCTTCACATAAAAATTAGAATCAAATAAAACGAAAACTTGAACGTTTCTTTTCAAGGGACAGATAAGAAACACAGAAGCATCCCTATAGACAAAAGAAACTATTCAACTTCCAGCAGCCCTAAGAAATATGCAACAACTTCTTGATTAATCTATGCATTACCATGCTGAGGAGGAGCAGCAAATGATATAATATCTCCATGCTGGATTTTTGATTCTGAACTACTCTTATTCAATTTCTTCCAATTGAGAAATGTCCCATTTGTGCTGCAAAATCTCAAAACAATTTTAGACATAGAAATATGGCATTTAATAGAAGCAGGGCCAAGAGTATAGGTTATACAAAACCTAGTATCTTTCAAGAAGACAGATGTGTCAACATTAGATGGATGACCCACATCTTCAATATTCAGATTCCTCCTGTATATTTTACAGTGTTTTCCACTGACTGCAGTTGATTCAATTTGAAAGCGAAAATCATCAACCAATCGGCCAATTAAATGTTCATCCTCAGTTAACAGCATATTGATGCCCTGTTATGATGATTTGATCAGTTAGAACTCAAAAACCATATATATGCAAAGCAGCTAAGTGCCCAAAGAATACAAATAAGAAGCAGATATATACTTTTACAAACCAAAACCACAGAAAACCTTATTAAGCAAAAAATTGTAAGAAATCTTCTTGTAGCTGTAATATTCTGTTATCTTTTTCTTTTCTAGTACAATAAACCCTAGTGACTTGGCATATAGAAACCATCAAGGTTATTAGAATAAACAAGTGATTCTGATAACACTGTCCACACAAATATAAAAATGCAAGCCAATAAATCATTCACAGAAGCCATTGCCATGCATTTACTAACATGATAATGGTTAAAAAATCATTCTTTCAGAAAAGAGTCCTAGCAGATCAATAATTAAACCAAATAGTCAATTGTTTTACAAATATAAGCTCACGCAAATCTCAATCTTTGTTTTCCTCCTCCCAATCCAAACACACAAGGGGTCATCTCTGGCAATTTCTGGAAATTATGCTCTGAAGTTAATCACCTCAAAATACACCCACACCCAAGGCCATGGCTAAATTATCTATCTGAACACTAGAAAGTTCAGAAATGATGCAGATGTTAGCTCTTTGTAGTCCAATTTAATAATATTCGACTCAGCAGTTAACTCCACGAAAGTAGACCAAGGCCACAATGTTTTGGAGAAAAAGACTAGATAGAAATCATAATAGAAGATCATTGACACTCAACCATAGCAAACAAAAAGCAAGATCCCGTCATAATATATCACATGAGTAACTAACCAAACTTTTCATTTATCAGGGTAATTTGCATCATTGGTCACCCAACTATAGCCCTTGAAACAATAAAATCTCTAACCTTTAACATATAAATCACCTAACTTTAAGTAACCAAAAAAAAAAAAAAGTCCTTTTGCTATTTCAGGTTTCCAGCCTTTTTATTTCTCAAAATTTTTACAAGACTATGCTACTAATGAAAGTGAGTATGCTCACTTGACAGGCTTAGGCACAGCTATAGAGCTTATCAAGGATTTTGGAGACTGAATAGTAAAGTTATTAACTTGTTTAAATTTTCATATTCGGGAACTTGCAACAAAGTCCGCTCTCTATTTCTAGAAAATGATTATCAAAACTCGCTCGGATAAGCCAATTCTTCTAAAAACGCATTCAACTTATAAACTTTTAATTTGTCAAAAGAGTCATTTAGAGAACTAATAACATTTATTTAACAATTCTATCGCTGAATAAGAATTCAACTAAACTTTTAGATTTTTAATGTCCAGTAATTGTCAATGCCCTAATTATATTATTTTCTTTTTGGGGTAGAATGGGGGATTTCATGTAAGTTAACTCTCAATGAACAAGAAAACGATACTTCACTAACAAAATCCACGAAAACTGTACGAAAGAAAGGAAAATGGAAGATGAAGATGGATTTAGGGTTCAGAGGAGAATGTACCTGGGGGCGCTTGCGAGCATTGGTTGAAATAGCAGTGAGAACACCCCAGACGTTGGAATCAGGGTTAACGAGAGGCTGAGAAGAGATCTTACAGGCGACTGAGAGGATGAAAGCCTTTGGGGATAGTGACTTGGGTGGCGATGTACCATCTGGCTCTGGAGGGTGCGAGGAGCTCTTCTGCGAGGCTGGACTTGGGGTCGGTTTCGAACCAACCGGAGTTGCTGCATTTTCTTCTTCCATGGCTATGGAAAGAAGAAAGAGAGTGTATGAAATTGGCGGGGTTTTAAACAACCCTACATGTTTTGTTCTGCGAGTTGGAGCGAAAGTGTGTGACCGAGAGACTGACGTGCGCTGACGCTAACATCTGAGTTTAGCTTCCAGGTGAAGATTTGTATTGAAGTGCCTTTGCCGCAGGGTATCTAATTGCAATTTGTGCTATAGCATTCCATTTTGTGGGCCCTGAGCATTTTGGGCCTAATTGAAATGTATACAGAGCGCCCAAAAATATCTAAGCAGAACAAAAGTTTTCATTGATTATCTCTATTTTGAATAGCAAATGTCCTAAAAAGTCTTTTCAAGCAATATACCATACTATACTAAATCATGGCAAATCATGAAACTAACAAGGTTGAAAATATAAACAATTTAACCACCATATAAAAAATCAAAGATTACCTGATTCTTCTTCCCAAACATAATACTTGCAAGCTTGTTATCCGTAGTGCATTTTTGATTTTACAAGTAACATTTTAAGTTGGATAAATTTTTCCTCAAAAAATCGATATCTAAACTAGGATGTAGAGAGTATAGTTTATTTTCTTCTCCATGAAATAAGGAACTCCCCTATTAAAGCAGGAGAGCTACCAAAATAGCAATTAACCGAAAAATAACAGGAACGCTCAAATAACAGCTCATGCATACAGCAACTACTATAAACCACAGCAGAGCCATATGGTTCTGATCAATTTCCAAAAAGTACTATAGCCATGTACAAAATAGTCCTTGTACCATATCAGATTTGAAAATACTAAATGCTTTGTCTCCTTAAATAAGAAAACTAGCTACAATCGCTTTATCTATGAGGATCCAATAATAACGCTGTACATTGAATTGCTGCAATCTCAACAGTCTCACTCCGTGACATTCAATCCCAAAGCAATGTTACAAACATGCAAAACAAGTTACGATGCCATCAAAGCATACGTTCAGAGCTGCAGTTAGCCAGCAAGTGGATTGGCATGTATTGTCACTCTATTGATCCTTATCTCTGCAAGAGGTCGATCGCCTGGCCCTGTTTGAGTCTGCAAATTACCAAATAACAGTTGATAACAACTTCTTCAGCGTGAACATCCAAGGCTGGAATTTATGTAGAAGGAAAATACTGGACAATTGTGTTCTCTTGATTGGAAAAGAAAAATAAGTCCACGTATCTTTTTAGGGTCACGACAATAGCTAGCTGAGCAGGCATATAGAAGATGAGAGCAAAATAAAATTTATTCTAAGCCGAAAGATTAAACAAAAATTAAAAAAAAAAAGAAGAAAGAAATTGTGCCCACAAATGCACAATTCACCACAAAAGAGGAAGGCAAGGAGGGAGAGAGAGGGAGGGAGCATGCATAAAAGACACACCCTTGTACAAAAATAAAAAATTGAGCAATGACAAAGCATGAGCATGACCAATAAGGCAAGCAGCAATAACAAGCAAAATGCACCTTCTCCATGAGGTCAAGAACTTCGAAACCATGAATCACTTTGCCAAATACAGTGTAAAACCCATTCAGGTGGGGTTGCTTTGCATAAGTTATAAAAAACTGGCTTCCGTTGGTATTTGGCCCACTATACGCCATTGCCAGTATGCCCCTTGCATTGTGCTGGAAAGAATAGAATAAGGAATTAGCACCACCATTGTTACTACACTTCTCTCACCAGAAATCTACCCTCTTCTATATTAATGAGTGCGGCAGTCTCCAGGAATGATGCAAGAATAAAGTACTGGCCAAAAAGAAAAGGAGTTTCTAATAAAACAACCCGCCTCCAGATCATTATATCTCAGGCCCAACATCAATTAACTTTTGGCCAGTATGAAGGAGACATTATTTCAGCACAAGAAAGACTACCCAGTAGGTTTTGCGAAGCACAAGCAATGATTCTGAATGGATCAATTAAAGGATGAATCAAAAAGTGTGATTACCTTAAGAGACTCCCTAATCTCGTCATTGAATTTCTTGCCCCATATACTAGTCCCTCCTTTGCCTGTACCAGTTGGGTCTCCACCTTGGATCATAAAACCTTTAATATTCCGGTGAAATATGGTTCCGTCATAGTAACCACTAGCACATAGTGCCAGAAAATTCTGTTTTAACAAGGCATGAAGATCATATAATATTAGATCTATTAGTGTATAGAAAATAGTGGATTAATAAACTATCGATTGAGCTTGACAATTGGATCAAAACCCGCCATCAGCATCAACAAATTTATTTAATTATAAAAGACGAGCAATCACCAGAAGCAATTCCTTTTTAGATACATCTCGCAGGTATACGACTCAATTAGACTAAAATAATTCATTTAGCATTTACACAGCAGGAAAATCCAATAACAAGCTATAAGTTGCATAAAGTGGCGAAAATTGAGCATTTCGGTCCACAATACTCCAATGGTTTCGTTTAAAGGGTGTCATTCCATATAATTGCGAACAGCGAATACATGACACTTTTAAAGAAATAATTACAATTAGGGTAAGCTGGCATTACTTCAAATGAAAGACCAACTTCAAAAAAAAAAAATTCACAGAATAATAATCCTTGCTGCGGATCCAACGGGCAGTTATACCGCTAAAGATAACTAATTGCAATTAATTCAAACTCAAAACACCCTAACCACGCACATAATGAAGCTAAATTTCTTGACTTTACCGTGAATAAACTGAATAAAAGTAAATTAACCAAAAGATTATAATAAGAGAAGAGGGTACTAACCTCAGCCGTTTTCGGGACCTCGTCGCAAGCGATATCGCACTTGATATCGCCGAGATTCGTGTGCACTGTGACCGACTGTTTACAATGTCAAAAAGCAAAGGAAAATGAGTTCCTTTATCAATGATAGAGTAATGTAGCAAAGGTGTTTGCTGAAATTACCGCAAAGGAGACTAACCATTTGATCAAGTGTAATAGGCTAACAGCTCAAGAGGACCAGCATAAACAACCAAGTTAGTTTCGCTTCTAATTGTTCAAACAGAATCTTCGAAAACCGTTCGCAGAAGGCGCTCATGATATTTCTAGAAGAATAAGCGTGGCGGCAGACCGAATTTAACGTCTGGGCGCGGTTGAACGATGTCGTTTCATATTTGATGCATTATATTTTTTCTTATTTATTTTTTCTGGCCACGCAATTGATTCTTTTGTCCATCGAATTTTTCTGGATAATAATTAATTTTTTTTTTTACATTTCGATCAATTGATAATTTTAATTTAGATTTTACTGTTTAAAATTGAATAATTGAACTCTTAACATTTATTAAACATTTTAATTAAAGTCCTTCCTCGATAGATGTAAGATTAATGACAGTTGTTTGAGTGTTAACAAGGAGAACGGGCCATTGGATGAACTAGTGGCTGATTTTTGAAAACAAAAGGAAAAACGAGAGATTTCAGGTGATTCCAAAATGAACACTTTGGAGTTTAAATTAGACTTCTAAGTTTGTAGAAAGAAAAAATTCTTTAAAAGGAAGAACAGTGAGAGCCGAGAGGTATTAAAAGGCTTACTTTCGAAAGGCATGGGCCCCTACACAAAGGCTTATAATTACTTTACTGTTTGATTGGACAATTGTAGATGAGCGATAGCAATATGGCTGGTAATACTATCACGATTTATCTCGTATGTCGACCCAGGCATTAACTTGAATTCATGGGCTTTGCCTTATGGGCCTAGAATGTGTGCCGAGTTGTTACCCTCTCAAAGTTAGATAGAGAGTGTTCGTACGCTCTGTAATTCAATTCAAAACAATGACTTTTGCCTGTGTTCAGAACTAAAATATCCATGACAAAAATGAGATTTCTGGAAAAATAAAAAAGTCATAGACAAGCACAGAAAAATGAAAATAATTGCGGGTACTTAGTCCCGTTAATAAATTATAAATATATTACATTACAAATAATACGAGCTAGAAGAAATATAAAATTAAATTACAAATTCTCAAAAAAATAATAATAATAATACAGAATACAAGCTAGAACAATGATAAATTATCCATCCTCAAGGATCTCTCTGTGCACATGCATACATGAGGAGCTGCAGTATTTGTAATTATACCTATGAAATGGAACTTTACCAGCCAAGGATGCGTCACAACATGAGCAGTTTATACCATTATTTAACCCACTTCTAGGTTGTGACGTATTCATGACACCAGTTGTGCCACTGCCTTGGGTATTCAGAGCTGCAGCCGCAGCCTTTCTCCTCTCTGCAGCAGCTGCTCTCTTTTCCCTCTCTGCATCTCGCGCCCTCTTCAGTTCCACCTGCATAAGAATAACAGGAAAGTGGAAAAGATTGAGTGATCTATGCAGTGAAACAAAACATTTCATGTGCATTTCAGTATGAAAAAAGAAATGCCAAAAATTAACCCAAAAGCATAATCCATTTTGCTAAATGTCTAATGGGAGATAAACAAACTCAGTTTAACATAGACGGCTCAGTTTAACACAGATGTTAAAATCACAAATATATTGCAAATATAAAATAGTAGGGGGTTCATCGTATTTGTTTTGTACACGAGATGCTAGAAGCATCCAGCCATAACTAACTTGAGGCCGTAGTTTCCTTCACAAAGATTTTAAACAAAAGATAGACGATAAAAATCTAACCTCCTTAGATAGTTGTGGTGTTCCTGGTGGCATGGCTTTGATTTCTGTCACTGACTTGGCGTTCTGTGATAAGGCAGCCTGAGCCTGCATTCACATGTAGAAATATAGAGCAAAAAACGTCATTGAACATACAAAACACCATCTAAAGATTAAAATGCAATTGTTCACTGCATATTGCACACTTTCTTTATTCAAAAACAAGAGATGAAGGGTGTATAACTATTAAATATGTTCAGGTAAAAGGTGTCAAATAATCATTCCACTGTTATGAATACATAATATTAGGCCATGCCACTGACAAGCTCGTGTTTTCTGGTTATATCATATGATTGATGAATTAATGCTAGCCCTGCAATTAAAATTTTATTCTAGGAAACTAAAAAGACTGAACCAAATTCTTTCAGTTTCCAACAACCAGCTTGAACAAACCACTGAGAAGTGATAATCTGAAAAGAACTTTCCCAATTGCAATAACATGCCTGAGCCTTTTCCCTTGCTTTACGCAATTTCTTCAATTCTTTTGCTCTTGCTTTCTTCTTTGCATCTTTCTCAGCCTGAACAACCATAGAGAAAAATAATTGCCAGCAAACAAGTTTTAGCATATACATTCCAATTGTCAAGCAAAATAATAATGAAAAGAAAGTTTCTTCTTTTCTTTTTAATTATAAAATAACCAATAACTAGTCTGCCTCTTATAGCTTCACGACACTCATCTCATGTGAGTTTAAGTGAGAATGGTTCATGAATACAACATATAGGCTAATACTTTTGAATCAACATAACTAATACTTGCAATATCTGTAGCCTATCTACGAAGTCTCACTATTTTTTTAAGGCACCGTAATTAATACAAAACATAATCATTTCAGTATGTTCACTTAATCGTCTTTTCAGAAGTAAATCCCCCTGTGGCCTGTTGGGCATCAGGAAGGGAAAATGAACTCTTAATCTGGGACAGGTTATTACTTATTACATGGATATATCTAATTGATGTATATGATCTCTTTCTTATTTGAATAATATAGACCTACATATAAGGAGAAAAGGCATATAGAAAAGAGAAACAAATAAATAAACAAAGTGAGTGCTGCTACCTGCTTAGCAGCTTGACATTCCTCCATTTCCTTTGTCAATGCACTGGGCACTTTAGCAGCATGCCAATCCCACCTATTAGGATATGAGGCCATAAAGCGCCTGAAAGTATCTCTGACTTCCTTTTGATTTGCCAGCATATATGGAGTGCGCCCTCTTTTGTCCTTTACACAAGGATCCAGACCCTGTTCTAGAAGTTCCAAAACTTTAAGAGCATTGCCAGATTGTGCAGCTTCATGCAAAGGTGTCGTTACACCAATCAATTCACTCTCACTTTCACTTGATATAAACTGTTCATATGGCTTCTTTTGACTTGACGAAGCTTCAGTGGCTCCCCTATTATTAATTCCGTCCTTCAAATCCTCTGTTCTAGAGTCTAGACCACTAGTAGTAGTTGTTTCACTTAACACGGGGCTCTCTTTGGGGGCTGAAGGAATTTCCTTTTCACCCCCTTCAGAGACAACTTGTGTCAACTGGTTATATATACGTCGGGCTTCTTTAAAAGTAGGCCTTCGGACATTCAACTGTACATTGTGAACAAAACAATGTTGATGGCTAAAATATGCTTTATCTCCATCAAAGAAAAGTTGACGATTGCTTGAAGGAGCATGAACGAAAATACAAGTAGAGGCATCAAAATATGGCTTCCAAGCAGCAAGCAGTTCTTGTACATCCTACATTGATGGGTGAAAAATAATTAACCTTCCAAGAAATTTGAAAAAAAAAAAAGGGAAAAAACTAAACAGTTGTCAGGTTTAGAATGCGCAAAATTGATGGAAAAATTAAATACCATACAGTTCAATGCCATGCTTCTTCATTTTGCGATGACTTAGGTGGTCTAAAACGGAATAAAGTAAAATTACAAATACCAGAAGGGAATTAGTGCAGTAAGTAGTAAAAATAACACTCAGGAAATTCTGATATAATGGCAGCAACATATCTACCATTTGATACCTTCTTTAAAGCTAGTTCATTGTACCGACGAAGTGAAGCACCAGCGGAATGTGCAGCTCTTCCACTAGCATCTTTTGATGACTGTTTTTTACCAGCTTTTGCCCTTACAACGTATCTACATAAATAAAAAAATAAATAAGATTTCAGGAACAACTGTATCAACTTTTCATTAGTTCAAAAGTAGAAATTCTACTTTGCAGATGTTTCTTCCTAAAAACTCAGCGAAGATAAAGTAGAATAGAAAATAAAAGCCAAAAAATAAGATTCAGTTTAAGTATTTTTCATATAGGAGTAAATTGCATAGAGGAGAAATTAAAATATATTGACCTGTGGAATGTTTTGTGAACGACCACCGAGTTTCCATCAAAAACACAGCCCGCAAAGTGTCCCCCACTTGCAAGCAAGATAATCCTCAAGCATGTCTTATCCCGGGGCTCATGAATCAGAAATTTCAATCTTTCAACTACGTCGCTCTCTCTGAGACAGTGCTCGTGCCCACCATGGTGAAAGGGGCCCTCTTTATCGTTCTCATAGGAAACACTTTCAAAGTCATTCAAAAGCAAACACTTCCAGAGTGAAACTCTCTCTCCCGTTTGAAGACGGACCAACAACTTTTGCTTAATACTTTCAGTTGATCCCTTTTCGATATCATTGCGAGAAAGGGTTGTTCTATTAGCCTCATCTTCTGAGCCTGATATACTTGATATATCGTAGTCTTTAAAGGGATCCGATGTTAAGTCATCCAAATCTTCCTCGTTGACAATATCCTTGCCTGCAATGCTTAGCTTAACCTGCAATATGACTTATAATCAAGAAATTTACCAAAGGGAAGGTGATGCTCTAATCATCATTTGCATCATTAGAGAAAGCTCGTGTATTTCCAACAAAGAGAATGATTCCCAGCACAGTTTAGTGAAAACAAAATTATAAGCCAACTATTTGAATACGCTACTGTGTATCAAGATTCAGTAATTTTTTCACTGAAAATCAAACTACTCAATTCAAAAAAGAAGAGAAGAAGCAGCTGAAATAAAAGGTTACAAAAACTTGAATTGTCCGCATATTACATGTGGTGTCCAAAGTAAAAAAAAATGCAATAAGAGGGAAATAATTACGTTAATTCGATGAATATCTGATTTAAAATGAGACCGCTGATCCTGAAGCGACTCAAATTCGGCCTTGCAGGTGTTGCAAGTCCATCTAGGCATTGTGCCGCCGTTATTGGAACTTTTCTCTCCATCATCTTTGGCTTTTTCTAGGGTTTCAATGACTTGGGGAATCTCAGATTTCTCAAATGTCTCGGATGCTGAGGCTGCGGAAGGAGATAGTAAACGACACGCGTCGAAGAAGTTGCCTGGTACATCAAAGATGGAACGATGCCGTTTCTCTTGCGGAACAGAAATTGTGTTCATGGATATGGATGCCTTGATCGGAGAATGTTCGGCCGCCATAGATGATGGCTTGTAGAGTAATAGTTTCCCCTTGGCGTATGGATTCGCTGACAGAACCGTAAAATACCGAGTGGGATTGGATTGGACTTCCCTGAAACGACGTCAGCGTAGTCGTTGATGATATTTTAAAAGAAAATTTCTGGCCAGCAATTTATCCTAAGAAGGCCCAAAATCTGTTGAGTCCGGCCCATAATAATTTGCAGTCAGCTCCTTGTGACAGGCCAAGGTCCACCTGTCAAAGGCAGATAAAACGGGCCCACGTATTGACGTGTCATCCTCTCGACACTGTTTATGACAGGCAATGGCGCGTGAGTCCATCATCTGTAACGCAACAGCCGTGGCAGCAGCCAAGCGACTAAAGTTCCCAAATGCAAAATCGTGAAGTTGACGCTCTGTTGAAAAGAGTGGGGGTTAATAATTTCTTGCATGCAAAAAATGCAAGCTCTGAAATTAGCCTGGGCCGAGCAAGCGCGGAAAAGGCTGATGAATGTCAGAAACCAGCCACCGCTTTCATGGGGTATTGGCGTAGTTTTGGCTTTTGAATTTCACTTTTTGTTTTAGAAACCATAACTAAAAAGCTTAATAGCTTTGTTGTCTTCTTTGATCTTTGATTCTTTCAATTTGAAGCTGAACGGTCATGGAAGCCGAAGCTATTCGAAGCATGCCTTCTTCTGCCTCTGGTACTATGAACCTTTTATCTGTAATTTCTTTTATTTCTTTTTGATGATGGTAATAGCTTCTTAACTTGATTTAGTTGTTTGCTAAGGCGGTGGGGCCCGGAAAAATGATGATGTGGAGGAGCAAGCGGAATCAGCGTCGCTGAAGCTGGGAATGGGGATTATTGGTGCTGATTATACCGCTGCCGCGATCAAACAAGGGAAGCCTTTGTTAACTGCGGCACAGCTGGATGAGCTTCAGAGACAAGTTGTGATATACAAGTATATAGAAAGTGGTCTCCCCGTTCCTTCTTCACTTGTACCTCCCATTTGGAAGAGTGTTGTTAACTCGCTTAGCGATTCTAATGGTGTAAGTGGAATCCATAAAAGATACGCTAGCTGTAAGTCATTTTTCCCCCCCTCTTCTCGTCTTGTTCTTCTCTTTTTTGGATGAGTTGTCAGGTTTGTGTTTAGATTAGGCGAAATGTTTGTTTCTCATTCATTCGCTTTGGGCGGAGCATTGGGTTACTGTGTTTGATTGAGTGTATGCTTTAAATTTTAAATTAATTTTCGCGCGAGAAATCCATGGTGGAAATTCTTTTTTGTGGCTACTGCTTTTTGAGTCGCTGTTTGTGCAAATTAAATTAAATTCGGATTACATAGGCAGATTTTGTGCTTTATTTTTGAAATCATGATTTCAATTTGAAATATAAGGGACAACTGAGTGTAGGTTTATTATTGTGTTTCTTGGTTTTGTATTTTTCAGTTGTGGGGTTCAGTAAAGAATTTGATTATAGAAACATGATGGATCCAGAGCCAGAGAGGTGCCGAAGAACTGATGGGAAGAGATGGAGGTGTAGGAAGGATGTGGTTTCTGGTCAGAAGTATTGTGAGCAGCATAAGCACAGAGGCCGTCGTTCAAGAAAGCCTGTGGAATGTTCTCAACTAATCAACACTTCTAATGCTACATCACCGAACAATTCGAGCAAGAATTTGGACAATTCTAATGCCTTTTCTTTCGGTTCAACTCCTATAACTACCCCAGCTGATACTGGAGTAAACCATGAAAACTCTGGCGGTGCCATTGGTAATGTTGATCTCAAAATCATGGGCATAAACATGACAGTTGGTGTGGTTAGTGGCTCGAAAAGCATTATAACGAGCATGATCCAGAAGGGAGCTGCTGACTGCATAAATGCAGTGGCAATTCCCTACACTGTTCATACAGACACTGCCATCACAACAACTACTCTGGGAACTAACAAGAGTGATAATAGCAATTGCAAGAGTAATAGCATTGATGACAGGAATGGAAATTGCAGCAAATATGTTAGTTTTAAGAATCATGTTGACAAAGGCGACCACAGTACACCCACAAAGGATGCTAATGGTGCCATATCTCAAGGATTCAAATTCTCACCAAAGAGTGTTCTTCAAGGTAGTATATATGCATAGTCAAGAGGGAAA
The DNA here is from genome assembly GCA_037975025.1 of Excoecaria agallocha. Lineage (NCBI taxonomy): Eukaryota > Viridiplantae > Streptophyta > Magnoliopsida > Malpighiales > Euphorbiaceae > Excoecaria > Excoecaria agallocha. The sequence continues at coordinate 67,360,128 of CM075806.1, read as the reverse complement.
TTGCTTTGCAAATTATTTTTATTTTAACTCGTACTGAATAAATCACCAATATCTTTGTGTAAACATCATGGGATTTTTCATATCAATATGCATTCTTGATGTCTATCCTTATTGGCTTCCTGTGCGTTGTTAGTTTGTGTCCTGTTGTAAGTATCTAGAGGTCCCAATGTCCTCATACTTGTTTAATAGGTCTAATGGAACCTAAGGAAAAGGGAGGAAAGCAATAATGCTAAATTTCACATCTATTTATTACATTGTCATCTACATTGCAATATAACTTGCTTTGCTGTTAAGTTCTAGTTCCATGCCAGAACAGTCTTGTGGACTGGGAAAAATGTTCTTGCTAGTGGATAGTACGTATAAATTTGTTTTCTAGGTTCAGTTGCTTTTATAACGAGGCTCCCCTATCTAGTTGGTAGGGGGTACCAGTAGCAGTTGGTAGTGGGTACCAGTAGCTTTATTGGTATTGTAATCCCTCTTTCCTGTTATTTTCATGAAGGAATCATATATAATTTGATGGTTCTTTTGGCAAATTTTATTTACTAGTAAAATTTTGTTAGTCTACTAATTGGAATTATTTTTCTGCTGCACTTTTTCAGTTCAAGGTTGCAACTCTTCTTATCTTTGCAGAAGTGACGGAGAACTTGAACTAAGGAGGTGTAGAAGAACAGATGGAAAGAAGTGGAGATGTCGGAGGGATGTGGTGCCCAATGAGAAATATTGCAAGATGCACATGCACAGAGGTGCAAAGAAGCGTGCGGTGGATTGTCAGTCATCTGCTCTTCTTAAAGCTGCCCCTGATACCTCCACTAGCTCTCGTCAAAATCCAATGTCAATCCTGCACAACAATGCGGAATTGAACATAAATCTCTCCATCTCAATTTCTGCAAATCCTCAGCTAGGGGATAAGGATAATATGAATACAAGCGACTCCACTATCAGCAGTGGCAGTGACACCACTATCAGTGACACTGTAATTGCCAAGTGCGGTGATTGAGATATTTCTTCCTAAGCCTTGTGTCTGAGTTTGTGATCCTTGCTGCTGTTGGCAACGTCCTGAATCAAAATGAGGGAAGTTGTGTTCTTCAGCTATTGGCATATAAATTTCACTACCAAAACTCATAGTTCGGATCTGTAACTATGAAAAAGGCTAAATAGTTGATGAAATCGTGTTGAGATTGTTAGCAGAAGCTGTAGCTCCTGCTTATTTTGTTGTTTGCATAACTAAAACTGGTGTATATTGAAATCATATATGCTCTGTCTATAAACCATGTGTGCTTTACAGCTCCTGCATTTTGTATTAATTGGTTAGTCTTAGGGTGTGTTTGTTTTGTGGTATGGTTTGATTCATTAATGTATTGTTTTATGGGGAGCAATGTTTGAAAGCATGATTTTTTTCATAGTATTATAATCTATAATTTTGATTTATAATTTTTAAATGGTTGATTTGTCTAATTTTAACAAAAATCAATTTTGTAATTTTTCATTATTTTCTAAATTTATATTTACTATTTTAATCTTATAACTTTTATTTTTTATTATAATTAATTTTTAAAACCACCCACCCACCTAATATTAAATAAATATTTATTTCATTATTTTAAAAATATTAATATTATTTTTAATAAAATATAAAAATATTTATATTTTTTAAAATTGAAGAGTAATTAAGTCATTTTCATAATAAAACTATACATTTAAATCAAATAAAAAATATTATAAAATGACATATTATCGTATAATTTTTTCAAATATTATATCATTAAAATTATACAATAACATATTTTATTATATTACATTGTATATTAATAAACCACAAACTACCATCATGCAAACGGAACCTTATGTTCTTACCTCGTCTTCAAGTTAATCTCATGCATTGGAGATTTGTTGAACCTCTCATACCAGTTTTCACCACTTAATATAAATTCACAAGGATGGCTAGGTGCTGAATCGCCTTTGTTTGTATATCAGTCCATCAGCCATGCTAAAATGGGCGTCTTCATTAAGTTACAATAATATCAATATAAGATTTGTCTCCTTTCAGTTTATGCATAGTATTTTTTTCCCCCCGCTTCTAGTGTAAATTTTCCAAATTGAAACTTGGATGCATTACAATTACAAGAATTGTATAACCCAAAAGAATTTAGATAGTTTTAATCAAGAACTGTGACATATACAAAACGCAGAATCACGAAGATTTCCAGGTACTGCCTGCACCGTAGAGGCATGTGGCAAATTTGAATTCAGTTAGAACCAAACTCCTCATTCCATCGTTCGAGCTCTACCCATTTACTTTTACTCAAACTGGGTCTAATCACGGCCATTGCCTTCTGAAAATCCTCATATCTTAGCCGTCTCACCTGGTAAAACAAATGTAAATTGCTCATCTGTCTGGGAATTGAATAGATCAATAGATTTACACGATAATTTACATTTTATAAATAGATGCGGGGTTTTTGAACTCATGACCACGCACTTAAATGCCATGACCTCGATTTTAAGAAAATAGAATAAGGATAATTTATGACGCTGATGATATATATTCACAGAAAAGTCATAGCAGTATTGTCTGTCTGCAAAAGTACAGAATATGAGTTCTCCTAAAGTATATAATCTAAGACTTATTTCCAAGTTTTAAATACAGTCAAGTTTCAGTTAGATTACCTGATTTGCCTTGATAGTGAGAATGTTTGCACCGAGCTCTCTAATTGGCATCATTGCAGCTTCTTCACATAAAGCTTGCAGATCACTTCCTGAGTACCCTACAGATACAAGGGTCGAGAGTAAATTTTTAGTTTAAAATACACATTTCTAATATCAATGATTGAGGTTCATTTTTGTCATGAGTGATGAGCACCGGCTAAAAGCTAGCACCAGTAAAGGCAAAATGCTAAAGATCAGGATGCCAATTGGCTTGCTTTGGGACTATATTCAAAAGTATTTCACTTGATTCCTACAAACATTATAATCAAAGGGAATGATGACTAAATATTATCTTACCTTCTGTCTCTCTGACAAGTCTTTCGAGGTATTCATCTGTCATACAAGATGGATGTAAATTACCAAACTTCTGAAAGGGAAAGAGCACAAGCAATAATGCACACAAAACATGTAACTATATAAGGCTTTAGTTACAAGGCTGACCCTTGAGTTTATCTTTTTCTTTAGAAAAAAAAAAGGGTGAGCTCCATACATACCAGGTAAAGAAAAGCTTGACCCTTGAGTTTGTGTTTCAAAAGAAGCCTCCTAACATTTTTATCTGGAAGAGGTATATATATTCTCTTCACCTGATTCAAGGTTATATATTATACTCAGTTGTAAAAGTAAACACAAGAAAATGAAAAATGGAAGTTGTTTGTATTATTGCAGACATGAACTCAATACAAATAGAGAAATTACAAGTTTGAGCATTACATTCTAACAGACATTCTTATCCAGGTGGTACTACATTAACAATGGCAGAATGGATAAAAATAAATAAGGTTCTCACATCTAACCATAATCCACCCTATATTAGAACAATCCACCTCGGTGAAAAACAAGTGCATATTAGTTCAAAATTCAAGCAAGAAAAACACAACGAAACACAACAGAACCTTCCATTGTATTCTTGGAGTTAAATTTCAAGAAAACATTCAGGTTCCTAGAAAAAACAGCAGCAAAGTCATGGAGACTGTAAACCACACTAACCAGTCTCCGGAGAACTGCATCATCCAATTCTTGTGGCTTATTGGTAGCACCTGCATCAGCACAAACGCAAGAAAATTTAAAAGAACATCACATAACAAAATTCAAACATATATTAACAGTACAAATCAGGAATTAGGAACAAGCATGCCCAATCCAACTACTTGATAGCAAAATGAGTTCATCGACTATTCAGAAACTTTTCAGAAGAAACTCATTGGCTGTTGTTCTGATGTTAAACTACATTAATGAAGCCATGTGATATAAGGGAGGACACAGTTGTGCCCTTGTTTCCATAACATACTAAACAAGATACATGATATAGCTTGGTGCAATATAAGGGATTAGTTGAAAATTTTGTGAATGGCACAAACTACATTTTTTACCCGCGTATGAAAAAGAGATGATATGATGTGATAAAGGAGCAGAAGTTTACAACATTCCCTCTTAATTGCAAGTGGCTAAGGAAATTCAATCAGAACTTATTAACATGTCCTCACTGAACACTACCTATCAATGCAGAACTCCATATGCACAAAAAGTTTACCATACATTTGCCTTGTTAAGTTACATAAAGCTTACCAATGACTATTACTAAATCATTAGGATTTGAGGTGACCCCATCAAACTGTATTAGGAACTCAGATTTCAATCTTCTGCTTGCATCATTCTCATTCGCCAACCTTGTTGACATGATGCTATCAATCTGTTAGCAAGAAAGAAGAGGAATCATCACATGTTTACAGAATTGACATTGAAGTGCGGAAAAGAGACTGTGGTGGCCTATATATAAACAAGTCCAAAGAAATATTAGCTGCTATTATCAACTGTTCAACATCCAAGAGAAATCCCAATTTTTATTTAAGCATCTATTACTTTGGCCACAAATAGATGTAAGCAACAAGGCAGAAGGGAAAAGAAGAATCATTCTTTTCAATAAAATTATCCAGTGCAACAAATTGAGCAGAAAGAGTAATGTACTTCATCCATGAAGATTACTGATGGCTGTCTGGATATTGCAACCATGAACAAAGTACGAACAAGTTTTTCAGCCTCTCCCACCTAATTCAATAGAAGCAGAATGCAGCAGACATTCTTCATCAATACAGCAAAAAGTTAATACTAGTAAATAAATTAGTAAAACACCGAAGGAAAATGAACCACACAACATAGTTTTTAACATGAAGAAGCGCACCCATTTAGATGTTAGAGAAGATGCTGAGACATTAAAGAAAGTTTCCTCTGACTCTGAAGCGACTGCTTTCGCAAGCATGGTTTTCCCATTACCTGGTGGACCAAAGAGAAGCAAACCTGGATACCAGGGAGAACACTTTAACATGAAAGCAACTTCCCGAAGTTCTATTGTCATATCTTTTTTGATATAGAGTTTCCTTTGTTACCTTTAGCTGGCCTTCGGAGCCCAGTGAATAAATCTCTTCTCTTAGTTGGCAAAATAACCATTTCCATTAGACTTTGTTTTGCCTTCTCAAGGCCAGCTGCAAACAACTTAGATAAGTAAGCTTGTTATTTCAAATGCAGGCGAAGGAAAGAGATGAGAAAAAGGGGTTAAAGTTTCTCACCAACATCATCCCATTTAATAGAAGGACTTTTGTCCACTATTGAAGTATTTATCATCTCAACCAATTTTGCTTCATAACCATTACCAGAATTTTGGGTTGGTTTTGAGCTTGCAACTTTATCAGTCTGATGCCGATTTACTTGACTATTTTGAGTTGAACGAGGAGACTTCTGCAGCAAATTTTGTTTGAATTTTGATTCTGATGGTGGAACTGCAGCAGTATGTGCATGAGTTAAGGTGTTCTGCAATATTTTGAGGAATAAACAACATTTACATGATTACATAATCAACATCAGTTAGCTAATCTATTATGTCATCAGACAAGTAATTCTGCAATTGAGAGGGAAAACTTTGACATCCAGAAGAAATTAAACACCCAATTGCATATAATAGTAGAATTTTCTTCTAATGATTTTTATTTAAAAAAAAAGGGACCAATAAAAATCAACTCAATCAATTATGCAACCAGTATTAATGCCTTCAGCATGGCATGTTACCGATCCAACGCACCTAGCTATCTGCCAATCAAATAATACATGTTCCATGTTTACGAAAGCAATTATTTATGAATGGTTAGAATGCAGAATGATTGCATTACAGAATGATAGATTTTACAATGACAATTGTAGAATTGTAACTAAACTTCAAGTAAAAGAAGATTTTCAAGTTTAAAAATTAGGTAAGGCAATCATACCTTGTTTGAAGATGTGCCAGCTGAAAAAGAACCTGGAGAGACAAGTGAGGATAGGATGCAAAACAAGGAGGAAGTATTAGTACTGCCCATGAAATTATCAATTACAAAAAATACACAAAGTGAGCATTTCAGAGTGAGTTGAACCTGCCCGTCGATTTAAAACTTGTAATCTCTCAGAAACTTGCCCTTGCCACTTTGATATTTTTTGACGATAAGATTTAACCTTCTCTTGTTCACTGTTACAACATAGATTACTCAATGCACAGGCCTGTCATGTTCTAAACATTTTTCACATTAAAAGGAAAGAAAAAAAATCTAGAGAGTAACTAACTAAGCAGTGCTCATTCAAGCTCCATAGAACTATGCAATCAAAACAGTCCAAAATGTGACCATGAAATCTCCCAATAGAGACATGCAAATAGTCGCAAGAATTTCAATGAAGCCAACAGAGTAAATTTGTTCAGTTGCTCATTGAAAAAAAAAGCGCAAATACTCATACATGATGAAGACCGGAAGTTATAATTTTTCAGAAATCGTTTTATATCAATAGAATTCACAGAAATGCAAGCTTCACTATCGTACTCGGAATACTAAAAAACAGAAGCTAATTTCCGCAGTACCTAGAACTGATGTAAGAAGGCACAGTTGTTGAACTCGCTTCGATGAGTATCCGCTGGGCATTCTTGTAATGAACAATCGAATCATCAATCAAACCCCATTCTTCGGCCCTTACAGCCTTGTCAATTTGTTCTTTGACTAAATCGAAGTATCCCTTGAGCTTATATGCAGCACGTTCATTCGCGACAGGCGCGCCAGCTATGCCTTCCATAGCCAGATTGCTAGGGTTTTGTTCCTGCGACAAATATTGGGAGCTATAAGAAGAAAGAAGCGAACCTACAGAATCAATTATGCCCTTCAAGAAACTCATTTCCGGGAGGAGAATGCATTTGCATCATCGGAGAGAGCCAGGATTCAGACCCGCACAGGCTTCAAAAACTTTTAAGCATGTGAGGAATCAAAAAAACTTCAACAGGGAGGAAGAAGAATGTTGAACATTGTGGCCATGTTTGGTTCGGTGTACTAAACACAGGACTGTATAATATAATACAATATAATTCTATATACTATGTTTGGTTGTTTTCTTAAAAAATTAATACAAGGATTAAATAATACAGAGTTATATATTTTATCCACCACACACAAGACAAAATAATACACTATTATCTCTTGGGTTTATATAATACGGTAAATACCGTATTATGCTGACTTTAATTTCGACCTCCCCTCTGCCTGCAGTCTCTCTCTCCCTCTCCTCTCCGACACCGGCACCTCCCCTCTCCCTCAGCCTCCCTATTTTTTACCAAGTCTTTCTCTTCTCCAAATCCATATTCTCTCTTTCAAAATGTTTGAAGGTGGCATCACTGTCCTCGACGGAACCCATCTGCGATCCCTCTATCTTTCCTTGTCGGATTCAGCCTCCACGCTTACAGTAGAAGTGTGATTATGCCTGTGCCACTATTCCTTGGGTTTATATTACACGGTAAACACAGTATTATTGTATTCATTTATCCCGTGGCTGAAGGCATGTCACTCAACTCAGTTGGCCGTTACCGTCGCCGACAGCATCTGTCTCTCAGCTCTGATAGCCGTCTCTCCACTCCCATTGGTATTTATTTCCTTTTTCTTTGTTTTTAATTCAATTTCTTTTGTTTTCAATCAGTTTTTCTTGTTTATTTTTCTTATTCAATCGAACGATTTCTAGAGTTGGATTTTTGTTCATCTCAATTTTATAATCAAATTTTGCTCAGTTGGATTGATCAAATCCCTAATCCCCAAAATTTACTAGCTTTGGTTTCTTAGGCATTTTTAACTCTCTGTTCTCCTCATTTTTCCTCTCTACCTCTCTCATTTTCCATCTCTGCTGCTGCTGCTTATTTCAATTAATTTTTTTTTTTAGTTTCCAACGAGTTCTTTTTTCTTTTTCTTATTCAATTGAATGAGTTTTATTGTTGGGTTTATGAATTTTTGTTTTCTATTGTTGGGTTTATGGATTTCTGTTCTATTATTTGGTTTATGGATTTGTTTCGGTTGGCATTTTTAGGAAAACTGTACTCAACAAGGATTCATTTCTTCGTTTTCTTTATCTCTTATGCAATTCATTATCGTTAACTAAATTGAAAACCAGATCCAAGCCATGATATCTATTTGCTGTCAATCTAGTTGTTGAATTTGCTATTCTGATTCTATTAGTTAAAGTTTGAAGAACAATTTCCATTTGGTTTTACAAATCCTAGTTAGAATTTGGATTTGTTCATTAACCAGATGGGTGGCTTTTGTGAAGCCAAGAACTAAACATCTGTCCAGTCATTTTCATCCATTACTAAACCCGTCCCATGAAGTTTGTTGATAGTTACAGCTGCATCTAAGGATGTGATTATGACTTTTTTTTTGTTTCTTTTTTATTGCGCAATCCATGCTTAAACCAAATCGGTTTTAGTTGCATACTTCATTATGGCTTCGCTTAATAAGAATGGTAAACATTAAAGCAATAATAGTAATTAAAGGGCTAGAACAGAGAAAATGCAGGATATTCTGAGACATGGCATTGTGATTTTACTTCTTTATTTTTAATTTTTTTAAACATTTTACAATGTTTGATTTTAGCTTGTATAGTAAAACATCATAATAAAGAAATATGTTTTGAAAATTCAGAGTTGTCCATGAATTGGTGCCCAATTCCTTCTATTATTTACTTTGTATTCAATTGCTCACAGATGGAATTAAGCGGAACAACTTCAAAAGAGGTCAAATGACCCACGGTTCCAAGAGTCTAAGAGCATTAGGATCCATCGGGCAGGAACAAAACCTGGCCGTGTATACAAAAAGATGCCTGGTAGAATGGATGGAGCCAAAACAAATATCAGGAAGCTCAAGATTATTAAAATTGATAGTGATCAAACGTGCTCTTCTGGGTAAGCCAGGAAATCTTCTACGAATAGCCCCAGCTAAAATTGTTGGAAAGAACATACCAAAGAACTAGCCCCAATGTAATAATTTGTTTTTCTTACCAATTTACTGTCAATGTTTTGGAATTTCATGTAATCTTCAAATTATTTTGATCTTAAAATTTTGTTGTGATCAAGCATATTAAAGCCATATTGCATTACCAGATTTTCTGAGTTCTGGTACTGTATTTTCCTTTCGAAATATGAAGATTGGTTCTATATTTTTCCGAACATGAGTTGAGGCCTGAAGAAATTGAAGTTGTAGTTTGATCTTGTACCTACTAGCACAAAATTATGATGCATTTTTTTATAAAAATCTTGAACCAAAACTTCAGTTTTTAATGATTCTGAAGTGATGAAAACACCTCAAGTTCCGTGACTAACCAGTGGGTTGTGACCAACCTTAGGAATTGCCCTTCAGTTACATTTTCACTGCAAAATTCTGGACATTCTTACCCAGTGTACTTTATATATGTGTGTGTGTGTGTGTTAAGTAAAAGGTTGAAAAGTAAATTGTGAATTCTATGAAGAGGAGAATTCCTAGATGATTGATGAATTTGCAAGACAAAATAAATTATTGTTAGTTTCCTTTTAATGGCAATCCGAATCAGTTATGGCTGAGTTCAGATGACGTTTCTCCCACTTCTACACTTCTAAGTTGTTTCAATTCCTTTCCTTTCCCTCAACACAGCAAAACATTTCAGTAACTAAGCAATGCTAGAAACGTTAGTAGAATAGATGTAAAACTGTTATTTTATTTTCTGATTTTAATACTCAATGCGTTCTTACCAATCTCAATGTAAATATGATGACCTTTCTTGTTTGAATTAATAGTCTTGGTCTGATGGTGATGATGTTAATGGTTCATATGTGATTACTTGTTCTTTTTTTCTATATTTTAATTATATTCTTTGTTTTGAATTTATAGAAGATAACTATTCTTTTCTATTTAGTTTAGTGCTGCTAAATATACATACATTTGACACACCCACCAATTTTATTGGGATGTCAAATAATTAATATTAGTAAGAAGAAGAATAATTAATCGAAAATTAGTTTGCTGATCGTACATTAGGATTTGTTAATTATTGGGTCTGTTAAAACTAATTTAACATTATTGTCTCCTTCAATAATAACATGCAAAATGCTTCTACTGAATCATAAAAATCTTATTATAATCAAAAGATTACTCCTATGTTTATTATTAGCTGTCTGGATTTAATTAGACCTGTTCATATCTGGATTTAATTATTTTTTTAAAATAATGCAGTACATCATTATGCACCAAACACAGTATAAAATATTACAAGCTAATACAATTTTTGTACCAAACACTGTATAATATAATACAGGCTAATACTGTATAAATTAATACTATACAGATTAATACTATACAGTTTAATACTGTACAGTCTAATACAGTACAATGAACCAAACGTAGCCTGTATGTTCTTGGATTGGAACTTGTAAAAGGCCCATGACTCCATGATCATGGACCGGGTCAGCTATTGATAACGACACCGTTTAAAATAGAGGAAATTACATGAAATGCCACCGTTTTTTTTTGTTTTCATAAATACCCCATGGCATTTTACAAGATTTAATTCTTACCTTTTATATTTCATAAATATATTTATATTTATTTCAAACATGCCTCTTTTTCATTATATAAAGCAAATTTAAAGATGCTAGCGATAAAAATCTTGAAAGAATTGTCAAATTTTTTGGCAGATATCAAAAGATCATCGACGGTGGTATAAATTCAAAATTTCAACAATGGATAATGAATTATTTGGGATTAAGAATTTTATTCTCTCCCCGCCAATCTATTGATTGGGCTTTTTCTATTGGGCTGAACTTAGGCCTCCTATTTGACTGGTCCACATATGTACAATCCTTCAAAAATGGCACTAAGCATAGAGCATTATTACATGCAAAAATGCATAAATTCAGGAGCATGAAGAAGGCATATTTCCTGCCCCATCTCTACCTGCTAGTCAAAAAGGTAATTAACATGCAAAAATGTTATCCCGAGAAACAATGTTTGATATTGTCTAAAATTCAACAAAATGTTTCAAAATCAATGTAATCCGATGGAAAAAAATAAAAAAAAAATAATACGAGAATATATTTAAAATTTTTATTTAAAAAATTAAAATTGTTAATTGCAAAAATTTTAGAAAAAAGATGATTAATTTTTTTAAAGGAGAGCATCTCTTGAAATCTCTCCCGTCATTTCAGCTTTATTGATATCTATTTTGAGCCTTTCTAGGCTTTTGTAAGAATACAAAGATAAGATTTACTGTAGCAGTTAGATTCAGCAGACAATTGCTGGCTACTAAGTTCACTATCCACGCTTATAAACACACACACTTCCACAATCATTGCGATGTGGGTTTCTAGCCATTTATTATCTCATAAATTATCCAAAAGATAATAAGTTCATACAACACTGTCACTGACGTACACTAGTGTAGAAAGCCAAATCCCCAAAAAAATTTATTTGGCTACTGGTAAGAAATTAAATATATATTTTTGGTTGCATTCAGATTACATCACAATTCAAATTTTTCAAAGAAAGGGGTTAGTTTGATGCTTTTATGATCCATTAATAAGAACAACACAGTATTCTTAAAATCTAACGACTACTTTAGCTGAGTGATCGACGAATAAGCACAGATCAAGCCGCCCGCAAAGTCATTAATGCCTGATGATAAAAGGCGAATATGGTACGCAAACTCGTCTATCAGTGTTTGGAATCGATCATTCTCTTGATTTGTTAGGTTACATAAATTTGATAAAACACTCATTGAAATGAAGCTAACACTAACAGATATTTCTCGGCTTTAATTGGCAAGTGGATATGCAAGTCTTGGATAATGGATAATATAATCTTTTTTATTGGTTTACGTTTAATGTTATCCTTAGCCATGATGGTGTAATTTTCTCTTCTTTCATTATTTTTGGGTAGGGCCACCTTTTCTAAGTGAAGGTTCAAATTACAATTAAAATTAAAAAATCTGACAGAAATTAAATATGAACTTACCATATTGCATCGAACAGGACCAAAAATAATGTCATATAGTTGGTTTGGTTTTAAAATATAAATTTGGTTATATCAATTTAGTTTTTAATATTCAAAAAATGCTGAAATCGAAGCGATAAAAATATTAGTAAAATTATATTATTTTGATATTGGAATTAAAAACCGGCTGTAATGGAGATAAATTGAAACAAAAATGGCAGCATAGGCAACAGAAAAGAGAAAAAAAGAAGTTAAAGTTTAGAAATTTGAGATTCTGACACTATATATATGTTAAACTATGATTTATTTAATGTAAATATTTAATGTATTGTTTGATTGCCAAATTTTTCTCGCTAAGACAAATTCACAATTAATTAATACTATTCATTTTTTTCACTCACAATTTTTCTATTTTCTAATAAATAAATAAATAAATTAGTAATTTTTCTTAACTAGACCTATATATAAAGGAAACAATTGCAAAAGCTTGTTGCAAGAAACATCGACATGCAAAAAGCTTGGTTGTATGAGGAGTATGGTTCAAAGGAAGTGCTCCGATTAGGAGACTTCCCAATTCCTACTCCCCACCATGATCAGCTATTAGTCCAAGTTCGAGCTGCTGCTTTGAATCCCATTGATTCCAAAAGGCGTCAAAAGCCCGTTGCACCTTCTGAATTTCCCGTCAGTAAACTTAAATTTGAACTCGATACATCACAATCCTGAGACATGATTAATACCACTAGCTTGGTTCTTCATCACTTCCAATTATTTTCTCAGTAAATAAAAATGTAATATATTGTGCAGGTAGTCCCTGGCTGTGACATGGCAGGAGTAGTGGTAGCAAGAGGCAAAAATGCAACAAAATTTAGTATTGGTGATGAGGTGTACGGAAACATCCAAGATTTTGATGCAATAGAGCAATTAAAGCAGCTAGGAACAATGGCAGAGTTCACAGTTGTAGAGGAGAGATTGGTGGCAAAGAAGCCTAAAAACCTTTCATTTGAGGAGGCTGCCAGCTTGCCATTAGCAGTTCAGACTGCAGTGGAAGGTTTCAGAACTGCAAATTTTAAAGAGGGGCAGAGTATATTTGTTGTTGGTGGGGCTGGTGGAGTTGGCAGTTTAGTTGTTCAGCTTGCCAAGAATTTCTATGGAGCTTCTTATGTTGTTGCCACAACTAGCTCCCCTAAGGTGGATTTTGTTAGATCTCTTGGAGCTGATAAAGTCGTTGACTATACAAAATTAACATATGAAGAAATTGAGGAGAAATTTGATTTTGTTTATGATACAATCGGTATGTTTCTATTCATCTTTAATCTAAATAGTCATTTGGACTTGGTCTAGACAAGAATTATTTTGCCAGGAAAATCAAGAAAAGGCAATCCAGTGGTGGATCTTAATGCTTTTAATTAACTTTTGTTACTCTGCATATATATGTTTCAGGTGACACAACGAACTCTTTTGTGGTAGCCAAGGAGAAGGCACCAATCATTGACATAACCTGGCCACCGTCGAATCCGAAGGCTCTTTACTCAGGATTGACAGTATCAGGGGAAATGCTGGAGAAGCTTAGGCCATATCTAGAAAATGGTAAGCTTAAGCCTGTGATTGATCCTACTGGACCATATAATTTCACGGATGTAATCGAAGCTTTTCGACACTTGGAAACTGGAAGAGCCCGAGGGAAGGTTGTTATTTCTTCCTTTCCATCTCAGAATCTTCCTTCTCCAGCTGAATGTGAAGGCAAGAACAGCCTCATAGCTCACAATATAAGTTCTCGTCAGATGTCTGTTTATTAGATTGTATCCGTTCAAAGTTGTTAGGCCAGTTTCTGAGGTTCATGTCTTAATTCTCTTAAATATATGTATTGCTTTTTCCATTTCTAAAATTTATTTATGTTGCAATGCAAAAGCTATAACAGTTAATTAATTCACACCAACAAAGTTCACTAGAATACTTGTTTATTTGCTTCATCATATCCAAAATTCATGAGCTTGTCCTTGGACTTGCACGAAGCTGGAGACCACCTTTAATATGAAGAGTGAGCATTGTCCTGTAAGTCGCCTTTCTCGTATCATCTGCTAATTTGAAGCGAAAGAATCGGAGAAGAGCAATTGATACTATCTTCATCTGCCTGTATGCAAAGTCTTTCCCCAGACATATACGCGGACCAGCCTGCAAGGAAATCAGCAATAAGCCTATGAGATGAGCAATAACCCTGTCAATCATTTTGTAATGATAATCAAGCCAATAATCAAATAACATGTAAGAAGAAAAGAAACTACTACTCTTAATAGAATACTAAGCAAGAATTTCCAAGGAAATCACATGAAAAGCTACGAATTTGAAAGGCGATTCGGGTTGAAAAATGCCATTGTTGAGCCATCTTTCGGGGCGAAATTCTTGAGCATCCTCTCCCCAAATGTAAGTCATCCTGCCCATGGCATAGGCCATATAGTATAAATCGTCTCCTTTTTTCATCCTGAATCCATCGGGAAGTATGTCATCTTCATCTGCACATCTCCCATCCTTCATCCCAAAAACAACCATGTCAAAATCATAACAAAATTTGGGCAAAAACAAACAAGAAATTCAACACTTGATGGATGCAGAAGCAATTTTACCACAGGAACGACAGGGTAAAGTCTCAGGGTCTCTGTTAATGCTGCGTGGAGATAATGCATTCGGTCCAGTTCCATATCAGTTACTTTTGCCATAAAATCTTCAGCTTCAATGTTATGATCATGGCTACCTATGACTTGTCTCACTTCTTGTGCTACTTTTTCTTGGACAAAAGGGTTCTTGCAGAGCATATAGAAGAACCAAGAAAGAGTATTTGCACTTGTATCTTTACCAGCTATCATAAAATTCAGTATAATGTCTCTCAGATACTTATCATTCATTCTTTCTGGATCCTTCTCACTTTCCACCAAGAACCTTGACAATATATCCTCCTTCTCATTCTTCAATTATCAGAAATTGATCAGCTTTTTCACATGTGGAATCAAATTTCAAATATAAATATATTAAGAATTTGAAGTTTCACCTGAAATCGCTGTACTTCAAGCAATTGCCTTCTGTTAAATATCAAGTTGTTAACAAATTCATCAATGGCTTTGACATTGTTCTTAAGTGAAGCCTCATACCCAAGATTGAAAAACCTTTTAAGTTTCCAAAATGGATCCACATATCTCCAATACACCAAGGCATTGCATTCATCAAAGGCCTTCATAAAAGCAGCTCCATCTTTGCTTGAACCCGTCAAGCAATTCAATGCCACTCCGAATCCAACTTTGAAAATGGAATCTAGAGTGCATCTCATCAATATATCCTAATCAAGAAAAACATATTTGAAAAAGAAATATTAAAATTAAATCTGTCCATGTGTAAATGAATACGCAAGAGCTAGTAGAATTTGACTCACTTGCATATCAAAAACCTGATCAGAAATTGCGAAGTTGGAGATGATTTGAACAAGTTTAGCAGCATTTTTTCTGAAAACAGAACAGCTAAAGTCCCTAAGAACTCTAGTGGAGAATTCAAAGCTAGCTAGCTTTCTCTGTTGCCTCCATTTATCTCCATCAACAGTAAAAATACCTTCACCAAAGAGATCAGTCAAAACCTCCTGATTATATTTCCCTTTGGAATATTTGTGGAAATTTGTTTTCAAGACATGTTCTATGTTTCTTGTATCAGTAGTGTATATTTCGCTCTGTCCGGGAGCTAGGAGCCGAAAAGTCCTGTGTTTTTTGGCTACTTCGCTCTGGTAATCGTAAAGGTTGTTGAAGTAAAAGAGCTGGTGGAATACGGTGCCCTTTACCGGTGCATACTCTGGGCTTCCTACGGATTTGCCGGTGTAGATTTTGAGCATGAGGTACAAGAAGCAAATGAGGATGAGCAGAATTGGGGTTACTGCGAAGCTTAAAGCTATAAAGAGGATATCCATTTTTGTGTGGAATTCTATGTTTGTGATGAGGTTAGACATTTTTGTTTGTGTAATATAAAAGGAAAAAAAAAATGTTTTGTCCTAACACTTGTTATAGCTGTAATTGTCGGATGAAGTACTTCATTTAATTGATGACTTAGTAAATATTAACAAACTCAATTTAATTTTATAATTCTTTTCAATAATTAAAATTCAATAATAATTTATAGAACATCTATATTATTTAATTTTAGAAGTAATAAATATAAATTTATACTGTTTTAAAAAAATTAAAATATGTGACACTTAATTACATTAATATTATATGTGAAGTGTTATGATGATGACACTTGTTTCATTTGTACCGTGATATTATCAGTAATTAAAAATGAACCGAATTAATTTTTTTGGTTGATTTTAATATATTTTTGGCCAACTTTAATGCTATATAATGTCAAATCCTTGTATTGACGGACACATACTCTAACTTTTTAAAAGCAATATAAATTTATGTTTATTATTTATAAAATTAATAAATGTATATATTTAATAGATTATTATTAATATTTAAATATTCAAATGAAATATGGGGTGAAATTAAAATCCCTCCCCATATGCATTAAGCCTTAATATTTTATTCATTTGCAACCTTAAATATTTAAGTTTTGTTTTGATATTTTATTTCAAACCGTTACTTGTTGAATCGAAAATGTAATGAAGATTGAAGAATAAGACAAAGTGCAACCATAAGACAAAGTGCAACCAACCAAAATGGGGCTACTTGTTGGTACTTAAGACAGAAGGAAGAAGCTACCGTTCCTGTTCTGTCAAACCACAGGGGTCCTGATTATCTGATTGGTTCAATCATTAATTAAT
The DNA here is from genome assembly GCA_037975025.1 of Excoecaria agallocha. Taxonomy (NCBI): domain Eukaryota; kingdom Viridiplantae; phylum Streptophyta; class Magnoliopsida; order Malpighiales; family Euphorbiaceae; genus Excoecaria; species Excoecaria agallocha. The sequence continues at coordinate 67,343,337 of CM075806.1, read as the reverse complement.
CAAACACCTTGGTGGTTGGTTTAAGACCATCGAAAGCCTCAAGTCTTTAAATGGGTCCTGAGTAATTTATCCCCAAGAAGAAACAAGCAAACATTCTGAGATGAAAAAATGGCAGTAGACGTCTGTATCAAATATCATAGACTATTTCACATTGCAAACGTAGCAGCTTTAAGGGTTGTTCAGTTTTAATCGGGGGTTATAATTTAATTGGATTACATGAATGTTCAGTGCATAACTGTATATACTAACGTTTTATTTACTTGAATGGGCTTTCCTCTACTTCTATATATAATTTTACTTGTCCACACTAATTTAATAATTTTGTTTATGAATCAAAAATTAACTCTCTACATAATTTTTCTTGTCTATGCTAATTTAATAATTTTATTTATGAATCAAATCAAAAATAAAAATTATCTGTAATTTAAATAGCTAAAAATCTGACTTAAATTGTATATTTCTTAATAATTTACATGGCATTAAATAATTAGCAGATAATTGAACCTTTGCAGGTTTCATCTCATGCGCATTTTGTTCAACTATAAAATCACATCAAAATTTCCCTTCTCAGAGTTGGCTTTTCTAGTTTTGGAATGAATCTAGGCCACTAATTGCTTTGATAAAGGCTAAATGCCCATATCTGCCCCTTCTTAGTTCTGGACCATAGATGTCGCTTTTATACCTTGAATGATATAGAGTTGAAAAAACATTGCGTAAGATGTTTTTATTTACTAGTATACTTGACAAATATTGTGATATAATATAATTTAATAGATTTTTGATAGAAAACAATTAAAAATTAAACTAATTTTGATAGATAATAAAAAAAAATTAGTCATATAAAAATATAAACTGAATTATCAAAATTAAATAAATGAGAAAGAAAAAAATAAAACATGCATAACCACTAATTTGGTGGTTTAAAAATTTAAATAAAATAAAATCGTGAATTAACTATAGAAAACCATAATGACAGAAAATTAAGGGTGTGTTTACTTACAGAAAATAATTTTTTGTTTTCTATTTTCTATTTTCTTAAAAAATTGGAGTATTTATTTTCTTTAAAAAATTTAGAAAACGCGTTTATTTATCAACAAATGAAAAACTGAAATATTTATTTGTGTGTGTGTATACACACACGTATGTATGTATATATATATATATATATATATATATATATATATATATATATATATATATATATATATATATATATATATATATATATTACATGTATATGTATGCATACATACATACATACATATATGTATGTATGTGTGTATGTATGTACATATGTATATATATATGTATATGTATGTGCATACATACATATGTATATGTATATGCATATGTATATGAATATATGCACATACATACACATGTATTTATGAATACATATATATGTACATGTATGTGTATATATATATATATATGTACATACATATATATACATATGTATGTATGCACATATAAGCACATACAGATACATGTATATGAATATGTATGTGTGTGTATGTGCATATGTATATATGTATATGTATATATATATGCATAAATACATATTTATATGTATATGTATGTATATAGATACATACATGTATGTATGTATGTATATTCGTATATACATATGTATGTATATATATGCACATATATATATGTATGTATATATATGCACATATATATACATACATATACATATGTATGTTTACATATGCATGTATATATATATGTATGTACATATATATACGTGTGTATTAATATTATTTAGAAAATTTGAAAAACATCTTTTATTAGTTTTTCAATTTCTTCTTTATTTTGGAAAACTGAAAAATTCATTTTCTGTTTTCTATTTTAGAAAATTGACGAAAATAAATATGATCTCTATTTTCTATTTTCTGTGAAAAAATTTTCTGAAAAACTGAAGCTGTTTTCTGTAAGTAAACAGACCCTAACCTTTTCAAATAATAATTAAATCATACCATTCCATTGCAAACTAGCAAACTATTATCTAAACAAGGCTTTTAAGGTTCTTTCTTTTTGGTATGAACCCAGCTTGCTAACCCAATTAATAGGGCTTTTGGTGCGAACCCAGCATGCCAGCCCGAATAATAGGGTCCGGATTTACACCAAACTGGCGAAAAAAAAAACAGGGAAGTGCAAAACACTATCCGTTCAAAGTATGTACTTGTGTAACTAAGGATCCATCATGAGAATATATAAATATATTTTTTTTGAAGCAAGAGATTTTTTTGTAAAATGATCTCAAACTCGAAATCTCAAATTAAGTAATTAACATCGAAGAGACATGAGCCATCCAATCCAAACCAATAGGCAAGAATTCAGGCTCCAAAAAAACTTAAAACAGGGTGCCCAAAATAGGTCCAAGTCCAAGCTCAGAAAATCAACCAGAGCTCAGTTTTTGTAAATAATGTCGGAAGGCAAAAAGTAGACAAAATCTGAAAAAAAAAAAAAACCCTTACCGTGCAGTAGTCAACAGAAGTTTGGTTCGTTGCATCCTGGTCTTCTCTGTCCAGCAGCGGAACAAATATCATAGTAAAGTACCAAGTGAAACATATGGAAACTTATTGTTACAATGGCCCAGAAATAGGCGTTGGCCTTCATCCTTTCAGTGGCGGCTACAATTGTGCAGATCTTAGTGGTTTATGCATTTACGATACCAGGGCTTGCCCACTTACTGAAACTGTAATCCTATTCCAATTAATCACCACTCACTACTGATTCCTCTAAACAAAAATCAACAATCTATATCGTCCAACAAAATTGAATGTCTGTGCCAAGAAAATACAATTGTGGATGAAAATGACTCGGGTGGTTTGCCAGTTCTAATTAAAATGATGATAACCTTTATAATAAATCTATTACAAACCTATCCCCCTCTATATCGTGCAACAAAATTGAAGCCGAAAGATCTGCCAATTATCAGATATTTTGGCAAGACATTGGACTTGTCACACATGCGTCAAAATCTAACCAGCTACAATGACGATGTTGGATTCAAAGTGGGAAGCTGCAGGCCTGGTCTAGATGTCCACCCTTTGCGTTTCCTGTATGCCTCAATAGCCTGTAACCGAACCCTCTCTTGCGAGGCATCTAGGAAGTTCTTCGGCACCTACAGATAATAGAAACTTCTTATTTTCAACTGCAGAATGTTAATGACGTGTGTGATAATATCAGATAACACTACACCTTACCTTAGGAACAGCAAGTAGTTTTGGAGGAGCTTGGACAACATCACCAAATTTTATCTGCTCATGTCCAGGAAAATCTAGATCGTCTTCTGTTTTGGATTTTTTATGTTTCTTCTTCTTTGCTTCCAAATACCTACATTATTTATAATTGAGATCAGAATTCAACCATAGTGGCTACATTATTTATAATTGAGATCAGAATTCAACCATAGTGGTTTTAATAATATAAGGCCATTAATGCCAGAGTTGGGAGCTCAGATGAAGCGGAAGTGAAGTAACCTCCTTACTAAAACCTTTGAACGCTTAGAATATCAAAACTTTAAGAACCAACCTATAGCCTTATTATTTCTGCAAAGTGCACTTTCAGGCACCAAATGCTATCATATAAACAACCAAAAATTGCTCCACAATTCTCGGCAACTCAGTAGAGACATAGAAGACATGTCAGGGTTAAGGTATTTCATTGAGATATGAAAAACTAACAGTAAGACTCTATATTTAACAAACTCCAGCTTGATTATAGACAGATTCTTTTTTAAAATCTCAGGTACTTGTAATTGACAGAAAATTGTAATTGAACTTTTAATTAATGGACATAACATAGTGAACAGTGAATTTTGACAAGCAAGTAACTATCAATAATACTATCTTACATGTTGCAAGGTAGAAGAAAGCATTATGGGAACCTATGCAGTTCAACGCAGAGAATCAAAACACGTACTAAAGAAAGGCCAACAGAGAAAGCATCATATGTTAAATTTAAGAAAAAAATTGAAAAAAGTAGAAAATCCAGAACTTCATAACAAATGTATGGAAGATACAGAGCAAGTGATCTTAAATTCTTACTTTTTCTTGCGCTCCCGCTTTTTCTCGCTGCTTGTTGTCTTATCCATTAATGCCTGAAAGCGAAGGTCAGTGACTCGATTTCTCTTTCGTTTTTTCTTTCTCCTTTTATCTCCACTTCCATCCATTTTTTCAGATGTGATATTATCTGCGTCATCACTTTCATTTGCAATAGTTCCTGTGTTAATTGTCTTCTTTGGAGGGATTATCTAGAAAAATCATCCAAAAATACTATAAGGTGAAAATTATAAAATAATTGAACATACTAAAACAAAACCCTAACTGAAACCTAATCTACGAACACAGAAAAAAAATTTTAGCCGCTACTTTTTCCGCGTCATCGCCTCTCTGTTTCCTCTTCTCCTCACTGAGCTTGGAAGGATTACCGAACCCTAAGATAGCATAAACCAAATCAGTGTAAGTAAGTTTGACAGATTATAGAGAAGCGTCTCTACAGAAAGAGGGAAAGAGAGAGAGAGAGAGAGAGAGAGAACCATCTTCATTATGAGAAGTAAAGGACATGAGCTGGCGGAGTTTGAGGGGAAGAACGTCGAGTTGAGAGGGGTCAGGTGGAGGCGGGAGACGAGTGTGGCCTCCATGTGCCGCGCTGTAGTTCTTTTCTCTCCTTCTTCGTCCTTTTCCTCCCATCCCTGTTTTAGTTCTCTGCTTTTATTTTTTTCGTTTCTTTTTCCACACAGAGCTATAAATTAATTTTTGTTGTTTGGAGTTGCAGGGGTCAGCTGGCTTCTTTAAATTAATCCTTCGGGCCTAATTACTGCAAGTTTCCTCTACGTTGATCGGACGGCCTCCAAATAGCATATTCCGTTCCATACCAATTCAGACTCCGAGTACTCCTATTTATAAATGAAGTTAATTATAAAATATTATAAAAATTAACAGATATATAATTATTATTAAATTTTATTATTATTACTATTAAATTTTATTCGACTTTCCATCACTAATTACCAAAATAATATAAGTGAAATCCACCCACTCTCAATATCGTTATTGAAAAAAAAAAAAAGTAACTCTAAATTAGAATGGGTCAGCCCAAAATTCAATTTTATATCCCCTCCCGTCAGATTGTTTTCTCTTTTTTACGAAAATTAAAAAATAATTATTTTTATAAAAAAAAAATTATAGTTATTGATTAAAATAGAAATAATAAATAAATTACATAATAAAATCTTTTTCCCACTTTAGCTGGGGAAGCTGAAATTGATTCTCTCAAGCCACAGTGAAAGCGTACATATATTTCCTTTTTAAAATCTTTTTCCACCATAACAACAATTTGGAACGAGAAAAAGCGTCCGACTAAAGACTTCAAATAGAAGTGTTTGTATGTATTTAAGATCTTTAAGTGCTAAAAACCGAATCAATAGAATCCAAACACAGCTTACCCAACTGCTACTACAGCTTCCAATCAACTACAATGTTGAGAAATTTGATTTCACACAAAAACAGAAACAGCTACAGAAAATACAAGATTGAAGAACTCTCTTCTACTGTACATTCCCTAAAAGAATTTCTTGTTTTTTCAAATAAAGCGTAAATATATGACAGACCAAAAACGGACCGCTCAAGCTGATGGGACTCGCACCATCAATCTCAATGGCAGCAACCTGGTAAATTACAACTCAATTGAATAAAGAATTAAAAGAAGAAAAACTGTAGGACCACCCAAGAAAGGGGCAAAAGAAGGCAATCCAAGAACATATAGAAGTGTTCCGGTGGTCAAATACATTATGTTACACCCTCAGGAAGACAGCCACGCACTGTACCTCAAGAAATTGAGGTGGGTAAATCTCCAATGGGCCAACCCATTCCATTGTATACATTCCAGTGGTATCCTAGTATCTTCTGCAATCCAACTAATTAAAGGCCTAGGTATCACTTTATAAGGGGGCTGAGCCCTTCTCCTTCCCAACCAAGTTTCAGCATTTGATCTACAACTTTCACGCTCAACTGCAACCACAAAAATGTTCAAGCCACACCAAGGTTAACTCGCAATAAGCATTTAGACAGATAATATTCTTTTTATCAAAAATAAAAAATAAAAAACAACGTAAAGTCATTTCTGGATGGTTATCTAGACAATCAACAATAACAATACAATAAAAACAACCCAAGCAGATAATTTTAGGTAAAATATTCTTATGGCGATGCCTATCGCATGTTTAGACTCCACCTGGAACGCAGGAACTCGAAGATAATCCAGGTAACAAATTAAACTGTGCAAAAACCCCACATGAAATGGAAAAGAAAAGGAAATTCGACTTACAGCTGGATCAGTGAATATTATCAACTGTTTATCTGCAGTTGACACCAAAAGATTCGTGTTATCATTGTTTAAAGCCAGAGCTGTAATGTCCTGGCCTTTTCCAAGCTTCAATACATGAAAAACCTGTGATACCAAAAACTTCTTGCTTGTTAAACATAACCAATAATCAAATCAAGATGAGTTATCACACATTTCAGACTCCAAATGAAATATAGGTTCATGTATTTCATTTGGAGCACACTGTTAATATCCAATTAAAAGTGAGACCCAGGCTCTTCCATGGTTTAATGCTATTCAAGGAACACCTCAAAACGAGCACACAACACATGCAAGACTCCAAATGAAATACGAGTGCATGTAAGTCTATTCAATTCAAACAGAAAAAGAATGCGTCCCTCATTTTTTTAAAGAGCCTAATGAGCAGGCAATGCTAAAACCAGGCAGAATAGTATGCACTCCAGACCCACAGCAGTAGGAATTTAATGTAATAATAATAATAATAATATATTATTATTATTATATTCTAGTGGACATCATTACTTAACAAATCGGAAAATAAAGGTGCAGCTTGTCCATTTAAGAATCCTCTAATGTTCATACCTTAAGTGTATGCAGATCCAGGAAACAAACAGAGGGACTAGGAATGTCCAATCTGTTATTTATCTCACTTCCCTCTGGTTCTAGATTAAAATTTCCAGCACCAGCTGTTTGTAAACTGAAATCCCCGTCGTTGTTGTAGGTTCCTTCATTTGCTGAACACGAGTTCATTCCAATCAAAGCATTTTTACCATCAATAGAAATTTCAATGCAACTGATATTAGCAGAGAAAGGAAGTTGCGCTCTAGTGATCGGTACCCCATTTAGTGTAAAGGTACTTAGAGTATGCTGAGATTTGTTCCAAGTTAATACAACCCCCTCAGATGAAAGGCTAACAGCATGGGCCTCCACACCAACCAGCCTTCTAATCAATCGACCCCTTCTCACAGAATGCAATAAAACATCTGATGCGTAGGAACTAGAAACAACTATTCCAAGATCGGAACTGACACAACAACAAAGTATTTCCTTACGATGACCTCGAAGGACATGTATTGGACCCTCTATACAACGTCTCCTGTTTTTGTCCACCAAGACATTTGCTAGAGAACTGGGCAGAGAAGAAGCACCCGCAACAGCAGCCACAGAAGACTCTGATGTGTTGCTTGCACGTGAAGGAAATACCCTATGTATCTTCCAGAGTAATAAAGTAGTATCCCGTGATCCTGTGACAAGATAGTTGCTATCTGGGGAAAGAGCAAGGCAAGTGACTGGAGCACAGTGCCCAGTGGCTGTTTCTAATGTTTTTGCTCCATCTGATGACACTAGCTTGATGCTATTATCCACATGCCCACCTAGATAGTTGGTAGAAGATGGATATTAGTATTTGGGAGATACACAAGCAAATTCTTTAGCAGGATGTTAAACATGAAAGCAAGCCAAACTTTGCAACGACACTCAAATAAAGATCAACCCCAGTGAGCAACAAAGGAGAAAAAGTAAATCGCAAAAATTTAGGAAGATTTAAAAGATCAAGGCTGTTAAAAATTTTAGCTTATGAGCATATACACAGGGATTTTGGCCAAAATAAAATTTCCTTTCCTTGATTTCTATCTAAACACAGAAAAAGCTTTTATTTTTTATTTTTTTCCTCTTCCATTGTACAAGGGAAAGATTACCCACCTCTTAGGTAAAACAAAAACTAGAGGAAAAAAGAAAAGAGAAGAAAAGAAAAGAATGCCAAAGTAATGCAACCATTTGTATTGTCTCCACACTTTTCAACCAGCACAAGATGGTCAAGATAGAAAAGAAAACATAGACTATTAGAAAGTATCATGTATCATGAACCTTAAAACTGATCGTATCAGTATTACACATTCATTATCTACCTCCTAGTTTCAATAATATCTCCATCATTCACTCTACATTGCGAAGGTTTAATAGATTTTGAATGTTCAAAATCCTAAGGAAAGAGATTTTCACTCATCTGTCATATAGCCATTTTAATCTGCATGAACAAAACACTAATTGCTGTAGAAGGCATTGACTTACGTCTATAAAAATCCCAAGAAAAGATGCCAAAATGGCAGATGGGTCACCCATGGTCACCAAGCAATCCTTCAAGGAGACACAACGCAGAAGATACTCAAAGAACAGCAGGTTTAATCTCATGATAGTCCAAAAATATGGTCTATACTTTAGTCCTTGATAATAAGCCTATCAATTGTTGGCAGAGTATCTACTGAAACCATGATATGCACAAACTTGAGAAGCTAAACAAATCTGAACTTCATACTTGATAATTGGCAGAACTCCCATTTTTTGTGTGTTTTGATGAATTCATGGATCATCCTCATGAACAGAAGAGGGACATGAAAAAGGATTGCCAGGGATTAGAAAAATTTGATGGAAAACAATTTCATAAACATGTTCTAAGGTTGACAATTGGGTGTTTGAGTCACACCGAGATCATGCAAAGCCATCGTTTTTTTATTTTACTTTACATTTTTTTGGGCAATAGTGGCTGTCAGTTCTAAATCATTTAGGTTTTCCTTGAATTCCAATCATTCTAATGCCCAGACTACAGCCCTACTTCAAAAGTTCATCTTAAACACATGCACGCGCATCGATAATGTTACACTATCAACCCCCGCATTCAGTAATGGAACTCAATGCACTCCTATAAAATTCATGAATGCAAAGAGGCTCAGTGAAAAAAGGAAACTGAATCATAAAACGCATTTTTGCTTATAAACAGAACAAGAGACCCTTCTAAGTTCTTTGGGTAGTGCTTAGGAAAAGAAATGAGAGAAATTTTTAGAAGGGTCTCTTATCATTCTTAAAGATTGATAAGGTTACAGTTCATTTTTTTGGTCTCAAGGTAGTTTCTTTTAGTAATGGAGTGATTTTTATTTAGTAGATTTCATCTTTGCTGCATATGTGAGACTGGCATTTCTTATTAAATGGAGCACCCTCATTGTCAATTATATAATTGTTGTATGATTTCTCTTCACAAATTCTTTACCAGGCCCCAATTTTGATTTCCTCTTCCTCATTTTTATTCCAAAGAATAACCCATATTAAATCTGTCTGCGAATTTCTAACCAACTACAGCCTCAAAAATTTGACCCAAGGATCAATTAGGCCCTCCACTGCTGTAATATATCAACCTTGGATCTTAATCCAGTCTGTCCCATACGTTTTCCATTAAAAAGTCTTTGCTTTTTTCCCTTTTTCTTAAACCCCTGCTATTACAACATTAATAATACAAGATCACTTTATGGCATTGCGCTGGCCAATCAGTGCTCGTAAGAAGCTTGCACTATGCAAGCAGCAAGGACCCAGAATCAAATATTATAGTTTTGGTCTGAGGCAACAGCAAAGAAGAAATGTAAAGTTCAAATTATTTCAAGACCATTCCATATCCAATGGTCAATTTTGATGCTTTTTGTTGAAATTAAGTAAAAGCTATAAATTCACATAACGATGAATCCCCATGAAACAAATGACTATAGTTATATAAGAATAGCTTAAGAAGAAAAAGAATGCTTACCAGTGATGATTTCTTTATCAAGTGTGATGGAAACCACAGATGTACTTCTGATTCCAGATGAAGCAAATGCTAGAGCCCGGGGGAATTGCCATCCATCACCTGATCCAACTGGCCCTTTGAACATGCGCATTAGAGTTCCACTAGCAGAACTTGCTGGAGCTTTTCCATGTTGAAAGAGGAAAGGCATACCCTGGCCATCAGGGGTGTTGGGCTGCCACTTGTGCTGTGCAACATGTATTGCTGGTGCATTTAGATCTGCAATTATAACAGTGTCTGAAGATGCATGAATGGCAGCAGCAGGTAGATTGCAGCGTTCAGGGGATGGCACAGCATATGGTTTGATTTCTTTCGGGTTCCGGAAAATGGTCTGAGATAAAACTTTATGTCAGGGGTGCATTGCAATTGTTAATGATTCAGCATAAGAAATCAAATTATTGCATAAAAGCCTGAATAAAGGAGCCTAAATTTTCCTCAAGAGCACCAGAAGTTTAGTAAGAGATATCACATCCACTCCATACTAAGAGATGGATCAGCAATAAAATGCCTTTCAAAATCCTTTGCATTACAGAAATGGGATTTCGTCATCCAGATCGTACAAATACAAGTGTTTTCAAAACATTATCCATCTTGAAAGCATAAAGGATTGACCTAGATCAGACCTGCAAATGAAGAACATCTGCTAATGGCATCTTTTTCAGGTGAGGAACAGTCAGAAGCTGGGATGGGGTTTGTCCAAAGTAAGCAATCTGATCTTGAGTAGCACGTTGTTGTACCTTTTTTTAATAGATAAAAACGATAAGAAAATATATGATGCCTTATATTAAGAAACTATAGAACCAAAAAGCAAACTTACTGGATCTGATATCTTATCAATGTCAACAGTCCCTTCGTAAGTAATGTAAAAGAAGACATTATTTGCCTGTATAGCTTCTTTACCACGTTGCTTATAGCTGCAGAATCAGATTAACATTAGAAAATGTAAAGGCACAAAGTAAATTTTATCCAGGGGTTTCTTTCTATCCATGCAATAATTCAAATGGACTGAACATAAGGAAACAAAAGAAAGTGAGAGTAAAACATGAATAGTGAAGGAAGAATAATTCTCAAAGACACCTACCCAAATATGAGATCTATCCATTCATGCAAATGTGCAGACACATACTCGCTTTCGAGAGACATCCGATGCTTATGAATGAAATCAACAGGGTTTTCAGCCCAAGGAGGAAGTTTGACATAATCTGAAACATCAAGGATATGTAAGACTTAAAAGATTTATGTATTTACAATGAGAACCATGTTTCGTCAATGAAATAGTTCCAAGACATACCGAGTTTTCCTCCTAATTGGGTCGTACCAAAATCAACTGAATTTTCATTGGTTAATATCTCAGGAAGGAAAAACAACTCAGGAACCTAAGACAGCCCAAAAGTCACACACCCACCCCAATCCCAAAGAAAAGTTTATCAGCCATCAACAAACAATTGAAAGAAACAAGTGATATATAACAATAAAAGATAAAACAGTCATAGGATCCTGAAATAAAGCATTGTCTACAAGATAATTACAAGACATACCAATTCCTTCACATCACTCATGTCCTCAAAAACCCCATTCCAAGTAGCAGCAACATCTGAAAACATCCTATCTGCATGGTCAAATTTTCCACCTTGCAGTTGAATTGAAAGAGTTGTAAATGGCTCTACTCGAACAAGATAATATAAAACCTGTAACATAAATATCAGCAATCAGGTAAATTTACATGGCTGTAGCTTGAAAAGCAAAAAGTTGAAGGAACAGCCCAATCTATGCCAATTCTACTGGTAATATAGACATAAAATATGGGGGAAAACAAAAGAGTACCCTGATAGGTAAAGAATAAAGATAAAATATAACCAAATGATTCTATTTAGTGAAAAAGGGCTCTCAGCAAATGGAACTGGATTCAGATGCCAATGTGGAGAAAATTGTATGTGGGAAAAATGTTATATATATTAAAAAGCATATTGTACTATCAAATATTTCATCCAAATCAATCACTTCTTTTCGGTGAGCATACGGAAGAAAACTTACTGTCCCAGCACTTGAGTAATGAGAACCGTAATGAAACTTTGGGATGACTGGATCATCAAAGCTAGAATATCTCTCTTGAAACTTTTTTAGCCGGTCGGGATTCAATGCACCAACAGGCTGCAAAATATATCAAACATAATAATGATAATGGAGAAGGACAATGAACAATAAGTAAAAGAAAACTTCTAACTATTCCACCTTTGAAAGATCTCGGAAAGAAGAAGGATCAGAAAGATCCAAATTCTTTGACTTGTAATCAGAAAGGATCCAAGGGAAAACTGGATACTGCAAAGCAAGGAAAAAAAAAAAGAAAGAAAAGAAGAGAGAGAGAGAGAGAGAGAGGAATTAGCAGTAAACACCAAATTTCCACAAAAAATAGAACAAAAACTATCTGAGAACCACCCACCTGAGTTATGTCATTATAACTACGCCCAGCCAAAGTATTTAGCTGCATTAGATATTCAAAATTGCTGATCTGTATATTGGTTTTAATTTACTTGTTAGCATTTAAAGGGAGCAGAATATCCGAATTTAAATTTGAAGCAAGATTGAGATATAGATTAAGTCCACTACATACCTCCCACCTAGCCCAGCGCTCCATTAGTTGTGTTCTCTTCAATAGCTGTTCTGGTCTCTACAGCCGAATATACATTAGACATTATAAATACAACAGCAAAGGCTTCTGATTAACCAGATAAAGTTTCATCAAACACACAAACATTCTAGAGTGCATGTGAGCACACCAGTAATCAGTTGAGTAATCGAAGAAATATACAAGTCAAAAGAGAAGTGGCAAACCTGGGTTGCCAGATAAATATTGTTCAAATGAGGAGGACGTAGTTGAACAATAGCTCGATAAGCATTTCTTCTCCCCTCAGTACTCTGGGAACAATTAGTTTAACCACCGAAATGTTCTTGGTCAGAATTTAATTTACATAAATAAAAAATAGGAAATTAGCTAAGAATGAGTCAAACCGTACCCCAAAATCAAAGAAGTAGTTTGACCGGTTAACCATAAAAATTTCCAGAGCACTTCTTCTAAGCAGATATCTGCAGAAAAGACAATCCAGTACAGGAAGCAAGAAAAACAAAAGACAAAATACAACATAGAGATCTGCCCAAAGACAATGCCACAAAATAACAACTACCCGAAAGAAGGGAAAGAAATTCATCAATACAAAGATGAAAATTCATGAGAATACAAGGTACTCTTATTGAAAAATTAAAATCAACTCTAATAATCCAGCCAAAGTTGGAAATTTACGTTAACACAAGATTTCATGCCTTAACTGAAAAAATGATATTCTTTGGATCAGCACAAAGACAATGCCACAAAATAACAACTACCCGAAAGAAGGGAAAGAAATTCATCAATATAAAGATTTCATGAGAATATAAGGTACACTTACTGACAAATTAAAATTAACTCTAATAATCCAGCCAAAGTTGGAAATTTACGTTAGCACAAGATTTCATGCCTTGACTGAAAAAATGATATTCTTTGGGTTCACAAGAACACAATGCAATTAATTATTCATGTTAAAGAACTGAACAAAAACATCATCTGTTTATTAATATGTAATCTGCCTGACACAAAAAAGGCAATTTGACAAGATCAACAACCAAACAGATATGCCAGTGCCTAAGGCGACGAAACTAAAGTTTTGGCTTGACAGCAGGTTCCTTGTTCGCAGTTCAGTACGCATCATAGCGTAATGAAATCATGCTGGAAACGCATAATTTGAGTAAGTGACTATTTGAGACGGGGGACACCATTGTAGTTCTTGAAGAGAACTTTTATGAAAGGATTTGAGAGCAGCCCATTGGCTGAAAACATGATTTAGCAAAACTGAAGAAATCAAGTTAGTTTATGTTCTCAGAGTACTATAATTAAAAACTCCCAAGACCAACTGAACCTAGAATTTAGTCGTGCAGGTACAGGAACAGGCTCACTGCAAACCTATTTAGATGGCCAACCTAACACAAAAGAGAGAGAGAGGGTAAAAGCAATGTTGAATTGTAAGCAGAGAGCTCTTCAGTTGAAATCCAAGATTTAACGAAAGACTAAGATAGCTTACTGTTATCTCTGCAGCAAAGATAAATCTATATATGCAACCACAGGAAAAAGGGAAATGCATGATAACCATCATAAAGAATTAGTCTGTACCAGCCCTCCTACAATAAGAAATTAGACAAAATGTGACACTTTATGAATACAAAATGGGTGCCTAACTGACTGGGAAATCCCAGTAACTGCCCATGACACCCTTTTTGCATTTGACTAAGCAGCCTGAATTATTCTAATAATCCAGAACCAAGCCAACTGCTATACCATCTAGTGTTGGAAAAAAAATTGAGTTCAACCAAAAACTGACCTATTGCCCTCAGTCAACCCGTATCTGCGGTAACTTAAAAACACAAAATATTGATAATGAATTGAAAAAAAAAAACAAAAAGGACTATCCTCATCTCTTTAATTCAGATTTAATGGACCCATGAAAAATTGTTTACAGTTTTACTACGAAATCTGACAAACTGAGCTGCTAAGCTTATATCAGAATATTATATTGTCAAGTTCTTTCTTAAATAAAATACAGAACTGCAAGTCCGACTGAAGTAATAAATGTTGTAATAAATTTTACCTCCGGCTATAAATCTGATGGAGGGAAGACATCAGCCAACTACGGTCCTTTTCTTGGTCTCTTGATTCAGAAGATTCCATTCCATCAACAGTATTATTTTCAGTGGCATCAACTATAAAATTTATTCTCCTAGTTGTTACCTGAAAGAAATAATCAGTTGTCATGTGCAGCAATATTGTGCCACTTTAAAGTGCCGGAATACCAGCTTGCATATTTCATTGTAGAAAACCAAGAAACAAGAGATATTTCTTCCATTTACATTCAATTAGTTGAAATTTTTAACACCCACTTGTAAGCAATTTTTTAGCAGGAGGGGTAATACATTCTAAAATGGCATCCAATCATAAGAATAGAATTCTAAACACAAACACAACAGGTTTTCGTAACTTGTAAGCAAATCTTTCAAATCAAAGGCCATTTGTCAATCAGTGGACACCAGCAACATCATCTAATGGTCACAGCTACCACACACTAACAACTTTACTCATAAATCACTAAGAGATAAAACTTCTGAGTGGCAGCAACCATGACTCTCCAGAAAAATGGTTGCCTTCATTCTTCTTTTATCATCAAAAACTAATAAGTCAACCAAACAACAAACCCCGTATAATAGAGATCAAAGACATCAACTCAATATATCTGCTAAGCAATGTCTTGCATAAATTTTGTTTTCACTCATTCAGAACCAAATTGCTCAGTTCAAATATGGTGCATCCAATTTTAATATTTTGATGAGGAAACCACTGGAAAGTTTTGGACATAAACACCTCTAAAATAAAGAAAAGCATGACAAAGTGAGTGAAAGTAACAGCTCAGGTGGTGGATTCATAGGTATCATTCTTTTGATTTCAAAGCCTGCAAGTCTTGACACATGCCATGCATGAAAACTGATTTGTTAGTTTGGCTCGTAAACTTACTTGAAAGGTTCCTCGTACAACCCTTAATGGCCGAACCATAGATGTTGGAAGTTCAAAAACAATTATTTCATTAAGGTCACTAGGAACATATCCTGGTGCTGCTGCTGACGTACTATCTAAGTCTTGGTCACCAGTATTTTGAGCATCACTGGATTCAGCAGATGGTTGCAGCTTTTCATTAATAGTTTCAAGTGGTCTTGGCTGTTTCTCCTCACTCAGCTCTGCCTTATGGGCTCTACCATCTACAACATCTATTTCTGCATGCTCATCATCTTCATTCATTCCTTCCATCGAGATTGCTTCAGCTGCCAGAACCGGAACTTTCCCCTGATCATTATTCCTCTCAATTTGATCCTCATAATTAGCAGAAGCACCAAAATGATCAGACCCCCTGTAGTTTCTCCTCAAACATATTCTCATCCTTGAAGAAGTTTCCATAAAGTCCAGCTTCCAGAAGACCTAGATTTTGTGGCCGCATTTTCAAAAGACATCAACTAGACAAAAATAAATTATAAAAATTATGTAATAAGATAGGCCATCATCATACATACACGTTCAAGTCTGCACAAGTGGTCTCCAAGTGGACCAAAAAGGCTTTTCATCTCAATCAAGCAATGGATAAGTTTGCGCCATGCCCGGATCCCATTGGATATGCGATGCCGAGCTATTACACCCACTTGAGCACGCCTATCAACCTAGAGGGAAAAAAAAAGAATTACTAAATGAATCTGCTATGTCACTCAGCTAAGCAAACACTATTCAAACCTCTGATCTCTGCATGTTTCTAGCTAAAGCAAAACTTGCAACAAGGATTGCAATAAACTTATAGGAGAGAGCATTGAAATCTTTCCCATAGACAGATCTAGTATCAAATGGTTGAATACATTCCATCCAGGCAACTCCCATGGCTTCAGTAGTATTCCATCTCCTCACACGCTCCATATCGCTTGCACTTCTTCGCTGTGCAGATGTGGCCATTGCAACTGCACTAAGGCCCCTTCCAGAACCAATCTTAGCGTTACGTTCAAGATCACGAGCAGCTGCCAAGGCAGCAGCTTTTGCTGCAGCCTTATCCTTTGGAAGAGCTGGTGTTGTGTTGGTCACCTCAGATGTTTTCTGAAAGCTTGAAAAAGTGTGTAGTCTAGTTGTTTTCCGCTCGAGTAAGGAAGAATCACGCCTAAGATGTGTGTTTGTCGGGGGAGGTGGGGGATGTGTGTTTGTTGGAGGAGCTGGGGTTTCTCCACCAGAAGCACCAGCAGAAATCATAGCCAATGCCATAGCAGCTGGTGGTGAGGCAAAAGCAGCTGCCCAAGCTGGAGAAATCATGGAGAGAGCAGCCTGAGAGAACCATGATTGAAATGTCTCAGAAAATGTAGAAACACCATGGGAATAAAAAGAATGAAAGAAACACCAAAGCAGAAAACTCTCTTTCCTCCAAAGTTAGAAATAAGAACCAGGAGGCACATCTATCAAATTAAAAAGAGAAATGGAAACTGTGAATTTAACAAATCTCTGCTGCAATGTTCCTTTATTCCATGGTTGCATACTGGGACAATAAGCATGCTGATAAAATATGGACTTGGTTGTTACTGAGCTAAGAATGAAATGAAACCATTGCAGCTAATCCAACAAACATATTTGTGACGTGCATCTACCATGGGCATATTTTAAACAATTCTTTAGATATACCTCTTCCAATATTTTATGGATCTTCTCATCACACCTAAATCATACTAAAGTCCTTAAACTATGATTCCGTTTATTTATTCTCAAGTACATAACTCATCATTTACAATTCTGAGGCATCTGATCCACGTCTTTAGTCTCTAACTATACATAAGCACTAATACAATGGCTAAAGATTGGACCAACATTTCATGAATCCAGCCTCGCATGATATGGAACCCCGAAGCAGAGTATCAAATATGACCCAGCAAACAAATGTATGATCCTGGAAAACTGGCCTAATCAGTCACACCAATTTCTAGAAGCATATTGAAAATATGTGATTTCACAACAATCGTATTGCTGTAAAATAATTTGCAATATGACAAAACAGGCAAGTTTGCAGCCCATGAATCCTGGAATGGTGGTGGTGGGGTTGCATCAGAAGGACGGGCATGGATTAAGGTAAGGACAAAGAAGACGAATAGAAGTTCAATAACCTCTATCGGGAGTGCATCAGCAGATAATGCAGGGTCATCGATGGTAAGAGGATTCAAACCATCAGCTGTTGCAAGCTCTTGAATTTTAGACAAAATTGGCCGCCATCTTCGCAACACAGCAACAAAAGGTGGTAATATAGCCTCAAGGTATTGCTTCCGAAGAGGTTTTCTATCTCTACCAACAGCATGCCAAATCTGCAGCTTACAACAAGTGAAAGCAGTCAGTAAGAGTTGAGATACCCACAACATACTCTGCATGAAGATGGTAGGGTGGATGAGAGCTAACCAAAATATAAAGTAATTTATGAGATGCCAGAGCATGTTAATTTTGCACAGAACTAACCTCAGAAAAAAGAACACAAGAAGCAACCAAAACCCTCTGCCTCTTTGAATCAGAAACAGGCATATTTAGAACAGGTGAAAGTACACTGAAAAATAAAAATTTTAATGAGTGACGATCATATTTTAACAGAACACAAAATGCAGAGCAGAAAAGATATATCCCACTTATGACTCAAAATTAACAAAAACTACCAATATATGTAATCATAAAATAGCAACTGCGCACCATGTCATCAAGATAACTGCAGAATATGCAAAAATGAATATAAATATCATTTTAGACTGGCATCAAGGATAATTCTTCTACTGATGTTTCTATTTGATTCACTAGTTAGCAGTCAACCAATCAATATCTACATGGTTAATAGTTGTAATTGATTGTAAATTAACCATAAAGGACATGAATGTCTTTTTCACACATTGCTTGACAAATTGTACCTGCTAACACAAATGAATTCTCATTTATATGACAAATTTTACTTACAACAAATCGTACTCTCTTCACATTTATCATCTTTAGCATCACACCATAAAATGCATATTACTACCTTCGTTCTTCTTTAAGCATCGCTTTTGATTCTTGACACACAGATTAAGAAAATGATTAATACATTTCAATATTATAAAAATATTAGTAATTGACTATATTATTCTTTTATTAATTAACATAGATAAAGTGATAATAAACATATAAATGCATTTAGAATATCAAAACAAGGGTAAAATAGGAAAAGTGCATTAAATACTTTTTTGAATTCTAAAAAATGCATTAAATTCCTCCTTGAAATCTGAAAAGCAATGCTTGAGGTAAAACGAAAAAAATTCTCCAAAAGAGACGCTTAAAAAGGAACACAGGTAGTAACAACTATACACAGATTTTTAACTTTCAACCAGAAAACCTACTTATTTAATATTGGCTTACTATACAAGTACACCACTCTCCTAGCCCACTTTTCCCACTTGGCCCTTGCACTATTTTTTTTTCCCTTACTCGCCCATTGTACTTGCCTTTTTTTTTTTTTGTCTTGATTAGCCACCTATTATTTTGATATCCATTCCACTTAGCCCCTTGCATTCTGTTGCGACAGTCAAAAGTTGATGTGGTACTGTCACTCCACATCAGCTCCATGTCAGCTACAAGGGGTTAAGTAGAAAAAAAAATTAATTTATAAGGGGGGTAGTTAGGATGAAAAGGCAAGTACAATGGTCAACTCAAGAAAAAAAATGATCGTAGGGGGCTATGTGGAAGAAGTGGGCAAGCACAAGGACTATTTATTTTTTACTCCCTCCATCCCATACTATAGTCTTGCTTTCCATTTTAGTTTCTCCCGAAACATAGTACTCTTTCCTTTTTAGATTATAGTTAATATGATTTGTCTTATATGCCCTTATTTAATTGCTTTATAATCAACAACCACCTTATTAAATTTTTTATATTTCCTATTCTTATTTATTAAAATATCTTAAATCTATGTAAATCATAATGGCATTTTTTTGATTCCACAACTTTTCAAATAACAAAAAAATTAATTTTTATCATTTTCTTTAAATATTATCTTGGTTTATGTAACATACTTTAGTGAATAATTACATATTAATTGAGGGTATATTAGGAAAACATGGGCAAAACTTTGTCTTTAAATTAAACTAACTAATCTTCTTAATTTATGTGAAAAAGGAAACAAGCCTATATTTGTGGGACATAGGGAGTACCTATTAAGCCTTTAACATACACATATAAATACAACAATTACCTCTACGCATACATATGCATTTTGTATATAGAATTTTAATTCAATATTTTTAACTTTTTTAGCATTTTCCATATTTTTTACTTCCATAATATTTTCTTCGATTTCTGCAATTTAAAAATTTATCTGAAAGACACCAAAATTTATCTTTTTCTTTTAGAAAAAAAAAGCCCAAAATGAAATGCAGACCCCACAACATAAAGACATAAAAACTTGACAATCCCCTAACCAAACTAGACCATACCAATATCTTATAAAATAAGCCTTATAACATCAGAAAGATGTTCATGTATTGAACATAAAATACAAAGGAGAGCAATTACCTCCACAACAATGCTGACCGTGGTTGTCTCATTGCCGTCCTAGCATTTTTCTCAGAAGATGCAGTTCCTTCTGACATTGTATCCTCTATGCTGACATTCCTCACAAGCATAATGGTTTCCCCATCATCTTCCTCCCTCATTGATAATAGAACCATGCGAAGCATGCACAAGAATGGTTGATCACTGTCCAATAACTGGTATAGTAATGCCATCCCACCCATCCCAGTGCCAGATCCTCCACCTATACCAAGACCGCCACCAAGTCCAGACTCATCTAATAATAAAGCTTGAAGCATGGAAACTGACTTCTTTATCAAAGGAAGTTCAATCCAATTTCCATTTGCATCATTTTCCAATGCAGACCTCCAAGATTCCCAGCCACTGCCACCGCCACCAAAGACAGCTGTTTTGGAAGGATGGCCAACACCATACCACAGTCTGCTCCTGTATTTCCAACCCTCAGACAAGTCCATAGCAATGCTCCCATATGACACAAAAGCACAAGAAACAGATTCATAAGGCTCTGCTGCTGCCACTGCCGTGAGACGTTCCATGACAGTGGCTGAAATTTGCCCATTGGCATCGGCCATGGAAGCAAGGACCTAAAGGAAATATTGTGTTAGTTCATAATTTAACAAACTATAAATTGAATGGTTTAAAATCAAGATATAAAAGAACAAAATCATGACAAATAACCACATAAAAATTCATAATGGCATAGCAATTCAGGTATAGCCACACGAAAAGAATAAAGAACTCAGAATACATACATCAAGAGGCACTCCTCCAGAGTCACTCGATTTGCGATCAGCTAGAGCTTCAAATGAATCCCGACCAGTTGATGTTAGTTGGCTTGGGCGATTATTAACGGCAGATACAAGGGATAATGGAGACGGAGAACTATCAACAGCACGCTTTGCACATGAGAGTTTGCTTTGTAGCCTTAAATGATCTTCGACGAGCATTAAAATAACAATAGCATTTTCAACCAAAGCCACTGAAAGCTGAGCGGCATTTTCTGCTTCTGCTTTAGCCTCTTTTGCTGATAAACCCTCAGCCGCAACACCAGCAGCTGCTGCAGCAATAACTTGAGTCTACAGCACAAGAAAAACTCAATTTAATCACTAGTGGACCTTTTCTCCTCTAATCCACCTCTAAACAATACAAATGAAACAGTTGAAGATGATTTCGTGTTCTTGTCAATTTTGATTTAAATACACTAAAAATATAAACTTTGCGTACATTATGGATTTATAAAGGAATCAACCAACGCAATGTTTTTGGATTGGATACCAAAACATACCAACAGATGCATCTGGGTATTTCCCGGTTGCAAGTGATGCTATTGGCCCACACGTTAGGCTCATTTGTTTGGCTAAGCCCAAATTAGTATTAACTTCCAATATTTTTAAATATGTTGTCTTAGACCTGTAATTATGAGGTGTACTAAATAAAATACTGTTTAAAGTATCATATTTTGTGTAATCTTCTTCCATAAAACATGCCCTCTCCACCAGCAACTTTAAAGCTTTGGTACTGATACTCTAATGTGACAATTAATAATCTTAATTAAGAAGATTAAACTGACCAACTACCATGTAGTTTAATCATGCATCTAATGAGCAATACAGGAGTATAGAATCCAATGTGTGAGTACGTTTGTGTGTATCTTGCAAGCTGTAGTCCAAAGTATTTTCTCGATTTATGGTGTCTTAAAAGATGATAGGACATATTAAATGCCTATTCACCCAAGAGATAAGTAAAACCTGTAACCAACCAAGCATGGAGACTAGATGCTATTTATCTTTTTGATTTATTGACAATGTTATTATTTCGAACACTGGCAGTTTAGAGAAAGAAATAGACATATATAATGAGGTTAAAAGTTCTATATTAATCATGACTAACATTTGATTTTTTATCACCTGCATCTGGAGCATATAGAACCTCATCATACCTCAACTCCTAAATTCTTCTTTTCAATTGTTAGTGTACTCTGGAGTACACGCCTAATAGCAACTCCCTCCTTTCCTTTCACTTATATATTTTAAAATTTTCAACCACAAAATGAGAGGAAAAAAGAAAAATTTATAATCGGAGGCTCTCCTCTACATTATTACCACTCATGATTCAGGTTTTGCAGATGCCTTCTTCTTTAGATCAAAAATTATTATTCCATATTAGGTTAATGATTTGACAGCCCATCAAAAATTAAAATTCAGATTGTACTAAAAGAATCTGGGGTAACATTTATAACTAGCATAATATTATGAAATGCAAAATTTACCTGAACCTGCAGTTCCCTTGCAGCAAAATCCAATAAGGCACCCAAAAGTCTTCTTTTAACTATTGGCAATGATTCTTCACGCCTTCAAATCATGAAGAAATTAGTCATCTATTAATACGTACTTTCAAGATGAAAGATACAGTAATTGAACTCAAAAGTTTCTAACATCAATAAATAAAATCTCATGTAAGGTTCCATGGAGTTACAAATAATAAATTAATTTTATAGATATTCAATTTGAAATGGAAATAGATTTTATTTAGGTAAATACATAGGGATTATAAAAAAATACAAGTAATTTATGGGAGCTATAAACTAATATTTTGACCAATTAGAAAAAAGAAAACCCATCACAGGCCAAGAATGAGATGGCCAAAAATATTGCCATTTTGATTGACACAGCAGCAATGACATTGATGATGCAACATCAATGTAACACGACAATGAAGAATCCACTAGGGGTGTGCAGAACCGAACCGAAACCGAAAATCGAACCGAACCAAATTTGATCTATTTGGTTCGGTTATTTCGATTTTCGGTTCGTTCGATTTTGAACAGAAATTAAAAATCGATTTATTCGATTCGGTTCGATTCTTGAAATTGAAAAACCGAAGGAACCGAACCGATCGAAGTTTTATACATATATATTTTATAATATTAATGTTTCAGAGATGATAAGTTGGATTGATGATGCAGAAAGTAACAAAATCCTCAAGGTTCCGTGTTCAATTCTCACAAATGGCATATATGGTGTTTGTTTTTATTTTTTTTACTTATAGAAGCCATTTTTTTTAAACCTTATAGAAGCCATCTTAATTTTGGATGTTTCTATAATAATAATAATTTTGGTTGAAATTCACTTAGGATTTATATTTGATGGACAACGCATTTTATTTTTTTTCTAAACTTAAAAGTACAAATTTGCTTTTGATATTAGATAAAAATAATAATTTCAATTTTAATGTCTCGATTGCTATAATAGTATCATTTATATTTTTAAACTTGATATTAAAACATATCATCGCCAGTTCTTCATTTTTCCTTTTTTCTTTTATTTTTTTAAAAGCTCAATTTTATCTTATATACTTTCATAACATTTTCATTAAAATAATAGTGATCTTATTTTGAAAAATATTTTTTTTTAATTTATATAAAATATATAAAATTGTTTATAAATTAAACCAATAACTTCTAAACATGAAGAAGAAATCATGTCATTAAAGGAGTTTCAGTTGTAGAAACGGTTTTTGGAAAACCTTTCTTCTTTCAAAAATCAACTTCCCCAACACCACAATAAACTCATTTGATCTCATAATAATAATAATAATAATAATAATAATAAAGATAATTGTTCAATTATATTATAGCCAATGATGACAAAGTTAACCAAAAAATAAAAATAAAATAAAATCGACATGAAAAAGATATAAAATGATAATTAAGATTTTGGAAATGTGAATAGAAAAGAAAAAAAGAAGGGAAGCTGAAGCTGAGAAAATGGAGTGATGTGAGAGTGTAGAAGTGTTTTTTAATTTCCAACGCTTCAATCTCAAAACTATAAAAATGACTCCAAATAATGACAGTGGCAGATAATATTATTAAAAAATTATAGATGATTAATGCTCGTGCTATGCAATCTCCATTTTTTTTCCTTAAAAACACAAAAAACTTCTTTGAAAATATTCTATCCCCTACAAAATCGATGGTTATAATATACAATTTTACTAATAGTTTACCAATTATATCATTGATGCATAATTATTATTTTAAAATAATTAGTATTAATACATAATATTCAAAATGTAAATAACCTTATAAAATTTTAATAGCATATAATAGAGAAAGTTAAAAATAGTCAATAAAGTAAATGAAATTAGACTTGATTTATGTACAAAGTAAATGAAATTATGCTTCACTTTTGAGTTCTTACTTTCTTATTTCTTTGGTTTGTTATCTAATAATAAGACAATGAATCATAGACTGCAAATTTGATTTTTCTTGTAAGAAAATTGTTCGTATTTTCTCTTCCTTTAATTCAAAATCCACTGGAACAGGAAAATTGAAGAAAAAAATAACTCTATTAACTCATTATATTTATTTTATTTTATTAATATTTTAATAGATTCATAATCATTTTAAATTAAATTGATTAATTAATTTCACGTGACTCGCTCGGTAACCCAAAATTTGTTTTTTCTATAAATTTCCGTGATTTACTTAAATATTTTTCCATAACTTTGCATGACCAAATTGAACTTAAGGATCATTAATTAATTAAAATTCTAATCACATATAATAACAAAAAAATGCAGATAATTGTGGCAAGTTGCAGTATTTTGTAGGCAGTGTAGTTTAGTTTATAACGAAACTAATTTTGTGTTTTTTATTAGTTTATTATGCCTAATCCATACTTTGAATGCATTTTTTAAAATATTTGGTAGTATATTTTTTTAATATAATTTTGATTAGTATTTATTATAGACATAATATAATAAATTTATATATATTATTTTAATTTTAGTTATTTTAAATGAATTTATTTTATTGAATATAAATTAATTTAATTTATGGACCCATATAGGTTAAAAGCCCAAATATTACCCAGAACCGATTGAACCAAACCGATCAAAATTATTTCGGTTCATTCGGTTTTACAAAGTTCTATTTCGGTTCGGTTCCTATATTTTCTGAAGTTCGGTTTTCGGTTCAATCGGTTCGGTCCAAAATCAAACCGAACCGACCAAATGCTCACCCCTATAATCCACTTTGTGGCTTGAAATACAAACAAAAGGGAAAAAAAAAGAATAAGAAGGCTCAATGAAAGGTTACCAACTGGAGAAAGCAATACCTAACTCTTTGATCTCCTGTGCTAGATCCCCCCACAATAGAAAGCCACTCTGCACAGTGAATTGTTGCTTCAATATCCTGTAAAAGGGGAGAAACAATAATGAAACTAGCATAAATTTGGAACTAGCATTAAACATGAATTGGCATATATTAGTGTATGTACAGGTACAATAGACAGGAATTCACATATCAATAACATTAAAAATATGTAAGTTGAACAGAATCAACAGAATTACCAATTTATTTTAGTTACAACCCCAAAATTGTAGTAGGATTGCAGCCAAGAACTTGAAAACATAATAATGGTTCCAAAACGAAGCTTATCACTGAATAAAAATAGAGGTTTGCGCTAGTAATTCAGAATATTCACTACAGAATTGATCATGTATGAAAACAACTGTAAGATTCCATGTTAATGTGCACTCATTTTAAAGTCTATGACATGTAAGTTGATTTCATATTGATACCCAAAAACCCAACTCCTAGAAGATATGCACAAGAAACTATAAGCATGTACAGATTGGAAGGGATATAACTAAACCCCATCAGAGTTACCTCCCAACAGGGAACAGTTTAACATTAATAGTTGGGAAATATAGATAAATATTCACCTTCCAACCATCTTTCTGGCGCATTGAGTGTTCTAGCATTATAATCAAAAAGTTGTATATGAGATCTTCAACGTCCCCTAAGCTTGCCACTGCACCCATCTGCAAAAACAAGAGCTTGAGCATTTGAAACAAGGAATTCAAGAAAAGCCTCAAAGATCAAACAGAATAATTGATTTGCTCTCCATTCAAATCCTAATATCTGTACCATAACTAAATGCAATTTCTCAGTCTGTTTGCTATTAAGAATGACATCCAAACAAAGCAAAAATCCAGAAAAGGTCAAATAATATTACCTCATAACTAGAGATTAAAATCTCCAGAATCCACTCAGGCCATTCCTCCATTTTTGTCAGACTATTTCTGTTTTCTGGATGACTGCAAGCCAAAAACAGAAGATCCTGAAATCATATAGAGCAGCAGCTCAGAAGCTTAAACCGAATATCAAGGAGAATCATCAGTAAATAGAAATTTGAAGTTTAAAATCCATGTAAAGCATCAAAGAATTTACTTTGACAACAATAAGTGAAAGCTAATTCCTCCAACTATGTGGCTTGAAGCACATACTGTTAAGAATTTACAACAACACCTAATCCTTAATGGGTTACATCTTCCTCTGTCATCCCGTCCTCCTAGAATATGGAGCCTAAATACTTAAAGTGGCTACACTTAGTTACCACCACTCCACCTAATTTCACATCTCCGCCATTCCTCTTAAACAGGCTAAAATTACATGCACATACTCTCTTATTTTTTTTCTTAGTCTAGAACCCTTACTTTTGAGAGCGTCTCTCCATGCTTCTAGCTTCTTATTAACTCCCTTTCTAGTCTCATCAAACAAGACAATATCATCTGCAACAACGTGCAGCAAGGGATCTCCTCTGGTATGCTACTAGTTAACTCATCCATAAGTAGAGTAAACAAGTATAGGTTCAGAGTTGATCCTTGATGTAAATCCCCTATATAAGAAACTCCTCTGAATCTCCTCTTGTATGCTACTAGTTAACTCATCCATAGGTAGAGTAAACAAGTGTAGGTTCAAAGACAATCCTTGATGTAAATCCACTGTATAAGAAACTCCTCTGAATCTCCTATGACTGTTTTCACACTCATGACAAACCAAGTATTATATATGAACAAATTGTGTGATTAACTGATAGAGTTTCACAATTTTCACACAACCAAACAGAAAGGTAAAAGCAAAACTCAATGGAAGAAAGATTGTATTAATGGAATATTAAAACACACTGGAAGTTCTGTATCGTCAATGGCATTTACAAACCTAAAAGCAAAAGAAAAACATAAAGAAGAAAATAGCAAGGGCCAACTGTAAGAAGGGCAGCCAAACAACAATTCTGCTCTCCTTTCCCTCACTCCCCCTTTCCAGTCTCAAGCTGAAAATTACAGAATATTTCCCAACTCCCTTCTCACAAACCCAATTCCCCTCTTTATACTTTCCTTTCCCCACCTAACTAATTATTTGCCAGCTCATCTTCATACCTCCATACCTTGGGCCTTGGGTTATCCTTCTGCTTCATGGGCTTCCTGGCGTAGACCCTCTACCTGTGGGCTTGGGACTCGTGACCAGTAGCACATTCTCTATCATTGCCGCCCGGTGGGAAAGCAGTCTTGTCCTCAAGACTGAAATGGAGATGCCTGAAAAGTCTGCTTCAAGATTCCTCCTCCAATCCAGTAGCATTGCCTCCTTGTAGACGGTGTTAAAAAGTTTGCACCACCACTGAAGTGAATGAATGCTGATCTCTTGATCCCACTCATCATCTTTAAGGATCTCGACTAAAAAAAAAAAAACAGCCAGGCTTGAGCCAATAATGGATTTTGCTTCTTCTAGGCAGGAGAGATTCAAATAGAGGGCTGTTGCTGAAGCATGGGAAACATCATCAAAGATCATCCTCTCAAGCAATGGAATTAGACCAGTTGACCACATCATTTCCTTGTTTCTGTTATTATTGACAGCAAGGTTAAAAAGAGTCATCGCTCCAACATCCCGAGACCTTGCATCCCCTGCATGGACAGACGACTCTAAGAATTGCAACAGAGCTTGAGCAAAGCCAATAGCACCCATAAAAATTCCGGCTTCCACTTCATTCAAAATGGTCAGAAAATTCTGATACTTCTGGGATATATCTTGCTCAAAGTCTTCCTCAAATTCAGTTTCTTCCTGCGGCGGAGTTAAATTGTCCGTTTCATACTGTTTAGTCACCTCAATTGTGCCACTCTCTTCTAAAGGAACTACCTTCATCCCTTTCAATTTCTCAGAGCTAATGCTACCCATTGATCTTGAATTTGCCGACTCAGGCTGAGACAACGACAGCCTAAAATAGTTGAGATCAAAAGACTCTGGTGAGCCATCAGGAACCGGAACTCCACTCTGTTCACACCAACTAGTAACGAGACCCTTGACACAATAATTAGGTGTCAAGCAAAGATGACTGAGCTTCTGCTGAGTTTTAGGACAGTTTTCATGCCCACCACTGGACCATTTCCCAATGCATAGCCTCTCATATGTTTGCCCAAATGCAATGACGACTGGATCATGCATTAGTTGCAAAGATATTGGACACCTTAATTCTTCTGGTGGCAGAAGGATCGGTCCCGATCCCTGTGAATCATTGTCATCTGTGCGATCACTTCTGAATAACTTGGGGTATTTCCTTATCAAATGCAAGAGATAGGCAACAATTGATTCCTTACTCTTGTCTTCGTCCAGCCGAGCTCTTTCTATGAATTTCTTAAGAGCCCTTCTCGCGGTAAGAGCTGCTATAGAAGAGGTAATACCAACTTTAGTAGCTGCCTGATGATAAGATGCTAGCTCGTTACTATTATTGCAACCATCAAATTTTCTCCCCTGTTGAAGCAACGCAATTAATTCATCCCCTACTTGCTTATCCAATGGATCGAGTGAGAAAACAACACTCTCCAGTTCACTTACAATCTCCAAAATCTGACCCCCAAGCGATTGAGGGACAATCTCTTCCACACGCCTAAGTCTATCCACAAGACTAGGTCTTACCTTTCCAAATTTTAAGAGGTAGAATTCCCAGTTTTAGCGTGACATTCCAACATCAACACTAACTGAGGAAAGATGGAATTGAGTGTTGCTCCACCATTGGCGTGCATCAACGGGGTGATTCAGTTGGTGGTTCCCATCGGTTTGATGGTATGCAACTTTTCAAGACGTTCCTCCATCTCGATAGTCTCGCCATCGCTACTCTTCAAGACGGTCTTCCTCGGCGAAGAAATCTCTTCGATCGCGGTGATTCTCCTAAGAAAACAAAACCCCTTCCTGCGCCGCTCCTTCCATTCTGTTCTAGTCCCATGACGAAATCCTGGTCTCGTTTGTTCCCATCGATGCAACTCATCCCTTGTAGAAAATGTTTGTTGGTGGACTGGAAGGTGTGACACGGTTTTATGTTGGGTTGGGCCTGGTATGGGATTGGGCAAGTGGTTTAGTAACCCAACATGCCCTGATCCATTCCAGC
The DNA here is from genome assembly GCA_037975025.1 of Excoecaria agallocha. Classification (NCBI taxonomy): domain Eukaryota; kingdom Viridiplantae; phylum Streptophyta; class Magnoliopsida; order Malpighiales; family Euphorbiaceae; genus Excoecaria; species Excoecaria agallocha. The sequence continues at coordinate 67,313,960 of CM075806.1, read as the reverse complement.
CGGCCTGATCCCCCCGACTTGTCGTCATCCCTTCGCTGTTCATAAGGAAAAGTTGCAGCGATCGCCCTTTTCCGATCTGCAGCAAATCCTCCAAGGAACGGTTAGGTCTCAAGGCTTCCACGCACTCTTTCGGCTGATGCTCCTTCTTCCCTCCCCCGAGATCTTCTCTCAAGTCTCCGGTACAGTCCCCGATGTCCCGTTGTTCTGGCAGCCCAGGCGTTAGAGCAGCCACCACCTCATCGACTTCAATGAAGCCTTTGACGCTTCCCTCTTGTTTGAAATCTGCTGCATCGTCAATTAGGAGTGAAGGGTAATTGTTTGGAGTAAGGGCTGGGTGTTTGTTTGGACTGGACCCGAAATCAGGATTGGGCTGCAACTGAGTTGGGCCAGTTTTCTTAGAACCCCTTTTAGGTTCAATATTGGAGACCATCGTGAAGATGAGCTCCTTCTTCTTCACCGAGCTCTGCATCCACTCCGATGCCACCTTCACCTGCTGGCCGGTTAGCAGATGGGCTTCGACAGCACGAGAAGGCTTCATGGCTTCCACAATGTTCGTCTGCTTTTGAACACTCAGATCTGCTCGGATCTGAACACTTGCTTCTTCTTCTTGCAACCCCTTAGTGGAGTTTCCTAGGTTCTGCGGTTCTGGAAAATATGGAGAAATAGCATCATCTCCACCATACCTCCTCATCATCTCCTTTTTGAATTGCTCCCATGTCAAGGTCTCGCTATATCTCCTCATCGTCTCCTCCTTGAATTGCTTCCATGTCAAATTAGGATATATTTCTAGGATCATTGAATACCAATATATCGTTGCACCTTCCATGGATTTTTCAGCCAATCGAACACGCCTCTCAAGAGCAATTTGGTGTATATAACAACGTGTCTCGGCTCGGATGATCCATCCCCTGGGGTTAGACCCATTGAACATAGGAAGTTGAATTTGTTGCAAGGATGGCTGAGTATCTACATTTCTGGTTTCCATTGTATCCGGCAGGTCGGACCAATGATAGAGTTTCACAATTTTCACACAACCAAACAGAAAGGTAAAAGCAAAACTCAATGGAAGAAAGATTGTATTAATGGAATATTAAAACACACTAGAAGTTCTGTATCGTCAATGGCATTTACAAACCTAAAAGCAAAAGAAAAACATAAAGAAGAAAATAGCAAGGGCCAACTGTAAGAAGGGCAGCCAAACAACAATTCTGCTCTCCTTTCCCTCACTCCCCCTTTCCAGTCTCAAGCTGAAAATTACAGAATATTTCCCAACTCCCTTCTCACAAACCCGATTCCCCTCTTTATACTTTCCTTTCCCCACCTAACTAATTATTTGCCAGCTCATCTTCATACCTCCATACCTTGGGCCTTGGGTTATCCTTCTGCTTCATGGGCTTCCTGGCGTAGACCCTCTACCTGTGGGCTTGGGACTCGTGACCAGTAGCACATTCTCTATCATTAACCAAGAACGTTTTATGTCAAGATTATCAGCCTGCTTGGTTTGGCAGTCAATTGCTACAATGCAACCTCTTCTCAGTGGACAACCAAGAAATAGAACTTTACTAAAAATTATAGCTCCTCTAGTTATCATATCTAGCTAGATATAAGTAGCTGAAGTTATTGTTTGATTGTAAACTCACTATTTGAAGATACAATAACCCCATCTTAAACCTAATCTAGTTAATTATATTTGATATATCTGACCTGAAACTCTTTCATGAGAAAAGTTAAAACCATATTTCAAAAATAACATAATAAAATATAAAATAACAATTATCCTGATCATATTCAAGGATCTAACATATGGATCTCTCATCCTCTTCTTATAGGGGCGAAGTGAAGGAGTTAAAGCTGACCCTACAAGAAAATGAGAACTAGTCTCCCATATTTCTTCAGCAAAAAGATATTCAAAACATATATCAGTCTCCTCAGAACTTATTATGGACTACAAGAAATAACATAAAAATATTTATACATCTCTGAAATCCTATGGGACGGTCAGTGTAAGTGCTAATTTCTTTCCCATTCCAAGGACCAGAAGAAGCATTAAAAAAAACTTCATGCAGAATATACATGGCAATTTCCAATAAACACATGCACATGCAAACGGATATAATACCTGCAATGCTTGACTTTGCAAAGCCTTAGAGGCATGGGGCAGTGATCGCAAAAGAACCAACAGAAGTTGCAAATGTTCAAAGCGGTGACCAGAATCATAAAAGCTCAGCCCATCCTCAACTGAAGATGCATTAAGCTGACAAATAATAGGGGGTAGATTAAATTTTCAATAATTGTGAGCATTCAGAATGCAAGAAATTATGATTTAGATAGCATGCTCAAAGGCAATAATGTCCCCTAGAAAGGAGAGTTCTCAAGACGTCATCAGTAACATAGTTATAAAGAATGCTCCCAGGTAACATTGTACTGCTCAAAAGACAATAAGAGACTTTTAAAAGAAGTCACATGGTTGCATGAAACAATGCTAGGCGTCAGATGACAATGCTCTAGATAGAATTTTCCTTTGAACATTCAAAGATGCATATGAAGGAGAGAAAATATAACTTTGAAACAAGCCAAGATGATAAACTAAGCCAAACAAAAGGCATGGAAAATACCCACAGCATAACCAGAAAAGTATCATGTCTTTAAGTTTTTTAATCACGATAAACAATTGATACTCATCCAACACGGTAAACAAGTTCAGATCATCTCAACAAGGTGAATAAATATGGCACCTGAGATTTGATATAACAAACTGTTTACCCTACATAAAGAGATGTCAAGGTTCACTTTCAGACCTTCACATTCTGGCATAAAATATAATATACATAATAGACACACAGAAGGTGTGTATGCCTCCTTCAACCCCTCAGTACATTAAGTACAAATATAGCATCCTGATATCCAGAAAATGTGCAATACATGAGAAGCACAAGGTTAACTTATAAAAATGAAAATTCTATCATCTCTTTTGTGTATACGGAAATTGAAAATATCACACAAAGGACCAAATGAAATAACAATAAAAAAATTCATGTTTCTGTATTTTGCATGGACCAATATTCACTCATTGAAAAGTTCAAAGGAATAAATCACATCAACAAAGAAAAAGGTATACCGAGGCTGCCAATAATGCTGTGTAAACGCGTGTAGTCATAAGCCTATTTGGTGCTGCTTGGAAAGCCTTTTGCAATGCAAAATGTAGAAGAGAAACTTTATCATCAAACATTGATCCTCCTCCTTCCTGTAGTCCAGCACCCAAAAAGTTGCTTGTATCTGATGGTCTAGATGACTCAAACTTCAGATGCCCAGATGTCACAAGAGCACCTATGAGCTGAATGATTGCAACAACAATGCCATCACTTTTGTCAACATTATAAACATTATTTCTTGCATTATCAGCACTAATTGAAAGACTTATACCACCCAAAGTCTTAACAAACAAACTTTCAGAAACAGATGACACTCTTTCAAATCTCCCACTGCTGGAAGAAACAGCAGGGCTTCCACCACTATCACACGGTTCATATTCACAATCTTTCTCATTTGAAGAAAATTCCTTTATTCCATGATTATGCTGTCTTTCCAGAACCTCACTGTCTCGATCTTGCTCACTTTCTTCAGTGCACAAGCCACCATCACTTCTTCCCACCGATTCCGTAACACCCTGATCACCAGCTTTAGCTTCACTTTGCAGAAGAACAAGAAGTGTCTCAACCCCTCCACATGTTATGAATGCCTCAGCAAATGTATGAGACCTAGCTGTATTTGGCTGTACCACAAGCCTGTAAATCATATGCAATGCCCTGGCAACCTAGAAAAAGATATTCAGACGAGTCAGTTTGAGAAGATTAACATGTTCATATTCAAGAATATTTTCCAATTTACAAATGAACCACGAACCATTTCATATCCATATAGTGAAACTGTAGATATAGAGGTGTTATCAGTAATTTTAACTGCCCCACTGACCTAAAAAGGGTCCTCGACATGATAAATGGTTTGCAAAATTGGCTGCTTAGACAAAGCTCGTAAGAGAGAGAGAGAAGTGATGAGGCCCCTTAATGACAGTAAGTCAATACAAATGCAAAATAAATCAAACCGATGTGAATCTTAATCCCAAAGGCTAAATGACTTGGCTTTTAATGAAATAGAAGCAGTTTTGCCTCCATATAGCTAACACATCATGTTTTCCGATCAGTTATAAAGAAGAGAATAAACAGATCTTAGGGAAACAACCTTGAATTGTAATCAGGCTAAATCATAAGTTTTCATGCCATTCCATAGTAAGGAGAGAATGTTATTCTACAGGCATTGATGCTTTATCTATGATTGTGGCAAATAATGTGCGTAAAATGCAATTGTAGGGTGCAGCAAAGCAAAGAGAGATTTGTCTGCTTATCTTCTATGATTAATGCAACTGAAGATTTATATCCCTAAAATCTTTATCACTTATATTGATCATCTTGACTAATCAAATTTCCTTCATTTAAATAAATGTGAACAGTTTCCAAAAAGGAAAAACAAAACAAAACAAATGAGACAGAAAGAGAAAGAAAAAGGCAACTTTTCCCAGTAGCTTCCATGCTAATATGGACTTGTGAGTTAAATAAAAGCAAGAAAACATTATAGTTCGGTCCATTAATGAAAACATTATAGTTCGGTCCATTAATAATTTAACACACAAAACATTTTAATCCAATATTGATCACAAAAACAGGGTTATTAATCAAAACATGTGTTCAGTAAGCATATTAACTTGACATAAACAAGCATTTGTTAACTAGAAGCAAGAGAAAACAGTTTTCTTTAGCAAAAGTAGGATTCAAAAGGCTATATTTCCATTCTCTAATTATTTAACGCAAAACCATCTTAGGCCATTCAATATTTATCATAACAACGAGGGTTCTCTCAAAAATTATTTAATCATTAATTTGCAAAAAATGTTAAGTGTTAGAAGTATGAAAATTGAAACATAACAATGAAAGCAACCCAAACATAATACAATTACAGTAAGGAACAAATAATAATCCATAAATAATCTTTATGTTATTAAAATAATCTTCTCAAAAATAATTTACCTGATTAGGTTGTGGGCAATCAATGATGAAACCCAGTAGACAGCGAAGATCATCTTCGGCCATTGAAGGAGGAGCTGCTCCTATTAAAAGCTCAATGATCACCAAGAGTTCATCAACAAGAGCATTCAATTCACCAATAGGTCGCTTCAAACTGTCCACTGAGTCCTTTTCTCGAATTGTCCAATAACATCTTCTGCAGCCATCAAGAAGCATCTGGACAGCATTAGCATCTCGCATAACTGATGACTCTGAGAATACCATGTCTGCCAGTGATGATAGAAGTTTCTTTTGCAGTCCATAATTGCATAAGCTCCAAACTTGGAGATCCAATAACAGTGTGCTAAAAAGTTGCACTTTCAGTGCATGATTGAGTTTTTGGGACTGACATAAAGTGACAACAGCAGCAACAAGTTCTTCATCCTCCACACCATTGTGCTTTCCAGTTACCAATGAAGACAAAGTTTGGAGAAGATAGTTCAAGATCTTTGAGAGGATCTCAGGGCCTCTGGTACGGCACACCTCTTCATTGTTTCTAGGGTGCTGAATAGCTATTGAAATAATTCGGAATATTGGAGCAGCCAGCGTTGTTGTGGCTAAAGACAAAGGAACACTTTCCTGTTCTGGCTCTAAATTATCTTTATGCACATGGCTAATTGCTAGAGGAAGTAACGACATAGGACCTCCATAGCCCAAAGCCCACAAAGCCTCCACAGGTCGCATTCGTGTAGCAACATGGACTTGTCCAAGAACTTCGGCTGGCCGCCGCAGTATGCCTGAATCATTGCAATTAGGACTTATTAATAAGAGCCATACATGTGACTGCACTAGTCAGGCCTTTTCTTCCGAGAGACCTTATGCTCCCTCCAAACCATATGCAAATGCATTCAATAACCTCAAGGTTTTAGCAAAATTGATGACAATTTCCCTTTCAAGAATATTATATTTCTGCAAAATTATTAACCAGTTCACAAGAATCTAAGGTTTATGAACAAAACTGAAATTGGAGACCGAATTACAAAAAAGAAGGGGAGACAAACTAAACAGACATTCTAGTACCAAGAATAACAGGCAAAAGTGGACAGGAGGGGGGAGAATTAGATATAATCTTCCTGCAGCCCTCCAATAATTAAGGTGTAGGATCAATACAAGCGATGATTTGATGAGATATTTGCAGAAAACCATAACAAGAAAAGAGGTGGGTATTTCTTCACATCACATGCACAGGTGTCTTCAGAATTATATTTTTCTTTCAAGTAAGGATGGACTTAGTAACATGTTCCTCAAAAAGCATGCATTAAAAGTTAGGTGTTAATACAATGGATATGCTACGTAGTTCATTATGTACAGCCAATATGGCTTGCCTGTCATATTACAATTTGAAGTCTATATGGCCTTACTGTTCCATTGCCAAAAAAAGGAAAAGAGACATTGAAATGGAGTACGCACCTGCAGCACCAGCAGGGGAAGCATCTGGACAAAAGCGCCCACAGAGCAAACTGGGGTGATACAGGAGGTGAATGACTCCTCCTAGCTCTGCATCTAAAAGTGAACTCTCCTCTGCCACGGTTCGAACATGTTCATTTGTAGCTAGCCAAGGAAATCCTGCACCATTACCAAAAGTAGGCAGCACATCACCCCCTCGAGAAGCTAAACGTGCCATTTTTTCTGGACCAATTGGCTCTTTAAAGATATAAACAGGCCCCATCTCAGCAAACAAAGGGCACTGACGACGTCTGCGTTGCAAACCAGCCATTGTTGGAGGGGGGTTTGTTCCGATGCAGCAAAATGAAAGTGGCTTAGAGATTCGAGGGAACTCAAAAGGGCGAGTTTCATACAATGATCCATCAATATACAACCTCAGTTCACTCTCTGCTTTCCCAAGCAGCCCCTGCTTGTTAATATGCTCCAAACCAATAAAATACCAGCACTGCGGCTTGAATGCATGAGTAAAATGCAAAGAAACCTTCTTTCCTTTTCCACTGCCGCTTTCAACAACCAAAAATTGTGCGTGGAAGTACGCTTCTATGCCCTGGTTATCAGCAGTCAGGAAACTGAAAAGCCGTGGCATATGAGCAGTGCCTTCACCAGCAAGTGCACTGGCAGCAGCCGCCGCTGACATAGTAGATGATTTTCCTGACGTGGCTGCTGCTGCAGCTGCTATTGCTGCTGCTGCAGTAGCTGTATTCAGTGTGTCTGCAAATGATTCGATGTAGATCCATGTTGCAAAAGCATACCCATTGGTGAATGGCCAGCGACTCTCCCCTGGACCTAGCAAACCTGAACTCTCACCGTCAAATTCAAAAGTGCATGCAGGTCCCTTTGACTCCTTTCCACCCATCACCTTTTCTAGGCAATACACTAAGCGAGATGCCCACTTAGTAGTAAGTGTTCTTGTAATTACTTGCAACCATCTATGCAAATCAATAACATTGAGAGAATGCCCGGCCAAGTGTTGGATGCAGTGGCATAAAGGGCTTCCATCCCATTTCATTTCTGTAGTTGAATCGACATCCTGGATAAAAATCTTCTCTGCCAACCCTAAAATAACTCCCAAGAGACCAGCTGTAGAGCACATTGCTCTATTTCTTGTGCAAGCCCGCAAGATAGCGCGTAATCCTCTCACCATTCGTGTTCTAGGGGACATGTAAACCTCACTATCACCAGCCCAAGGAAGCCCAGGAATGAGCTCACCTGCCACAATGGCAGCCCGAGAGTTCAGCATCACGCTTGGAGGATTGTTATCCTCATCCTCAAAACTTTCAACTCCACCCATTGTGGCCAGTAGTGAATCAACAACCAAGTAAGCAATGGTTTCTGCTTCCTCCCCATTTCCAAAACTCTCTACTCCGTTAATAATGTTCTTCAGCTTGTCCAAGCTTTCAGGCTTTCCCATAATAGCAGAATCCACTAAATGCAATAACTCTGGAGATACATTTGGCATGGTAGCTTTTGGCTTGGGCCTTGGTGGTGAATTTATGGGAGAGAATCCAAAATCTTCATAATAAGCAGAATCAAGGCTGGTTGATGAACCCAAAGGCTTAATTGCATAATCTAGGGGTCTCCCATGCCCAGGGCTAGACATAAAGCGATCATGCTGAAATTCAGTCATTGGGGGAGAAGAACTCAAGCGTTGAGACGCATCTTCAAATTCATCAGATAATTGCCTCTCATTCTCAGAATTTGATGACCGGGTTGAAACCACATGACCAGCCAGTACATCGCCAGCAGCCTTTTCGTGATCTTTCAAAGATACCTGTTCAAACTGGCATTCATCCACACCTGTAGCTACGGGATTGTTTTTTCCTATATCAACATCATTGCCACCAGCAACATTTACATTTCCTTGATGAGATGTTCCTACACTATCTTCTACGTCAGTAAATACATTTTCCGGATGCTCTCCAGAAATTACTCTGCTCTCCTTCTTTCCTTCCTCTTCTGGCATGATAAATACTTAAAATACACTCATCTAAACTATTTACACGCCCAGCACCTACACAAGAATTACATTAACAAATTCAATTTATGATCAAATAACACAAAAAAATAATAATAATAATAATAAATTGTGGTTTAGCGGATCTAGCGCACAAGGCAAACACATTCATTTCATTACGATATTCCAACGTAAATATGAGCAAAAACATGCATCTGCTAAAAATAATAAGCCAAAATCTCTAAATAGAACAATGCAGCCAAACCGATCGATCAAAGCACTTAGCGCACTAACATGTCCGATTCTGTTATTGCGCTTATTTATGCATAGCAAACCACAAACAATAATGATTCGAACTCATTTCAAAGGAAAGAATATGATGCAGATCAGAATGCAATCGCCATTTTTAAGTGGAGAAGACATAATAGGTGTAATGAGCTTACCTTAGAAAAAATTGATAGGTCTGGTTTGATTATGAATCTATAGATAATTGTACAGAGGATTGAATTAGAGAAAGAGAGGAAAAAAAAAATTCCCAGAGGAAAAGAGAGAATCGGAGAAGACGAAAGAGGAGGCGATTTGGGCGCGAGAAAGAAGATGGATTTAGAAAGAAATAGGCCCTGCTTCTATTGCCAGGTCAAAAACAATGGAGGTGGTTGGTTACTGGCCCGAAGCTATATCCAAGGTCGTTTTTGTTTTTGTGCTTTTTCTTTTTTCCTTTAAATGTATAATTAATAATTAATCTAAAATCTTTGTTCTATGACTTACCTTCGAAGTGAAGGAAAACTTGGGTCGTGTTTCCATTTGGACAGACTAGAAATAAAATAACCCAATGTGCAGTTCTACCTTTTCGCCAATACATTGCTAGTAAGAGATATTGATCTTATTTTAGCAAAGTGTGAATTTTTGTTCTCATCATTTTTTTTTTGTTAAACTCTCAGTTCCTTTTTCAAATATAAAAGATAGTCTCCAATCCAGCCCCAAAGAAAGCTACTCCATCCGTTTTTTTTATTTATCACTTTGAATAAAATTTAAATTTTATTTATCTATCATTTTTAAACTTTTAATTTAATTTACTTTTATAATTTATTTTTTTTTTCAATAAATTTAAAATAAATCAGATTTGATAATTTAATCTTAATCACGTAATTTAATACTAAATTTAAATCTATTTATTATTTTTTAATCCTAATAAAAATAATAAAAGTGACTGATAAAAAAAATGGGAGAGTATTATTATATATTCATTCATGATATAATAATGGATTTTTTTATCTTTTTTTCAGAAAAAATAATAATAAAAAAAAGGAAAGCATCATTATATTATGAATGGATATATAACCCAAATATTTTGGTTTCCATTATTATGCTTGATCATTGATGTTAATATCACAGCTGGGCCTGGGCATACAACTCCAAGGCCCACATGGCAGCAATATTATTTCTTTCTAGATTATCAACAATCAAGGGAATTGGTTTTCTCTCACTTGTTTAATACGCGTTTACGTAAGCATGTGATTCGCGTAAAGGGTTTGGGCTCTAACTGGGCAAATCCAACCAAAGACTTGGGCAGGTTCGAACTCTACAATCTCAGACACAAAGCCACTAATAGTTTGAAAAAGTAGCCGTTTGTGGACCCCACAGCCATGTGCCACGCATCACGCACTATCTTCTCTCCATTTCCGTTCGCCAGTCCACGCACAGACTAGCCAGCCTTTATTAACAAACAGTTCCCACAAGCTCGGGAGACCGGACGCCATGGCTGCCTTTCTTCGGCTACTGATTGTCGCACTCATGATCGCCGCCGCCGCTTCACAGTCCCCTCCTACTGTCTATAATAACCACACTGTCGGTGGTAAAGCCGGCTGGTTCTTCAATTCCACCACCAACACCTCTTCCGTCAACTATACTTCTTGGGCTGCAACTGAAACCTTCGATCTAGGAGACTTTCTCAGTGAGCTTTATCTTCTCTTTCTTTTTTTAAGTTGATTATAATCTTAGTTTCTAATTCGGGCTTAAAATTTCACATTCTGCTATGATCTGTACAGTTTTCAACACGAACTCGAATCAGACGGTGATTCAGACCTTCAACGAGACCACATTCCGGAGCTGCGAGGCGGACGACTCTGATAGTGATGATCTGATCCAGTACGGCGGTGGGAGCACCGCTTTTGGTGTACGGTTGAGCATCGCTGTACCGTTGACTATTGAAGGCCCAAATTACTTCTTCTCCGATGCTGATGATGGTCTGCAGTGCCAGCAGGGTTTGGCATTTGAGATCCAAGTCAATCACGGCCTTGGCTTGCCTCCCAGCCTCAATCAGCCGCCGCCGCCTCCGTATAAAGCGCCTCCAAGTCCTCAGTCGCCTCCTATTACTGTTCCTTCGGGAGGATCGGAGACGCAGGAGAACCGTGGATTCAAGGAAGGCGCTAATCTGCGAAGCCTTGCTTTTGCCCTTGTCGTTGCAGTTACCACTGTTGCTCTTGAACAGTTTTTTGTTCCTTTTGGTCAATAAATAAGCCTAAAATCGATGCCTCCATGAAGACAGTGACACAAACACCGACTGGTTATCAAGATGTCGGGAATCCTGTTCTCGTTGACAATACGAGATTCTTTGGAATCGTGAATCTGATAAGACGCGGATGTTTCCATTTTTAAACAGATAATAGATTTTTTGTGGTATTATGTGCTCGTACAAAATACGTATATCTAAAATAAATGAAAGAAATACATAAAATTTGAACACAGGAGTTTGATTTTCGATTGTTTTGTTCTGCTTATTTTGCTGTCATTTATGACCTTTCTCTGGTCATTTTCTACGAACACGCAAAAATTTTCATGCTGGGTGACATTACAATTGGTGTATGTCCATATGTGATTGGAGATTCGTACCAAGAGTTTTTTCTTCTCGAGTCGGAGAAGAAGATTTTGACTTTGCCTTGTATTAAATTTTTTTGTATTATTATATTATGATTATATTTTTTCAAAAAGGAGATCCATATATCACGACTAGTTTATAAATTTATGATCCAAAATATTTTATTATCCTTCTGAAAAAAAAAAAAAAGTTGTCCTTTTCCAAGAGCAGCACGTGTTCAAGATTTTCAAGCTGAAGCCTTCTTCAGAAGTCTAAGATTTAATTTTTCAATAATTTCGAGCCTTTTTTCAAATAAATGAATTATTATTTTTTTTAACTTCAAATAAATGCACTATTATTAATTATGTATTAGTGTATAAGCGTAAAACTCAAATGCACTCTTCTAATATTTTATTTCACACTAGCAAGTAATATAATTTTAGTCTTATTTAAAAAGAAGCTTTACGTGTTCAATTTATTCTAAGTGGAGAAAAGAATTCTCTAGAAATTTAAGATATTTTTTCAGATAAAATAAAGAGCATTTTCCTTAAGTTTAATCATCAATTTCAATCTTTTATTTTTATTTTTATTTTTTCCAATTGGTATAGTATAAATCTTAAAAATACTGTACACAGCATAACGTGGAAAAAGATACGGCGAGTTATAACGTGCAACCGCGTAAGAAGGAGGCGCACGGCAGAGCATATCCAAATCAGGGATAAGGACATCTAAAACCTGACCAGGAGAGGGAACACCCCGTATACCAAACAAGAAGATCGAGAAGGTACAAGGACAAGGAAATCCCAAATAAGTTATAACGGAACATACAATGAGATATTTCCAAACAAAGATAAAAAACGGACAGAGGCCGGTGTGCAATTAACACCAAGAAATTGAATGCAGAGATACAGAGAAGAGTGTAGAAACGAAATCGACATTGTCCCCTCTGGCCTACACCTTCAATTTCAACGTTTCAATGCTTTTTCCAAACTTGTAGAACAGTAACCAATGTTACCACCGCAAAAGCTCGATAGACTTTTCGATCGAGAAAGAAAGAGATAAACTAATCTATTCTTTCTCTCTAGAGAGATAAACTTCTGTTTTTTTTTTGTTTTTTTATTTCGTTATCTTTTGGACAGCGTTAAGCATGAACTGATACCCTTATTCCCCATTTTAACTGATTACCTAAAAGTTTTAATCTATTCTCATCACTGTGAGTTCCTCTCTCTATCTAATTGCTAGGAAATGTTGGTATATCTGTTTGATGGATTGATTGTTTAATTTTCCTATGCTCTCAGGATAGTTCCGCTACTGAGCCCTGGGAAAAATGGGATTGATTTCGGGGATGTTTATGGGGATGATCTTTGGGATCGCGGTGATGGCGGGATGGAACTACATGATGAAGTATCGAAGCACTAATCGAGTTGCTAAGGTGCGTTGGTTTTGTGTTTGTCGTGGAATTTGTTTTTCAATTCGTGTTATTTTTGGCTAAATTGGATTGTGTTTGGGGTAATATCTTTGGTTTTTAAAGGTATTTTGCTCTTTAATTGCACGGATTAGGATGTTGGAGCTCATCTCAGCAGTCTGAAAAGTGATCACTGTCCCGATTTTATTGGTTCTTTGAATTGCTTTGAATTTGATTTGGGATGTCCGGGTATTCGTATCTTCATTCCATGATAATGGAGGTGGATATATGGGCATGGAGATTTGTTGGGTATAAGGATTTTGCCAGTTACAGGTTTTAAATTCTTTTAATTGCATTCTATAAAAGAAGTGGTCTGTTAATTGGCTTGCTTAACTCCTCAATAATTCAGAGTTTGGAGGGCTTTTTGAATTCAACCTGATATGCAGTTGCTATTTTCTCTTCTCTTTGCAACTGACGTGATCAATGTTTTATCTACTGTGGACTTGCCCATTTTGCTCCCATAAAGGATTCTAACTTCCATAGGACCATATATTATGACTGAAGAAATTTTATATTGGTAAATATTTAATTGAGAGTCATTCTGCATTAGAAATTATAGCGTGCAAGCGCATGCACAAAAATTTGGTAGTACTCTAATCTTTTGTTCGCACAGAGATTGGAGCTTTTAATGTATAAACTACTAAAAGTAAGGTCTCTCTGTTTTCATAACCTTGAAACTTGAGAAATTGTTAGGTGGAATTCTTTGTAGCCATTGCAAGCTATTCAGTTTTACCCATATTCCTTATAACATTTGATCTAATATGCTTAAATATATAATGATTAGCTGATGATTGTGGCCTATGCTTTTTATTAATGCTTCATTTTGGGGTTAGGCTTGCACTCTAATACTTGATTTTATGCAACCCTGTTACCTCATCAACATATCTCAACCATCTGTAAATTTGCTAATATTTTTTTTATGACTATCATTCGCTGATTCAATTTTCTTCTGTACTGCAGGCAGTTGATATTAAACTCCTTGGCTCCCTAAACAGGGATGATTTGAAGAAAATATGTGGTGATAATTTTCCTCAATGGATATCTTTTCCTGTCTTTGAACAGGTTTTCCTTTTCACTTTACATGAGCTTAATGTTTTATTTATTGTATGCAGTTTTAGATAAAGCGTAATCAGTCCTCTATTTACATGCATGTGGGTGTTTCTTTCCAAGAAAATGTGAATGCTTCTGCTACTTAAGCATGAAGTTTAGTAGTTTTGGTGAACAATGAGAAAGTTATATCTTTATGCAATTACAATCGTGATATTTTCTTGTTTTTTACACTAAAGGTTATTAACATTTCCGGTTTTATGACTTTTTAAGTCTCTTAATGTATGTCTTTGCATTGAGATCTACAGCCGAACGTGACCTACCTTTTTTATTTTATATAATGTCTACACCGATTTAGTTTTCTAAGTTGTTTGTGGCAGTTGATACTCTCTTCAAACCAAACAATCCCCCCTCCCCCCCTCCTCCTCCTTTATCTTGAATGATTTTAACATTGTTTTAGGAAGTTTATTGACATTTAAATTTTGCATCAGCAAAGTAACCTTTTTTGTCATTAAATGTGGTTTTAGACTAAGATTTTTAACCATAAGCATGTTGATTTATTATGTTATTGTTTGGTCACATATTCCAGGTAAAATGGCTGAACAAGCAACTGAGCAAGTTATGGCCATATATTGCGGATGTAAGCCCTCTGATTTTGTTCTCAGTATGTTTTAGTCTATAAATACAAGTAGACATCTGTTTGGGGGGGAAAAAAAGCCTAGACTTGCACTTTTTTGTATGGATTGCTTTCGTCAAATGTAAAGGTATATAGTTTTGATGTTCAACAAAGAATTGATGTTTATTATATTCCTCAATTCTTGATGAACACGGAGAAGGTTGAGTGGGAGTCACAAAGACTTTTTGTACAAGGGGAATTTGTGTTAATGATTCGAAAAAATTTTAAGGGGTTTGTAAAGCAATTCTTTTACTTGAACATTTAGCCACGGTTGTTGAATATGTTTATACAGGCAGCCACAATGGTGGTTAAAGAATCTGTTGAACCTCTATTGGAAGACTATCGACCTCCAGGGATTACATCATTGAAGTTTAACAAATTTTCTCTTGGAACCGTGCCACCCAAGATTGAAGGTACAAGTCAATAGTTAGTCCCTCCTTTGTTGGATTTATTTATACATTGCTTGTAACAGCCTTTATTCATGTATCCATGTGCCTTTGGCATGCCTGGTAATTAGTTAGGGCTTGTTTCTCGATTTTATTCTGATGCTTTGTAGTTGTACCCTGATTTCATCTTCTTTACATGCATACTAGAATTGAGAAAGAAGAGAAAACCTGAATGTACTCATGATTGTTTTTTAAGCACATTTCTTATGTGACCACTGATTTGCAATTTTCATTTCTTTTTGTATGCTTTGTGTGTAATTACTTGATTGATACAGGTATTCGTGTTCAGAGCCTCAAGAAAGGTCAAATCATAATGGATATTGATTTCCGATGGGGTGGCGATCCAAGCATCATTTTGGGTGTTGAAGCGCTTGTTGCTTCCATACCCATTCAGGTACTTTTTTTTATTGCCTTGACGAATAGAACTTTGTTGATCTTTCTTCATTTCTTGATTTTTTCTTGAAAATATTTACCTTATTTCTTTCGTTTTTCAACTTGCTACAGTTGAAAGATCTTGAAGTTTATACTGTTGTCCGTGTTATCTTCCAACTGGCTGAGGAGATACCATGCATTTCTGCTGTTGTTGTTGCTCTTCTCTCTGAGGTAAATCTTGATAGGTTTCAGACTGCTGTTTAAACTGCTTCTTGATATCTAATATGCTTGGTTGTAAATATTGATTAGTGTAACTTTGTGCAATGTACATGAACTGTCAACCTCTTGGCCTTTCATCAAATTTTTTTATCATCCACTATTAGCAGGAGTTGAACCTAAGACTTCCATTTTGTATACCCAAGCCAAAATTAGTTGTGTCCTTGGAAATTATTTGTTGCATGAGAAATTTGCCGTTGTATTATTGTTACCATGTAGCAGTTCAAGGATTCTGGAGAAGAAAAGAAGGGGAAAAAACTAAGGTTCTGCATATTTACATATAGGCTGTTTAATGCTTAAATGCTAGTATTCCAGGGTCATTGAAACTCCAAATTCCTTTTGCTCCTTTCTTTTAAACGTCTAAGAAAGTGCTATATTGAGCTAGATCTTAAGAATCTCAGCTGACTCCATGTACTCAGAACTAGTAGGGAATTGCTGTTTTTGACAAACTAGAAGGATCTGGCCATCTATATGGGCGATTTTTTAAAAAATTAGTCAAGAAGAGCGTTCTATCATCAATAATGGATTGTACTGATTTTTGTGTGGTGTTCCATTTTCCCAATGGACAAAATGGCTAATCTTAGCGATCCAATTAACAAATGTTCGGTTGATTCTCTTGATAGCCAATGTGTAACTCTTTGTTATGTCTGTAAATTGTCTAGCTCAACCAAAAGCTTAACTGCTGAGTGAATTAATATCCATGAAAAATGCATTTTTCATATTGCCTCAACAATTAGTTTGGCATCATTGACACAAGGCAACATAAATTGTAGATAGAAGTACATTGGACAACTTTCTATCATTTTATTCAGCTTTCAGCATATGTTGTACTTAACTTCTGAAGCATCTGATTGATACTCTATCGTGTTTGAGTTGTCATGAGAGTGGCATTTTAGTTGAGAGGTCTATTCAATGTCTGTAGACATTGTTATCAGTTAAAATATTTTTGGAAATGATCGTTTCTTGACATATCAATCAGCCGAAGCCTAAAATCGACTACATTCTAAAAGCTGTTGGTGGAAGCTTAACAGCCATTCCTGGACTATCAGATATGATTGATGTGAGTGCTCTCTTTGGTATAAAATTACTTTTTCCCATGCTTAGCTTTTTGTTGGTGGTTTCATTTCTTACTTCTCATGATATTTATGCAAATTTGGTAGGACACTGTGCACTCAATTGTCACCGATATGCTTCAGTGGCCACACAGGATTGTTGTTCCAATTGGTGGTATACCTGTTGACTTGAGGTAACAACGAACCTCTCGTTTTTCTCCTGTTCCCATTATTGACATGTCTTCTGCTCTAACTTGATGTTGTTCTGCAGTGAATTAGAGCTGAAACCACAGGGAAAGCTTACAGTTACGATAGTGAAAGCCAGTGATTTGAAGAACATGGAAATGATTGGAAAATCTGATCCTTATGTGGTTTTATATATTCGGCCAATGTTTAAGGTTAAAACACATGTTGTTGATAACAACCTCAATCCTGTTTGGGATCAAACATACGAGTTGATTGCTGAAGACAAGGAGACGCAGTCACTTGTTTTTGAGGTTTTACTTTGCTTATACTCATTTATATGTTTTTGTTCTCCTTACAAGATACTATGTTCATATACATTTGCTATTGGGATCACAAAATTTGTCTTCTGTGAAAGAGCGTGGCACATCTATTATTCCTCATACAAATAATCTGGTGAAAATCGCCGTGCAGGTCTTTGACAAGGATATTGGGCAAGACAAGAGGTTGGGAATAGCAAAGTTGCCTTTAACTGACCTAGAAGCAGAAAATTGGAAAGAAATGGAGTTAAGACTGCTACCGTCACTTGACATGTTGAAGATTAAGGATAAAAAAGATAGAGGAACTCTTACAATCAAGGTCAACACATCAACACATAACATGATTGTTTATTTTGTTATATTCATGCTGTATGATAACGCGCTTAAAAATAGTACAATTACTGTTGATAATAGAGTAAATATTGTTCAGTTCAACCATTTCTCGTTGCAATGTTTGTTCAGTTTATGCTCCTCATGCATGTTACGTTACATAATTGGGTTGGACTTGCAGGTCTTTTACCATGAATTTAATAAGGAAGAGCAGTTGGCTGCTCTAGAAGAAGAGAAGAGGATCTTGGAAGCAAGAAAGAAACTAAAAGAAGAAGGAGTGATAGGAAGCACAATGGATGCACTTGATGGAGCAGCGGGACTGGTGGGTTCAGGTGTTGGGATGGTAGGTACTGGTATTGGTGCTGGAGTTGGGTTGGTGGGAACTGGTGTTGGTGCTGGAGTTGGTTTAGTGGGCAGTGGCCTTGGAGCTGTTGGCAGTGGCTTGAGCAAAGCTGGGAAGTTTGTAGGGAGGACATTTACCGGGCATTCCAGCAAGAGAAATGGCTCATCAACTCCGGTGAATAGCGTGCAGGAAAATGGAGGGGCAAAGCCTCTGTAGTACAGCTGTTAAATAATATGCGGATTTGGTTTTCAGTTGCACGTACGTGGCATATTTTGAGGAGTTATTTTCCATTCTCGGTTTTAGTTTTTGTCCAGCACTGTTGTTTATGCTTATTTGTCCAGCTCTCATCAATTTGTTATTGTCAATCCTAAAGATTCAACTGGTGAAATTTATGCTCCACACACTTGAATAGGTAGCAGACTCTTACACATTGTGTACAAATAACACGATTCTCTGTTTATTTGTTTGCCGTGTAGCATCTGTATTGTAGATTAACGAATCAATCGTCCAGCTTGCTTTTGCCGTATGGTCCATTAATTTTTCAAAAATTTTTGCTTCGTTATTGCTTAAAGAGAATGGCCCGGCCCATATTTATATATCTATATCTATTGACTTGCCTCTTTTGGTATTTTATGAGGATTTGAGATTCTTGGGCCATCTCGTGTAGTATTCTTCTATAACAAAAGAAAAAAAATTGCTGAATTTAATTGGATTATTTCAGTCTTAAAGAAATTTGAAAATTGAGGGACCAGAAAACAAAACTAGGTAGGCAAGAGCTCCAGGGATGGAGCTAAAATGCAGGAGTGGCAGAATCCAAATCAAGAAATTGGACCCGTGAAAATTGAAATGCAATTTTAACGTTGACAAAAAGCGACAAAATCCAATATTGTAAATAAATAAGCGAACCTGCCGACTCCAAGATCCATAATGCGTATGAGGTTGGCAAAAATCTATCCAATGCCTTTCGTCTTCAACTTTTAAACCCCGTCAATTGAAAGCTACGCTTGCTTAGCTATGGACGCTTCTTCCCTTTCAAAATCTCCCATACAAACTTTCTGATCCTCTTGTGTATTGTCAATTTAATTTTTGACCTTTTATTAAGCTTTAATATGGAGAGGAGTTTAAAGGATATTCTTTTTGTTTCTTTGATTATTCAAAATTAGACTATCATTTTTTATTCAAGCTCCAATTTTTACTACAATAGGTCCGTATTCAAGAATTAATTCATATTCGTATTAAATAAATTTATAAAGAGAATTCAAATGTTTTAAAAGAAATTTATCTTGAGAAAATTAGAGAATGATGATGGTGGGTTAGCATGGGAAATATCAAAAGAGAAATCCTATAAGTGAAGAGAGAGTGGTGGGACTCACGTGATCTTACTCCTCTTCTTTTGATTTCTTTTTTTTATATCTGTCTGTCTGTCACTGTTCTTTTGTTTTATGATTCGGCTTTTTTCTCTCTCGTAACCGGTGAAAAAGCCTGCTCTGTCTTTAGATTCCTTTTACAAAGCTATTCAAGTCAAATTCCACCCTCTTAAATTACCATTCCACCCCTTCGCTTCTCCATCCTTGTCATTGACTTCCATTGAAAAATATTCGAATACTTTTATTTTTACGGCATTTCAACTCACTCTTTTTTTTCTTTTTCCTATAAAACTTTTTATTGGGTTTTAGCCTCAATTTAGATGAAAGTAGAGTAAATAAAAATAAATGAGAATAGAATAGATGAAAGTAAATTTTATTTACTCTCTCATGTTTAATAAATTTAAAATGAATATAAAGTAAATGAAAATAAATTGAAGTAATTTTTTAAAATTTTAGAGTAAATATAAAATTATTTTCATTTATTTTTAAATTAAAAATAATTTTTTTAAAGATATAGAGTAACATATAACTTTCATCTATAATTATCTACTTTATAATTTTTACAAAATAAATAAAATAATCGGATTACTTCAATTTATTATACTTTCATCTATTTCTATCTACCCTCGTCCAAATAAAAATCTAGAGTAGAGCTTTCCGTTGAATCAAATTGAGTTGTGAAATGAAATGGTCAAAGATATGTGGGATATTTTGGTCTTTTCATAGTGAAAAAGTCCCAAGCAACGTTTCCAAATAGGTCAAACCCCCATTAGATGAAAATACTTGCTGACTAATAGAAACAAAGCAGACAGCCTTTGCAACCGTCCAAAAACCCTCTGTTTTTTATTTTTAAATTGATTATTGGTTCTGGATGAATTTTTTTAATTAATTTTGAAGGTTAAAAATATGGTTATTTGAACCGAAATACTAATAATAATATTATCAAAGAATTAAAAAAATCATTTTTTAATCAGTGGTCAGCTGTTATGTGTGATATCATAGGATCTTTAGTACTCGTTTGTTTTTACTTCGGGAACCCACCAACGTGGTTAAAACTTAAAACGGCAACTAAACCCTCCGAGATCATTAATCCACGTGATCTCTAATGTATATCCAACGCCCATCAACTAGCGCGTGTGATTAAGTTCCCTAACCAGCTCATTACTACGTGCTACAGTAACAACTAAGTCCAACTCACATGATTGTTAGATTAAGATCATAACCACCAAACCACGTATCGACAAGTGTAGCCAAGAGTCAAAGCAACTGGTTCCGCAAGCATCACCATCAAACACGACGTCGTTCTCCATATCTGCCATTTTCCTTATCCTAAAAACCAAAACAATCTTGCACTCTCGTGCACACCTTAAAGAAACACCCATTCTTGAACCAGATTGACACAGCTCAAGCAATATCCTCTGCTTCTCTTTCTCTCTCTAATCACTATTTCATTAATGCCATCTCGCCAACAACTGACGTCTCCGTCGGCATCTCCGCCGTTGATTAACACCACCCACCACCACCATGTTTATCTACTCCCTTCTTTACTTGCCGGAGTTCTGTCTTTTACTCTGTTTTGTTTATTTATTCTTGTTTTTCTTTTCTACCGAAAACTGTCGCGAAAGCGTACGGCTCCGACGGACCTCAAGTCTCCGATTCACCACCACCAACAGCAGCAATGCCGCCGCTTTTCATACTCGCTCCTCCGGAGCGCGACGGCTTCGTTTTCTACTTCTAACCGGCTTGGCCATGGTGGATTCGGCTCAGTTTACAAAGCTATAATTCCGTCAACGAATCAGCCGTTAGCAGTGAAGCTTATGGACCCAAATGGTTCGCTCCAAGGGGAGCGTGAGTTTCACAACGAGCTCTCTCTTGCTTCCTCTCTTAACTCTCCTTACATCGTCTCCCTTCTTGGATTCTCATCGGACCGCCGTAAACGGAAGCTCATTTTGGTGTACGAACTCATGGAGAACCGGAGCCTCCAGGATGCTTTACTGGATCGGAAATGCGAGGAACTTATGCATTGGAGAAAAAGATTTGATTTAGTAACAGACGTTGCTAAAGGACTTGAATATCTGCACTTTTTCTGTAATCCGCCAGTGATTCACGGAGATATTAAACCAAGTAATATCTTGCTTGATGCACATTTTAATGCCAAAATTGGTGACTTTGGACTTGCGAGATTGAAGACGGAGGACAATGTTGTGGAAAAGAGGGAAGCTTTAGCAGTTGCAGAGGATAATGGGTCGATCTTGGAGGAAGCGGAGAGCGTGGTGACTGGATACGATGACAGCACTACTGCTGCAGGCCCTGATCGATCGCCGGAGAGCTTCGCTGTTAGGGTTTTAGATTCAGATGCATCGCCCGAGATGGGTGTTGCAATGTATCCGGAGATGGGGATTGATAAGGGGAGTGTTTCAGAGGCTGGATTCGATAAGCTCAGTGTTGATAGTGGAAAAGAGTTAGTTAATGGAGGAAGAAAGGGTGGATCGAAGAGAGATTGGTGGTGGAAACAGGACAATAATGGAGCATCTGAGTCCGGAAGAGTTAAAGATTATGTAATGGAGTGGATTGGGAGTGAAATTAAGAAGGAAAGACCCAAAAGTGAGTGGATTGCCTCACCTAGCTCAGTTGATACCAATGTATTAAGAACGAAGAGCTTGAGTCTTGAGCCAAAGAAGAAGCACAGAAAAAGATTGGAATGGTGGGCGTATTTGGATGAGGAAAGAATTCAAAAAAAAGAAAAAACTAGAAAGCCCAGAGAATGGTGGAAGGAAGAGTTTTGCGAAGAGCTTACAAAGAAGAAGAAGAAGAAAAGAGGACCTAATTCAAGTAATGGCGGAGACTCATGGTGGCAAAAGGAAGATGATATTGCAAAAGAGAGTAAGAAGAAGAAGAGCAAGAGGAGCAGAGGCAGCATTGATCGGTGGCTAGATGGGTTTAGTGGCGAATTAAGAAATGGGAGAAGAAATAGCCAAGATTGGGCGAGTGGAGAGATACCCAAGAGTGGGGGTGTTAGTAGCACTCCTAGCATGAGAGGAACTGTTTGTTATATTGCCCCTGAATATGGAGGTGGTGGTCTTTTATCAGAGATGTGTGATGTGTACAGCTTTGGTGTTTTGCTTCTTGTGGTGATTTCTGGCCGGAGACCCTTGCAAGTAACGGCCTCACCGATGTCGGAATTCGAAAGGGCTAATTTGATTTCTTGGGCTAGGCAGCTTGCCTACAATGGGAAGCTTTTGGATCTTGTTGATCCTTCAATACATTCATTGGATAAAGATCAGGCATTGCTTTGCATCACAATTGCACTACTCTGTTTACAGAGGTCTCCGGCCAAGCGGCCTACTATGAGACAAATCGTGGGCATGCTCTCTGGTGAGGCTGAACCACCTCACTTGCCTTTCGAGTTTTCACCTTCGCCGCCGTCCAATTTTCCATTCAAGTCCCGGAAGAAGGCCCGGTGAGTTGATTGCATTTATGACATCATGATGATCAATTGTAGAGTGTATAATTCTGGAGCTTTTTTTAGGCCATTTCTAATCATCATGTTTGTAGAAATTGTTGCCAGAATGGAAATGAATATACATAATTAAGCTTTTATGAATTTGAGGCTTTTCTCCTTTTTGCTTGGTCACTAGTTGTTTTCTTTGGACCTACAAATTATGTTTTCAGTATCTGACTTGTATGGAGTTATGATGATTTTGGCAGTGTCACGCTTGACTTTTGCTTCTTCCAGCTGTTGAATTTTTTAGGAATCCAAGGATTAATGGTGAATGTAAAGACATCCAATTATGCAGAGATCACTTCTCTTTTCTTTTCCAATTACTGATACCATCTTAGAATTGAACATATTTGCCCTAAAGAGAGCAGTTTGCTTTTTGTGACTTGTGGGACTGTAGGGACATGCAAAGATATATCCTTTTTTACCGTTATCAGTTGCCTTTCAGAAGTTGAGTAATTTTTAGCAACCGACACATAATTCAGTCATTAGGGAACACATGTTGGCCCATTCTATCCTTTTGCAAAATGATAATGCTTTCACTTTATAATTATTGTTTATGCTTTAGCATGATCCAGTTAGGACGACAAAAAATTGCTAAATCTTCATTACAGTCGTGTGCTCTACCAACTTGAAATTAAAATCACTGGAGGGATCAAAACCCACAAAACGCTTCTGCGTGGCTTGCAGCTATAATAAGAAGCTGTAAATCACTCTGGTTTCTAGCGGGCTGCATAGCTTAGGGTATCAGCTTAGTCGTTTGCTCTGTGAGCTTTGATTTCCAACGATATTATTTTGTTACAAAGCCATGAATCAGATATCAGACGCAAACGCTTTTGGATGCTTTGATTTTGGCCTGCAAATTGCGTTTTATGCCATTGAGGCTGCGGAATCATCTATTGCAGACATGATTTTAGCGAGGTTATATCTTCTCTTGTGAAAGTTGTTAAGTTTCAGTTGAGGTATTTCTTCTCTCCTTGCGACATTCCAGTTGATATCCTGGTTCAGCATATTTCCTAAAAGTTATGCGGGTTCCAAAGATAAATGCAAATGTTAAACAAAAAAAGAGAACAGCTAGATGCAAAGGAAGATGGTGAAAGAACAATTTGTTCCGCGTGTCAATTCTAAATGACAAAGCAAGAGAATTCAATATCTAATGGAGATTGAATCTTTCTTTGGTTTAGATTGGACATTTGTAGAGTATCTTGCAAATATATAATTTGTGAATGGCGATTCCCTTTGTGTGTTTTATTCTGATGCTGCAAGCAGGTGATAGCACGGCAAGGAATATAATCTCGATTCATATTTGCATTTTAGTCTGCATTCGCCAGTGGAGCACATGTTGATTTTTTGTTTTGTATAGAGAATCATTAAGACTCTTGTATCATTCCCTAGCTTATATGTTTTAATGACATTTGTAATATTAGCTAGCTCACAAAAGGTGCTTTCACAATTCTGAACGGAAGGCGAGATATTGTTTCGGAGCAAAACCAGCAGAATCATTGTAATTTATGACCTGATAGCCAACAATTTCTTGACAGGGTAAACGTTAATCATTATTATTAGAATTCTGAACAGAATGTATCTCTTTCATTCTCTCTCCTAGCAAAAGTTGGGTTTGTGTAGCTTCCCCCTGGACCCTTGGCCCTATCCCATTATCAAATAGTTCTGTACGTAGCTGTAAAGTTTGGAGCCTTGTGGAGATTTTGTAGGTTCATGGAATAATCCTGGAAATAATCATGCATATCCTTGTTTACAATCCAACAAGGAACCTATTGTCCAATCTGTATGACCAGAAAGTTGTGTAAGTTATGGTGTATCCAGTTTAAATTAACAAAAAAAAAAAAGATTGAAAAATTAATGCGGACCAGGCTGATCACGAACTTTCATATAATAGTTTTAACTTCAGAAATATGTAATTAGTTATAAGTTAGTATATCTTATCATTGTTTTCAAAATATTTGCTATAAAATTTTCATCGTAATTTATTTGCCAATTCAGCTATGAAATCTTCTGAACCGTAAAGTACTAAAGTTATGTGTTCTAGAAAAGAAATCATTTTTGTCATTTATTTAAAAACGTGGCTGAAATTTGCTATTTATAATGATGGCGACTTTTCTTTTTTCTTAAGCGAAACAAAAATGGAGTAGTTTTGCTGATAAAATATTGTCCTAGGCAGGATTAATGTGGTTATTGATTGACCTTCGCTAACTGTGGTCCTCATTTGTCATAATAATTGGCCAGATTATAATACTCTGATAAGGAAAGATAATCAAGCACTTAAAATTCGCTCAGATCAGTACATAAGAAATGAATTTAATTAGGATTCAAATATTTAATTGGATTATAGTTAATGAACTAGTTCTTTCTATTGTCATGATTATTATAGGAAATAATTTTTGATATGTTAATGGAAAAGAATTTTGGTATCATTGAGCTTTAAAGTGATTTAGGTTATTACTACTGTAGCCTAAGTATTTGACTGTAGTGTTAGTATTGGCGCCGTAGTAGAAAGAAACGGAAAATATCTTATGTTTGAACATTGACCAATCCATTTTCACTAACTTTAATTCGCACCCGCAATTTACAATTGAATTAATTTTTCTTATCTGAAAATTAAAAATTTATTCAAAAAAAAAAAAAAGATTTAATGACCGCAACACAAATGGCAAAAATAGAGGAAAAAAAAAGTCATTAGCCGGATGAGTAGGTGCGGGAAATTGAAGCAAGTAATAATTGAAGTGTACACGCAGCTACCAAGTATTAATTATAACCAATTTCAACCACAAAGATCCAATTTTTTCTCCTGCAATCCTTCTATAAACACAATCCCGTTTCTCCATCGAGGCCAAAAACACCATTACAACAATGGATCCTTACGCATTCCTCAAAATCTGCAGAAACCCAGATGGCTCACTCACTAGAAATCCCCCATATCCTGAAGTACCTCCAGTGGAAATGGTCCTCACCGATTCCTCCATCCCTCAACTCGCTCTTTCAAAGGACGTCCCTCTCAACCCCAAAAACAACACCTACATTCGCATTTTCCGACCTCTTCATCCACCGCCGGAAACCAAGTTACCTATCGTACTTTACTATCACGGCGGTGGCTTTATACTCTACTCTCCTGCCACCATTGTCTTCCACGAATCTTGCAACAACATGGCTTCCAATTTTCCAGCTTTGGTTCTCTCCGTCAATTACCGTCTCTCGCCGGAACACCGCCTCCCCGCCGCTTACGACGACGCTATGGATTCCATTAACTGGTTGAAGGATCAAGCTCGGGAGAATGGAAAGTGCGATCCATGGTTAAAAGAGTACGGTGACTTTTCTAAGTGTGTTTTGATGGGGAGTAGTGCAGGGGGTAATATAGTCTACCACGCAGCTCTACGTTCACTCGATCTTGATCTTTCTCCTGTAAGGATCCGAGGGGTGGTAATGAACGTTCCTTACTTTGGGGGGGTCAACAGGACTGATTCTGAGATGAGATTGAAGAATGATAAGATACTGCCCATGGCAGCCAATGATCTTATGTGGTCCCTTTGCTTACCTGAAAATGCAGATCGTGATCACGAGTATTGCAATCCAACGGTCAAAGGGTCTCTGGATAAGAATATCGAACAGCTGCCAAAGTGTTACATAAGAGCGTACGGTGGGGACCCTCTATCGGATAAGCAGAAGGAGTTTGCAGATAAGTTGAACGCAAAAGGGGTGACAGTTGAGGAAAGTTTTCACGAAGATGGTTTTCATGCGGTGGAGCTGTTCGATCCTGAAAAGGCCAAATCTTTTTTTGATGAAACTAAGGTTTTCATTGATAATATGGCACGTGCAAATTAGAAAATGTATATGTTGCTGCTGCCAATAAAATCTTTTACTACTCTATTTTTATTTCATTTTCTCCGGGTAAATATAGATGTTAAATGTTGATTCGATGAATTGAATAAAAATGAAATTGTTGCTATTTATATGGATTTTCTTTTCATGGTTCTTGCAAACTTCCAAATCTGCATAAGACAAGAACATTGCATCGATCGTACTTAGAATTTGCAGACTTTATGGGATACAGGCACTCCAAAGAGGACATTACCAAATTTTAATTTAGTGATGGTCTGTTTGTAATTGTATCATAAAAAAGATGCTTCAAAATCTGATAACCTATTTTAATTTGTTGGTTATTATTTAGGAAAATGAAAAAAAGAAAACATATTTCTAATTAATTAGATATATTTCATTACTAAGCAAAAGAAAAATAAAAGAGGATAAGAATTTGAGTTTAAGAGCAAATCTTACTTGCGTGAATGTAATTCTGGTATATGAGAATTTTTTCATTTTTTATTTTTTAAACTTAAGCTTACATTAACGACAAAAACAAACAGCCCGAAAAAAAATTAAACCCAAGTCAATAGACTTATCGCATACACCTAGATTTAAGATCCGTACTCTAAATCAGTGACAATATGAGTAATATCAAAAGATAAATAAAAGAGATAATTGCAACGGTCTTTATATGATAAAGTTAATTGAGTAAGTAGGTGAACTGTCTTATTTGCATTTCAACGTGTCTATTTGAAGGAGTGATATATATTGTATCTTCCCCAGATATATATTCAATATTATTAGTTTCAGACTTTCGGTTGTTTTTTTTGAAAATAGCAGATTGGGAATATTATTAACCAGTAGCCAAGAACAAACTGATAGGAGGAGGAACACCATCCCACTCCTTGAATAAAACACTAGGAACAGTGGCTTTAGCAAGTTCATGCGCCACAGCATTTAACTTCCTATTTATCCAAGCTAAAGAGACATTTGGTCTTGCATATAACAAGGATTTACAGTCTTCCACTATATTGCCTGTTGCTGAGAGGTCTTGACCTTGAGCTGCAATCGCGAGCTGAACCTGTTGAGCATCCGTCTCGACAATACCAGGACCAAGGAAGCAAGATGAGACAAAATGCAGAGCCTGTCACAGTGCCAGCAGCTCTGCAAGAAAAGGGGATCTGCAGCCTCTAAACCACCCTGAAACAGCAGTTAAGAGCCTTCCCCCATCATCCCTCATCACGAATCCAAAGCCTGCGCCATCATTTATAGCAGAAAGAGATGCATCCACGTTGCATTTCCAGAAACCCAAAGGAGGACGGTTCCACAACGCAGTCCCATCTTCATGCAAGTGGACTTGACTAGTAATAACGTTATGGCAGGCCATAGCCTTTCTCCAATCTTCCAGGAAATCCATTGCATAGGAGACAGTAATAAGGTGATTAGGGAGGCTTTTTCCTTGCCAAAGGAGCAACTTATGCTCATACCAGATACGCCACAGCAAGCAAAGAATTATTGCTACCGTCTCCCTACTATGACACCAAAAAAGCGACTCTATCCAGGGATGAAGATCATCACCATCCGGATAGCTGATGGAAATATCCAGGCAATCCCGCAACCCCTAACTTTAGAACAATAAAAAAAAACATGCACAAGTGACTCAACAGCCCCACATCTTTTACATCCTCCTTCCACAGGTATGCCTCTACTCTGAAGTTTCGAATTGGTCGGCAAAATATCACACATCAAGCACCAAACAAAATTGTAGACTTTGGGTGGGACATCACCCTCCAAATCCTCTACCATACATTTAAACCAGAATTATTATAAGGAGTAATTCCTTGGAGCAGGGCATATGCCGACTTTACTGTATAAGAACTCGTCCTTGAAGAATGCCAAATCAACCTGTCAGTCCTCCTAATAAAGCTTAACGGGATGCTTAACACACTCTCAACCTCCTCCGCTATCGACAATCCACGCACAAGATCTTCATTCCAGCTCTTCAAATCCTTATTTAAGAGGTCATTAACAAGGAGATCTTCAAACCTTCTAAGCAATGGCTAGAAACCCGAGATGAATCAGTGTGAGGGAGCCAAGGAACTGACCAGACTTTTATAGACAAACCATCACCAACAATCCATCTCATTCCTAGACTCAGCAAACCTCTTGTCTCAAACAAGCTTCTCCATGTGAAACCGGGGTTGGATCCCAACCTAGCAGTTAAAAAATCCCCTTCTAGATAGTATTTAGCCTTAAGGATTTCAGCAATAAGAGAACCTGGATTAGACAGCAGACGCCAAGCTTGTTTACCGAGCATGGCTAAGTTAAAGTGATGTAAGTCACTAAAACCCATCCCTCCCTCCTCTTTACCCGGCATAGTTTGTCCCAAGACATCCATTGCATTTTATATTTTCAATCCGCCTTTTGACCCCACCAAAAGCTATTCATCATCCGTTGTAGAGTAGAACAAAGAGATAAAGGAATTAAAAAAACACCCAAGCAAAAACTTGGCAAAGCTTGAGCCACTGATTTCACCAACACTTCCTTTCCTGCCTTAGAAAGGAAACGGCCGCTCCAACTCTGTAACTTGCTAGCCATCTTGTCTCGCAAAAAGGCAAACACCTGCTTCTTGTTTCTTCCAACCAAGGAAGGCAAGCCCAAGTATCTACCATGATTGATGCCATTGTAGGCTCCCAAAATGTAATGATCATACTAAATTATCCGGATTACTGTTACTTATTAAATGTTTTTATTAAACAATACATATAATGGTAGTAACATATCCGCCTATCATGTAATTGGTTATACTTTGATATTCTAATTCATACAGTGGAATAAGTTATATAAATCTGCACTTTATTACAACATAATCATATTTTTGAGTTATTATAACAAAACATGTTTATTACATTGCTTTATAAGATTTACACAAATTAAAAAGAGAAAAACAGTATAATTTAGACATCCTAACTTCTCTTTCTAGTTGGTGTTGGCCTTGTCCCTAAAACAACGACATATCTTAAATCTACACAGATAAACACTCGTGTTAAGCTATAAAGCTTAGTGGGGAACAATACATATATGGACAACCACTCACAGTGATTGTTTTCAAGCACACAATAAGCAGTACTAATATCAAGATATTATAATGAACATGCAAGGATTACAATATAAATCCACATATCATACTTAATTTATAACAATCATAAATAATGAATATTCAAGTCTCTATCATCATTACACATATATTCATATACTGTTTAGTTTATACTGTAAATTGCCTGCTAAAATCCTGTGGGTGTGGATAATGGGTGCTATGGATACCCGTAGGTATCAAATATATATATAAATACCCGAAGGTATTATTCCTGTGAATACCCTAAGATATCAGACATGTGGATCCAACTGGGTCAAGCCTGTGGTCCCAACCGGGGATAAATAAAGACCCAAACGGGATCAAACCTATAGCAGCTGTGACTGTAACCCTATAGGCATGCCTATTTATCCACCACCAAGTTCTATGTGCAAGCAAATAATCATATCTTATATGTCATTTGATTCATACAATTCAATTCATCATATAATAAATTAAATCAAATTATACAGTATTGTTCTTTAACTATAATGTCATGATCAAAATTACATATAGATAATCAGTATAATCCAAACCATATTCAAGTAAACATTTTCATGTATCAAATTACTATAACTTTACCTTTATAATGCCTATACATTTCCTATATTTATAGTTGTTCATTATTATATACTTTATATTCAAGGTAAACTATATGATTTAGGAAAAAAGTAGGTAAGCTTGTGCCTTATATAGGATTTAAAACTTTCAAGTTTTAACTTATGAAGGAGGGTCACGGTTACTATCAAAATCATGGTAACCGTGGCCCAAGACATGAAATAGGGATCACAGTTACTACCAAAATCATGGTAACCGTGACCTATGTTACTTTTCGGGTCTGGACTACACCAGGCTACCTTACGATCATTACCGGATGAGTAATAACTGTGTTCTATACTTTTTAAAGGGGTCACGGTTACTATGAAAAGCTTAGTAACTGTGAGATAGGTCATCTTTAGGATCTGGACTGAAAACTGGGGTATCTCATGGTTACTATGAAAACCTAGTAACCGTGAGGCCTAAATCGCCCGGAGATAGATTTTCTGTCTCGACTTCTATACCATTTTTAACATACAAAACGTCATTTTTATGGACAACTTACTTCTACAAAGTTGTATATATGCTTTTATAGTTTCCAAAACATTAAAAATCACTCTAATCAGATCTATAAATCTCAAGATATTCACTAAAAACCACCAACTACTCCCAATGACAGGGCAGCGGTTCAAACCCGGATTCAAGGCAAATTTTCTCTATCCTATAATTTGATTCAAGTTTTGTGTTCTTCATATGAAATGAAGATATATGAGTCTATTTTAATATAAAACTGGAATTTCTTAGTTTCACTATCTATAGCTCAGGATATACTTAAAATAATGACGACTGGTCCAATGAACCCTAAGCAGATTTTGAGATTTCAAGATTTTCAAGCATAGTCCGATTTTTAACCTATCCGAAACTTAGTTCTTTATACAAAACACATCTAATAACATCAATAAACATTTATTTAATGTCCATGTTCATCATACAAACACACACAATATGAAAAAGTTTTCATACCTCTTTAAACTCCACCAATCTCTCTCTCTCTTCCTTATCTTCCTCCTTCTTCCTTTCTATCTTTCCTTTCTCTCTCTCTCTTGTTCTTCATATCTACCATCTACAGCCTTTACCTTCCTTAGAGAATCATTTTATTTTTATAGAATTTGAGGAGAAGAGAAAAATAACTAAAAAAAGAAGAAGAAAAGAGGAACAAAACAAAATGAGTCTTTGGCCAAGGATGGCTGGCCAACTCAAGGAAGAAAATCAGATTTTCTTCTCTCTTTCATGGCCTTACACTTGTCAAATTCCTATTGGTTACTAATAAAAATCTTGGCAAAGTTTCATTTTAATCCCTCTCTATATTTTGTCTCTTAATTTGGTCTCTCATTTTTAACAATTCACATTTCTACCTCAAAACTTTTATTCTAACTTTTCAATTAAATTCCTAATTTGAATTTTCCTTAATTAGTCACATAATCAACCTCTGTCTCATGTGAAATGATCATCTACCCCTCTTAGGGTACCATTAGGGGCATTACACAAAATATTAGCAATATGAATCTGCAATCCAGACCCCACATTTGTGCTAAAGAAAGTGCCTGACTTTAGGAAGTTAACGGCCTATCCTGAAGCTTTTTCATATGTTAATAACAGGTTCCTGACACAAGCGCTCTCCTCCAAGTTAGTTTGAAAGAAGAAGAAAGAGTCGTCAGTAAAGAAAAGGTGTGAAACACTGGGACCGCTTCTACTAATCTGGCAATCGTTAATAGAACCAGCATCTTCTGCTCTACGAAATAAAGCTGATAAACCTTCTACACAAATAATGAACAAATATGGAGAAATGGGATCTCCTTGCCTAAGGCCTCTGTTAGGAAAAATTGGGCCTATTTCGTCCCTATTCAAAGCAACATTATAGCACACAGAAGAGACACAAAGCATAATCAAGTTGACCCATTTAACAGAAAAACCCATTCTGAGAAGCATAAGATGTAAGTAATCCCACCGAACTCTATCATAAGCCTTGCTGATGTCTATCTTAAGAGCAACCTCCCCCTTGTTCTTTCTATTATTACCCTTCATGTGGTGGATAATTTCAAACGCAATCAGGATATTGTCAGTAATAGCACGACGTGGAACAAAAGTAGACCGAGAGTCTGAAATAATGCTAGGCAAGATTCTCTTGAGTCTATTAGTTAAGACCTTCGCAAAGATCTTATATAGCACATTGCATAAAGAGATAGGTCGCAGCTCTCTAATAGAACTCGAATTATTCTGTTTAGGAATAAGAACAATCATAGTCTCGTTTAAGTGAGCAGGAAGACAACAATTATTGAACCACTTTTGACAATTAGCAACCACATCAGGTCCTACCACATGCCAAAATTTTTCATAAAATGAGGGGTTCATACTGTCAGGTCCCGGAAACTTGTCAGGATGCATATGGAAGGTAGCTGTCTTAATCTCTTTAGCAGTCAAGGGAGCTAATAATGCATCATTATCTGTTGCTTAAACTCTAGGCTCCATGGTCTCAATCAAGCCATTGCAATCACCAACGTTTGTTGAAAAAAGACAAGAAAAATAATCATAGACATGCCGCTTAAGATCATCCAAGTTTAAAATCCATCTTCCAGAGTCATCCTTCAGAGTAGCAATGAAATTTCTCCATTTTCTATACTTTGTTTGCAAATGGAAATACTTTGAGTTCCTGTCTCCATGCTTGAGCCAGAACTCCTTAGAGCGCTATTTCCAGAAAATCTCCTCACTCTCAATAACCCAAGCTAAGTCCTCCCGTAGTTGAAGCAGATTGCCAAGATCCCCACGTTGTCTAGCAATAGAGTCATACAAGATTTTCTTCTGGTGCTTGAAGTTCCCTACTAAAGTCCGATCCCAATCATAAAGAGCCTTACCACATCTCCCGATTTTTTCCATGAGAGTAAAAGCATTGCTTCCGTTCTAGCTAGATGAAACAACATCTGAAATTTTAGGGTGGAGAAGCCAAGCATTTTCAAATCGAAAATGTTGTTTAAAAGAGTGTAGAGGGCAGAGATCACTAGACAAGAGGATTGGAGAGTGATCCGATGTGACAACAAAGAGGTTCTCTAGCCGAGCGCTCGGGAATAAGTTACTCCAGCTTGTATTAACCACACATCGGTCAAGGCTTTATTGGATAAAGTTGGCAAAATTTCTCCCTCGCTCCTACGTAAAAGGGTGACCAATTAAGGGGAGGTCTACCAAGTTACACTGAAACAGAGTATTCCTAAAACCATCCAGCAAGTTAGTGGGGTGAGGTAGACCACCTTCCTTCTCGAAGCTAGAGATTAGATCATTGAAATCCCCAATAACTGCCCAAGGCTCTGTTCTATTCTCAGCTAGCTTAAGAAGGATATCCCAAAATTCTCTCCTCCTACCACGGTGGGGAATGCCATAGAAACCAGTTAAGAACCATTTATTACCAGTCATTAGATGAATCTGCAGATCAATAAAATTATTTGAGAATTGAACAATTGATGTCCAGCTCGTTATTCCATAAAATAACTAAACCTCCTCCCCTGCCTAACCGGTCCACGACAAAGCAGTTATCAAAACCAATTCTAGACTTAATTACATTGCTTTTGTTCTTCTCAACCAAAGTCTCCATAAGCAAAATAATATCAGGTTTGTACCTTTTATTAAGCTCTATAAGAGTTGCCATTGCTCGAGGATTTCCCAGTCCTTGGCAGTTCCAACTTAGTGTTTTCATGGCGTCTGGCGGGCCTGAGGACCCAGGCCAGCCGATATCTCGTCTTTATTAGTGGAGGAAGGCAAGAAATGACACCGTCCCGACACCTTTAGGAACAAGCCAAATACTATTGTGTTAGCTTCTTCTGCTAACTCCCCTTTCAGTACAGCATGACGAGATATCGGTTGTTAATGCTTGATTGTTAGTCTTTTTGTTCATATGAATTAAATATATATATATATAACTGGATTTATAATAATTTTGAAATTTTAATTTAAATGTTACGACACCATATAAGTTATTATTTTAATTATTTTTACACCAATCAAAGGATATATGTGTAACGGCATCAACCACATAGCGTCGAGATTTACATACAATCTTTTCTTTTTTGCCCTTCGAATGCTTAATTGTATAATTACCGGTAAAAATGTTGTGTTGTTTTTATTGAACATAATTTGAAGACGTCAATAACATAATCCTGCCTAAAATTAGCTCTTTCTGCTATATGGTACTATTATAATCCACATATTATCCAGGCAATTCGGACATCAGAAGTACACAAAACTTATCAGAAAACCTTTTGATCGATTTCATTCTCTATTCCTTAATTCCTAATCAAAACTTTCTCTTTTATACATAATAATTAATCATTATAAAGGTTTATTTTGCATATGTCGAGGAACGTTCATGAAGAATGGCTCAAGAAAACTTTATTTAATGTCGAACATTCAAAGTTCGATCCCTATGACCAGCTTAACATCAGTCCCAACCCTGATGGCACTATCACGCGCCTCCTTAAACCACCGCCGGCGCCGGATCCCAATACCGATCCTGAATCCGGCCAAGCCATCCTCTCCAAAGACGTCATTCTTGATCCCGACAAGAAAACCTCCCTCCGAATTTACCTTTCTTCTAAATTAACAATTAATAGCACCGCATCCGCCGCCGCTCCCCGCCTTCCCATCGTGTTTTACTTCCACGGCAACGCCTGGGTACAATGTGGCGCCAATTACTTTTCTCTACACCTCAGCAACAGTTACCTGGCCTGTTTGATTCCGGCGATTATGATCATCGTGGATTTCCGTCTGGCGCCGGAGAACCGACTCCCTGCACCCTACGACGACGCAATAGACGCCCTTCTATGGCTCAAAAATCAAGTATTGGATACCGAAGGCGATTCGTGGCTTAGAAACTACGGCGATTTTTCGAGATGTATCCTTTACGGCAGCGGCGTTGGGGGAAACATTGTATTTAACGCGGCAATGCGCGCCATGGATGTGGATTTGAGGCCATTAAAGCTGGATGGGCTTATAATAAATCAACCAATCTTTGGAGGGAGACAGAGAACGCGAGCTGAGTTAGAATATGCGACGGATCATATATTGCCATTGCCGGCGATGGATTTAATGTGGGAGTTAGCTTTGCCGAAAGGGATGGATCGAGATCATAGATTCTGTAATCCATTAATGTATAATAAGCAAAAGATAAAATATTTGCAGAGATGTTTAGTGATAGGATTTGGGATGAATCCGATAATAGACAGGCAACAGGAGTTTGTGAAGATGTTGGTGAATCATGGTGTTCATGTTCAAGCACAGTTTGATGAGATTGGGTTCCATAGAATTGAGCTTGTGGATCGTAGACGTGGCGCTGCTCTTGATAATTTGGTTAAAGATTTTATTAATCGTTGCTAATTAATCCATTGATTAGTTCTTGTTTTAACATATATATACTATCAATCTGTAGACTCTTCTGATTTGTAATTGATTTCTATCCAATTATGCAACTGATGTTTGATCTTTATTAGGACCTTAATGCATCTGTTTTTTTGTTTTTTTTCAACACTTTCATTAATCAAAGTTCGAGGTTAATTTCACCAATAGTAATTGAGTTTATACTTAATAACTAAAAAATAACTCAATTATTTTTCGTAACGAAATTTTTACTAAATTTTATAATACTTTGTGCAAAAGTCATTTTGAATCTTTGATAACGAATCTTGCTAGAATGATAATGTGGCACGTCATATATACACAAATAAGCTGATATGGCATGTTGCGTGTGTAAAAAATAACTAGTATCATTTGATGATGTAGCACGTCACGTGTGTAAAAGTAAATGACGTAACATGCCATGTGAGCACTCTGTCAATTCATTTTGTCGAAAATTAATTAAAATAATTTTTATACTGAACAATATAAAATTTAATAATAATTTTATTATGAAAAATAATTTAATTATTTTTATATTATTAGACATAAATTTAATTACCATAAATGATATTAATCCATGAAAATTCGAAACATAACAATTCGGATTTATATTTCACATCGATTTAATTCATTTAATCATTAGATGACGAAAGCAAGGAAATCCAAAACAGTGATATATATATATATATAGTAGTAATTAAGAATAAACAAAAACACAAAGAAATAAAAGCGGAAATTGGCATTTATATTATTTTATATATACTATATTCAATAAAAAAACTGTGGGCTGAGTTGTAAAATCCGACTATCTATAACTTTTGGCGGGCGGAACTCATCATCACTGTACATTTAATTATCTAAGTAGAATACTGTCTGCAGAATTTCTGTGCTCCACTTAAGAATGGATATATTTTTTCAGCTGGGTTTTGATGATTTATTTATTTTTTATGTGTAATTTTTAGTAAAATTTAAATTTTATGTATTTATTAATTTTAAATTTTTAATATAATATAATTTTTTAATTTATTTTTTTCAATAAAATTATAACAAATTAAATTTAATAATTTAATTTTAATCACGTAATTTAATAGTAAATTTAAATTTATTTATTATTTTTTAATTATAATAAAAATAATAAAAATGATAAATAAAAAAAAAGAGAGCCGCATCAAATTTGTTTCATCAAAGTTTACAAGTAACTTTAAAGTCTAGTTATTGAGTCCCCACACATATCTAGCCACAACATTAGTATAAAATCTAAAATTAATTAGAAAAACCGATGTGGCCTCTAATTTTCTTACAAATACAATATATCAATAATATGTACTCGATTTCCTATCGAAAGAGGTAACATATAATGGTCAAAATTAAGCAAACCTCCGGTCCAACTAATGTTTTATTTTTCTTTAGATAGCCACAGCCACAAACCAATAATAATTTTGGTCTAAATTTTTGGTGTAGGATGAATAATACCCAGTTAAAACCCGAAAGGGATGGGGAAAAGCAATGGAAATTGTCAAATTATATAAAAAATCTTGACCTGAAACCCTAATTTTATGCTAAAGTTACATATAAATAAAAGGCTTCTATCATGCAAGTTAATGATGGGAAACAAGCATGGCGCAGTTCGACGCATAAGCCCATATTAACCTAAGACAAAACCCCGACGGCACCGTTACTCGCCTTCTTAACTTTCCGCCCGCCATAATAAACGACGATCCCACTTCCGGAGAAACCGTTCTCTCCAGAGATATCATAATCAACACTGAAAAAGATCTCAATATCCGCCTCTACCTTCCCCACAAACGCATTTCCAATAATAACCGTATCCCAATAGTAGTTTACTTCTGTGGATGTTCTTGGGTCCAGTTTTCTGCTGACAATCCTGCTCTACACGCCGACCGTCAATGGACCGCCGACAACATTCCTGCTCTTCTCATCCTCGTCCAGTACCGACTCTCCCCTGACTGCCGACTTCCGGGTCAATACGAAGACGCGGTGGATGCGATAATGTGGTTAAAGAAACAAGCTTTAGACCTGGATGGTGAGAAATGGGTCAGAGAATATGGGGATTTTTCCCAATGTTTTCTTTCGGGATCTAATAGTGGAGGAAACATAGTTTTTAACACCGCTTTACGTGTAATGGATACGGATTTGAAGCCGCTAAAGATTGTGGGGTTGATTATGAATCAGCCATTGTTTAGTGGAAACAAGAGAACAGAATCGGAAATAAGATTCGCAACGGATCAGATGATACCATTGCCTGCTCTTGATCTAATATGGGAATTAACATTGCCTAAAGGGACTGATCGTGACCATCGGTTTTGTAATCCGATGATGGAAGGTCCACATCAAGAGAAGATAAAGTTACTTCCTCCATGTTTAGTTCTTGGTTATGGAATGGATATATTGATAGATCGGTACCAAATGTTGGTGGAGATGTTGTTGAAGAATGGGGTAACGGTGGAAGCTCATTTCAATGAAGTTGGATTCCATAGGGTAGAAATTGTTGATACAAAGAGACGGGTTGAGATGTTAGGTATCATAAAAATGTTTGTACTTTCGAGATCAAAAGCTGAAGATACTGCGCCAAATTCTGAGATTCTGGAAGATCAAACTACTGAAAATGACAATGTTAGTGCTCAGCAAGATCAAATTCAAACGCCAACGTGATTGTCCATATATATATATTTGTTGCCGACATATATTGTACTTCTCAAACGCAAACACAACTTGAAGAATAAAATTTGTAATTACATACTTACATTAGATCTTTCTAGCCAATATTTCTTTTGTTTTTGCATAAGAAAAGAGTCCAATAAATAAATTAGCTAAATTAATAATAAACTGTGACTTCTTTTTATTTAATCATTAATTTATTTTATTGGATTCATAAAAAAATTTATGAACTAGACCAACAATAATAATCCATAATCGGATCCTTTGATAAGAAGGCATATAAAACTTGTTCATGCAATGGCTGGTCAATGAATTTCATCGCATATCAATAACAAACTTCATACAAACATGCATCGATATATACAAAAGTTTGACCCTTATAAAGAAGAAAAGGAAACAAACTAGATGGAGAAAAAAAACATGCTTTGCTTTTATTCGTAATCATATATATAGCAAATCAACAACAAGCTATATTATTGGAACAGAACAATATTTACCCAAATGAAACTATATACAAGTCAAATAATTCCAGTAGGTATAAATTAAGAAGTATAATCCATTATAGAATATGATGTTTATGAAAGGAAAATTGATGTTTGCGGATGTAATTAATTGATAAAATCTTTGATAGTGTATAGGAGAGCTCGAGACCAGCGTTTGTCAACAATATCTAAGTTATGAAATCCAGCGTCATTGAAATAAGCTTGGACCTCTACTCCTGACATTACCAGCAAAGCCACAAAATCCTGCATTCTCTCAACCATCGCATCTCCACAGAAACCAAACACAAAACACCTCGCCAACGACCCTATCTTCCTCTTATGTGGATCATCCGCTAGAGGATTTGAATACGGATGATCCCTATCCGATTCCTCCGGCAATGCTAGTTTCCATATCAAATCCGTTGCCGGCAGCGGCAATAAAGGTTCGTCCGCATTTTGTAGCTCCGTTTTATTCCTCTCACAACCTCCAAACATTGGCTGATTCAATATCAAACCTGAGATCTTTAACGGACTTAAGTCCAAATCTAGAGCCATTAAAGCTGCGTTAAATGGTATGTTTCCTCCGCAACCACGCCCAGCTATATAGCATCGCGAGAAATCGCCGTAGTCTTTCACCCATTTCTCGCCGTCTTTGTTTTCAAACTGTTTCTTTACCCACAGAATTGCGTCTATTGCGTCGTCGTATTGCGCAGGAAGCCGGTGCTCCGGAGCAAGACGGTAGTTAACTGAAACGACAATTGACGGAACTTCGCTGGCTAAACTGGAACAGAGTTCATGAGAATCTTTCATTGATGCAGAGAAGTATACGAATCCGCCGCCGTGGAAGTTGAAAATGATTGGCAGGCGAGCTACGGTGTTATCATTAGAGGGTAATTTGGTGGGTCTGAATATTCGAACCCATGTTTTTGTTTCGGGATTTACGGTTAAATCTTTGGAAACGGAAGATTCTCCATTGATGGCTTCGGGATTTGGTTCTACTGTGGGAAGGGATAGCAAGCGAGTGATGGAGCAGTCGGGGTTGCGAGCCAGGTGGAGGCGATCATATGGATCGGAGTTAGGGTGGGTGGTGATCATGCTGGCGGCCGCTAGGGCCACGGTGGGACGCGATGGGGGTGTCGGAGAGTCCATGTGGATGAGTATTTTTGGCATAGTTTTGAAGAAAAATTTTGAACTGCGTGGAGTTATGCCCCAGGCTGGCATGTTTAAATTAAGAATTATTTTTATCTGTTTTCCTTTTCCACGTAAACAGTTTATTTATTTATTTATTTAAGTATTTTCTATAAAAATTGGATGCCAGAACTTTTTCAAGGCATGAATTTAGGATTTTTTTTGTGGGCTTTGTGATTTTTATTTTTTTTATTTTTACCGATACAGAATATTTGATTTGATCGTTACCATCGATTATTTCTCAAATTTGTTTACTAAAACAGAAGAGTGTTTTTTTATTAATTTATTTGTTATGAATTATGGCTGGTGAACTTAACTACAGTTTATAAAAAATTATAGTAATAAACTTGGTATGACTTTAATATGCTAATGTGGTAGTCATTTTAGCTTAATTAGGGCTCATTAATTAGCTCAATTTTAATTTTTAATTATCTACTACTATTTATGATTTTGATTTTTAAAGGATGGAATTGTTCCCAAGGGATTTAATTTTCGTCGAAATTAAACCTACACCCACAATTAAATTTAAGGGATTTAATTTTCGTCGAAATTAAACCTACACCCACAATTAAATTTGCTCTTGTTATTAGATTAAGCTTGACCTGATATTTACTTTTTCTTTTCATCATTTCACCACGGTTAATCTAATTCATGCAATTTTTTGGGTTTTGAGCAGAACTCAAATCCAATTATATATATATACACACACACACAAACCTCAATCCTAATTCATTAAATTCGGTTGTAATTATCCATTTAAATCTTCAGTTAACACATAAAAAA
Source organism: Excoecaria agallocha (assembly GCA_037975025.1). NCBI lineage: Eukaryota > Viridiplantae > Streptophyta > Magnoliopsida > Malpighiales > Euphorbiaceae > Excoecaria > Excoecaria agallocha. The sequence goes on along the minus strand of CM075806.1, from coordinate 67,273,153 downwards.
TTAATATTAGCAATAGATTTTAATTTTAATTTCATTTAGTATATTACATATTATAATCATATAATATTTATATAAAATATTATATAATTTTTAAAAATAAATAATATTTTTAATAAATTAATAATTAAATTTGTAAACAGATTTCGATAACATACATTTGGTAATTCATATTCGAATCCAAACCCAATATAAATATTAATATTAATACCCAAATTCATTTCAATTGGCCCTTAACAGATATCTATATACGTTCTTCTTTAATCTTGACTCCTGAGGCAACACCTGATCATCATGCCATTCAAACTCCTTCCAGTTATTTGGAGAAGCAAGTCCTAAACTCTATAGGAGTATACATACCAAATCCAACATTTCAAAAGCCCCCGTCATTCAAACTACTTCTAGTGTACGTTTTCACTCCTCTTCTCTATTTCCTATCGCTTCACTGTAAAACCTCACCCAAACCCATAACTATGGCCGGTGGCGGAGGTGATGCGCCACCGCTGCAGCCGGCTGCGACCGGCGGCGAATTTCTGTTGTCTTTGCTCCAGAGACCTAATCATCAGGCCCAAACGCTGCCGCCACCAGCACAGCCTCAATTTCCGATTCCAATTCCGGAGTCCCAGCAGACTTCGCTACTACATCAACATCAACAGCAACATCAACATCTGCATCTGCATCAGCAACAGTCTCTCGCTCTCGATCCTGCTGTTGCAGCTGTGGGCCCTAGCATCCCCTTCTCGCCTCCACTTTGGCAACCCAACAGCCGTGAAATTTTATCCCCTCCTTGGCCTCCCAATCTTTCTCCGCCTGCTTTACTTCCAGGTTTGCCTGGGTTTCCCCAGAATTATCGGCCCTCTCCCGCGAACCAATTTCCGGTTAGCCAGGTTCAAGGAGCTGCCGTGGGTGATGATCCTCAGAGATTAGGGTTTTTAAGTACCGAGAGCAGAGGTATTAATACAATTCATAATCTTGCACAGCAAAAGCAGCAATTGGAGCAAAAGCTACAATTTGGTTCGTTTCGCGGTGATATCCAAAGCCCTGCTGTGAATTCAAAGCTCGACTCAGCAAAGGAGCTGGATACAGGATTAGGGATCAGAAATCTGAACGGATTGGAGAGAAATCATCGATTGGACCCACAAATGAATTCAAATTGGAGAACTTTCGATGTGCGGGAGAATGATCAGAGAATAAGTGGTAGTTGGGGAATGCAGCCCCATGGAGGTAATTACAGGTCTCAGGAAATTCGAATGCCTCCTCCGGGATTTTCAAACAAGCCAAGAGGAGGAGGCAATTGGGATTATGTTAGCAATAGGAGAGAGTTAGACAACAATGTGAACAGAAATCACGGTGAATTGAGTAAGAAGAATGCTGTTCTCAGTAGTGAAGATAAGAGTGTAAAGGATGCTGATTTTGGGCTGACTACACAGCTTGACCACCCTGGTCCACCAGCTGGGAGTAATCTTTCCTCTGTTTCAGCATCCGACATTGAAGAGTCGTTGCTGAACTTCGATGCTGCGCTCGCTGAAGTTGGAAAGGATGAATCCCCGGATTTGGATGATATTGGTGGAGAACTTGTTGACTCTTTGCTTGAGGGTGAGTCCGATGGCAAGAGTGACAAGAAGCAAAATCGCCATTCTCGTGAGAAGGTAAATTTTGGCTCTTGTTAAGTTCCAAATTTCATGTTTTCATCTAATTGTTTAAATGGTATAAGTGGATGCATTCTTAACGAAATTAACGCGGAGATCTTTTCAGGATATCAATTTTTGGTCAGGAACTTTCAATTTTAAATATGAAGGATCTAATCTGGAAAATAAGGTTCGCTTATTTATTTATTTATTTATTTATTTTTCTTTTATCAGGAGTCCAGATCAGATAACAGGGGACAACGGATACTAAACCAAAGGATGAGAATGCTTAAAAGACAGATGCAATGTCGCAGAGATATCGATAGACTAAATGCTTCTTTTGTTTCACTTTTTGAGTCGCTAATACCTCCGGAGGAAGAAAAGGCAAAGCAGAAGCACTTATTAACATTATTGGAGAAATTGGTCAACAAGGAATGGCCTCAAGCTCGATTGTATCTTTATGGTTCATGTGCCAATTCCTTCGGAGTTCTGAAAAGTGATATTGATGTTTGCCTTGCCATTGAAGATGCAGATATTAACAAGTCTGAAGTATTGTTAAAGTTGGCAGATATATTGCAATCAGATAACCTTCAGAATGTGCAGGTGAATCAGATTGACCTTTCATATGTTTAATAAACTCACCGTCACTTAACAGAAACATTTTGCAAATATCCACACTGATTTACTGAGTTTTCAATTTGTCAACTAGTATGAGATCCCAGATTGAGGTTGCTTTGTTTTTAAAACTTAGATGCTGGGAAATCATCTGAAGACTGAATGAAGAACATTTGCACTATTTACCCAAGAGGGACATAATTTTTCCTACCATTTGGCTAAATTCTTGCATGACCTTCTTTTTGAGTCATTAAGTGAATTTCTTTTACAGGCGCTGACAAGGGCTAGGGTACCTATTGTAAAGCTCATGGATCCAGTGACTGAAATATCTTGTGATATATGCATAAACAATGTTTTGGCTGTCGTTAATACAAAACTCCTTTGGAATTATGCACAAATAGATGTGAGGTTAAGGCAGTTGGCTTTTATAGTGAAACATTGGGCAAAGTCGAGAGGAGTTAATGAAACTTATCAGGGAACCTTATCTAGCTATGCGTAAGTCTGTTTCTTTTTCTTACTATACTTGTGTTCCTAACTCGGCAATGTACAGCTATCTATTATGTTAGATTTTAAGGACCTTCATGTTTCTTTTATCGTATTTCAGTTAACTGATCCATCTTTTGTTTCAGGTATGTTTTGATGTGCATTCATTTTTTACAGCTGCGCAGACCTGCTATCCTTCCATGTTTGCAGGTCCTTTATTTATTTATTGGGTTTTTTTTTCTCTCTCAATTTGATGGTTTCATATGCATGCACATACGATCAAGGTTTTGAAGGCTGAAAAGAAAAAAAAAATGTTTTAAAAGTATGTGTCTCTGCCCGTGGCCTCATCTATTCATTTATTCTCTTTCCTCCACCTATGAAGTTTCTGCTGTCCTCTCCAGACACTCAATTTTGGAGGTTTTGAAGTACCCTTTTAAATATTTTGGAACCCCTCAACCTACTAATCTTGTTTTAGGGTCAACCAACTCTTGGAACTCTTCAAAGGGAATAATCATTTTACTGTCTAAAGGATCGAATATGTTGGTAGCATATTGTTCCTAACCATGAAGCAACAATTTGTGAAAAGAAAACCTTTTGCTATAAAAAAAGCCTGTCCTTAAGACTTTTCATTTGCTAACTTGTAGGTCCTAGGGCTAGCACTGGATGTCTATGTCACTTCTTGAATGTAAGGAATCACTTTAGATAGTTGGGTTATATAATGTTAATCTTCACAATTAGATGACCAAATAAGATTTCAAAGGGCTTTATTTTTGTGCCTTTGTTACTGCATGTAAACTCAAAAGACTTGCTTCTTTTAGCGCTTGATGTCTTGTGATGTTACTGTTTCTCGTTCTTTTTATTTTTTGTCCTCTTGGTGTAAATGAATTTGGCTTTATGTGTTGCTCTTCCAGGAAATGGAGGCAACATATGCTGTCACAGTAGATAATATTGAATGTGCTTACTTTGATCAAGTGGAAAAACTTCGTGGTTTTGGATCCCAAAACAAGGAAACAATTGCTCGTCTGGTGTGGGCCTTTTTTAATTATTGGGCATACCGTCATGATTATGCAAATGATGTTATATCAGTCCGCAAAGGAAGCATAATCAGGTGATATTACTGTTTGGAGATTGATGATATTGTTGTTTTGAATTATACAATCAGCTGAGAAATTTCTGCAAATGACTAACTGTCTCCTCACAATTTGGTTTTGCAGTAAACAGGAAAAGGACTGGACAAGGAGAATTGGGAATGATCGTCATTTGATATGCATAGAGGACCCTTTTGAGACATCTCATGATCTTGGGAGAGTGGTGGATAAGTACAGCATAAGGGTTTTGAGGGAGGAGTTTGAACGTGCTGCAAATATCATGCAATATGATCCAAATCCTTGTGTAACACTTTTTGAACCTTATGTTCCTAGCTGACTAATATCTGCTTGATCAGCATATTAGATGTAATTATGGTTAAGTTAAAACTGAGGTTGTAAAGCCCCCCTTTTTGGTCTCCTTTCATTTGTGTCTATATGCGTGCCCAAATTATGTATGTAGGCTGCTGGGCATTTATTCATATATCTACTGCTTAGCACAAGTTTTTGGTCGTTTCAACTTTGTAATTACTATTTTAGTTTCAAGGTTGTGAAAGCTTGCTGAAATTCAGCTGATATGCTAAATAAGAGGAGGAGCCTTGTTTTTTCGTTTTTGGCTGGCATGGGTTCCCGTGTTTAACTGTTTTAAGGCTAAAGATGTAGTTTTGCCCTTTATGTTTGGCAAAATGTGTAAATTTGCTCTTAATATTTAAAATGGGAGATTTTTACTACAATTGTCTATTTCGGTTAATTTTGACTTTTTTACCATTAGTTGACCGTTGATTTAGATAGATAATGATATGTGATAATCAATTATTAGATATGTCATTTGACATGTGACATCATCTGATCAATAATTGGTTGTTATATGTCATCATTTATTCATGTCACCTGTTATGCTAAATAAGAGAAGGAGCCTTGTTTTTTGTTTTTGGCTGGCATTGGTTTCGTATTTAACTATATATTATATTAAGGTTAAAGGTGCAATTTTGCCTCTCATGTTTGGCAAAATATGCAAATTTGTCCCTATTATTTAAAATGGGAGATTTTTGTTCCTTATATTTGAAAAATGGGAGATTTTTGCTTCTATTGTCTATTTTAATTAATTTTAATCGTTTTGTCGCTAATTGATTGCTGATGTAGATAGATAATGACACGTGGCAATCAATTATTGGATATATCATTTGACATTTGACATCATCTGTTCAATAATTGATTATCATATATCATCATTTGTCCATGTCAGCTGTCAACTAACGGTAAAACAGTTAAAATTAATTAGAATAGACGGTAGGAAAAAAATTTTTCATTTTTTAAACATGAGGAACAAAAATCTCTCATTTGAAATATTAAGAGTAAATATACACATTTTGATAAATATGAGGAGCAAAAATGCATTTTTGGCCTTATATTAATGTAAGAATCAATGGCCTTTGATCTACTCTTTTGATTTTTTTAACTAATTGATAGACCTCCTAACGTTTATATGAAGAATCAAATAAACCATTACTCGGAATTACAAAAGGAAACGTAATTTTATATTCACTGCTAAATTGTGCAACACTAAACAAAGATTTCAAGGAGCGCTTGGTAAAAAGGAACATAAATTAATTTGGTCCATAAAAACCTAATGGGCTTTTCCATATAAGCCTTGAAATTAATGTTAATGCTGGACAGTCATTATAAAGTGGTGGGGAACGCGGCCTCCAGCTTCTATTTCTAAGAAAAGATAAAAAATGGAAGCTCCCCAGTCCCCAGAGGACCTTCTACTCCCGCGAGTACTCCTCATCCGAAAGCCGCCCGCATTCTCCCTAATCGGGGAACAAGCTTTTACTTCTCCTAAATTTCGTTACTTGAAAGCGTACGAGTCTCCCCTTCCTCTTCTCGATTTTTTGGCCACTCATGCCCATTCTGTTCGGGCTATCCTTGCCTCTGGTGCTGTTCCCATCAATGCTCACATCCTGCAGTTTCTTCCGGCTGTCCGCCTCGTCGTCACCACCAGCGCCGGCCTCAACCAGATTGACTTTCCTGAATGTCGCCGCCGTGGAATTGCGATTGCTAATACTGGAAATGTGTATTCTGCTGACGTTGCCGATCTGGCCGTTGGTTTGTTGATCGATGTTTTGAGGAATATTTCTGCTGGTAATCGATACGTCAGGCAAGGTCTTTGGCCCACCAAAGGGGACTATCCTCTTGGTTTGAAGGTTTGATTCTCTGCTCATACTTTATCTCCATATCATAACTCTTCAAAATTAACAACTTTTTTGGGGTGTGTCGTGTCCCTTAATTCTTGAGGCAGTGCTGTCAATTTTTTTTGTTGCTGATGCTTTGTAACTGTTAATTACTTAATTCTTGATTTAGAAGAGGAAATTTTTGAAGGAGTCCACTTGTGGAATAAAATATAGATCGAATGGACTATAATACAATGTCTAATATCTGCTAATTCTGAATCTGATAGCATGTAATCTTCACTGTTTGCTGATTCCAGTTGGGAGGCAAGCGAGTTGGAATTGTTGGATTGGGAAATATTGGAATCGAGGTAGCCAAAAGGCTCGAAGCCTTTGGTTGCTCGATCTCTTACAGCTCCAGGAGGATAAAACCTAATGTTTCATATCCTTTTTACCAGAATGTCTCTGAACATGCAGCCAATTCTGATGTCCTCATCATCTGTTGTGGGCTGACAGATCAAACCCGCCACATGATCAATAAGGAAGTGTTATCAGCACTGGGGAAAAAAGGAGTCATCATTAATATTGGGCGTGGGGCAATTATTGATGAAAAGGAATTAGTGAGGTGTTTGGTGGAAGGAGAGATTGCAGGCGCTGGATTGGATGTGTTTGAGAATGAGCCTGATGTTCCTAAGGAGTTCTTCGCATTGGACAATGTTGTTCTGTCTCCACATTGTGCTGTCTTTACACCAGAATCTCTTAAGGACTTGAGTAAACTCGTGGTGGGGAATCTGGAAGCTTTCTTCTCCAACAAACCATTACTTTCTGAATACATGGATGAATGAAAGCCAAAACCCTTCGTGTTCACAGGTCAGTTAATTAGTTTATGACCCCAACTCTACGTTCTGTTTTATGCAGTCCACACTTATGCACATGTTTAGCAAAATGGTAGCTTACTGTGACATCAATTCCTTTCTTTTGATTTTAGTGAAGTATAGCCCGCATAGAAATTAAAATTAAGCTCCAATAATCGCCACGCATACTTCTTTCTGTGTACAGTAAAGAATGAGGTATTCTTGTTTTTTATTTTGATGTCTATGCTGGATTATTCTTTCCTTCAGTAATTGCCGAGAACTTTTGTGGATGCAGGGTATGTAAGTGTGTGATCACACTTTGTAAAGTCAATAAGGAGCCAAAGGTCAAGAACTGTTGTATTGCCATTATGTATTAGCTGGTGTTCAATGAGTATGGGAATGTAGATTACAGAAGGCTGGCTCCATATTAATACCTGATCATCAGAGCATTGGATAAGAAATGTGATTCCAATAGTTGGGCTGGATTTCATAAGCCCATGGGCAATCGACTGTGGAGAGGTGAATAAATAATTGTTTTGAAATTAAACAGGATATAATAAAATCGTGCTGAGTAGTGATATTCAGTATTCTTGTACTTTGTTAATTTGTTTTGGGCTGTGTTTGATCAGGATTATCTGTGAATGCGACGGGTAAGCAAGTTAAGTGGAATTGTAGTCTTTCGTTTTTAAATTTGACTCAGTTTTACAATCGCAGAAACCACTGCCAGTGCTGGTTACTTTACTCTTTTTACCTCCAATTATTTCATATACTTTTAACTAAAAAAATATTTATTGAAATTGATTTAATACATCTTGTCATAAACCCACACTTAGACAAATCCTAATTCCATTTTTTTTTTCAAAATTAGCTCCTATATTGAGCATCCTTGTTGAAAGGAAGATGTAGAATTCTAAATACTACTCTAGACAAATTCGAAACTTACTCGGGCATGAGGATAGCACATTTACCATAATTGATCACCTATATGAGAAATGATAAGGCCCGGAGGAACCCGCAACTCAGCCAACAATGTCACGTAATCTTGAAAATAACTCCGACCATCAGCCAGAAAACCATCTCGGCCAAGTTCTGCTTCTTGAACCACCACCAGTATTCATATTCTACCATTATAAACTCTCCCAAAAGTTCCAATTCCTGAAAGCGTGGGAGTCCCCGCTTTCTGTCCGCCAATTCTTGACGACTCACGGATCCTCTGTCTGGGCTCTACTCTCTTCAGGCACCAGTCCAGTCGCTGAATACATTATCCGGCTGCTGCCATTGCTTCAACTCATGTCACCACCAGCGCTAGTCTCAACCACATAGATCCGAACAAGTGTCGGCGAAGAAGGATCTCCGTTGCCAGTGCTGGAACTCTGTTCTCTGAAGATGTTGCTGATCTAGCAATTGGCCTTTTAATTGATGTGCTGAGAAACATATCAGCTGCTGATCGGTACGTGAGACAAGGTTCATGGCCTACTAAAGGAGAATTCCCTCTTGGCTTTAAGGTCATAATTTATTTATCTGGTTGAAAATTTTCAAACTTAGAATTCCATTTTGATAAATTATTAAGTGTGAATTTCAGTTGAGTGGCAAACAAGTAGGAATTGTTGGATTAGGAAGTGTCGGCTTAGAAGTTGCAAAAAGACTGGAGGCCTTCGGCTGCAAAATCTCATATAACTCGAGAACCCAAAAACCAACTGTATCTTATCCATTCTATTCAAATGTGCATGCACTTGCAGCTAATTGTGGGGTTCTTATAATTTGCTGTGGATTAACAGAGCAAACACGGGGCTTGATTACTAGGGAAGTGTTATTAGCACTGGGGAAGCAAGGAGTGATTATTAATATCAGGCTTGGTGGTATTATAGATGAGAAAGAACTGGTGAGATGTTTGGCTGAAGGAGAGATTGGAGATTGTGGGTTAGATGTGTTTGAGAATGAACCTAATATAATGTTCCAGTTGAGCTCACAACAATGGAAAACGTTGTTCTTATATACCTTATTATTATATCCAATGATCAGATGCACAATGCACATTAATGTAAATCCTCCCTCGGATTAAGGTAACAGTAACACACAGCATATACAACATTTCTTAGATTCTCAAATCATCCTAAAAGAATTTTCAATTTAAACACAGGTTTTTGGTTATTAATTAGAGGTTTCCATGTCAGCAATGATATATCTCCCGCTGTTAGTACTTAAAAAAAAAGGTTGGCACTACAGAAAAGGACAATAATACTGAGAGTTTAATTTAGAGCGCTAATAGTGTGATTAAATTAGATAATCCGTCGCATAATAAACTCTTGGTGCCCCATCAACAAGACAAAGTGCGTGCCATCAAAGTTCTAGATGGCTTTAGAGAGCTTGATCCAATCACAGACCGTCAATAAATATAAGCCAAAATGTGCTGTATCAGATTGTGGATTGGATATAATTATACACACATATAAGTTCAGTGCTTAGGAGGGAATCGATGCCGCAGAAGATTACGAGGGCAAAGGTAGCCATTACTTTGTTTTTCGATCTTATGGACTTAAAATAGTAATTAATGACAATGATTGGGTCTAAATATAAATTTAAAAATTAAAAATTATGTATGTCATGTAATCGAACTGTTAATTAATACTCCATATGATTAAGGAATTAGTATTGTTTTTCTAGAAATCTGAAAGGGCACTACTACGTGGATTGCGATTGCAGTGATTAAAGGGACATCTGCTTCTACTTTATCTGCAATATGTTTTATATATATTATATAAATAACATTGTGGAAATCGCTAAGGATGCAACCTTTGTTGTTTCTTTCGTACTTTCTATTAATAAATACCAAACAAAAAAATTAAAGAGAAGACAAAAGAAAATATGCATGTTATTTTAATATTAACGTATTTATGATAACTACGCCCCATAAAGGACTCTATTTCCCTTTAATCTGTCTGATTCAATAGTTTTTCAGCAAATAATAATTAGACAAATTATTAAAGGATTAGATTACCATAGCCTAATGAATTGGCTGAAACGGCCAATATCACAACCTTCTTTTTTTAAAATTACCAAAAAAGATAAAAATAAAATAAAAAATAAAAAGGATTTCATTTTCTTATATAAACCGGATACCATACATGCACTAAGCTAATAGTATATTGTAACATGCACTGAATTTAACAAAAAATATCCAAAGAAAAATAGAAAAAGAAATAACCCATCAATTCCCACCACATAGAACAGAACAGTCTTTGTGAAAAATGTGACGTGGAAGTTGCACTGCTGATAATATATATACGTGCATTGTAGAAATCATTATATTCCATCTTTTGAAAATGTTATGTGTGTACATATATGGATCACACAATAAAAAAATTATTACCTAAAAAGGATATAGTATAATGAGTTGAGATTGTTATATGAAGCTACCGAATGCAATGCATTAATGATAATATTAGTATATTCTAAATATAATTAAGCATCATATTCGTGTATCAAGAAATGCTTATTTTCTAATTAGCATCCAATCCATATTGTGTAAATATATATATATATATATGATTACGTGGTCCACTCTTATGCATGCACATGCACAGGAATTTGCCAGTTCAAAAAATCCACACCTGTGGCCTTTTACTTTTTGGGAAAAATAAATATAATGGCTTAAGAGTTGGAAATTAATGATTAAGTAATTAATGTTGTCAAAAATATAATAATTAAGTACTTAACCATAGCAAATTTTAGGGTAAAAGTTGATGGGTTTTCAAAGTCATAAAGCACGAATTATCTTTATCTATAAGAAAAAGAGTTGGCAGTTGAATGAATCTGGTCGGATGAATGAAGCTGCAAAAAGGAGCGTCCAGTCAGATTCGAGCATTAACACTCCAAAACTTAAGTTAGTAGCTTTTAGAGAAAGAGTGCTTAGAAAGAGAGTCTCAGATATTCAATACCTGAAGCCATCATATTTTAGGCTATTTATAGGAGTTTTTTGGAGGGGTACTTGAGTATTTTAGGGCGTAATAGCTGGCAATTGGGACAGATGAACGGCGATGTGACTGGAAGCAGGTGAAGGCATGGGCATTTACTTGTGTTAGTGGACTTAACAGGAAAGCACGTCCCATCAGTCCGATCGAATACCGTGCCTTTTTGTCTTGTCTTCCAGCTCATACTCTGTCTTTTAGTTGATGGGCTTTAGGCTTTGCCAAGCATTATTGGGTCGACTTAATTGAGCTTTGGAGATATTTTTTCCATAGTTATTACTTGTCCCCCCTTCAAATGATCCGATCGGGCGATTTTGACTTTTAGCGGCAATTTTGAATTGACGCGAATATGATAAGTTGCTTTCGTTCATTTCAGATAGTTATTATGCATTTAATGCACGTGTGCGTGTCGAGGGCGACGCATCGTTCTTTGCAACATAATAATGGATTGGAGAAATGCATATGCACGTGCCAAGGGCGACGTTTCATTTTTCGTACATAATAATGGATTGAAGACATGTGGCGATCATCCAGCGGAGAGGCTTGTTGGAGAATCCCAGAAGCCTTATGCCTATAAATAGGTAAGTCTGAGGCGATTTTTCCTTATTCTTCAGCGATCTTTGGCAAAACCCTGCTAGATGATTTTCTTCCTCATTCATAATGTCATTTTTCGCTTCTCCCCCTCCATCAAAGATGACTTCGACAAGCAGCCATTTTATAGATAGGAGTTTTTTCGAAGCTTATAAAGATCGTGAGATCGTAGCTCGTCTTTCGAAACTCATGGAGGAGAAAGTGGTTGAAATCCCTTCACGATACAATCTTCCTCCAGAGGTTTATGTGATGGCCTGCCCAGATTCCATGGCGATGACCGGTGTGCCATTTCGGCGTGAGAGTACTGAGTGGTTTATTTGCCATTTGTGGAGACAGTCTCAGAGACAACATAGCGTAATTTTTTCTCTCGTCATTGGAAGTCAAAACAACCATCTGGACCATGCCTTTTTTCAGGGTGCTTCAACTTCATACCATGATCTTGGCCAAATTTTGTGCATTTTCCAATTACCATATCACCACTCTGCAAATTGACACCTATCTAAGAAAAACTATCATAATCAAGGCTGTCAATACGTCTAATTTTGCTCTGCATCCCGATCTAAAAATTTACATTATCATTAGACTTTCGAGTTGGATGATGGATCGCTCACCGACTGATCAGGTAGGAGGTCTTCGGGCGCTAGGCCAAACATCTCACATACTTGATGGTGGGGAATCCAATCGGGGAGAAACAAAATCTGAAGGATTCGAACTTGTCTAAAAGTCTCTTATTGTCAACATCAGCCTTGTAACTTCTGATGTGTTCTGATCGAAATACTTCGCGCTTTAGAGAGGCACGGTTTGTTACCAAAGAGTCCTTACAATGGCATTTCGACCGTCCCGTAGCAATATTTCATTACGCAAATCGGGCTATTAGAGAAGCAGAAGCCGATTATGACGTAGCTAGGAAGGATTCTCTTCTTGTCCAGTCAAGGGTTTAAAAACTAAAGAAGGAGGCCGCTTGTCTTTCCTAAGATCTGAAGGTCTGACAAAACGAGGTCGATCGTAGGGCCTGCTTTTATTTCGACTGAGGCTTCTGCCGTAGAACTTGCCTGACTTTTCTTGTAATATTTTCTTCTTTGTAATGATTTTGTCTTTGTTTAGTAGCTTTAAGAACTCTTTATATATAAAATTCGATTTGCCTTTCAATTGCGTCTTCACACTGCAATTCTCATTTTAGGCAGTATTTATCATAAAATCAATTAAGGAGAAAATATTAAATCGACTGAGGAGAAATATGTAAACCACCCATGGAGAATGTATGAAATCGACTAAGGAGAATACTTTTTGAATTTCAATAAGCTTTTCAAGTATTACAGTACACAACTCTTTAGAATCGACGATCGCCTAATCCAATTAGATTTAAAAGATAGACTTTTCATTCAGGCATGAGTTGTGACTTAGATTTATTCCGTCAAGCACAATAGGTGACTTTTCAGTCTTTCATTCAATTGAAACATTATCCGATCGGATATAAAGATCGACGTAACGACTGACCTTTTGGCTTTGCATTGCTTTGAAGATATGGCAATTTCGCATATCAAGTGTTTGAGAGAGATAATTAACTCAATTATTGTCCTTTGCATTTTGAATTCAGGGATGGACGTCAAATCTAGCGAATTAATCGATGGAGATTAAGCAGAGGCATCTCGCATCTTCGGTTCAGGGTGAACATCGAGCCTAGCAAAGGTACTTAACCTGCTAATGAATGGACTCCAACTTTAGCATCTTTGGCCGTATCAAGCCTAGCAGATAAGTTGTGTCGAACGAAGAATTTTAGCTTTAAAATATTTGAGGGAGTTATCCGCTCATAGGGAGTTACCCGTATGGAGAATCTCAATCGGGATGTTCGTATCAACAGACCGAAATTATCATGGTGACTCTGAAAGTTACCCGCTTATGGGGAGTTACCCATATGAAGAACCTCGATTGGGATGTTCGTATTGACCGACTGAAATTATCATGGCAACTCTGGGAGTTATCCATATGGAGAACCTCAATCGGGATGTTCGTATCGACCGATCGAAATTATCATGATAACTCTAGGAGTTACCCGCTTATGGGGAATTACCCGTATGGAGAACCTCGATCAGGATGGTCGTATCAACTGACCTGAATTATCATGGCGACTCTGGGAGTTACCCGCTTATGGAGAGTTACCCGTATGGAGAACCTTGGTCGGGATGTTAGCTTCCATCTTTGTGGTGATTGTCTGCTTAGGAGACATATTGATCGGGGGAAGGTCTATATGTGTCAGGGCCCTCATCGCCAATTCCCGATTGTAGGAAAATATCTTTCCAATCCAAAAGTCATTTTGCTGGAAAAGCAGTTAAGAAACTTGATAAACGACAAATAATAGTTTCATAGATCTGGGCGTGTACATGTTTTTAGGCTAGTCCTTGCTTCGTGGAGACACTCATTTTGTATGCATCGAAGTGTTATAACTTTTCACATGTTGCAGCTTTTTTATTGCTGCATCTTTAAAGACTCAAAGATAAATTTTTAATAATAAATAGATAATATGAAAGTTTGCTGGCAATCCAACACTTATTACAGAAGACTGAAAATCGCATTAGAATTTAGTACAATAGGTTCATGGGGAGCTCAGATTGTAATGATTGCACCTGTTTTGCTGTCATTCAATGACTCCAACAAACGATCTGCGTGAGTCTGGCTTCTCGCGTTTGTCATCATTATCTGATCTGGACCCATCCTTCCTATCGTCAGACTGCTTGCAGGAGCTTTTTCCTTCTGTTCGACCAATAAATCTCTTAAGGAAACCTTTTTGCAGGAGTCGTTCAATCTCCTTTTTTAAGGAATAGCATTCATAGATTAAATGTCCGACAGCTCTGTGAAATTCACAATATTTACTGCGATCCTCATTGTTTCTTACTTGCTCAGTTGTCCTAGGCCAGTTGACTTTCTTGTGATTTTCTTTGATGCACATCAGCACTTGGGCAGGACTGGTGTCAAGCAGAGTGAAAGTCCGAGGTGATTGGTCGTTGTACCGATTGGATAGGCCACGTTCGATTTCTTTTCTTTTGCCCAAGCTCCTTGAAACAGTGTGCCCGTTTGGACTCCCCCCTAATCGATCGAATAGGGGAGTTATGTTGAATGCCCGACCGTCGGGATACTGCAACCTATCCATGATGCTGGTCCTTCTTGCTCTGCTGGACCTGAGAGCGTTGTCCAGCTGAATGTACTACCTAGCTCTTTCCATCAAGTTAGAAAAGCTAACCAGCGGCCTTTTTGTTAAAGATTCAAAGAGCAAACGATCGGTGATGCCCTATGCCAAGGCATTAGATGCCATTTCCACACTCACATTCCTTACTTCTGACATTGTAGCCTGAAATCGATCGATGTAGTCTCTAAGATTTTCATTGGCTCGCTGGTATAGGTTGCACAAGTCACTTACTGACTTCGACGCACGTGCCTGCACGATGAATCGTGTGATAAACAGGTCCCTAAGCTGTCTAAAAGATGTGATTGATTCCTGAAAAAGATCATAGAACCAACTCAAAGCATCTCCTTTTAGGGTGGAGGGAAAAACTCTACAGGCGATCTTATCATCGTACGTGTAAACCTGCACTTTAGTCAAGTATTCCGTAAGGTGAGTAGTAGGGTCAATTTTACCTGTGTATTTATCCATTATTACGTCTCTCCACCTAGAAGGCAGCTCGGACTCTGTTATCTCCCTACAAAATGGGAAGGCAATGTTGTTGCAGGTGTTGCCCTTAAATACCCCTTTCTTAGGCCCTATCAGGCCGAATTGCTTGAGTTTTTTTTCGAACCACTTATCCTCCCTACTCATCACCATAGAAGCGGACTATTCTTTGGTTCCTCGGGAGCGGCTTTGGTTGGACGTACACATGAAGGACAAATCATATGATCTGTTGAGAATGTAAGGGGCGTCTCTACTCGAGGGTATTGTTCCCTTTCCCTTATCATATCTGTCGGGGGTTCTAACCGCCATCGTTCCACCATTGTAGGCTCGTGGCTCGTTGATGAAAATCCCCTTGTTCTTTCTTCTTCTGAAGTCTTCGATCGTGAAATCCGTTTCATGGCCTCTTTCAGAAGTTCTGGACATTTTTTTCTTTTCAGCGTTTGGACTATACTCTTAGTGAAGTCACTAAGGATGGCGTACATGTCCTTAATGGTAACAGGGGTATATTCTGGTTGTCGCATAACTATATTGTTAAAATCTGGGAGGAGGTTATCCCTGGCGGGGGATCTCGGAGATCTCGCTCTTCTTGCTGAGGGCTTAGATCTGTCCTGGCTGTTGCAATGATGTTCTCTGAGAGCTTCGTGCTTGTCGGATCTCGAATCTGTCGTGTCTCTCAACGAAAGCATCAAATGATAAAGCATGAATTGTCTTTATCTGTAAGAAGGAGATTTGGTAGTTGAATGGATCCAGTCAGATGAATGAACCTGCAAGAAGGAGCACCCGGTCGGATCTGGGCATTAGCACTCTGAAACTTAAGTTAGTAGCTTTTAGAGAAAGAGTATTTAGAGAGAGAGAATCTCAAATATTCAATACCTAGAGCTATCGTGTTTTAGGCTACTTATAGAAGTTTTTTGGAGGGGTACTTGATTACCTTAGGGTGTGATAGCTGGCAATTGGGGGCAGGTGAGCGGCGATGTGATAAGGAGCAGGTGAAGGCATGGACATTTACTTGTGTCAGTGGACTTAACATGACAGCACGTCCCATCAGTTCGATCGGATACCGTTCCTTTTTGTCTTGTCTTCCAGCACACACTCTGCTTTTTAGTTGATGGACTTTAAACCTTACCAAGCGTTATTGAATCGACTTAATTGGGGTTTGAAGATATTTTTTTTATAATTATCACATAGAAAAAAATAGTTGCTTTATATATATATATATATATATATATATATTGTGTCTCATCGAGAAAAGCTGTGAAAACTAATTAATCAAATGCAAATCTAAGACTGAGGCGTATGTGAATACTTTTATGCAAATTGTATGATTAAAACCTCATGGAATTCCAAATGTTCGTTGATTCTATCTCTAGAATTGACCAGCCATTTGATTGTTTGGTCTTTTTGATGGGACAACATATACCATATGTATTGGTTTTATTTTTATGGTTTTTACTTAGGTTTAGCATCAAATTATGCTTAAAATTTTTGTGTATGTAACTTTTAGAGGTCAACAAGGTTGGGTTAAAACTGAACTCATTCAATTAATTCAGTTTGATTAGTTTAGTTAATCAATTCACTTTAATAAAATATATAAAATTCGGACTATTGATTGGATTAACAATCGAAATTTTAAAACAATTGAAATTTATTAAAATAACAGAAGTGTTTTCATCTTTAATAATTTTATCAAAAGTTCATTTTATCGATTCAACTAATGATATCTTTTTTTTTTTTTTTTTTGAGAAAGAATAACGAAACTGAAAAGTTAATATATATGAATGAGATACAAAACTATATATATATATATATATATATATATATATATATATATATATATATATATATATATATATACAAATAATTGTTTTTTTTTGTTATCAATCAGCTTGCTTAAAGAAGTGATGTTGATTAGTATTTGTCTCCAAATCATTTTTAAGAGAATGATAGGTAAGTTGGAAATTGATATTCATTTTTAATAAAAAAACGTTCTAAAATATATATATTTTTTAGGACTCCCAAAAAAAAGAAAACAAAAAATTAAACCATCAAAAGATTGACACGTCTCATGCCAAATGAAGTTGCTCTGCTACTCGTAGCCATTCTTTTTTTCTTTCAACCCTTTACGGAATGCTAGACGTAACGTTATATCCCCATTTTCAATTTCGAGTGCCATTAATTTAAAATTTATACCTAATAAATTCATAATAAAAAAAATAATACTCTTTACTAAATATTTAAATTTTAAATTTTAAAACTCAAGTGATATTTCAAGTTAAATATTTATTACGTGCAGTAAAATTTGAATCCAAGTTCTGTAGAAGTGGAAAGGGATGAGTCGGCGACTCCATTGAATGAATATTGTCCTTTGGATATTCAGAAAAACACTTACATGCATCTCTACGTTTAATTATACATACGCCCACACAGAATACATGCTTTCCGAACCAAAACATTTTAACATGTTTCAACTAGCTACTAAATCCATTTTATATGCAGTTCCATCACACGATGTTACATGTTCTTTTCTCAACCAGAATTGGTGGCCACTTAATTAATGGGCATCCCAGAGAAAGAGAACCTTTTTTTTTTTGAAATAGAGCAATTTTATCTCTATATTCTTCAAATTGATTTTTGCAACTGAACTTTTCGAAATTCAAATATTTTTTAAATAAATAAATTTATTTATAAATTTATCGAATAGACAATATATAATATTTTAAAAACTATACGTGACGTGGTGCGAAATAAATACAAAATTGGCTTATTTTACAATATTGATGAACATACATGTTATGAGTACAGTTGAGCTGAGCAGTAGTGGTGGGAGCTATAAACTTCTAATACACGATGATTAATTAATTTATCTATAAGAAAGACAAAGCATGGGACTAGCTAGCTCACACTCTCAAAAAACGAATGACGCAACAGTAAAAACATAAAATCAAGATTCCAAATATATATAAATATTTTTTTTTTCCTCAACCGACCTTGGCCAAGAACGGCCTTTGGCTTTTCTTTTCTCTCCCTCTCATATTCTTAATATAACTAACTCTCTACATAGCTTTCCTCTTCACTACCCACCTTCTTCTTCTTTGATAATAAGTTGCAGTACAAAACATGGCAATGCTGTTTCCTCCTCCTCAACAAAAAGATTTTATTTTCGATGCATCCATTCTTCAACATGAATCAAACTTACCCCCTCAGTTCATTTGGCCTGAACATGAGCAGCCATGTCCAGAATCTCCAGAGCTTGAAATTCCTCCTATTGATTTAGGAAGCTTTTTGTCCGGAGATACTATGGCTGTCTCCAAAGCTACCCGGATTGTGAATGAGGCCTGCAAGAAACATGGTGAATGAGGCCTGCAAGAAACATGGATTCTTTGTAGTCGTTAACCACGGAGTGGACACACGGCTCTTAGCTAAAGCTCATGAATATATGGACATCTTCTTTGGTATGCCCCTGGCTGATAAGCAGAAAGCTCAGAGAAAGGTCGGAGATTACTGTGGATATGCGAGTAGCTTCACTGGCAGATTTTCTTCTAAACTTCCATGGAAAGAAATCCTTTCCTTTCGATTCCGTGCTGATGATAGTTTCACCAACATCGTTCAGCAATATTTTGTGAACTTGATGGGAGAAGACTTCAAACAATTTGGGTAAGTGAAACGCTGTCGTTTTCTGCAGATAAGATTCTCGTTAATTTAGTTATTTAATTTGATTTTTATCTTTGAATTGATGAATAGAAAGGTATTCCAAGAATATTGTGAAGCCATGAACAGTCTGTCTCTTGGAATCATGGAGCTTTTGGGGTCAAGTTTAGGAGTGGGGAGAGGTTATTTCAGAGAATTTTTTGAAGGAGATGATTCGATCATGAGATTAAATCATTACCCTCCATGCCAAAAACCTGATTTAACACTAGGAACTGGTCCTCACTGTGACCCAACCTCCTTGACAATTCTTCATCAAGATGATATCGGCGGCCTCGAAGTTTTCGTGGACGATAAATGGCATTCCGTTCGTCCTGATCCTCGAGCCTTTGTTGTCAATATTGGTGACACATTCATGGTACGAATTTCTTTTACACTTTAGATTACAATACAAATTTTATTTATAAGTTACTTTTATATTTTAATATAATTTAATTTAATTTTTAATTTCAATAAAATTAAAATCAAATAAATTTAATAATTCAATTTCATATAATTTAATATTAAATTTAAATTTACTTATTATTTTTTAATTTTAATGAAAATAATAAAAGTAATAGATAAAAACGGAGAGGGTATAGTTTTCAACTTTAAGTTAAATTCGAAACTGATAATAACAATAATTAGTATAACTATTTTCTTTTTTGTTTAATAGTATTCTAGAATATTGTACGGAATTAATGGAACTGAAATGATCAGGCACTATCGAATGGAATATTCAAAAGCTGCTTGCACAGAGCAGTGGTAAATAACAGAAGAGTACGGAAGTCACTGGCATTCTTTCTATGTCCAAACATGGACAAGATAGTGAAGCCGCCAGGTACTTTAGTTGACTGCAGAAATCCAAGGAAGTATCCAGATTTCACATGGTCAACTCTGCTTGAATTCACACAAAAACATTACAGGGCCGACATGAAAACCCTAGATGTCTTCACAACCTGGCTGCAACAGAAAGAATAGCTGTTGTTCTGGAGAGTGGTATGTTTGTATAAGTGGGGACGATTGGTGTGGTGGGTGTAAAGGAAAAAGGCAACAGAAACACCAAAACGAGAATTGGCCAGCTGGTATGTGATTAGTTGTTAGTGTTGAAGAGAATCATATCAGAGAAAGAAGCAAATTGTAGGAATAAAGACTTTGAAATGGGCTCCACGTCAAATACCTTCTTTTTTATTGTTTTCATTTTTAAAAAAAAAATTATGGATTCTATGTATTTCTGTTTTCTGGCCAACACAGGATACTGCTTGCCTACACTCTCAATTCTCTTCTGCATGCCTTATAACTTGTAACGTCACCTCACCTCCGTACGTATACTTACGTATAATCTTAATTACCATGTATAATCTACTTATAAATAATAATATCATCATTTTATATTTAATATATCATGCACCACCTACCTACAGTTTTGGCACCAATTAATCACTGCTTTAAAACTATATATCAATTTATGGAGATATTATATTCCTTTTCTTTTGGAATTAATTATATATATTGCTAAATTAAAGGAGTGTGAAGTGTCAACAATTAATCTCCTCCTACCCACAATTACATTTCTAGACTAATTGGAATATTTAAGGCTTCATTATTTGGTTTACCCATTGAAACCCAATTAACCTCCTTCAATTTTAAATTTAAGATAATAAGAGGCACCAACTTTATAATAAGGTTTTTGAATTATAACATTTTGATTATTAGAACATGTAAATTATAAAATAAGTCAGCTAAATCGACATGCTTTTGAGGGAGTAAGCTGCTGACGTGTAATATTTTTTTTTTTTATCTTTTGGGAAAAGAATATGTAAAAATTCTTATTTAGTTCATGTTCACATATTTATTTATAAATGAATTTAAAATATACAAAACAATTTTTAGATTACAAATAATGAAACAGATTGCAAACTTACCCTTTTTTTTTTCTTTTTGACATAACAATAAATTTTCAACTTAACATATAAATAAATAAATGAACATTTAAATCTTTTTTTTGAAATCTTTGCTTTGATTTTTCTTAAAATAATCTAATCTAATTTAGGTTAGAATTTTCGACAAAGAAAATTGCTGCAATGACGGATTCTATTTGCTCTTCTAATCTTACAGGAGATGCCAATTGTGTGGATTTTAAAATACAAAACAAAACAAAATTGTCCTTGCTATTATCGATAAAGCTTTTGAAGATATTTAATTCATATTTCATGGTCAAATGTATATATGGTTGGTAGGATATTTTGTCCAATTTATGAATTTATAAATTAATTTTAATGATAAATTGTCATATATAATAGTTTATCATTTTATAAGTACTTCTCAAATATAATAGTTTTTTCCCAAATTATTTTATAATCTTATTGATGGATTATATTTAAGTATATTTTCCGTGTCTCTATATGCAACACAAACTTATTTGTATGAGCAAATTTACGTGAAGCTCCAAAATGTTTTGGCCTATAATTCGGCATGACGTGCATGATATTTCTGTATATATCTTTTTATGTAGGCCGCTATTTTTTTTTTTTCTTTTTAAAATTTTTTCTTGTGATTAGCAAGAATTTTGGTTTTGCTGTATATAAAGTAGCTTGAAAATGATAGAGAAGAAGTGAAGGAAAGTTGCATCTCTTTTACTTTAATTATTTGTTTCCTCTTTTTCTTAATTCATGGGATGATGACTGATGAGTTCGATTACCAAACGTATAGAGTTGTTCCTTTCTATAATTCTATCATTCTAATTTCTAATTTCGAGAGAATATGTTTAAATCTTGTTATGATTACCAAAAGAAAACGATACGATCCAATGTTGAATATTGAGCATGTGACTGTAAGTGGACTGACAATAACCCTCCAACTGCCAAAAAACTATATGCTTGGGGCAATAATGTATCCTATATAGATCTTTGCAATTGGCACATTGGCTAATTCGCCCTTTGTATATATTTCTTTACCTAATATCCACTCGTATTTGAAATTTGAACCAGTACATGTTTATAAAATGATATTAGATGCTTGCATTTGTCATTTCATATATTGTTTAGAAACATATATCTTAATGTAGATCCGGTTATATTGTTTTAGTTTATGTCAGCACCTGCAAGTTTAAGACTTTAGAAATACCAAAAATTAAAATTTAAAGTGTATTATCTACACAAAGGACTAATTACAAGATATCCGTGAATAAATTCACGAGTCTATCATAAATTAAAATAATTGTTATTTTACATGTAAAGATAGTATAGTTAGTGATTGGGATGATAAATCCCTCGCTAAAACAACGGATTGTTGGCTAGCCTATAATCTTCTTGGGAAATACCAGTACAAATTACTCAGTGAAACAAGAAGTACGGCTCCAGTACTAAATTTGCTTGTGAGGAATTATATATATATGAACTAGAAATTATGGTTTCTAGAGAAGAATCCATTACTCAAAAAATATGAAGGCATTGTCGCTTCACGACAACGTTCGTGTAAAGGGGTTGCATAGGTGGCCACTGGACATGGTGTGGGGGGTATCAGGATATCAGTCACGATAATAATGGGGGACACCGATTATTAGCTTGATTTTGCATACGAGGGACGTTTTTAGAGGACCTCACAAAGATATGGGAATCAAAATAACAGGAGTCGAGATATTTCAAAATCATTCAAGTGTTGAGTTTTGACGCGTACAATCCTTGTTACTAGTTTATTTTGTTAAGGTTAAAAAAGTGAGTTACTACTACTTTACAATTTCAACTTTATTAGTTTTCTTCGTGCAGCATCATGAAATTTTCAAAAAATCATTGTTGAGAAGAATATATACGGCTACCAGAAAACCCGAAGGCTAATAAGGCCAAAATAAATTTCACCTTTCCTGCTCCAAAAATGTATTATCCAAAAAAAAACCAAATAGCCCCCTCTGGGCTAAAATTTTTGTACTATTTCCATTTAAATTGGAAGTGTCGATAAATAGAAATAGCGAAAGGAAAGCCTGTCGAACCTCATCAGTATTTTACTGATTTCACACGGTAACTTCAACACAAGAACACGATCATAAGCGATAATAAATATAACCAAAGTTTGTTCAATTATCAAGATGAAAATAGCTCAAGAATTTATGCAGTGAACCCAAACATATCCTAAAGTTTGACCCATTTAATTTAAATCAATTACCCGGTGAACCAATGAGAGGTCAGGTTATGCAAGTTAACCCACAGTACCTTGTGTATGCTTTAAAAAGGCAGAAACACATGCTATTATTAGAACATTGTCAAATGAATACAGAGAATTCACATTTATATAAAGTTTACTATTTTTGTCCAAAATAACATAGCTGGAAGCCTTTGATAAAATAAAAATGAGGGCGACAAGGGCTGATTCGTACGGTAGTTTACAAGTCAACAATGCATGAAATCCATTCCCTATTCAAAAGGATAATGGATAGTTAGAAAGAAAAAATTTAATGAATTACAAGAATAATGAGCAATGTGGGGAAGACGGAAATGCAGCACAGAAAATTCAACTTGCATTCCTCAAGCCTAAACTAATTACCTTGAATTTGCAAAGTAAACAGAGTAGAGAAAACCAAATGACTACCTTACTCACATATTATCAAGTTCATTCGCTTAAGCTGCAGTTGTGAAGATATGGATGGTTGTACTTGATGTATTTGCTCCAATATGACCGATATTTTGCCATTCCTATCTCCAGCCAAGGCTTTTCCATATTGCCATTATAGTGGATAACTGCTGCATTTTCAATCTCTGACCGATCAACACTTGGATTGTAACCCAAACCAAGCACGTGCCATGACTTCTGAAGTGGATGTGTCAAACCATAAAATGTAATAAGGCCTGGAGGCAGTGTCCCAAGTTTCCAGAGCACCCTATCCTCATTCTGATACACAAAAGTGGAAAATAAATTCAAGGCATAATGGGATGAAATCAAGAAATTTCATATTACATTCTAATGGCAAGCGGAAAAAGAAAAAAAAAATCCATGATCAAATTTCAATTCATGGAACAAAATATAATTAAATTCTTAGTTACAGCACCACTGAAGAAAACGTAGGTACCAATCAAGGTAAAGCAGTGCAGTGCTAAAACTGTTGGATAAAGACTGAAACTACCAAATTCTGCTTCAACACAGTGCGGCATGAATGAAAATGCATGCATATCAAAAGAAAAACTTATTAACAGGTGCTATGCGTGGTTTCCAAGGCTCACCATGTTTTGCCATTTGTGATATATGCCAGTAATGTCCCTTCTTTTCCATTCTTTAAGATCAAAAATGTTCATCCCATAAGCCCACCCACAAGCATTTGGATCAAAGTTTCTTGAAATATGAGGATTGGAGAAGTTTAGGTACTTATCAAACCGGTGAAAGCTTTCACCGCAGGTTTCCACCACCCCATTCACTTTCCCATCCAAATTTACTGACCACAGTGGAGTTAAATCTTTCTGAACAACAATGTCATCATCAAGAAACAGGATCTTATCTAACTTGGGATAGACCTCTGGGAGATAGAACCTCAAGTGGTTCAGCATTGAAAGATATTTAGGGTTCCGATATTTCAAGTTTGAAGACCCAGATGAAATAGAGCCTGGATGGTTTGATTTGAAGTAGTACTCTTTCATTGCAGTAGAGTTTAGTTGCCGCAATACTGGACAATAGGATGAGTTAAGAAACTTAAATTCATCAATATTTTGAACATGGATGGTGGCATTTCCTGGAGGATTCAACAGAAAACCACATATTCATAGCTCCGAAGTTCAGCTTGTCAGTGACAACATGGAACACATGCTTTGAAGGATCCTGAAAGCAACATCAAATAAAAAAAATTTAAGCAACAAGAGAAATAACATGTGAATCTCAGATTTTAAATCCGCCACTATGAAAAAAGGTGTAAAGTCATGCCACAGACTAAGAAACCACCTTGGCATTCAGGATGGTTGAGTTGACAACAACTGAAGCAGCCAAGACATTGTCAGAGAAAAGAGCATAATGGTAAAGGTTATTATTTTCCAAATTCTCGCTCCTGGGGAACTTTCTCTTCTCTGGAGGAAGGCGATAATATTCTATTGTTAGACGCATGGATAAACAATGTATTCCATTGGGAATCGTTTTGGCAGCTAACTGACTCAGGAATGTGCTCTGCTTTTTTAAGCTCCTAACTTTCTCATCGGCTGTTTGAAGCATTGCTCTGAGCGTTCCAGTAACCAAATTGCAGTCATACAATTGCTCTCTTGCTTTTGCCAAAACCTGCCCCATAGCCTTTATTTTTTCAGGCGCACTGAAAACAAAATACGTGTTAGATTTTCTTTTTAATGCATAGGAAATGCCACAACCATCCAATTCAACATGAAAATAAGGAAATATGCGGATTATAGAACACACTCATGCACAACATGGAAAGGAGGAAAATATGTAGATTATAGAACACATTCATGTATATACATGCAAGAAAATTATGCTACCTATGATGTAGATCAGAATCAGATGTTGCCTCTCCTAAGGCCCGCTGACTTTCTTTCAGCCGATTTTGCAGTTCTTGGCGCAATACAGATTTTTGCTTAAGGTCTGCAATGCTGATATATACCCTTCCCATTATCATCTGATCGTGCATTAAGCGTACTACTGAATCAGGGTTTTCATTCTCAGTATCTTTCTTCCATAAATTGTACTTGCCAAGAACAGCAGAGTCAACTGATTTGGAATGTTCTATGGCAGCATTTTCCAATTTTAAAACCGCTTCACTATCTAGCCGGACAAAGTCAGCTGCACGCTTTTCACGTCTTTGTTCTCTCAAATGCTGCAGCTTCTCAGAAGGTAAAAAAAATCAGAGATTCTAGAAGCATGACTAGAATAAAGCACGCATGATCTTCTACATGAATTCTATGAATATTTCTAGGCCTCAATATTGTTGAAAGAGCATAGAAGAAACTAGTTAACTACTAATCAGGTGTACAAGGATGAAACTAACCCTTCGAGCCAACTTGGCTGGTGTCTCAATGAATTGAGAATGATCATCTGCAGGGCAAAAACAGATCAATGCAAGATCCAAATCAGTGAAGGGTCAAGAACCATTTGCTATTAATTGAGAAAATTTACCAGAGAAGTACCTCTTGGTGCTTCTTGCTTGGCAACTGTAAATGTTTTGTTTTTCTATGAAATTGACAATAAACAAAACAATTAATTGTAAGCACTGAAAGTATACAAGAATTTTACATAAAAGAGTGACGCAGAAGATATAGGAGTTTGCACTAGATCATGCCAGAGCATGATGCTTATCCTAACCTCAAGAATGGCATCACTCTTAACTGATGCATCTACCCCTATAACCTTCCATGAAGCTGACAAATTTCTTCTGAAAGAATCCAGACTCAAAGGACCCAAATCAGCTGTGCTGGATGTGATAACATCAATGACCTAAAAGATTGGTTTAATTAAGAGAAAATATGATTAAAATATTCAGTAGCAAAAGATCACCAACTTTCACTTGCCTCTTTTGAGAGAAGGGATTTAACATATTGCAAGGCAAGTCGCTCTCTCCAATCAAAATCCTGCACATACAAACAACCAATTTTTCTTCATACAGTATGTAAAAAATGAAGCAAAAGATATAACAAGCATAAGGTGACAATGATTTGAAGCAGCTACCTGCTTGCTGGAGCCAATTGCAACATTATTGTGAACTGCACATGCAATAACAATCACTTTAAATGAAAGACTCGGACACAAAAATAAATAAATAAATAAAAGCATTTACTAATGCGGAGAAAAAAGCTTGAAGGCAAGCACAAATACTGGGTCAATTTAATTGGAGCTCTACAATTACAATGCCAATGCAAGTCAAAGTGAAAGTTAAACCAGATAGAATGTCAACTATATTATACACTAGCATGTGCATTAGTGTGTGTTTGTGTCCATATGCAAACGCGTGTGACATTAGGGAGAGCAAAAAGGATGATAATGAGACAGATCCAAACGCCAGCTTTGAAACGAACATATTAGACTTCCTACAGCAAGGAATAAGAATTGTCTATACATTTTTTTTAATATATTAAATTATTGAGGCTAGTATTAAATCCTAATAAAGTTGAACTGAAATCATAGATAGCAGTATTAATAGCAAAACTGGAAACACTACAAATTACAAATTTGGAGAATGTAGTGATTGTTCACCCTAGAATATCAAAACTAATAATGAAGTAAGAAAACCAAAAGCATGTTATGAATACTATAATTCTTCTGATGCAAGGTCAAAATCCAATCACAAGAGGAACTCCATGCTCGATCCACTCTCCAGCTAAACAACATATCTTAAAGATCATCTGCGTCCAAACTACCGATGAGAATTGGTAGACAGGATGCTATTTATACTGAAAGGGGATTGGACTCATTGACCCACTTCTTTCGATATTCCTCTTTTATCTATTCTTGAGATTCTATAAACAACTTCTCTATCTCCATTTTTTCCCCTTTTTCTTCTTAAAACTACAAGGTTTGGAAGCCTCCCATCTTATGGACCTTCTCCCATGCATGCCACTTTTTTTGTTAGTCCCTAGAGCCCAAAATCTCAAGTAGATTGATATTACCGTCAAATCATAAGGATTCTCATGTAAACTCCCTAAAATTATGAAAGTAGAGACGTTCTCCAAACAATTTATTAGATTAAAAGCAAAAAATCGCCAGGAAGGAATCTCCAAACTAAACAAAGATCCACAGAAACGACTCCTGTCGTATAATCAGGAAAAGAGAAATGATAATTATGTCATTTAGACTCAACGGAAGTACGAGCAATAATCAAAACAAACGTTAGCTAAGTAAACCAAAACCACAAAGAAACTATATTAAGGAAAAACACAAAAAGTTAATAACTCAAAAGGCAAAGCATAGATGTGATCTAATAAATACAGATTAAAAATGCCGAAATTAATCAGCCAAAGCAGTAAGCTAACCGATTGAAGCACTTGAATAGAGGCCTCGGCCAACAAAGAAAATCAAGGGCGCCAGAAGTAAGAAGAAAGCGAAAAGAAGAATAGGCAACCGAGATCCATCGCCTCCGCCTCGGTTTCTAGGGATTCCGGAAGCAGATAATCCTCGCTTCAACGCCATTGCCTATCAAAATTTAAAATCAAATATCGAATCAGTACGTAAGAAATATTAACCAAAAACGGAGAATGAAATGGAAGGAAGAGAGTGGAAAGGGGATTACGAGTGGAGATGATAGAGAGATCTAGCAATACTCCATTGCTGAGCAACAAAAAATTAAAAATGACACAAGTGAAAGTGAAATTAGAGAGTGAGACAGAGAGAGGAAAAAGCGTGTAAATGTAGGAAAATGCAGAGAAAGACAGAGTTATGATCGGAAGCCAACTGTTTGAAGGAGAAATTTTTATAAAAATCGTAAGCGAGAGGGAGAGGTCGGATTATTATTTGATTAATCACCTGCTTTCTCCGGTGCTCAGATATTGCTTGCTTATCGTTGCTGATAGATTTATTCACAAGTAAATGATAGTAGTAGAAAAGAACGATGTCGTTTTCAAAGCATTCTCGACTCCTGCTTTAAATAGGAGTCTAGGTTGAACCGACATCAATAGGGGTGTGCAAAAAACCGACCCGATCTGACCAATTCAAACCGATATATTCGGATAATGTTAATCGGGTTGTTATGGTTGGTTCGGTTATTGGTGTAGGAGTTGATCGGGTTTCGGGTTGGGTGAAATCCGAATAATCCGAATTTTTAATATATAAATAAAAAAATTATAATTTCTCTACAATATTAATTAATATATATTTAATGTAATTTTAAAATTATTAGTTTGTTATATTTAAAAAAAATTTATGGTATTTAATATTATTTATTTATATTAATTTAGAATTTTAATTTAAATATGGGAATTAAAAAAAATTAATTTTGGGTTGTTCTGGTCGGAACCCAAAAAATATCGGATTGTTCGGGTAGAGATCCGTTGTTTATGTGGGATAAGGTCGGGTGAGAAAAATATATGTTAATCGGGTTCGGATCAGATTCACTCCTAGACATCATGATTCATGTAGCATTGCGATTTTTATTTTTTATATTTTTGGGAAATTACATCTGAAAGAAATATTTTCTTTTCCTCTTGCATTCTATTATTTTTGCATACATTCAATCCCTAATTTATCTTCTTCTTTTTTTCAATGTTGAATTTAATTTTGGAAAAAAAATATAAAAAGAAAGAAAAATGTTATTATTTCTAAGTATTGCTAAAACCGTCATTTGTTACAGAAACGTCAAACCGTAAATAACCTTATGAGGTATAAATAGCATTTTTTATGCTTTATTTAATTATTTTTTATTTTTTTATTTTCTCATTCTTTCATATTGAATTTATCTTTTTATACCTCCGAATAGTATAATATGTACTGTTTGATAACATCGATAAATGACTATTAATCGGGACTCTCTTTTCATTATTACATTTTCAATTTTTATCATTCACCACAAAAAAACATTTTACAGAATTAGATCACATCTCAAGTCAAATATCTCCCTCGCTTCGTTGATAAATCGTCAAAATATCCTGATTACCATAGCAATTACATGACATCTAATACAGATCCATAACCTTTTTTTTATCTTCATTTCTGTAACAAATAGAGATGCTTGAACTGATTGCCAGTAAAAAGCATGGAATAATCGATGTCAAGATAGTCAATGGAACAAAGCACACGGTAACTACCCGCTGAGACACGCTACATACTGAAACTTGTTTTGGTGATGAATGAATTGTCAGTAAATAAATGGCAATCTGTGTTAACCCATTGGCTAATCATAAGATAAAATTAAAATTTCCATTAATTATCCATTTAGAAGAGTTAGGATGAAATGCATTTTGAGTTGACCTATTTTTTTCAATTCAAATGGAAGTCGTTCTTCATACAATTTTTATTGACTAAAACATCAACCGGTCCTGCTGAGTGCTGATTTAATTCAAATACGCACACATTCAATTTTTTTCTTAACATATGTTGCTCACTTCACAATCACAAACGCCTCAAATTAGGCGCTAAAAACGTCCAACTCACTATATACTTCAAAACTAAATTTAATACTGCGATATTGTTTACCAAAGATAATAAATTTTTTTTTCAACCCCGAAAGATATACAATTGTAACAAATCAAAGGGTTCCAAGATATAATACTTACGACGGAATTTAATTTAAGAATCTCAAAAGACAAAAACGTTTTATATATAGAAATCAGAATGCGTGGCGTATTCTTAATATGATAAAATCTTTATACGGTTACAAGATAAACTGAAGCAGTAACCATTTAATTACTTTTGCATACGAATTGTATAATTTTGAAATTATAAAACTCAGATGGTTGACTTTTAATCTCATATAAGGATTTATATATCTCTTGAATGAAACAATTTGAAGAATGTGTAAAGGTATTTAGAATAACCTCATGTCAGCAGCTTGACAAACTCTGAATGAAGAATCAAAGCTAAAATGATAGAATAAGTCGGTAACTGTTGCCATACAAATGGAAATTAACTAACCTGTTTACCCAGAAACTACAATGATTGTCTGCCAAGGCATCCCTTTCCAATACTTGGCAAATACAGCATCAATACCATCTTACTTATAGTCTTAGCATCTCAGGTGCAAGGAAAGATTTCAAAACCAACCTAATGATGCACGGCCAAAACATAGTAGAAACTTCTCTACAGAATTGCAACGTCCAAGTAATCCCCTATCTGCATAAGTAAAAGACAAGCCCGCCATTAATCCAGTATGTGAATCAAGTTAAATAATTCATTATGCGAAAAAAAAAAAACAAAAAAAAGTGCATCCACTGTCACCTGGAAGCCAAGCTCTGCCAATGCCTTTCCATCATCTAATTTCCCATTCCTATTTGAGTACGTCTTTCCCACCTTCATATGAAAGAATGAAGTTTTTCAAAATAAGTACCGTTATGTCTTGTGCACAGCAACCATACCAGCTAGCTAACATCAACAAACGTAGCACTACACTAGGATTTGTTTGTAAACATTTCTTCTACTTAAACATGTATCAGTTTCTCATTTTATTTATTTCCAATTATAAAGGAAACCAAAAGATACAGTATGAATGAGGAAATGGAAATTCAGGATATCTGCACATGAACATGCTGTAAGATGTGAATGAGAATCATACACAAGGGGAAAGGGATCCAAGCAGAGCTACTGACCTCTCGCACCACAAAACGGCCATTTTTGTCAGGATATACAAAAGCAAAGGATAGTCTTGCATCTCTTCTCCTTGCTGCTGGAGCCACCTCTTTGACCTGTGAAAGAGGTCCAATTAAGCATACAGAGCCAGAAAGAAACCAAACAAAAAATAAAAATAAAAAGTCAAACATTAATTAAGAAATTCTACAAAACTTAGGAAATGCATGCACACCCCAATCCACTGTGGGTGGAGTCTATAAAATTAGCACATAACTCCCATGTAATCATAGATTCAAAAGCATCTGATTTGTTAAAAGTCAAGACAAAGGTCACATAGTCTAATTTTCAATGCCATATCTTAAAGGCTTGTTTCCTGCATGGGACAACAATGCAGAGGAAAAAATTCTCCTCCCTGAACAAAGACAAACCAAGCTCTCCTATAAGAGGCAAAACAGAGTTATAAGCATGCGATTTGGACATACAAGATCAGTCAACTCCCGAAGAGTAGCATCCTTCCATGTATAGATTTGAACTTCATCCTTGGGTTCCTTGCCTCTCACTGCAAAGTCTTCCTTCAAATGATGACCTCCTATCTGCAAGAAATTCAAGCCAAAGCTTAGAATAAATGTTCATGCAGATCACACAATTTTTGAGGTCAACAACCATTAACAATTAGATTTATAATGTGCTTCAGTTAAATGGATGCTATAAATGCATGGAGCTGACCAAACAGTCATCCATGAGACAATTATAAGGAAAAAACAAAAACCCCCTAACTTTTTTGACAGTACAAGTGCTAAGAATCAAAATTTTACAGTTTCTGGCTTCCTGCTATATTACTACTAGAAAAATGAAAAGTTCCTATTTTGCACAAATAGCACAAGAATAATATGTACCAAAACAGAAGAATTCCAGAGACGGTTAAGACTACATGAACCATCAAAATCTCAATCAAGTTAAATTGATTAGGACTAAACTTCTTCTACAGCATGCTTTCTGTACATTCTTCATATTCATGAATCTTTGAGACCCTTTGAGAAAAGATTTTGAAAGGGCAATGACTACCAAGCATGATGCATGACTCAACAAGACAAGACGAGTAACATGGTCGAGGATATGCAATTAAACTGTTGATTCAACAATTCACAATGGACCCCAAGGAAATAAAATAAGCAAACAAACGATGTCGGCTGAGGGGATTTTCAGCAGGTGGTATTGCAACTAAAACGATAATTCTAAAACTCCCATCAAAGGAGGTGAATTTTCAAAGGTTTCTCTATTCGTAGTATAAAGATATTTCACTTGCTTAGAAAAATTTAAAAAGCTGCGAAAGTTATGCCAGTCGTATACTTCCAGAAACTACAAAATAAATAAATAACTAATAATTTACTAAAAAAGGTCGGGATAGGAGATGAGAATGGTGAACTTACCTTGGTGAAAACACGAAGCAACAAAGGACAAGTCTGCATTTTCAATTGGACCAGGTAAACGAAAAAATTTATCATCAGAATACCCCAGTAAAAAATAAATACTAAAACCCTAAAAGAACATTCGCAGTAAGCAAAATATTATATATACAGTGCTTTGAAACCCTAGAAAAGAAATGAATTAAAGAAGAAAGCGAACAAGTAGAACCTTTTCCCGATCAACAGGCTGAAGAGGTGGAGGAGCGCGTGGAGGGCCCATTGGTCTTCCTCCTGGTCTCTTTTGCGCTTCTGATAATCCGGCCATCTCTGCGTCTCTACTGGAAGCAAACGCCGAAGCGAAGTTTATATTTAAATTCTGTTTGATAATACGGCGTCGGAGAGGTTCAGCAATTCAGCCCGATCTTTGATTTGGGCCTAAAGCAACTGGGCCTGGGCTCTAGGTGTTGTTGGTGTTGGGATTTTCCTTTATTTAAAGCAGTTCTGTAATGTTGCATGAAAAGAAAGAATGGTGTCGTTGCAATTAGGGGTGTTCAAATTTGGGGTAATTTATTTAATTCAACCTATTTAACTTATTTTTTTATAATTATAATGGGTTATTATAAATCATATAATTCATTTTAACATTTTAAAAATATACATGTGGGTTATGGGTTATTATATAATCCAACCAATTAACTCACATTACACTCTTCTTCAAATACACTTTCACTTACATTTTTTTTTACTCATCTATTTTTAATTTTTATTATTTCATTTAAATTTTATTCAAAATCTATACAATTTCTTCAAAAATATTTCTAATGATAATCTAATACTATTCAAATCATTATAACCATTCAATAACTGAAATTTTATATTATTCATATATTTTCATTTTTATGTATTTTTTTTACAAATTAACAATATATATCGATGCAGAATTACTAACTCGATTCATAAATAATAAATAAATCCAATGTTTTTTTAACCTGTTTATTCTGCAAAAAAATCAGCTAAATTTTAAGAATTTATTAAAAAAAAGTCATGGTTGAGTCTATAAAAATATAATTTCAAATAACAAATTCGATTACGTTGATCCATAAAATGCTCCATAATTAAATGATCAGTATAGGTAAAAAAATAACAGCAAAATATATCATACATCCCAAATTCTTTTATTTTCTTCATGATTTTTGTTTTCCTTTCTCCGTAATTAAAAAAAAAAAATAATGAGCTAATATTATATAATTTCATTTATTCATTTTTTTGGCTGTTGAACCACATCATTATACAATTTCAGGGTTATAATTAAAAAACACTATTAATTATAATAATCAAAGTTATATATTTTATATTAATTGTGTATTTCAACTAACCTTTCGAAGTTCCGCCACTTGTGAAAAGCATAAATCATTTGAAGGAGTAAGAAAGTTTCCTTCGCAGGCTTGCTCAGCAGGCTAGAAACACAGAAAACCAAACAAAATTAGTATTTAATTATCTGATTTATATTAAGTATACATATAATTGTCATATAATTATCTTTATTTTCTTACAATTTTTATCTACTTGTAAATTCTATAAATTATAATCCTTTACCTTATATATTTCATCTGCGATAAATCTTATTTTGTAAGCAAATTTGTATCTTAAATTAAAATCATCAGTAAAATTTGTTCTTGGAGCAATCATCAAATAACCCTGCTCCACACCCAAACAATAATATATTGGAGATGAAAATATAAAACTTCCAGTTTTTATATCTTTCCGAAATCGGACCATAGAGAAATCAAGTCTTTATGATAATAGTTTATAAAAGTATTAAATTAAAATACGATTAATGTCATGCTGTGTTGGATTTTAATCCAATTCTAATATTGCGAAACTACAATTTATTAAGATATTTTATCTTTGATAATACTTTAATTATTATAATTGAACTGTTGACCCAATAAAATCTAAATTATGACCAAATTGTCATTAGAATTGGAATCGCATCTTATCTTATCTGAATTTTTCAATTTTCAAATACACTATTTATTTGTATTACATTTATTTTTAAGAAATATGATATATTTAATTGTGATTTTTCAAATATATTCTCTATGTAATAAATATTAAATTAATTCAACCTATGAGATAATATATATATATATATATATATACACACACACACACACACACATTAAAAGTTATTTTTTTTTTGAAGTTGATTATTAATTAATTAACATTGCTACTCTCTTATTTAAAATAAAATTAATTCTTTATATTTAAAAATATATAAATATGAATAATTTATATGTTTATAATATAATATAAAAAATTAACATAACCCATATAACCCATATAAACCAACCAATCCAACAATAAAATTTTAATACATAACCCACCAACTCAAACCATTTAACAATTTAGGTGGGTTAGAGAAAAAGTCAATTATAACCCACCCAACTCACATTTGAACACCCCTAGTTGCTATGACGAAAAGATGTTTGTGTGTTTAAATTAAAGAAGGAAAGAAAATTATAGTTTTCATCAAACAAGATATTGTTTGAAGAAAGAGCATATTGATATTATGATATAGCATATATCTACCATCAAACTCCCAACTTCACATGAGCTGTTGTGACATGAAATCGGTGAGACAACAGAGATTTACTAAGGATCGGTTCGGTTTACAATTTTTTTTAAAAAGAAAAAAATAGCATAAAGTATATAACTCTAATTCAAAATTGATTTTTCTCAAGCTATAGTTTGGATTCATATAATTAACTAGAATGTGTGAAAGTAATCAAAATTAAATTCAACCAAATATTAATTTAATTCAACAATAACCTTCGTTCGATACGATTTCTGGCAAATTTTTGTATTTCGGTTGAATTTTTATTTTGCTGTTCTTTTCGATATTTTATTTTGCTGAACATGCATTATCAGTAATTTTCATGAGAAAATTAATCTCTTCGTAATTCTGACCATATATATTTTATATCTAAACTATAATAATTTATACAATTACCTTACAAGTGTTGATATAGGAAAAATGAAAATGGGAAAGAGAGAAAGGATAATTGGAAGCAAAAGTGATAATAAACAACTGCGTACTGTCTGTTCCCCAAGATAAGAAAGGCAATAAACAGAGTTAATTAGCATGCCTAAAAGCAAAGAATTTGAAAGCTCAGCAGATAGTGAAGTATATTGCAAGAAATAGAAGTTTTGCATTAAAGAACCTCTGCTCTCACCTATCAATGCTTTCTTTAAATGGCAAGCCCTAACCACCACCTCTCACTCTTTCTTGCACTAGGAGACGCCCCCGCCCTGTGGCCTGCTTTGTCTTTGTCGATACCTAGAAAATTGTATAATTCGGATTGGTTGCTTTAGTGCCGTGACTATTACCATTCATTTCAGTTTTTTTTTTTTCTTTTTCTTGAAATACTTATCCTCTTTGCATCTCTTTGTGGGTATTTTTCAGAATACAGTGAATGATGGGTAGTAGAGTAGCAGTAATATGGTGTGCTGCTCTAGTGTACGTATTTTTCTGACCGTCAGATCAAAATTAAATACTATTTTATTTTTTATTTAATGGCTCAAATTCAGCATGCACTGAATATATCTACTTATTGTATCGCAATTATTGGTAAAGATAGTTTGACTCACAAGATGGAAAAGTTGAATTCACATGGGCATTGCCCCATTCTTATATACTTTTAGCAAGTTGATCCAGTCTTGTGACAACCTCCAGTGAGCAAAAATTGCAAAAGGATGCAACTTGATTGGTTTGGAGGATTAGATACTACTCCACTAGATTGATTTATGGAACATTTCAATTAAATTTCTGAGTTAATAATTCTATTAAATTTTAATAAAAATATTATGTTTTTATCAATTGATTTAAGATGGATTCAGGCTGCGAATACGGCAGTTCATAATCTTGTTCGAATTGCTTATTTTATGTCAGTTCTTGTTATTTGTTATGTACATTCCCTTCTTGTATTATTCAGATTTTATTGGCCGATTTCTTTTTTTTTTAAGAAAGTTCTCTTTTATTCAAAGGTGTTGCTTTTTGGGGGTAACTATGTCAACCATAACTATTTAAGTTGATTAATTGATTAGAGATCAAACTTATTTTGGGGACAAGCAGATTAAGCTATGGCTATCGTAACTGTATAATAAAAATTACTGAAATAATGATAGAAAAAATATATATGTTTGCTCCATTTTTAGAGCTTAGACTTATTATGTTGGAATGTTCCCTTTATTTAATAAAAATTTCCATATTTCCTAAAATTCTCTAATCCTATAAAAATGTCTCGAACCACTTTCATTCCTAATCGCATTCGCTGCTGATGATGCGCAGGAGATGGTCGGTCACTCTATCCTGCCACAAATATCTAATCATATTTAAAACGAGCTGAACGTGTCTCTATGTATATATACACAATGAAAAATTAATACTCCACTGAAATTGTAACAATAACGGCTATGTGGTCTCATTGGTTATTAAAATATCCAATAATTAATGCCACTACGTACATTGCTTTTAGAGGAACAAATATGAGACAGTGATGCCGATATACCAAAAACACATTAATGGCATTTGTTGGCTTGCTCCTACGTAAAAAGAGTTCATTGATACTACACTAACTATTCATGCCAGAGGTGACAAGAGATTCAGGCCAACCATAATTTCGACAATAACACTGCATATTCATCAAATTTTGCTAATAAAATAACATTTTATTACACTTCATAATTTTTTTATGCCATTGAAAATGGAAGAAAAACTAAATTTAAAGTAGGAGGATTTATTCTTGATAATCAAATTACACAACTTAGATTCTTTAGATTCGGAAAGAGTTCAGACTCATGTTCAAATCTTATAAGTATTAAAAAGTTTAATGTATGTGTTAAGCATTTATTATACGTTATCGATGACTTACGGTTGCTAACTATTGTATAGTACTCATTATCTAACTCATTAAATATTATACAATCAGACATATGTATAGACCCTACTACTACTACTAAATATGCATTTTCTTAGCATTTCATGTATTCAAATTAAGTTATATTATTTTTGATTTGCTAATTTGACCATCGAAATTTTTCTTAATTATTTCACTATATTGTTCTCTTCTCGAGTTACCAAAACGTACAGTTGTAATTAAGTAATATGGATATATTTTGTAAAGTTTTCCAATTTGCCATATTGATATGCTTTATTAGATGAAGATGCAGTCCAATGCAATTCCTAAAATGCTAAGGAAATCAAAGTAATGGATGTATGTAGAAGTAGAATAAGACATTGTTGACTATGTGGTTCACCTCTAAAAGAAAATTTTGCAGAGAGGATAGGCACCAAATTAGAATTATGTGGACCACTGGTTGCAAACTATACTTAGAATCGTAACCTATCTATTTAAGGGAGCATCTTGATCAATTCCTATTACTATTTACTGCAGTCATCAGCCTAATTTGTAAAACAATAGTCGGTACTAATTATGGTTCGCATGTTCTACTTCTTCAACGATTCAACTGTTGAGTTTATTTCCGTAATTTGGATAAAATAAAGAAAAATGAACTCTAAATTATACTGAATCAAACGCAATTTTAATAATTTGCTATAAAATTTTCACATTAAAAATATTTCTTTATAAGATCGAAATAATTTTATAATCTATTTAATGTTTGAGTTTTATGTTTGAATTCGGTTTGTTACATATTTACAATTACCATGTTACATGTGATATACTGAGAGCTTTTTTTATTTTTTATTATTATTTTTTATATTTGTATATGATTAACTAATTAATAGTGTCATGTAATTAATAATTTTCAAAAACAATTGCATGTTTGCAAACCTAGAACTAAGCTGCGTTACATTCGTTCACTGATGATCAATTTTCTCACATTAAAAATTATTGATTTTGGCATGCAAATTGTCAATTGCTTCGTTCGTGAATTTATACACAATCTCTAACCAAGAAATTTCCAGTGCGCATTAAAACTCCATCACACTTTCCACTAGTGCTTTGCTTTTGATATGCTTTAATTCTATCAATAGTGTGCTATAACATTCCTTTTTCTATTACGTGGAATTCGTATCATAATGCTCGATTTAACAACACAAGTAAGCATACCACAAATTAATTACAGCGCCGATTGGGCAAATGCAATAGGAAATAGGCAACAGGCGATAGGCATGCATGATTATGATTTGTTGCCTCTTGGCTTGTCCCCACGCTCCAGCAAGAAGCGTATGGAAAGTAAATTTCTTGGCAAAGAAGTGGAAGTTACTCTGCAATTACAGAGTCAAAAAGAGAAAATGGAATATGGCTAAAAATTAAAAAATAGGAAGAATAAGAAAAAAATAAAAAAAAATAAAAGAAGCAGAAAATAGGGTGTTTCCATTTTATTGTTAAACAAGATCCATCAACCATAATATAATACTATTCCTTCTCTCTGTTGCATATCTATTTATGCATCATCGCTACACCCTAATAACTTCCACCTCTCACTCAGACCACACTATCTCTCTCTGTTCTAACTTCTTTTTTCACCTCCGTTTTTGTGCTACTCTCAATTTCTCAAGAAGATTGTATTTTATTTCATTATTATTACTTTTTTGTTACGTGCATATCAATTAAATTAAATATAGTTTTATCAGATATGGGGAGAGGAAGAGTAGAGCTGAAGAGGATAGAGAACAAGATCAACAGACAAGTTACTTTCTCTAAAAGAAGGAATGGATTGTTGAAGAAAGCTTATGAACTCTCTGTTCTCTGTGATGCTGAAGTTGCCCTTATCATCTTCTCTAGTCGTGGCAAGCTTTCTGAATTTGGTAGTGTCGGGTATGTTCATCTTTTTTTTAGTTTCATTTTTGGAGAAAGTAGTTTCTTTTCTGTATCTTGTGCATGCAAGTATATTCCAGATTTTTTTTTCTCCTTTATGGGATTGCTGATAATGTATATTTTCCTTCAAAAAATTTGTTTTTGATCACTCCAGTAGCCATTGATGATCTGTATGTTCCATCTTGCTGTATCAAAAATCCCTGATAATTAATCATCCTCGTGAAACTTTTGCTTAACTCTATCTATGTAGTGTCAGGTACTATGCTATGGATAACTTACAGTACAGATTCTTCTTTCACCTGAAAAGAAAACTAACTTGTACTCCTATGAGTAATGGATGGTTAATAGGCCACTGTGTACGATCTAGGTTTTTTTTTTTTAAAAAAAAAAAGGATAAAAGCCTACCCTGATCAATCGTTTTTTTTTTCTTAAGAGGAAAAAAAAAACACTAATCAATCCAAAAAGTTCTGGGTTCGTGTCTGAATCCTTTGATCTTCTGGTTTTATTGAAGATCTCTCTCTTTCTCACCATCATTGATTAAAAAGAAAAAATTGCTAATTACAAATAGCTTTTATGTTGGCAGCACTATCAAAACCCTTGAGCGATATCAACGTTGCTGCTACACTCCTCAAGATAACAGCATTGAACGTGAAACACAGGTCGGTCTTAAGTTATGCACTATTCGATTTCTATTGAAAATTAGATGTGCATTTTGCTAGTATTTCGCATGTCTTCCTAATGCAATTAGAACTTGGTCTTGAGAAATTACTAGTCCGGCCTCTCGAGCAAACGCAAATACATTAGATAATTCTCGTCTAAAATTGATTTATTTATAATTGTTTTGGGGTTACTAATGCAGAGCTGGCATCAAGAGGTAGCAAAATTGAAGGCCAAATATGAATCTCTGGAGCGCACTCAAAGGTTGCAAGAGTTCTGTTCCTCTTATTAGGGCTGCTGATGAATTTAATAATTTAGACATATTTAAACCATATGCATATTAATTAAGATTGATTTGATTCTTTATAAGGAATTTGCTTGGGGAAGATCTTGGGCCATTGAGTGTGAAGGAACTGCAAAATCTTGAAAAACAGCTTGAAGGAGCACTTGCCCTAGCAAGGCAAAGAAGGGTATATATGTATACCTTTATTTCTTTGTCAATCTAATTTCATATAATAAGGTAATAGGAAAGTTATT
Organism: Excoecaria agallocha; assembly: GCA_037975025.1. NCBI lineage: Eukaryota > Viridiplantae > Streptophyta > Magnoliopsida > Malpighiales > Euphorbiaceae > Excoecaria > Excoecaria agallocha. The sequence goes on along the minus strand of CM075806.1, from coordinate 67,232,779 downwards.
AACATAAATTTGTAATCTTCAGACGCGGATTATGATGGAGCAAATGGACGATCTTCGCAAAAAGGTAAGCAGAGTCCCGAGAGGTAAAGCTTTTAGTATTAACTATAAAGAGAGTGGCATTAGCGATGGACAAAATTCTTACAAATGGACATTTCATCGACCTTGTTTTGGTGTCATTCATATTAAGATCTTGTGATGCTGAACCGGACCTTAACCTATAACTATGATTTCCTTTTTTGGATTGATTAATTAATTTGACTTTCTGCTTCAAATTGGCAGGAGCGTCACCTTGGAGATGTGAACAAGGAACTCAAATTCAAGGTTTGCATAATTTGATTACTTACAGTACAGTATTCTCTCGCTAGCTCAATTAGGCTGTGGATTGAGTCTAGACAAGAATGACCAGTCAGTGTACTAGATATACGAATACAAATATATTTATTACATGTACGTCTTAAATTTCAGCTGGAAGCAGAAGGCCAAAGCTTTAAGGCAATTAATGACATGTGGAGTTCTAACGCAGCAGATGGAAACCTCAACTTTACTTTGCATCCTTCTCAAGCCCACCCCTTGGACTGTGATCCTGGACCTGTACTGGAAATAGGGTACTCTTAATTTCTTCCACCAAACTATATAAAATTACCTTAGTGAAATAAAGGGGAATTTTAATTAAATTTAATAAAGTAAGGAGGATGATATAAATTCACATTTACAACAATTTTTTCTTTTTTTGGTAATGAATACAGGTACCATCACTATGTTCAAGCTGAAGGACCTTCTGTTCCAAGAAGCAGCCTAACTGCTGAGACTAACTTCACACATGGCTGGGTCCTTTGAACAATTCATCTAATTAATATATATATATATATATATATATATATATATGGAAAACTACCATAACTTCTCTCTTTCTCTCTAATATGTTTGTATTAAGAGCTGGAGTGATTTTAAATTCGAGTCGCCACCTTTTTCCTCTATGTAAAAAAAACAATTATAATATTTAGTCTGATTTGTAGGACTAAGACATGGAAAATGCTTGCTATTTCGTATTCTGCTGACATTAATGCCTCAAATTCCTAAAACATTTCTTTGGCATAGGTTATTTCAAAAATTCTGTCTGTGCTTTTATATTAGTCCATAACGCGAAAACCAAGAAAATTGTTATTATTGGTATTACTATTTTGCAAGAAATCATACATATAACAGCTAAAGTAGTCATACAATGCAGAACTTTATTAAATTGGCACGCATATATATATATATATATATATATATATATATAGTTATGAAAATTAGACTTATATATAATAATCTCCCAAATTTAGACAACACAAAAATATTCACAACTATGCGGAAGATTGGTATCCGAATTATCAATTATAGCCAATTTTAATATAAAGTTAAATTTTAATAATATTTTATTTAAAAAGGTTGCGAGTTTTTTTCTTTTCCAAGGCCGTCTGTATTATTAAAATTTGATATGTTGGGTAGATATTAAAATATGATATAAACAGCGGATAAATGACAATCTGGTTGTATATGGGCGCTTTTGGGCCGAAACAAAAATAGGAATCAAAAGTGTTTTACCAGACCCAATTAAGAAGAGAAGAAAGTAAGAAAAGCTAAAAATAACCAAGTCAAAAAAAAAAAAAAGAAAGATGTTCTTCTGAGTTTCCGAATTAGTGGGATTCGGAGGAATCACAGAACGCATTGAATCTTAAAATATCCTGAGATGGGAAGCCATCGACGAAGATATAGGCAGTTTCTGTTTCCAGTTGGTATCAGAATTGAAGCACCATTATAGTAAATATTGTATTCTGAAACAAAGAGCTCAAGGTCATGGCGGGTTGCTGTTTCCCTGGAAAGCTTGAACGTTCCTCTAAGAGAAAAAGCTTGCCTAAGACTGTCTCCAAGGGTACTTTCAACTCTTTTTAAAAATTTCGTTCACCATTAATGATTCTTATATTTGTCAATTGGATTATATGATTTTATTTGACAAAAGACAAAACTTTGAATCACAGGGTCTTCCAAGGAGCTTCTTGGAAGCATGAAGGCCAAAGAGGAGGAGAAGAGTTCGCTTGTTGTGTGCTTTGGAGAAATGCTAATTGATTTTGTGCCAAATGTTTCCGGAGTGTCGCTTGCAGAAGCACCTGCCTTTAAGAAAGCTCCTGGCGGAGCTCCTGCTAATGTTGCTGTTGGGATTGCAAGATTAGGAGGCCATTCTGCTTTTATCGGCAAGGTCCAACTCTCAATTTTTATGCTTCTCTATCTTTCTTTCGCTTATCAAAGAAATTCTTTGTTTATATACGTTCTATGATGACATATCCACCGGAATCGAATTGTTTATACATTTTTTAGCACTCAAATTTAGAGCACTATCTCTAAATTGGTTATGATGCATTAGTTTTTTTGTTCCAAGATGCTCTGCTGATAGCACAAGTCCAATTCAATTTATAGTTTTGTTTGCAGCTACTGATTTGGTCTCTATTTAATGACTGAATCCTTGCAAATCTGGCTCCCAGGTAGGTGACGATGAATTCGGGCATATGCTGAATGATATTCTGAAGCAAAATGACGTTGACAGTTCTGGCATGCGTTTTGATTCACATGCAAGGACTGCACTGGCATTTGTGACACTAAGAACTGACGGTGAACGCGAGTTCATGTTCTACCGTAACCCAAGCGCTGATATGCTCCTCAATGAAATAGAACTGGATCAAAATCTAATAAGAAAGGTAATCCAATATTTCTCTTTACAAACCATTCAATTTTCGTAACATGCTGTGATGGTTATTAGTTACTCGAATATGTTACATCATACCTGGCAATTTTCTTAATTCTGGTGCAGGGAAGTATATTTCACTATGGTTCAATTAGTTTGATTAATGAACCTTGTAAGACTGCTCATCTTGCTGCCATGGACATTGCCAAGAATGCTGGTGGCATCCTTTCTTATGACCCAAATTTGAGATTACCACTATGGCCCTCTCCAGAAGATGCTCGTAATGGCATCATGAGCATATGGAACCGAGCTGACATAATTAAGGTATATTAGAGCCTTTAATGGATATATTTGGAAGAAGATTTACAAGAAACTGTAACTCTCATTCGGGGATTTGCAGGTAAGTGAGGAGGAAATTGAATTCCTGACTGAAGGTGATGATCCATCTGATGATAAGGTGATCTTGGAGAAGTTTTTCCACACCAATCTAAAGCTGTTGCTTGTCACTGAAGGTTCTGAGGGATGCCGATATTATACACAGGTTAGCATCCAAATTCAAGATCAAAGAAGGCTTTATGTGATATGTCAAGCGGATAACTCGTAATTTATTTTGCTGTGGTGCATGTTACAATATCATAGTTCAATTGGAGTGAAATTGTTTTGATTGTCATGCAGAGTTTCAAAGGGAAAGTAAGTGGTGTTAAAGTTGATGCAGTTGATACAACTGGTGCAGGTGATGCCTTTGTAGGTGGAATCCTGGCTAAATTGGCCTCCGACCTAAATCTATACAAGGTAATAAAAAAAAAGTTGATTCGTTATAGAGTGGGATCGGGTCAAAGTCGGATTAATCCATAAACAAAAGTCATTAGCCCAGTCTAAACGAAAGCCTTATTTCTAGCAACGTAATAACTTTTTCAGAATGATAATATATTCTGTAGAATAGATTTGCATTAAACTTTTAATTTATTTGCAACAGGATGAAAAGAAGTTGAGGGAGGCCCTCCTCTTTGCAAATGCCTGTGGTGCTATCACAGTAACAGAAAGAGGCGCTATTCCAGCACTGCCCGCGAAAGAAGCAGTCCTCAAAGTTCTATCAAACTAAACTGCTTGAGGATTTTTGGATGTTCGCTGTGTTAGTTTTGCTCAAAATTTTTTATTTCATGATTCTGTGTGAAATGTATGGGAGCTATTAGCAAGTAAATTTTTATTTTTTAATTTTATTTTTCGAGTACGCAACACTTACTTCTCATTGCCCTGTTTCATATCTAGTAAATGTACATCCCTTCACAATTTGCTTTCCAGATTACCACCATGCATAAATGGTACGTTTGTGCACTTTACAGAACAAAGGTTGAAACCAAGAACGATGTCTATCTTGTAGTGCAGACTTAATTCCCAACGGTCTTCTTTTAGCATTTACAATGAAAATGCCATTGAAACTGTATTTGATTTTTATCCTTAAAGTTCCAAAATAAAAAGAAACAGCACTTATTTTTTACCACAATCAATCACACAACACATGACAATTATAATAACCAAAGTGGTTAAGTTGGTCCAAGGATGCGTGACAATTCCAGCATCCTTAATTGAAAGACCATAATAAATTTCTGAAGGTACGTCCAACTATATAAGTTGAAACACCATGAATAAATTTCCAACAGTACGTCTCAGAAAATGAGATAAATCAGAAATGAATATAAAGAACTAGTAAAGATCGCTCCTATCTCAAATTATGAATAAATTTTCAAAGATACGTCTAAAAAAATGAGATAAATCAGAAATAAATATAAATAACTAGTAAAAATATCTCCTATCTCAAAATATATGCCGTTTAAAATTGCTCCACACAAACCAATAAATTCAATTAATAGTGTAGATTTTAGATAAATTTGTAATATTTTATCGAAAATACCTTTATTTAATTTAATGTCAACCATCAAATTAGACCGATAGACAATGAAATAAAGTGAGAAAATTTAAAAAAATTAGAAATATAATTAACTAGGATAGCTTTTCTATTAATATCAATTAGTTTATTAAATTCATGTCAAGTTTCTTCAGTAAAGAACACAATTAAGCTTACTCTTACCATAAAGCTGCACTTTATTATCGGTTGCTTCAATATGCAACATATGGGGTAGTAGCTTTGCAACTAACAATCAGCAATCAGATAGGAAATCTCTTGTATCTTGTTTCAGGTAGTCCAATGAAAAGTTCAGTCTCCACATCAGAAACTGGACTACTGTCTTCCCAAGGAGTTGTTTCTCCCACCTCTTTCAAAACATGCAATGGTAGAAGCTGAACCCCAAACAAAAAGGAAAGAGATTTAATGAGAAGTTAATATATATTTTTTTCTTTAATTGGAAGTTTTATGGTTTAAATTACATTGATGGTGTTGGGGCTACAAGTCTTGCTTTAACCTGGTTTATATTCACTGGCTTCTGTGACTTGATTTTTTTATTTTTCTTATACAAATTTGATTTCGAATATCCTTTTCTTTCATTATCTTTTTTTTTTCTTTTCTTCAGCAGCCAAATGGCATAATTCCCATATTACGATGATAATTGATAAGTGAAAGAAGATGATGATACAAAAACTTCACCTGTTCGGTTAGCCTTGCTTTTTCAGCCAACAATTGTTTCTCCTGAAATATATATATATAAAAAAAAAAAAAACACAAAACAGTAAAAGTTATAAAAAGAAAAAAGAAATGGTGCAAGCAGGCAAGAAACTGCGAGGAAATATAATGGCAAAGTTGTAGAGTGTGTCAACATTTTCATTTACTTCCTATCCAATGATAAATTGTCAAATAGTAAAAGCAAGTTTTAATTCATGCCCATGCAACTGATTATAAACACTACTCTTCTTACATTATACTTTATCATTGGTCTGTGATTAATTAATAAAGATAAAGGGTTTCCTCTTTCACTTGTACCAAACGAAAGTTTTACCTTTTCTTGTAGTTTCTCAATCTGTTCCTTGCAAACCTGATTCTGAACATTGATGAAAACAAATGAACAATAGACTAAAGTAAATAAACAATATTAATATCATAGGCAAAAAAAAAATCTTTAAATGATGTTGTTTTGAGGAACCTTTCTAGCTCTGATGCTGCTTACACTCCTTTCCAACTGTTGTTCTATCTGCTGTAGTTCTTCAAAATTGCAAGCACCTAAACCTTCTCCAAGTAGTTTCCTGCAGCATTTCCAAATTTAATTTTCAAGATAAATATGCTCTACTTTGTTTATTTTATTTTAAACACGGTAATGATCTAAGGCCCGATATTAAAATGAGAGGAAAAAGAAAAATACTTTTTTGAAACTTCAAGATGCTGTATCTTCTCCATCATGTTGGCTGCTTCATTCTTCAGTTGCTGCCATGTCAAATTTAATGGAGAGATAATTAACAGGAAAAAAAAAATCCTGTAGCAGTAGCTGCCAAGGAAAAGCTTGTAGAAAAACAGAAAAAGAACTAAAACTTTGTAATTCTATACACACACACACACACATATATGGATGTGAAAAATTAGATCCTCTAAATCTGCACTGGAACTATAAATATGCAGCCATTAAGTAGTACATGTAAAGCGAGGGGATGATCACACTTCATATTGTCGTTGATGTGGTGCGCAGTAGATGAAGTGTCAATCCACAATAGTGTCCACATTATTCATTAGCTCATTTTTTTATTAATACTATTTTAACTGTAACATTTTTCAAAAATAACTACTTTCTCTCTCAAACATCATTTAAAACAAAGCATTATAGAACCGCTTTTTGAAATGTTAGGAGTGAAAGTGGGAAAAAAAAAACATAAGAAACAAAACAACAGTTTGAAGAAAAAGTTAAAGGCGAAATAGTATGTTTTCTTTATTTCATTGAGACATGTGGAAAGAAAATTCAAGATTTCCATATGTCATTTCACAAAGAAGATACAATTGTTTTGTTTTGTTTTTTTGGCATGTTACAAGACAGGAATTCTCATCAGAAAAGATGTGTAGAAATTGATGTTTGAATCGTCGTTTTTGTTCACAAAACTTATTTAGATATCAACTATTTTAATAGAAGAAGAGGGGAAACCTGCGTATTTTCATCGTTTGGCTTCTTGTTGATCTGATTTTCTTTGACATACTTGCGGTAAAGCTGAATGGTTTCCTGCATACTGAAACTCAATAATAATACAACTTAGAAAAACACAACCCTCAGCAAAATTAAGAAGAAAAAAAAAATCTAACTAGAATAAGTTCTGATAAGAGATTAATTTTAGTAGAATGTCTCTCACTTCAAGTTTAAAGTTTCAACTCCACAACTTCCAAAAGCTAAATTAAATTAGCTCTTGGAAATTACTTCACCAAAGGCCAAAGAAAAATGTAGAGCTTGAATATTAATATAGGATATTTTTAATCAAAACTTATCTTCATATCTCCCAAATTCCTTGAGAAAAACAGATGTTCCTGATTCAACATACACTTGATTATATAGTGAAATCTCACTGGTAATTAAACCATTTATTCAAACTTTAGCTTAAAAAAAAAAGAATTACTTACAACTCTGACTGTAATATTGTAAGAAATGAACAATGAAGGAAGACTATGTACAATGAACAAAACCTACTCAAGTGGAATTGAAAATTCCTTATTTATATTACATCCATGGACTTATTTATGTATAGAGCTAACAATACAGTAATACAAAAGTTACTGTAAAGTATACGTTTTTACATGGCAATTAATTGCCAGCGCAATTCATAATTACCCGCATGAGCCAAATCTAAATAAGTAGAAGAAACATAAACATTATTACGAACATATTCATACTTTGGCTGTAAATAATTTGTCGAAACTCAATGATGGTTATTATTTGTCCAAGGAAGTATTGTAATCATGGAAAGAAAGACGAAATCTTTGGCTAAACCTATCACATTGATATGCAGAAGAAGAAAACTAGGCTAGCTATAGTTGGAAAAGAAAATCATTCAAGTATTCTGAGGTAAGACAGATTTGTATAGGGTAACATTATTACTGATATATAAGTACAAAGATTTGAAAAGTATATAATATAACTATCAATTTATGAATGACTATTAAACCCTAAATGCACTTTTACTAAATTCCAGAACTCAACTTGTACAAGAACGCTACTATCATATGGAAAGCATCCGTTCACGTATGAAAAAAAAGGAGACTGAAATTTAAACTATCTTATTTAACATGGAAGAAATCAGTGGCTCAATTTACAAATAATTACAAGAGTTTAAACCTTTTCAATTTTTGTTTTGCTAAGTACTAAATCTTTTTTATTTATTAATTTTATGAATACATTATAACATATTTAGACTTGAAGATCTACTTTGTTCAAAATTGTTCATCGACTCAGTCTAACGTAAGCTTATAATTTACCTGATTGTTATCAAAACCTATTGCTGTTATTTTCTTCATGTCATGGACTTATGCTTTTTGAGGATTTAATAAAACAAATTGCATGATATAATATTTTATTCTTGCAGTTAAATAATTATAAATAAATACTAATAGAGAGAGTCAAATAAAATATATATGAAATGGATATATATTTAATTAATAACTATTATTAGCAATTGATTAATTTGTTAGTGCTTACTACACCGTCCATCTCCAAGGATTTAGAGCCTAGACAAGCTGTAAATATACCTACTATATTGGATTTATTTCAAATTAGAACTACTCCAAAATTAAGTACAGTTAATCTACAGTCACTTAGTACACTAATTAACAGTTATCACCACAGTTGGCCTCATTGCGCCTGTGAAGGATGGATTATATCACCAAAATTATGCGCAAAAACCTAAAGGAAGGCAGACGTCTGAAGTTAAGAAAGAACTATTAAGGAGATTATATTATTAGGTTATATACATCATAGATATTTTCAATTAAACAAATCTAAACCTCTCTGATTTCTCAAAACGAAAAACAAACAGATGGGTTATTAATTTGTTTTTCCTTCTTTTCTTAGTACAAAAGGCGAAGGTAAGGGATCAGATCCACAAAGCTTGGCCCTTCTCTATGTGTGTGTTGGCATATTCTGTGTGTCCGTACTTTTATTGGTCTAAGAGAAAGAAAGTAAGTGCAAAAACCTCAACAAAATTCAATGCAAATTGAATGAAAATCAAAGAAAACATTGAAAAGAAATGTACTTACTTAGAGCTTGCAAATTCATAAAGTTTTCCTCTTGTAGAGAAAACGATAAGAGCAACTTCGGCATCACATAGAACTGAGAGCTCAAAAGCCTTCTTCAGCAGCCCATTTCGCCTCTTGGAGAAGGTTACTTGCCTGCTTGTCGCATTCTCTATTCGCCTCATTTGAGTCTTTCCCCTCACCATCTCTACTATGTATATATATATATATGTGCAGCTTTGCACAAATAAACAAAAAATGAAGTTAAAGAAGTTAGTTTTTTTTATCGATTGACTGATCATCAAACTCACGAAAGAAAAAGGATTTCCTTCGTTCATAGAGAAAATCCTACCAAATAGGCTGTACCCAGAAACCTTTTTCAGGTGAAAGAGAGGAAGAACTATAAAAAGCTTCGATTTTTTTTTTTTTTTTAATGAACAACCAGAAGACCTGTAAGATGGAAAGAGTGTTTTGGATGGATTAATGAATTAAGGAATAGTTTGTAAGAATACATAAGAAGAAAGAGGCGAACTTAATTATCAATTGGAAAACGCCCAAAATAGCTTCTTTTATGGATGATAATAAGATAAGCCCAAAAAGAAGGCAGATAAGGAAATCTGAGGATTCCTATGGAAACCCAGAAACAAAATAAAAATAAATAAAGTTTAGTTTTTTTATTGAATTAAAGAAAAATAAGGCAATCCACAAGAAGTGTTCTTGAAATTCCATGTAGCTTTCAATAAGAAAGAAAGAAAGAAAGATATCTTACCAAATAGGTATAAGAACCCAGAAAGGCTGCGAGAGGAAAATAGATGCCAAAAGAAGAAATCTTAGTGAGAAAAAGAGCAAAACCAGAAAGATAATATAAATATATATATATTAGATGGAGAGGAAATAGATGTTATCTATGTATTCGAGATTGATTGAGGTTATCTTTTTAGTCACAAACAAAGCAGCAACCACCTATACGCTACACAGAACCTGCTTTCCTTTCCTTTCCTTTCCTATCCTTTCTCCATTCATATCTCTCTCTCTCCCTGTGTCCATAAACCCACCTATTTAAAGAAACAATTTTTTACACATATGAAGATGACTTTATTATTTTTACTTATTCTATGAAAGCCTCAGCCATTGCTTGTTTTGGTAAAATTCACAATCAATGCTAAAAGGAGCAAATATGGATGAAAAGGAAATCATAAAACCATCAAGAAACACAAAAAAGAAAATAACTTGGGTTAGAAAGGAAGATTGAATAGTGGAAGGGAAAGTCACAGAAAGCAAAAGCTATTCGTTTTAACTTCATGCTAACCCTCCGTTCCCCCGGTAAACTAAAACCGGATCTTGTCCAAACGGATATTCATTAACTTGTGGAATTATTTTTTATCATATGTGTTTCCCAAATATGCTCCAAATTAAAGGTTCAAATTACCCACTGTTAATGCAATGTCTTATTAATTAATTACTATGCATCCACTAGACCACCACTCTCCATTTCCACCTTCTTCCTATTTTTTTTTTCTATTCCATCCGTTCTCTTTTATTTGTTATTTTTTAATAAAATTTAAATTTTATTTATTTATTATTTTTAAATTTTTAATGTAATTTAATTTATTTTTTTAATTTATTTTTATTTTTCAATAAAATTAGAACCAATCAGATTTAATAATTTAATCTTAATCACGTAATTTAATACTAAATTTAAGTCTATTTATTATTTTTTAATCCTAATAAAAATAATAAAAGTGACTGATAAAAAAACAAATGAAGTATTTATTATGATTATTATTGTTTTCAACTATTGTTTATTTTTTATATGGATAAAAAATATTATTTTATATATATTCATAACTAAACGATCATTAGAAGTGAGTATAGATCGGTTAATCGATCCATTAATGATTTTATTAACCCATCCATTAATTTCGATTAACCACTATATCGATTTCGATTTTTTACCAATTTTTTTAATCAATTTATTGGTTAATCACTAAAAATATTTAATATATAAATTTAATAAATTATACAATTTGTAATATTATTTTTAATAGTTAAAAATGGTTTAGAAATGAAAAAATACAAATTAAATATAACATCCATTAAAAGAAAAATAAAATTTTTATAATTACTTACAAAAATTAAATATATTCAAAGTTAACAATAGAATACTAATTATATATATATAATGAAAAAATAATAGTAATAAAAAGATAATATAAATGTTTATTTATTAAAAATATATATTATAATAATATTTTAGAAAGTTATATATCATAATATTTATAAATTATAAAAATATTAAAAATTTAAAATATATAAAGATTTATTAACCGTTAGTTGACGGTTAACTTTCGGTTTTTAAAAATAAAAACTATAAACATAAATTTTCGGTTTAGTTAATTTAAAAATTAGTTTGAATCCTGATTGATTTTTCGAATAATCAAAATTTTGATTTTTTTTTTGTTAATCCCTAATGATCGTAAAGGGTATGAACCATTAATTTTTAGATCTTAAACCCTAAACTCTAAATTATAAAATTTAAAATTTAAAATTTAAAAGACTACATCTTAGAACCTAAATCCTAATTCCGTTAAAAATATGTTAGTTTGCCTACTAATTGATCTTCTCGGTAATTTTTATTTTATTTTTTTACAGCAAATTATCGACTAAGTTTTATATTTTGAGAAAATTATATGCTCAATTGAATCAAAGGAAAACGATAAAAATAAATATGATAAGCAACGTTTTTAATAGAGGTGGCAAATGGACGGGTTGGATGGATTTGGGTTGGGTCATTAATGGATGGGTCATTAATGGGTTAAAAAATATGGATCATTAATGGGTTGGGTCATTAATGGGTTGGATTGATTTGGATCGATCCATGGATTTGGGTTAATTTTAAATATTTATTTTTAAAAACATATCCAATCGTAAACATATTGAAAGTTTTTATTTAATATTTCGTTATATTGAATTAAATGATTAGAATATACTATACTGCATAACAGTTAGTCATTATAAAGAGTAATATTTCGATTATAATTTAATTTTTTAATGCTATTAACTTTTAATGCTTATTTTAATAATTGTTATTATTCAAAAAAATAAAATAAAATAAAAAGAATTGTTATTATGTATATATATAATGAGATCTTTAAATTATTTATTTGAAATATGATTTTTTTTGTATCAATTTTTTCTTTTTTTTTTGTCCATTTTTAACGTTAAAGTAAATTATTTAAAATATATTTTTCGTATTATTGACTCGCTACCTTTTTCGTATTTTTGACTTTTGAAAGCCTATTTGACATCAAATTCACTTCAAATTTCAACCATAGGTTCACATTGACTATTCCTTTCAAATGATCCAATAAAATATTTTTTACTTTCGGACCCGAAAAATACTCTTCACTGTCGAAAAATAAAATAAAAGAAAAAGAATTGTTATTATGTATATATATAATGAGATCTTTAAATTATTTATTTGAAATACGATTATTTTTGTATCAATTTTTTCTTTTTTTTCTTTTTTTGTCCATTTTTATCATTAAAGTAAATTATTTAAAATATATTTTTCGTATTATTGATTCGCTATCTTTTTCGTATTTTTGACTTTTGGAAGCCTATTTGATCTCAAATTCACTTCAAATTTCAACCATAGGCTCACCTTGACTATTCCTTTCAAATGGTCCAATAAAATATTTTTGACTTTCGGGTGTCATTTCGGACCCGAAAAATACTTTTCACTGTCGAAAAGTACTATTTAGGACTGGCTCGGTGTTGATGTCATTATATACCCAATGGGTCAAGATGTTTGAATCTTGAAAATACCCATTGGGTTAATACTCAATGATCCAATGGGTTGGAAAGTGAGATGGGTCAATTTTGGGTTGACCCAATGGGTATTGGGTTGGATTGGGTTAAAAAATAAAATGGGTCAATTTTGAGTTGACCCAATGGATATTTATATGAATTGGGTTGGGTTTGGGTCAATTTTTTTGAGTAAATTTGGGTCGACCCATGGGTTTAGATCAATTTTGCCAGGTCTAGTTTTTAAGGATGAAAATATGCAGTATGTGTAAAATTTTGAAAACCTATATTTATTTTTAAAATTATTAGCTAAAAAATACATTCAATATTCTAATATTATGAATTCGGACTAGCAAATGACTAAAAATATGCAATGTATTTGTAAATTTTTTAAAATTTAAGTTTAACACTTCAGCTCATAAATTTACCGACTAATAAATCTTTTTAATGGATACTATAATATTATGAATTTGTCCAAACTTGAAAATTGTCAAAAAAAAAATAGTGACACATTTCAATTTATCTGTAGCTAAAATCCTTTTTTTAGTGAATGTCTTTATAATAAAATAATAAAAGATTAATTTGGTCTAATAATAATAATATAGTAAAGAGTTAATTTACATAATTATGAGATAAAAAAATTCAAATAGACATAAACGTGAAGATAAATATAGAATTATAAGTAATAATATCTTCAATTGGAGATAACATTTTTTTAAGGGATGAAAAAGTCTTTTCAAATATGAAATTAGTTTTTGACCAAATGCATTTATCCTTAATTAATTTTTTTAACGTTTTTATTATTATATTTTCATCTGTTCTTTTTTATCAGTCAATTTTATTATTATTATGAAAATTAAAAAATAATAAATAAATTTAAATTTAATATTAAATTACGTGATTAAGATTAAATTATTAAATCTGATTGATTCTGATTTTATTAAAAAAAAATAAATTAAATTATATTGAAAATTTTAAAATGATATATAAATATAATTTGAATTTTACTTTTAAAAATAGAGGAAGTAACAAATATAATAGGTGTCCCTACATTTTGAAAATTATCGAACTTTTCTCTCAAAAGTGTACTTTTACCGGGTAAGGATGCGGTGTCATAAATTGAGACTTAACAGGTAAAACAAGTTGCCCGTCAGCTTTGAAGGGTACAGACATTTGACTTTTCAATCTACGGTCCAAAATAAGCGTGGACCATAGAGAGGAGCTTTGAGTAGTTTGATATTTAAATTAAAGAAAATAGGAAGAAGAGGGTGAAGAACCAATAAGGAAGTGAAACCTGTAAGGCAGATAATTAGAAAGGAGTCGCAATCGTCCGTACAATGATATTACATGAATCCACCAATCAGGAACTGAAAGCTGTGACCATCGATGTTTCTGCCGTAAACCTTCACATGGAAGATGGGACCAATCGCTGTTTCTTTCCCCCTCTTTTCTCTTTTCTTTTATCATTTTTCATGTGCGGCCAGAGTTTTCATTTATGCTTTAAACCACATATTTACCTCATTTATCCAAGGTTTTGTTGCTCCTCATCACTTTCCCATACAATTAATGTGAGTTTTTGGTAGATAAACCGACCCTTTAAATGCTAATAACATTTAAACATAACCGAATTTAATGCGGAAATCTTTAATTTGCTTATTTAATTATCAAGACTATATTTGTGAGCAACTACTAATTTATTAAGAAATTTGTTTGATTTGAATGGGGACAAGTAGAGATATTGGAAGAATAAAATTAAAAATTAGTGCGACTATAGTCCGATGATGTGAAACAAACTTTGAATAAACAAAAACAGAATACAATTTTATGGAATATTTTATGAGCAGTGATGCCTACTTTCAATTTAATTTCTTGATTTGGAAAGTAAATAATTATCATCATCTTTTGCTTGATTAGTAGTCATGGATGTCATAGTCGCAAAAATAATTGACACTTCCAAACCAGACGTCATACGTTAATTCTCTAACATTAAAATTTCTTTTTTCTTAATATAAAACATCCTAAAGAGATCCAATAATGTAAACGTTGGTTAGTTAAAATAAAATTTTGGATTTTGAATTTTATAAATAATTTTATTCTCCTAACAGAGATTCGGTTCAAATTAGACAAGAGAGTTCTCGAATATAAATAATGTCGTTTCTTTCCATTCCATATCTCCTCGACTATAGAATAGGGCCAGAGGTTATGATTTAAGATTTTGGTGTATATATATATAAAGTAAATTGCAAGTACATATGCCAGTTTTTATAGGGTTTCTCTCTCGAAATATCTAAACATTATTTTACTATAAAATCGCGAAGGGAAAGCAAGCTTGCAACGGTCCGAATCGTTAAGTTCACTTCTCCATCAATAGTTTATTTTTTCATAGTAACGTAACATTAGTGCTTTTAATTATTCTGTAAAAATTAATGCACAGCGGAAACATTGAGTGAATTTTACTTTTTTCCGTCAAAAAGTGAATTAATGCTTGGATTAAGGGAAAAGCATTCGTAATTAATCCAATTTTATCATAATTATTTTGCCACTCAACTGTGAAGAGGCGGTAATAATGTAAAATTTTCCTATATTAATATTACTCGATTGTTGTAAAAAAATAAAAAAATGGCTAGTAGTATAAAAAAATTGTCTTCACGTGTGTGATGGAGACACTTGTCGGTAAGCTTTATTTAGCAGCTAATGCGGATTGGTTGGGCTGAGGTAGTTGTATGCTGTCTCGTTGTCGTGGAAAGTGGTCCCAAATAGGTTCAGTTCCCTCTGAACTGAGAAGGTTAAGGTTACGGTGTCTATGGGACCACTCGCGTGCCATGCACATGCACCCTCTCTTTTTTCTCAATGAATACCCTCCTCTTACTATTCCTTAATTAATATAATTTTTATCATTTTCATATAGGAATTGATTATTTTCGTCCTCCCCTATAGCTTCACCTATATTTATGTTTTAGTTATGCCCACCTCTCAGCAGGATGTTAATTGCTCTACTCTCTCCTTTTTGATTGGTAGGAGAGGGTGAACAAAACTCACACGAACAACAAGCTAACGAATATAAGAAACACCAACGCAATTTGGTAAAAAAAATGAGCAAAACTCACAAAAACAACAAACTAACCAATATAAAAAAACACCAACGTAATCATGATGACTCCAAAAATCTAATTCTTGAAATATACAATATAAAATATGATAAACTGAAGACAATCCATAAGTTAAATGAGATAGAAAATCCACAAACAAAAAAATTAGCTTTTTGTCATTTTGGGCAAAAATAAAAACCTAGAGGTAATTATGCTAACAATAAGGATCAAATGATAATTTTAATAAAAGTAGAGATAAAATATCTTTACACGCTGCAAATAACTATACGCTAAATATAAAAGCTTAGCGTATACCCAACTAATTAATTTGAATACTATGTATAATTTGACTTAAATAAAATACAAAACATTTCCGTACTAACATCCCTAATCAATTATTAAATACACTTAATGACATCTTATATTTTCAATTACGTGATTATTCTTAATTAGGCTTAAGTTACTTATTTTTCTTAGATTGGTTAATTTAACTATTCCAATTTCTCATAATTCCATCTTATTGTATATAAATTCCTTATATATTCATTTTAGTTCTTAAACTCACTTCTTTTATCAAAATTACATTTTACTCCCTATTTTTACACCTTTTTTCCTAAATTACAAATTTGCCCTCCGTTCGTCAAATTCATTCCATAATGCCTGGTTTACCCTTCTTAACTACATTTTTATTGTCCTTGACCAATTTACCCTTTAATACCTAATTAATCAAATTTCTTCTTTTTTTTTCTTAAATATTCATTTCACTGATCTTTTAATATTTCTTTTCATTTCCATCAAAATTACATTATTTTAGTTTCGCCTCTATAATTTACGATAAAAATGAAACCCTTGAATTAAGTATGCAGGATTTAAACTCCACAGGTCCAAGTCTACAAATGTCTCATTTTTCTTTTTTCTTTTTTCTCATCTTACTCATTCTTATCTCATTCTCATAGTGTGTGTAACACCCTTATCCCTCCTTAAACTGTATCGGCGTACCGAAGATCGGAAATTTTTTTTTTATTTTTTTTCTTAACTTTTATACCTAAAAACCTTATCGACATTTACTTAATAAAAAACTACCTTTCGCCGCTGACTTATAACTGTCCAATTTACTATGCAATTAATAAAAATTTTGCAATATAACGGCTGTACATAGTACTAGTCCCCTGAAAAGCAAACAAACTACGCAGCCTCTCAGAGGCACAACAATAAAAAATAACAACAGTATACATTCATTCCATCCATTTCATTTGTTCACAATCCAACACTACTTACTAAAATAACTTCTGTTTACATTACATAACCATAAGTAAAACTTGTACTCATATATACATGCCAAAATTATACAACTAGAGCAATCTAAAAGAAATCCTGCAATCTGAATTGTTGCTCCAGCTCCTGTTTACCTGCGCGCAGTAAAACTACACACTGAGCACTCAATATGCTCAGTGATGACTAATAATCGATACATTTCCTAACATTTTTATTATTATTCTTAAGTATTAGCATATAAATATAAACATAATTATAAAATCAGTTATTATCACCTTTAAAACAATAACTTAACATTTTCTATAAGATTATTCAATTTAGTCACATAATTATAATTTTGCCATTATAGGCTCAATGATAATCTTTAAACTGATAACTAAAGCAATTTACGTTTCTTTACACTTAATTTGTCAATTATAAGCAAAATTACATTTTAGTCCTTGTCCATAAAATCACTTTTTAAGTAATTTAACTATTATCTGACTGTTTTATCCTTAATTAATCAATTCTCACTTAATTTACTAACTTTTTACACTTTTTGGGAAAATTACCATTTTGCCCCTAAACTTTCTTTTTCTTTCATTATGGTCCTTCTTCACTTTCTTTTCCTACTTTTCACTGTCTTTTCATTTCTTTCTCAATTTATTATCATTATGCCCCTAATACAGATCCGGCAAAAAATCTCAGACTGGATACACGGAACATGGACCTCACGGACCCCACTAAAAAGAGAAATGATTCCCAAGGAATCATTCTCAGAACACTGCACTTTTCACTTTCACATTAACACTTAAGCTATGGAGATCAATGATCTTACCCATAGCAAAGCAAGTCGCCATGACCTGCACTGCGGTAAAGGGTGTTCCTATGGCTAGCCAACTATATTCAGAACTAGTTTTTACTGCCAGACTAATTCTAAGGGTACAGTAATAATTAATTTATTAATTCTTTTCAAGTCCGAAAAATTCAATAATTGACTTTTTATTTCTTTTCGTTGACATTAATTTAATTTCATATAAATTAACCAATTTCACCATAATCAATAATTCAATTATTTTCAATATACATATTAACATTAAATTCTAAATAAAATCACAATAATTTCAATAAATGCCAATAAAATTTATTTATGCATTATTTATTATTTATTATCATTTTTCATTAAAATAATCAATTAATTCACTATAAATCATAACTTTTACTATATACATACACTATAAATAATCTTGAAAATTCTCAAATTAATTCCAAATATTCTCTAAAAATTCATGGACATTAATTTTCATGTCTACTATTAATGTAAGCTAACAATTATTATTTTTATGCAATTTCTCACTATATACCCTAATGATTAAATTCGGCCAACCCAAATTCACCTTCCTAAAAATTGTATTTCTTTCATTTTCATCTTTCATTCATCAATTCTCTCACTTAATTACAATTACCCTAACATATTTACATCAATTAACAACTTTAAACATTTTTGCCCTAATTACATAATTAAGAAAAATTCATAAACTTAGAAAATGTAAAGATTAATTAGTCACTTACAAATTTATCTTGAATTAGGGAGTCTAAGGTTCCTTTTTCTTGCCTTTGTTCTTGGAAAAACTCCCCTCTACTTGCTCACCTACATAGGGCAGCCCATTGAAGCTTAGTTTTCTTCAATTTCTTGTTCTCAAATGCAAAAACCAACCTCACAATCATAATCTACACCCAAAAATCTATGGAAAACCACTAAGGAAACAAACTAAAACACTAAAATTCACAAGTTCCAACTTACCCCTTTTTCTTTCTTTCCTTGATTTCTTCACTTTCCTTGCCCAAATCAATCAAGTGAAGCTATATTAGTGATCTAGAGTGGTGGAACTACAACTCCTAAGTTGAAATTTAGGAGAGATTTTGAGTAGACATGAAGTAAAAGAAAGGGAGAAGAAGAGAGAGGGAGTTTCGGCCAAATGAGAGGGAGAAGGAAGATGAGCTAGTTTCTGGAATTTTCTCCAGAATTCTGGCTCTTATAAACCTCCATAATGGGCCCAAATTTGGGCCAAAGTGATGGGTTTTGCCCATTTAACTTAAAAGGCCCAATTAAAATTCTCTCTCTTTCAGCCATCAAATCACTCCAAAAATAATTTCATCACTCTTATCACATCAAAAATAGCTATCACGCAAATTTTCGGCTCAATCGGAGTTCGTTATCGATCCGATTTAAACTTATTGGTCCGATTCGATAACTGCCGGTGTCATAGAAAAATTCCATTCTCATCACTAAAATATTTTACACAAAAATTCATGTAGGCATGCAAAATCTGACAATATTCGGAATTCGTTTACTATTTTTAATCATTTACGTAAAATCAAGTCACCTTCTCTATCAGGAAAATTGACTCGATAACTTTTTAGTATTTTTGACCTTTGGAGGCCCATTTGACCTCAATTTCACTTCAAATTTCAACTCCGGACTCACCATGACCAATACTTTCCGATGATCCAATAAAATATTTTTGACTTTCGAGTATCATTTCGGGCCCGGAAAATACTATTCACCATCGGAAATTACTGTTCACGGCTGACCCGATGTTGAGGCCATTACAGTATGAAACCACCTTTGGCCCGCTATTGTAAGTCGCTATAACTTGCTACTGTGCTAAGTGTCCCTATAACTAGTCAATTATACTTTATACTTCTAGCTTCACTTTTAGGCATTAAGAGCAAAACTTGTTAAAATGTTTACTCAAAATAAGCCATAAATTCACATAATTCCGCATTCCCACATCACACAATAATTATATTTCACATAGTATATATCATTGTCATATAATTATCATTTAAATTCATTTTCATGCATAAAACTATTGTAATTGCATAAATTCATTCATTTACACCATTCGGCCTTCATTTGTTCACATGCATACATATTCATTTAATTTACAAAACTCGTCCTAATTATGTTATTCATGCATAATAAACATTATTCTAACCTTAAACCATTTAATTCCTTATGTATCCTTAGTTTCATATACTTAGATAATGAAATTCTTAACTAATGTGCTATTTCTAACCATAATTTCATGCCTCCAACATTATATATCTCCTTAACCATTATTTAATTGCATGAATTTACCTTCAATTTGGATTAAACCTTGCACTATACTATTTTCCTATAAGTGACATAATAGGTGTTTAACCTAATTTCACACTTTTATCTGTTCTTTCCTACAATTTCTCATGATAGATCAATTCTTTATCCTTTAATTCCATTATTCTACCTTTAATTTGAATTAAAATATAATATATACTAAAACCCTAAAATAACATAACTTAGGTTGATAAATGAAATTGGCTAATTTAGGTATCCACATACCTTAATTCACTTGATTTTCTTTACCTTTCCTTATCTTTCCCTTTCTTCTTTCTCTTTCTTCCTCCTCCTTTTGTTCTTCACCTAAACCAAAATGGACATAATGTAATTCCAAGAGATTTTCTTCAATTCTCTACCCAAAATGATAAGAAAACACTAATCAACTAAATTCTCCATCTAATTCTAACAAAAATATATAAATTCACTTACTTGTTCAATTTTTCTCACTAAAATTTCTTACTTTTCCAAACTTGAATTTGCTCCCAACTTGTTTATTAGGATGAGAGGATGACAAGTGGTTAAATATTAACCCTTAGATTAAATAGTAAGTATTTAATCTTAACCATCCATTTTATTCCCACTAAAAGACAAAATAGAGAGTTGCAGAAATTTTCCCAACTCTCCCAAAACTCCTGTGTGAGAGAATGATATAATTGGGAATTTGTTTCAAATCCGACGAATAAAATTGATGAGAGAAAAACAGATGAAATTAGTGGAACAATTTCCAGGAATTATGTCCACTGCCACCTTATTGTCACACTCCACTAGAACATGAAGAAAACCTTCCTCCCTAGCTCTACTCTCTACTTTTTTAACTGAACTTTTAAGCTCCATTTACAAATAATTACGATTTATAATTATTAGATGAATGCTTAGCTTCCTCGGAAAAAAAAAATGAATGATGCTTACCTTCCTAGAAAAAAAAAAAAAGACTGCTTAGCCTTCAAGGCTACTGTTTTAAATGATAATAAATTTGAATTTTTTTAAATTTAATTATTTTCTTATGTGTAAAGCGTATACTTTAGAAATAATTAGTTTTATTTATGAATTCAGTAGTTTTCAATTCTAAATTAATCGATATCATGAATTTTAAAGACACTAAAAAACAAAGAGGTAATAGATTTAAAAAAATATATATATATTGCTTGGCTAAAATAATTCATTTTCCACATACACATTTATTGAAGATGCAACTTCTTTTTAGTCTAAGATGGATTGAATATAAAATCTTCATTTTGGAGCTATTTTATTTAATTTATTGCAAGAAATCCTGTTATTTTTAAATCATTCACATAATTTTTCTTTTTGAAGCAAACGATTAATTGGCTGCAATAAAATTACTTACTGATTTAGCCTAAATTGATCTCTATTCTTTACCCCTTTATTATTTTCCATATACCTGTAATTTTGAATACTCAGAAAAAGGAAAACGTAAACATGGGTAGACTACATACATACATAACTAGTCTCCCAAATACAGTCCAACCATTGTCTCTTACTTTTACACACGCTATATTCCATTCGTACCGAATATAGATTTTCCCTTGTAAAACCTGGGTCAAATTTCAAAGAACAAAGTTAAACCTGAAACATGCATGACTTCAGAGGGATAATAATTAGGTGTACGTCTGCATAATGATACATTTATGATAATTTTACTAAAAGAAAAAATTAGCACGCGTGGGGATATACTGTTGGCAGTTGGGTATGGCAATATGTCTGCGTCAGCCATTATAACACGGAGAGCAAATGAAAATAATATCATCTATTTGATAATTACTCCAACTAAAAGATCAAAAGGCAACATTGCACTTTTTTAAGCATAGT
This sequence comes from Excoecaria agallocha, assembly GCA_037975025.1. Taxonomy (NCBI): domain Eukaryota; kingdom Viridiplantae; phylum Streptophyta; class Magnoliopsida; order Malpighiales; family Euphorbiaceae; genus Excoecaria; species Excoecaria agallocha. Next base: position 67,210,766 of record CM075806.1, on the reverse strand, counting down.
ACAAGTATATATTTACACATTTAGCCTCTTTAATTTAAGAACAATTTTATTAATTTAGTGGAATGTGATTAGCCATAAAATTTTATCTAGATTTATTTATTATTTTGCATGTTCTCGTTTCACCTCCTAAAACTGGATTGCGAGTATGAAAGAAAAATTTAATCACTAAACCACAAACACCATTGAATGCCAAGCTGGTTTAAAAGAACCATTTCAAGGACATATATATTATAAGAGGGGTAAAGGTTTAAAATACCCCTCCCTCCCTCATTTGCTCTCCGATGTAACAACCAAAACGTCAAGTGTACAGACTGTACATACAACCTGATCCAACTTGACCTGACCCGACTCACCATCTGTATACGAAAAAATGCATGCATCACAGTATTTCAACCAAATTCCTATCACTGGCTCTCAATGTGTCCTCACTTGCACAAGGTGAAAAAAGTGCTATCAGCAGAGGATTCTTTCTTAGGCAAGACATAAATTTATCCTTCCTGACCTGCCCATCAGCTTCTGCCCCCAATAATTCAGACAGCTCGTGGATCTGCAAGTCATCAATGTAATGCAGGTTTTCATTATGTTGCACTTGACTATTATCTCCCCAATTTTCCATAGGAACAGACATCATTCAAATGTAAATTTATATGAAGTTTAACATGCGGACTCCTGAACTAGTGCAGGGATCAATTACCTCATCATCATCCAGGTCAGGTATTGCAAGTCTAATGGCATCTCCAAACTGGTACAAATCACAAGATCACAGCATCATTCAGGGTCAATCTAAATAAGAAATGAAAGTAACTAAGAAAATAATAACTAATAACATACTCGTTCTTTTGAAATCCGATCATTTTCTCCACCACTGCAATTGGTAAATGCTAGTTCACAGGTTTGCCTAAACGACGGTTGCTTCATGACATGACATGATGCATACAAGAACTACAAGCAAATACAATAATATACAGATTACAGAATATCAATAACTCCATTACAATCAGGTGTACAGTTTATATAAAACGTGGTAGACAGGGGGCTAAGTTTTGAAAATTTTCTGTTCAGTACATGTGCAAAATAAATTCTTTAGAATACGGCTTTTGTAGTATATTTTACATCGAGCAAAAAGCAGAAATGGAGGACTTTATAACATCGTTCATGGCAAGTAAAAAGAGGATGGGCTGAATCACCTGCTTAAATGTGATTGATCCATTCTTTTCCACATCAATGAATTCAAATATCTGCAATCCAGCAATAGCAAATCAAGAAAATGTACTACAATTTGCATGCACAACCATGTTTAAAGATCAGCCACAGCAGGTTGCTGCAATTGCCATTCGATAAAATTTGCATTGTAAGATTTTTCTTTCTATAATTTTTTTCCACTTATAAAAGAGGAAATAACATCTCATGTTTGGCAACTTGAATCAAAACCAGAAACTGAAATAGCTATTTTATCAATAATCAGACAACAATTCAGTAGGTTATCTCAAAGCCTAAAGTCACAAACAACTCCACTTAAAAACCTAAGTACAAGGGAATGGATTACTGAAATATTATGCAAATCTAGTTTGAAAATCCACTGTTTACTTGGGCGTTTAAGTGAATAGCTCCAAAAAAAAAAAAAAAAAAATCCACAAAAAGAGAGGAGAGTTTGGTAAAACACAATTGCATCCATGATGTAACATTTTTGTCAAAACACAAAGCTTATATGCATTTCATTCCGAGGAAAATGGATCCTTTTAACCTTTTGCATAATGCAAGTTGAGAGACAATGAACTAAAAAAGGATTCAAATGTTGGCAAATAATATATACTTTTGGTATAACTAACCTCCTCTGAAAGAGTGCAACTCCTTATTCTCATAACCTTCAAAAAGTCATGGAATTTAACTCGGCCACTGTAGAAACAAACAGAGACTCAGGAAGCATGTCTTGAATTTGTAATTGATAAAGAGCAAGAACAAAAGATATTTTATTGATCGAGCACGTAAAGCTCCACTACTAAAAAAATCCAGTAATATTCACTTGTGTTTTTCCAATGAAAGGCCAGAAGACAAAAGACAACCAAAGAAAGCCAGAAATCAAAGAAAAATTGAAGTATAGCGGTCATGAGACACAAAGTTGGATTAGTTGCATGCAAGTGCCCCAATTCATTTGTACTGAAAAAGTTTGAAAATTTCCAGCAAAGTATCAACATGATATAATTTGCTTGCAAATTTAACAGCTAAGACATTTATCATAACTGTAAATACATGTGATCATGATATCTCTCAAAACTGTAATACCTATAATAGAAACTTCATACCTTAGATCTGGATTCATCGAGAGAAACTTATCCAGAAACTCCACAGCTTCCAAGCCACTAATATGGAATAACTGAAATAAAAAAAAAAATAAATGGGCCATTATTTCAGTAACATTGATGCACTAGGTAAGCTATAGCTTGATTTCATAATTTAACCGACATGTGCTGGACCTGTTTGGGAAACTATAAAACTTAAGTAAATTGCTCTTGCATTGCAGATATTAGATACTAATTTAAAACATTCACAAAAATGAACTAATGATACAAATTAAATGCTGCAAAAAGTGACATTTCAAACACAATGCAATCAGTAACCTACTGATTCCACCTTAGCCATTTCAACCATGTAATTTGAGGGTTTCTCCTGCAAAATTAATGTAAGAAAATGAATTCCAATTCAAAACAATTGGCCAAATTATATTGCTCTGATAAAAAAATAGAAAGAGCCAACCATCCAAGAAGCATTTAGCAGGACGCAGCAGCTAATATGGACAAAAATAAGATACATGAAACCATCAGATGACGTGATGTAATGCATGTTTCCTTTGCTTGCAACCTAAAGCAATTAGTAAATATTCCACTACAACTACCATGTAATACTAGATCACCACAAATTAGTGAAGAAATGGCCGGTAAGGAGTGGGAAAACATTGATAACTGAGCTAAATGGTTGAAAGAATCTGACATGGTTGAGTGGCAATTACAAGAACTTGAATTAAGGATCCAGCAAGTCAAGTTCAAGAGCATAAAATAATATACAATGACATCAATGCAATGATAAGTGTTTGATTATTTTATTCAAATTTCCATTTAAGAAAAAAATCGAAGGGGACAAATCTTGGCCCTTGGAGTCAAAATTTAGAGCAATATGCATTATCACAGTTGCATGATCATTTCAAGATTGTCAGAGTCACCATGTATAACCATGGTGAGTACAGAGATCCACAAGCAAGAAAAACAGGCAGGAAACAAAATGCATACCTGCTTGAACTCAGATGCTTTCATCAGAAGCATTAGGTCTGCATAGGAATGAAATGTTTGGACCACATTAAGAGCAGATGCAATTGCAAAACTGGTCTGCATAGACCCATAACCATTAATCAGTTTACATTCAACACCATCCTAAGCAAGCGGTAATGCAATTTAAAAACAGTAACTGCCCTTTTTCAGCAATTCAAATCAGATATATTATGGCAGCAGGACTTTGTTCCTTTGCAATGCCAATGTAATAAACTTGTGTGAAATGAGCAGTCAACATAAGTCGATTAAACTCACCCTCCTTGCAAAATGGGCTGGACTTTCTTTGCAATTATCTAGAGGTGAAACTATTGGTAGGTATTCAACCTGTTTAAATAGAATAATCAGCCTCAATTAATTCAGAACCAAAACATAGCTTTTGAGCACCATGTCGCCAGATCACATTAAAGATGAAAGATAGCAATACCTCCATGAAATTGTGAAATTGTAGAAACATTCTAAACATGAGTTTTGCCAATGAAATATGTCCCCTAAGAAAATGGCAAGGCATGATAACCAAATTATGAGAACAAAACTAAAGGCTGCCAAGAAGAAATTTTCACATAAGAAAAGTTTCCTACCATGACTGATCAAAGTGAACATGGGGATAGCGAACAATCACAGGTTGAATTGCATAGCCAGGAATGAATGCACCAAGTTGGAAAGAAATAACAACCTTTCCATTAGTTGTAGTTCCCTCAGGAAACAATAGCACTCTTGGAAATCTATCGTTTGAAGCCTTTCTCTGTATTCAGTTCCTTCAAAGCACATTTCTGTATCAAATAGCTTATAAATTGATAAAAAGCATTTGAATTTTTTTTTACATAATATGCACAAAGGTTCCTGAAGATAGACTGGATAGTTAATAGTGTGTCTGCTAGAATTTAACACAGCTACACAATCTCTTAAGCAATTCTCTGAAAAGTTGAACCTTCAATTTCACTAAGGACCAATATACAAAGCATGATCAATGACACATGCAGCACATTGAAAAAGCAAACAGACCTTGTGTAATGACACATTGATACATCCTAATGACATGAATGCAGACTATAATGGTTAACAGGATAAGCACAGATTTGCAAAACCTAGAACTTTTTACCTTTATTTCATTGACAGCTTGTTTCCTTGAAGTCTGCGAGAACCTATTGACATAAATCACCTGCAAATCATCCCAACAGGAACCATGGCTATAAACAACCAAGCATAAAGATATAAGTCACTAGTATCTATTCATCTGTGTCGAAATAAGATAGAGTAACAATTACCTGCATTGCTCTGATAATAGTTCCAACGAAAGGTAGGGAATCATGAGAGTCGGCTGCAACAATTGTAGGAAATAATTCATAAAAGTAGAAGATAGGATCAATGTATGACACATGATTTGATACAACAATTGGAGCGATCTCTCTAGGAGCAGGCTGTCCTTTCCTTCTTATCCACTGGTACCTGCAGCCATAGTTTGGGAACAAAAGAAATGAATAAAAAATAAGAGAATTCATTGCAATAAGCACATCGAACTCTATTTTCATATCAATAAAAAAGACAACTAAACACAAAAAAAGCATAAAAATCTATGGAAAACAGAAAAGCAATGGAATTTAACATACCCAAAAGAGAAGAGAATAGCGCGAGTACAAACCCTAGTGACCCACATTAATCTACAGCGCCATTTGGGCATAGGATTTTGCTTATCTTTCCAGCCCTGAAGAGCCAATTTAGTGGCAATATATCCAACCGCCAAAGAGAACCCGAAGAGCACCACTCTTACCACAGCAATCGGCAAGCAGACCAAGATTTTCACCACCTCATAAAAGCCTTCAATATTCGGCGTGCCATTCCGGAACGGATCCAAGGTGGACGGAGGAGGCACAGACAAACCATCCGAGCCGAGAAAGTCGAACGGGTTACGAAAATGATGATTTAGGTGAGAATTGTGACTATTGTCACTGGTACTGCCATTATGGTTGTGGCGAGTATGGGATCTTTGATCGGAATCTTTATCGTGGACGGAGATTATGAGATGGGGATGATTGGAAGGTTGAGAAAAGAGCAGAGGGGCGGAGAGATCATTATCGGCCATTCGTTGGGGATTGACTGGCAGGTAGAGATGAAGAAGAAGGCGGATAAAAAGACCAGACAGCCTTGCTGCTACTAGATTTTTGCAGAATTTACTACTACATCGGAGAGAAGGGGACAGCAAAGGATAATATTTTTTTTTTATTCTGAATTATTATTAGACTTTTTTTTTTTAATTTTTACTTTTTTTAGCCATGTGTTTTGCAAGGATACCTTTCCATCTTTACTTTCTCAATTTCTCTATCTTCTAATAATTTTTCCTTGCTTTTCCGCCGTTTATTTTTTTCTATTTTTATTTTTTTGTCAAAAACAATAATAAGAATAATTATATTCTATAATGTCCTTTAATTTTTTTTAAAGAAATACAAGTTTATCAATTCATATCCGAACTAACTATTATAAGTATAACCAAAAAATTAAGTTGAACTCTACCACGATCTTTTGTATTACCCACAAAAGAATATAGGAAGATTCTTACATAAAAATAACAAATGATAAATGTAATGGACTATAGAATGTTCCACTTGATATATATATACATTTTTTTTCTTGGAAATGAATGGTTGAAAAAAAAAAGAGAAAAGAATTCTAGAGCTTGAAGTACGAAAGAATCAATTCCCCACTGGAACTAACTCCTTAGAACAAATATTATTTTTTTCTTTAATCCAAATAGTGGAATTATGTTATAGTTTACTCATTGTTTGATGTAATGCCCCACCCTTATAATAGACATTGGTGGTGGTGCCATGAATATGGACTTGATAATCTAATATTTTATTTTCCTTCTTTATAATTTATTTACACTTATTTTTTTGTTCACTAATTTAAATTTTTAGACGTGATAATTTAAATGTAAAAAATTGTTGAATTATATACATATGATAGATTTAGATATTAATATAAAAAATAAAACAAAAACAATAAATGATAAAATAGATTTAATTTTATTTGTACGTATTTTTTCAGATTTAGTGACGACGTATTTGAAATTGCAAAAAGGTCAGTATCTTTAGTTATGGCCGGCAACAGAAGAGCCACATAATCATAATACAAACATCATTAAAGGAGTTGTGTGCGTGTCTACGAAACACTCGCGTGGCACTATATTTTACCACCAACTTTAATAATGTTACACGTTTCATCACAAAAAAAAAAGGGAATAAATAAATACCGAGACACATGCACTGTGCAACCTATAAAAAAAGATCACACGAAAAAGCCAAGCTGCAATTTTATCGGTAAGCAACTGCACGGCTATCGCCAAGAAAATAGTAAAAGGGCAGCTTCTTGTTCCTGGCGAGTTGCCATTTGTTAGATCTCACCCAATTTTATGTCGACAGAATACTGTGATATCCACGTGTTAATCTGCACACTCACATGTCCAAATCATAATACTCATAAATACAAATTAACAGGTCAGTTCCCAATATGTATTCTAATTTTTAAGTATTAACCTGCCCGCTGCACCATATTATATTTCATCATGCATGTTCCGCACCAGAATTGAAATACTAACATCAGAGATCTGTAGCATAAATAGCCAGGAGCATTCATCCGATCCCAAACATATCCCTCTAATATCATCATTTCCTTTTTCAACGTTTTTTTTTTTTTTTTGAGTGGAGGTAGAAGAAGATTTGGATTCACAGTCAGTAGCCACCAATCTGAAATCCCACAATGCTGCCACTCATTCCAGTTCTTTAACCATTGATTGTTGAGGCTTGTCAATGTCATCAGCTCAATATTCCAAATTTTAGTGTAAGTCGGCAGCTCAATACAAAGCAAGAAAGAAACTACTCATCATTACCCGAGTAGAACACCTGCTGGCTGCCATTCTCATCTGAGGTACAACTATCTTCACTACCAACCACATTGCTCTCAGGATCATCAAAAAATTCCCTGTCAGTAAAAAATTGTCCATCTTCAGGAGGTTTATAATCCTTCCCTCTCCATACAACAATCTGCTCCTTCTCAAATGTTACAAGGACACAAGGAACCAAATCCTGAACCATATTGAACGCCGTCAAAATTATAATTAAAAAAAAAAAAAGTGAAGGGGTTCACATACATGCTGAAAATCAAATTCCACACTTGCAATGAACAAGGGTGAGAATTGAATAAATAACATCTCAGTCACTGTAGACATTCTAAATATGTTTTTAACATGGTAGAAAACAATTTTCTCGTCGGAATAGCTACTAGCATTCTGGTAGTTTCCATTTGGATAAACCAACCCCCCAATGAAGAGTGAAGCAAAATTTGATAAGAACTCTTTAATCCACATCCAAAAAAGTTCAAAATATTTTTACTCTAAGTTAGTTAATCTGCCATTTACAGGCGCCTTGACTAACATCTCAAAAGTACTACACTTGCATCTACTCTTGAAATCACACGTTCTCTCTTTCATAAACAAAATGACTTCTGTCAGAACAGTAAGAATAAGCACTCGGTATCAAAGTGACACACGACATTAAAGGATTAAAATAAAAACCGTTTATTCAAGTAATAATTGAATCATGTTCAAGTCTTACCCTAAGTTTGCAGCCTATTTTCTTGTAATCACTCTTTTCAAGGCCCTGACAGTCGATCCGGACTAGCTCACTGACCAGAAAAGCATCTCTCACCATGGGTACCAGACTAGCATAATAACCATTTTTGGCTGCATAATAACAAGAAACATTTAGCTAGTAGATACTGTTCAGTATCAGAAGGGAGACAGCAAGAACATCAAAATACCAAGTTTTGTCAAAGCAGGAACAGCTAGTCCTCTCTTCCTCATTTCCTTCGTTTCCTCAATGCTCAGGCCCTCAATTGTAGTTTTAATAAGCCTCGGGTATACAGGTTCATGAGGCCTCCACATCATTAAGGGAATCACAGGCCTTTTCTTGGGATTATAGTTCCTGCCTCTATACAGTACTAATACGCCACCATGTCTGTGGATGATCTTCCCAAAGGTTTTATCCTATAGTGGACAGGCAAAACAATAATGAAACTTTTCTTAAGTGAAAAACAATGGGCCTAGACAATTAGAAATTCATATGATGCTTCATTTCACTACCACGGCAACCATGGTGCAAGACTCTTAAGAAGTAAGAACATGAGAAGAAAGAATAACAGGTGAACCAAATGCAAAAATATCCAGAAATGAACATTGAAAACAAATAAGATACCTCGAGCTGAGTGCACACATTTTTCATGTCAACAGTGGGCACACCTAGACACTTAATCCTGACTGCTTCAGCATGCTTCCAATGGTTATGAATGTCATTCAGCATGTTGTGTGTTAAGCCATCTCTCCCTGTCAAAAAGGAAAAGAATAAGAAAAGAAAAAGAAAAAAAAGAAGAAAGAAGAAAAACATGAAATTGAGAATGAGTCAAAGCAGTGTGTGTGTGTCAAACTAAACTCTTTTACAGCAGGGCAGTACAAGGTACGTGACTCAAGTTGAATATCTTCGAGTAATTTATGAATCCCATTCATACTTCATATGTCTCATGTGATTAATATCGACATTTTTTAAATGGCAATGTCAACTGGCCAAGAAGAATAAAATTCACTAAGCAGGTATTAAACACCTAGTGATGTTTAAATGCAAGTCTACACTTAAAACCATAAAAATAACATGCATAGTTTCAAGTTCAACCAATCTCTGAAAAGCTTGAGCTATCAGCAACAATATTCTCCATGAATCTGAGTCTTATCCACGTTAAGTACCACCCCTTTCAAATGGCATAACAACCCACATTTAACTGCAAAGCAGTAGCAATTGGAGCTGCCAGCTTGCCCACCTATGAGAGAGAGAGAGAGACATGCCCTAAAGCCTCTCAAGCTTAGGAACATTAAACAAAAAGAGAACAGAGACTGCCAATCGCAATTGACATTAAAACAATTGTTCAGTAACCTATAAGATCTATACTAATTTATGCTTCAGGATTAACTTTCAGGGTCCTTGATGTGAATTTTAGAAGAGGTCATTGAACAAAGTTTGACAATAAGCAGAATGGAACCTTGCAAAGGTTCAAAACCATTATAATTATAAATATATATAGATAAGATACAATGGCAGGTTTCTGCACAAAACTTTTACTCCTATGAATCAAACTACTAGTACTTCAACAATTGCAACTAATAACCCTGCTCTTTAAAATTAAATTCCATGCGCCATGAAATAATTGACGCAGACAACATCATTATACAGCCCACTAAAAAAAGGTGCAGAAAGCAACGAATACAGCCAAGAGATTCCGATATCAAAACAAGAAAAATGCACAAGAGATGGAAAAAAAGGAATCTTACCGAGGTTAATTTGTTTCTTGGTTCTATTCCTCTGACAACTCTCCGCCAAAATCTTCCTTTCAGCATTGGTAAGAGGCTCTCCTTGAATTTCCTCTCTCCTCCTCCTCCTCTTCTCCTCCAAATCCGAGCCCTCCACACCCTCCACTGACTTCAACTTCGGCTCGACGACCGGGGCACAAACTCCGGTCCATACCCGGTCCAGGCGTCCTGGACCAAAAGGCGAGTATTTAGGCTCCCTAAGCCCAATGGGTCTCACATTGGGGCTGCTCTCGGTGTAACTGTGCCGGAAATCAAAGGGCAGATCGGACTTTATCGGCTTTGTGGCTTTTCGATCAAGCGAGGAAGGCGGACGATACAAAGGCTTTTGCTTTTTCCTGGGTTTTGGATTTGGGTTTTGAGGGTTTTGGGGGGAGAGAGAGGGCGGGGGTTGGAAGGAGTAATGGTCATGGAGTTTTGAAGAAGCGGACACCGACGAGAAATGTCGAGCAAACAGCGTGAGCAGAAGCGAGGTATGCTGTGGTTTCTGGCGGGAGAGGCTAGTGAGAAGTAACATCAAGGGTTTATCAACCGATTGCTTAGGAATTAGGGTTCAGGCTGTTGTCTGTGTGGACAACTTGCAGAATGAAACGGCGGGGTTTTTGATTCAGGGTAACCGAACAAGGCGGTGACAAGGGACAATTACATAAATGACCCAAAAAATAAAACGTGTCATTTTGATCCACAAATTATACGCTGTATTCATTTGAGTCCATGAATTTTTATGCGTTTAGAATTGATCAAATTAGTATTTCTACTTTAATTATTTTCTTAGATATTTTAACCACTAATAGAACTTACTCATGACGATTTGACTATGTGAAGGACCATTAATTGAAAATTATTGCTTAGAAGTAAATCGCTTATTAGATACTGATGAATTTATTCTGAAGATTTACCTCTTAATTTGGCTTGAATTGCATTAGATTACCTCTTCTTGGAACTCTTTAAGCTATTCTCAATCTTATATTCTGAGCCAGTGGCAAGCTACATTTACTTGAATTGGAATTTAAGTAAAAGACGTTCTGATGTAATTGGCTCTTTACATTCAAGCTCAAGCAACTTCTGCGGTTTGATGACAAAGAAATTCAAGCTATATCCAACATGAAACAACTTTAAACTTTAATCATTTTCATAATTTGATTCTTATGGTCAAGTAAATTAGAAAAAAATGACTTTTTTTTTTTTATAAAATTGAGATTATTTTAATGTTTGTGTAAGAGTTAAAAATGACTTGTATCATGGAGTCTTTTTCGACTATTTGATCATTTGGACTACAACTTGCATATAGTCTCCACCACAAATCTTTAGTGATAATTAGAGGATTAAAGTGTTGGTGATAAATTGTAGTGAAGATGTTTATGTGATATACAGAAGGAGGAAAAAGAAAAAGTTCCACCAAGAAGAAGCAATGATATAATATATCCATGACATGGACAAGAGCATTTATCTTTTAAGGTTTCTAACCCATAAAACTCAAGTCATCAACCAACAGGAACTGAACATGTTAAATATACGTTTCCTACGACTTTTACTCCCTTCTAAAGCATTCTTATTAAGCTGCTGCTCTATTAATATAAACACAACTCCTCTTGCATACACATAAGAAAAACACAAAACAGAAAATCCTTAATCCTGCCAGCATGTCAAGACAGAAATTTACCCTCACACTTCCTCTAATCTTGATCTTGATCTTGACTGCCTTTGTTTCCGCAACTGAAGAGGGAGATAACAAGGTAATTAATTTCTTAATTAGATATTTTACATATTCTTAAGTTTCAAAGGCAATACCAATATGTAGTTACGATAATAACAATTGTAGTTTAAATAAGCAGGAATTCTACATTGTCTTTCTTGGAGATGATCCTGCAATTAACCATGTTTCTGCGGTTCAAGACCATATTGATATTCTCGGGTCTGTCAAGACAAGGCAGGTTCACTTCCTCTCTTTCTCTCCCTATGTAATCTATAGAGGCCAGGCTCACATAGGCTCTGTTTTATGATAAACAGTGAAGAAGATGCTATGGAAGCGATGGTGTACAGCTACACAAAGAGCTTTAATGCATTTGCAGCTAAGCTATCTAAAGCTGCAGCTACGAAGTTATCAGGTGGATGAAGTAAAATCAATAATGATTGTGGTGTTAATGGATTCCAATTTCCAATTTATTGATTGCCTTTGGCTTGCAGGTCTCGATCAAGTTATTTCTGTATACCCAAATAGGTATCACAAACTCCACACTACAAAATCATGGGATTTTATTGGACTTCCTAACACAGCCAAAAGAAATTTCAAAATTGAGAGAGATATAGTTGTGGGTCTACTTGACACCGGTATAAATTTTTTTAATTGGTCAATGATAAAAAGCTAATCTTGAAAGGAAAGATCCATCAGTTTTTTTTCTTTTTTTTTTCAATTACTGTAACAGGAATCACTCCACAGTCCGAGAGCTTCAAGGACGATGGTTTTGGTCCTCCACCCAAGAAATGGAAAGGCACATGTGCCAAATATGCAAATTTCTCAGGATGCAACAAGTAAATTCTTGAACTTCTTAGGATTTTCGACATTCTTATTCTTGAACTTCTCTGGATTTTCTTTGACTGTTCATCGTCGCTTAACTTGTATATTTATGTTATTAAAGCAAGCTAGATACTTCAAGCTAGATGGGAACCCAGATCCTAATGACATGTTGTCTCCAATCGACGTGGACGGCCATGGGACTCACACATCATCAACCTTAGCAGGCAAAGAAGTAGCAGATGCTAGCCTATTTGGGCTAGCAAAAGGAGCTGCTCGTGGTGGAGTGCCGGATGCGAGGGTGGCAATGTATAAAGTATGTTGGGCAAGCTCAGGTTGCTCTGATATGGACATACTTGCAGCTTTTGAAGCTGCCATAGATGATGGGGTTGATGTCATTTCCATATCGATAGGCGGCCTCAATGCTGATTATACATCAGATACAATAGCAATAGGTGCATTTCACGCCTTGAGAAAGGGTATTCTTACTGTGGCTTCTGCTGGTAATGATGATCCATCTTTTGGTACTGTGGCTAACCATGCTCCCTGGCTTTTGACTGTGGCTGCTAGCGGTATTGATAGGCAGTTTCGGAGCAAAGTTGAGCTGGGCAATGGCAAGACAGTTTCAGTAAGTTGCATACACTCACTTCTTATATTTATATATAGAGAGAGGGAGAGGGACTAACTAACGATGAGTAAGCATACAGGGAGTTGGGGTGAGCACATTTGAGCCAAAGCAGAAATTGTACCCACTAATTAGTGGAGTTGATGCAACTAAGAACTCCGAGAAAAAGAATGAAGCAAGGTAATATATGATCAATTCACTCAATTCGAGCAAAAATTGAGAATTTAGCAAAGGAAATTGGCATTGCAGGTTTTGTTTGGATGGAACAATGGATCCTGACATGGTAAAAGGGAAGCTGGTTTACTGTGAGCTACAGCTTTGGGGTTCTGATTCTGTTGTTAAAGGAATTGGAGGGGTAGGCACCATTGTTGAAAGCCAGCTATATCTTGATGCTGCTCAAATCTTCATGACACCAGGGACCTTGGTTAATGCCACTGTTGGTGATACCATCAATAACTACATACATTCCACAAAGTAAAACATATGATTAAATCTGTAAGTTAATTCTGAAATCTGTGCATAAGAACTGTACTTTGTGAGTAAATTGAACCGGTTCGTCATTGTTCGATACAGATCAGCAGCAGCAGTGATATATAGATCCAGCGAAGTCCGAGTCCCAGCTCCATTTATTGCTTCCTTTTCATCCCGGGGACCAAATCCAGGATCTCAACATCTTGTCAAGGTATTCATTATTTATTGCTGACTGACAACAAATTAGATATTCTGCTTCTGCCTCTTGCTTGGCTCCAATTATCTTAGCCTTGTACGAAATGATCTAGACTCTATCAGGTTAGGTTATCAATCAGTTAAAGACGTGACTCGTAATCGCTGATAAACATCAATGTTTGCAGCCTGATGTTGCAGCGCCAGGCATTGATATTTTGGCATCTTACACGCCATTGAAATCACTCACGGGGCTAAAAGGCGATACCCTGTATTCAGAATTTACACTAATGTCGGGAACTTCCATGGCCTGTCCTCATGTTGCTGGCGTAGCTGCATACATCAAATCATTCCATCCGAATTGGTCACCAGCAGCTATCAAATCTGCCATTCTTACCACAGGTAATTAATAAAACGGCTTCTAAGTGCTAGTGAAGTGCTGCGTGGCTAACGTAATTTTCTGAAACATTTGTGAAGCAAAACCAATGAGCCGGAGAGTTAACGGTGATGCAGAATTTGCATACGGTGCTGGCCAAGTAAATCCAGCCAGAGCTAGAAATCCTGGATTAGTCTATGACATGGATGAGATGTCGTACATTCAGTTCCTGTGCCGTGAAGGCTACTCAGGATCATCTCTTTCAGTTTTAATTGGCTCAAAATCCATAAATTGCTCGTCTCTGATCCCAGGACTTGGCTATGATGCTATTAACTATCCTTCCATGCAGCTTGTAGCCAAAAATGATAAGCAGCCAACTGTGGGAATTTTTAGAAGGACAGTAACCAATGTGGGTCCTTCTGCTTCTGTATATAATGCCACCATTAGAGCTCCCAGAGGAGTAGAAATCACAGTGCGACCCATGACCCTCTCATTCACTCGTACGTTTCAGAAGAGGAGTTTTAAGGTCGTGGTTAAGGCAAAACCTTTGGCAGGCGGACAAGTGTTGTCTGGTTCTATGGCGTGGAAAAGCTTTCGTCGTTTAGTAAGGAGCCCTGTTGTCGTTTTTAAGCCTCTTGATACGTAATCAAATTGTAAGCAAAAGAATCGTAATCAAATTAAAGACCTAATTATATAATATAATTACTTGATGTGTGAGTTTGAGATGTACATAAACTATTTTTAGATATGGATTAAATCCTTAAGAGCAAAGAAAACAAACTCTTTAGGATAAAGTCTCACGTAGTAGAAAATTTTAAATCTTTTATATAATAACAATACGATCATACTCTTATAAATTGGTATTTACACTTGGAAAAGAAAACCCAAATGAATTCAAGAAGGGGCACACGTAGATTTTGCTTACCTATAGATACACCTCTCAAAATAAGAAAGACCAGATATAAAATTAAAAATAAAAGCAGTTAGAGCCAATACTATATTAAGATTTTTCATTTCCATAAGCATTGAGGCAGAGCCTTTAGCATTCCAGGCTGTACTTCCCATCAATTTCTTGACCAGACATTTCAATTTCCACTGCCATCGGAAATTTTCTTGAAAGGAAAAATTCAATGTCCTTGAAGGTATCCCATTCCTGCAGTGGATGGGTAGAAGGCGTTCTTGTTCCTTAATTATACAAATAAAAGAAGAAGAAATTGAAGAGACATGGAAAAGAATAGCCTGGTGGATATTCTGATAAGAAATGTTGCTGTTTTATTTGGGTTTATAATGGCAGCACTTTTGATGATTCTTGGAATTGTAGACCATAAGAAGGTATTGCAAGACGCTACAAACCCACAACGCCACGCAGCCGCTACCTTCTTTGTTGTTATTCTTGTAGTTTATTTTATCACTTTCATGGTTTTTGCAGTCGTTCAGTGCATAGATGGTTTCAAACTCGTCTTTAATTCTCACCAGATTGCTCCCTCCGATGCGGCGAATAATCAACCTCAGCCCCCCGCCGCCCCTCCCCAACCATAGATTTTCTTTGCTTTTTAACCTTTCTTTCTTAATAGTTATATATGCTTGTTTTTGGCATTGGCTGCCTTTTGTAAAGCTTCTTCTTCAACTTCAATGACATACACGATCTTTTCTTCTTTTCTTGTTTTCCATTTTTCGCCAATGAACATAATTAGATGATTGAAACGAATTATATACATGTTATTTCTCTCTTTTTTTTTTTTTAAAGTTCATCATACAAATAACAAACTTCAACAAATATATGGTTATTGATCTTCGGTTAAGACCAAGATATCTGGAACTGTGCCTTTAAATTTGATCATATTTATCATTATCCCCTTCATCTTTTTCTGTTGCTATCCTATCCATTATTTCTGGCTCGAGAACCAGACCAACTCGAAAGGAGTGTTGTGATAAATGAAAAAAAAAAAAAAAAAACAAGGCAAAGCTTCGAAGGCAAGAATATTTGGTTGCAGGCCATTTTTCTTTCTCCTTTTTGGAATATAGATGCACCATTATCACCCTTAAAGCGAAAGCAAGGTAACCAAAATGGATGGCAATCAAGAATGAAGGGTCTATTACTTTTCTAGTCATACAAATACAAGTGTCATAAAAAAGTTTCCATCAAAATTTCGTGACCATACAATATTTGACGCTAATCAACCAACTATAAAATATTGATAAAAATTTTAATAATTTTATGGTTATGAATACATTATTATAATCTTTATACTTTATGACTTGAAAAAGTAATTAATTCTAGATATAAAAGTAAAAAAAAAAAGAAGTGCCCCCTAACAGTACTGTTACTGCCCATACATCCACTTGGTATTTTCATCATTGAAATTGGAAAGCTTTATTATCTTTGAAAATAATTTTACTTTTTAGAAAACTTTGATGCTTCTGTCTTTTTCATAAAAATGTGTGAAAGAAGTAAAATACGTAATCTCTGAGTTTCATGCCGTAACACACTATCTATAGCCTCCAACATTTGAGTCATTATTAAGTCTTTTTCTTTTTTCTTTGTTCTTAATTTTTGTGAGAGGATTTAATCAAATAATAATGCTGATTGTGTATTGAATAAGTTATATAATGCTTTCTGTTTCTTTGCAAAATTAGAAATTGATTCCTCCCCTTTACTTATCAATCAAGCTAATAGCTTACTATAATAACAACAACAATAATAATAAGAATAATAATAATAATAATAATAATAATAATAATAAAATAAGAATAACTGTTTAAAGTTAGAATTCTATCCTAAATACTTGAATCAAAATAAAATTTTCCAATGGATACATTTAGAAGGTTCTGAATTGATGCTGTAACATAATGCAGCCTCTAACCCCATAGAAAGTGCCAACTAAAAAAAGTAATTTCCATGACATTAGTCAACTATATAAGAATCTAAAAAGAGAAATTCTCTCTCCACTGCAAGTTGGCAGTGCCCCACAGCCCATCATTCTGTAGCCCGTGGAGGATCATGTACAGCTTCGTCTCTGCAACTTTCATTCATTAATTTGCAGGCGTGCACTTTGAATTACATGATGACCCCAGTAATTTCAGTTTCTTATATAATATGGTCTGCAGCTTCCTCATCTCTCATCCTTCTCATGCGTTATCAGCCAATCTCCTGTTTGCATTTTGGCTATAACAGCAAGCATGATTTTGAGAGTATTTTTGCTGTTGATAGGCCTATTGCCTACCCTTTCTTATGCTTCAATTGGCAAACAGACCTATGTGATTCATATTGACAAAACCAAGATTCCAGGAAATGCTAGACAATGGTATGAAGAAGTGATGGATTCCATTAAAGAGGAGGAAAAAGAAGAAGAATATGCTCAAATCCTTTATGTCTATGAAAAGGCAATGTCTGGTTTTGCTGCTAAGCTTTCGACTGATCAAGTCCAAGCTTTAAGCAAAATGAAGGGCTTTGTCTCAGCAATTCCTGATGAAATTCTGAAGCTCCACACTACACACACCCCTCAATTTCTAGGACTTGAAATTGGTGAAGGACTATGGAAAGCTCCAAACTTGGCTACAGATGTTATAATTGGAGTTCTTGATACTGGAATCTGGCCGGAACATGTTAGTTTTAACGACACAGGCCTACCTGCAGTGCCTTCTAAATGGAAAGGCATATGTGAAAAATGGCACGAATTTTTCCGCCTCAAATTGCAACAACAAGATCATAGGTGCAAGAGCTTTCTTCAAAGGCTATGAATCCCTTGTAGCAAAAATCAATGAAACAGTTGATTATAAGTCCCCTCGAGATGCGCAGGGCCACGGAACTCACACTGCATCAACTGCTGCTGGCAATGTTGTAGCCAATGCCAATTTTTTTGGGTTGGCAAATGGCTCTGCAGCTGGAATGATTTTCACGGCAAGAATTGCAGTTTATAAAGTATGTTGGTCATTGGGTTGCACCAACACTGATTTATTGGCTGCTATGGACCAAGCTGTTGCAGATGGTGTTGATGTATTATCCCTTTCTTTGGGGGGGTACAGCCAAGCCTTTTTATAGAGACAATGTTGCTATAGCCTCATTTGGGGCTACCCAAAATGGGGTTTTTGTCACTTGCTCTGCAGGGAATTCTGGCCCGTCGGAATCAACTGTAGACAACACAGCTCCATGGATCACGACCGTTGCTGCTAGCTATACTGATAGAAGCTTCCCATCAACTGTCAGGCTTGGGAATAAACAATCTTTTGTTGGAGTATCTCTTTACTATAGAAAACCAACCAAGCAATTGCCAATTGTGTATGGAAAGACTGCTGGCAACCAATTTGCTAAGTATTGTATTACTGGTTCGCTCAACAAGAAGCAAGTGAAAGGCAAACTGGTCCTTTGCGAAAGAGGATTGAACGTACGAACTGCGAAAGGCCAGCAAGTGAAATTGGCAGGAGGAGCAGGAATGCTACTAATCAACACTGAAGATCAAGGAGAAGAGGCTTTGGCCGACCCCATGTCTTGCCTGCCATTTCTTTAGGAGCCTCTGCAGGTGCAGCAATCAAAAACTATGTCAATTCAACTAAAAGGCCTACTGCTGCAATTTTTTTCACAGGAACAACTTATGGTAATCCTGCACCAATAATGGCTGCATTCTCTTCTAGAGGGCCTAGTGCAGTGGGACCGGATGTGATCAAGCCAGATGTTACTGCCCCAGGTGTGAACATTCTAGCCGCTTGGCCACCAATGTCTAGCCCATCACTGCTCAAGACCGATAACCGAAGTGTACAGTTTAACATACTTTCAGGAACATCAATGTCATGTCCTCATGTTAGTGGTCTGGCTGCACTACTCAAGTCTGTCCATAGAGATTGGTCACCAGCAGCTATAAAATCAGCACTAATGACCACAGCTTATGTCATGGACAGCAAACATGCAGAAATTGCGGACCTGGGTGCTAATAGATCTGCATCAGCTACACCTTTTGCATTCGGTTCGGGCCACGTTAACCCAGAAAGAGCTTCGGATCCTGGGCTAATATACAACATCACAACAGAAGACTATTTGAACTATTTTTGCAGCTTGAATTATACAGTTACTCAATTAATTCAGGTTTCAAGAAGGAATTTCAGCTGTCTTAATAACAGAATTCTCCAACCTGGTGACCTGAATTACCCTTCTTTTGCTGTGAATTTTGAAGGCAATGCTGAAAATATCAAAAAGACATTCAAGAGAACTGTGACAAATGTAGGAACTTCTTCTTGTACTTATGTAGCAAAAGTTGAGGAACCGAACGGAGTATCAATAATTGTGGAGCCTAAGGTTTTGAGTTTCCAAAAATCGGGAGAAGAACGTAGTTACAATATGACTTTTGTTGGGTTGAGAGGAGGAGGTAGCATAGGAAATCATTCTTTTGGATCAATTGTTTGGGTGTCAGGGAAATTTATTGTTAGAAGTTCTATAGCTGTAACTTGGCAATAGTCTCGCGTTGTTAATGTATTAATTAAAGATCCCTATGCAATGGCTCGGGCTAGCTTGTATTTTGCTTTGAGAGGCTATTTACGCTTGGAGATTTCGAATTTAAATTTTCGTTATATTATTGATAATTAAAAAATATTCAGCTATAAAAGCGCGGATCTAGAAAAATTGACACCATGATAGAATCATGATGACAGATAAAATTTCGTCAATCAGGATGACCTGCAAAATAATTGAAAGGATCAAAGGAATTTTCGAGAAAGGAATCTCCGATTGTTAAGTCAAAAAATATTCTACTATTAAAGAGAACTATTTCGACTAGAGTTCAAGATGGATCTGAACCGTACCTGATTTTTCTTTTATATACTCCTAGATTTTCTTTGTAGGTAGTGGGTGAATCCCCACTTCTTTCGGTTATCTTCCCCACTTCTCCTATTCTTGAGAAAACGTGGGAAGAGAGGGAAATTACTGCCAGAAATTGCGGATTCGCTGATAGTTCGACATTTTTGGATCTTTCCGAGCTCTTCGAGCGCCTGACGTGACTTGGCTCTTAAGGGCGCCCGATTGGTCGGCTCTGCTGGATGTCTTTCCGAACTCTCAGCTCAGCGAGATGGAGATAGTTCGTGCCTGGCTCCTAGACTCATTTGCAGGTTGGGACGAGCTATGGGTCAGACTATGTTATCATAAGTCCCCCCCCCCCCAAGATACTGACATTTATGTTTGTTAGTAATTACCTACTCTGCCACGCTTGTTTGGGGCGTCGCTTCAGTTCTGATCGGGCATTGAAGGCAAGCCTTAATTACCTTCTCTTTTATCGTGTAACGGCTGCTATTTATTGCAGCAGCTCTTCATTATCTGCGTCCTGTCATAATGACGAAACCATTATCGCAGATCGTCTGCCACGTGTACGGCATGTGATGCACTTCGAGTCCCTATATAAGCCTTCTTTCTCCTTCATTTCTCATTTCTGCATTTTGTCTGCATTAGCTTTCTCTGTTCTAGGCTAAGCTCTGTGGAGATTTCGACATGTGAAGGTCTTTTGTTTTCGCGATTTGCCGCTTCTTACCTTTTTTTCTCGATGATCCATCCACTTGAACCAGGTTTGTCCCTTTACTCCTCTTTTTCTTTCCTTGTGTTCGATGATGAGTGCTTTTGAGGAGTTTGGTGAGGGAGAGTGTAATGGCCTCAACACCGGGGTCAGCCGTGAATAGTGCCTTCCGGTTGTGAATAGTATTTTCCGGGCCCGAAAGAACACCCGGAAGTCGAAAATATTTTATTGGACTATTTGAAAGGAATAGTCATGGTGAATCCGTGGTTGAAATTTGAAGTGAATTCGAGGTCAAATAGGCCTTCGAAAGTCAAAAATACGAAAAAAGGTAGCGAGTCAATTTTCCCGGTAAGGAAGGAGATTTGATTTTGCTTAAATAATTAAAAATAGTAAACGAACTCCGAATATCGCCAGATTTTGCGTACCTACATGAATTTTTATGTAGAATATTTTGGTTTTGAGAATGGAATTTTTCGGTGACACCGGTAGTTGTCGAATCGGACCGATAAGTTTGAATCGGATCGATAATGGACTCCGATTGAGCCGAAAATTTATATCCTACCTATTTTTGATGTTTTAAGAATGATGGAATTAAAATTGAAATAATTTGAAGTGAGAAAGAGAGAGAAATTAATTTGGGCTTTAAATAGACCTAATTGGGCCTTAATGTTTGAGTGGGCAAAGCCCACTCATTTAAACTCTAATTTGGCCCATAAATAGGATATATAAGGAGCAAAATATCTGGAGTTTATCTCCAGAAACATCCAGCTTGGTCTCCTCCTTAGGTGGCCGAACCACCACTTCTTCTTCTTTCCCTTTTATTTCTTCTTCTTCTACCTCAAATTTCTCTTAAAACCCAACATAAGAAATGAAGTTCCAGCTCTCTAGATCACCCTAGTGATCTTAAGCAAGTGACTTGAGCAAAGGAAAGCAAGAAATCAAGTTGAGAAAGAAAATAGGGTAAGTTGGAGTTTATGAATTTTAGTGTTTTAAATTATTTCTTTGATGTTTTCCCATAGATTTTGAGGTCTAGATAATGAATATGAGCTTGGATTTGTCATTTGAGGACAAAAAATTGATGTTAGGAAGCTTGAAGATTTCGGCCAAGGAGGAGAGTGTGGATGGATGGAGTTGTGCCTTGTGCTAGGTGAAGAGAAATGAAGTTTAAGGAAGGTTAAGCATGAAAAAAGGTTAGTGACTACAAAATCCTTTAGTTTCCCTATTAATATGAATTTTTCTTAATTATGTAATTAAGAGAAAAATATGTAAAATTGTTAATTAGTGAAATTATGTTAGGAAAAATGAAATGAAACATGAGAGGAAATGAATTAAAGGCTTTAATGAAAGAAAGAAAATTTTTAAGGTGAAAAAGATTGGTGGCCAAATTCCCTAAGTAAAGAAAGTGATGAGAAAAATGCATGAAATTAATGTATGTTAATTAAAAATAATAATATACATGATAATTGATGTCTATTAATTTTTAGAGAATATTTGAAGTTTATTTGGGAATTTTTAAGATTTTGTATAGTATATGTATTAAATGAAAATTGTGATTTATTGTGAATTAAATGGTTAATTTGATGAAAAATGACAATAACCAATAAATAATGTATGAATAAATTTTATTGGAATTTATTGAAATTATTGAGATTTTATTGAAATTTTTATGTGTATATGTATAATGAAAATAATTGAATTTTCTAATGCATAATTGTATAAAAATGACAAAAGTGATGAATTAATGTGTTAGGACATGAATGTCAATAATGAGAAAGAAAAAGTCAACCGATGGATTTTTCGCAATAATTATTAGGTCGAGAAAATAATAATAATAATGAATTATTGGAAAATAATTCATAAATAAATGAAAATAAAGTAAATAAATTATTACGTAAATAAAAAGAAAGATAAATGAGTTTTGAATAGATAAAGGACTTAATTGAAAGAAAATAAAAGTTTTGGGGGCAAAATGGTAATTTTGCCAAAGTAAGTAATTAACGCGTAAAAATAAGTAAGAAATTTTCAACAAGGGTAAAATGGTAATTTTGGAGGCCTACGGTTCCAAAATATAAAGTTCTCATGATAAAAGGACCAAAATGTAATTTTACCCGAAATGGTAAAATAAAGAATTAAAAGATGAATAATGAAGTAAATTATGTATTAAAAATGAAAATAAATGAATATAATGGCAAAATCGTAATTATGCCTATGAAATGAATAAATCGATGAAAAAAGGTTAAATTATGCATATTCGAGACTGAAATAATAAATGATATTAATTAAGTCCCTAAATGCATAAAAGTAGAAAATAAAGACGTGACTAATTTATCAGAATAAATTAGTCGACAAAAAGTATTAAAAGAATTAATGGTTATAAAAATGTTTCGCCGACGAAATAAAGTTGGCATACCGAACGATTAAAAAGTCTGAACGATAAAAGAAAAAGAAGTCAACTATTGAATGATTAAAGAATAATTCACAAAGAATTATATAAAAAGAATGAAAAGAAAATTGTGAATTATTATGTTATAATTCATAATTTATAATCGGTATAAAAGATTAAAAGATCTAAGTATCTGAGTGAATTATCGAAGAATAATTCACTAAAGTCACTGGAAAAGAGACAGTGAATAAAGTGAATAAAAAGTTATTGAGTAGTCAAAGGCACGAAAGAGTGCATTTGACCAAAATATAATGTATAGTGATAAACAAAAAGATAGAAATGAAAAGTTTTAAATGTTCAAAAATGTTTGCAATGATATTGATTATGTTGCCCTTAGCGATAGACAGGTAGTATGATTCTTGTTTTGGATATAATTGGCTAGCCATAGGGACATCTCTGTACCGCGGTGCAAGTCATGACGACTTGCTTAGCTATGGGCGGGATCTTTGATCTCCATAGCTTCAGTGAAAGTAAAAGTGAAAGTGTATCTGTATCTGTATCTGTATCTGTATGTGAGACTTGATCTTTCGAGATTATTTCTCTATCTGCTACGTGGGACCTTTGGGTCCAGTCCCGTGTATCCTTTGTGGGAAACCTGTTATATTGCACTAGGGGCACATCGAAATGAATAAATAAGTACTGTTTCATTGACTTGAATACAGAAAGTTATAACGAAACGATTCGTTTGAAATAAAATGCAAAGTCAAAATAAATCTGTAAAGATTTTTGGAAAGTGTAATTAGTAATAAAAAGAAATGTTTTATAAGAGTAAGATATTAAATCAATGTTTAGTTAAGCTTTTACAGGAAATTCGAATAAATCTTGATTTATGTGAGAAAGATAATTTTAATTAATCAGTAATGCTTGTATTATTTACCACAGTAAAGATAATGACAACTCTGAAAAATAATATTAATTTTCCTGCTTAAAGTTAAAAAGTGATGATAGTGACAAAAAGTGAACTTAATGCTTAGGTAACGCTTTTCTGAAAGATAAATTACCTGAAAAGTAAAATAATATAAGGCATAGGATTATGCAATAAAAGTAAAGTACAAGATATAAGTTTTAATTAGATAATTAAATATGAATAATGTATATAAGAAAAAAATAAGTTTTGACTGCAAAGTACTTCAAAATGGCTATATCGCTTTGCGATGAAGCTTATAAGCCTTTTAACAGTAATGTAATTATTAGATCAAAGTTAAAGTAAAGTAATAGAATATATAGCAAAAAGTGAAGTCAGATTATAGATTGAATAATTGACCAGTAAAGCAAGTATTAAAAGTAGTTTATTTTGGTACTAGTAAGGACACGAGTACCAATACACGTTGTTACTTAAAATGATGATTGAATTGCTATGGATAAAGGATAAAATGAAAGTACTGATAAAAAGTAAAAGTTAACGTAAAGATAAAAAGTAAATCTGATATTGATCTACCTAAAAAGATACTATAGTACAGTTAAAAGTTTAGAATAAAAGGAAATGTTTAATGAAATAAGAACAATAGAAGCATAAATTATGAAAGTATGCTTATTCTTGGGAAATTCCTGGATTAGTAGTCACCACTGGGCATATTTAATGCTCAGCACGTAGTGTTTACTGCGTGTAGGTTCTGAAGTGTTGCAGGAGCACAGTACATTGAAGGACCAGATCGGAAGAGAAGACTTTTGTGATTTTTAGCGTAAGCTTTTGGCATGTATATACTTAGATTATTAAGGTAAAGGCTCGAACTGTATTTAGATTGTATGTTTATTTGTTTTGGATGCATGGACAGTATGAGTTTCGAGATGATGTTTGTTTTAATTGTTATAAGATTGTTATTTGATTCTGGAATTAATGGAAAAGTATTTTAAATGTTTTGAATTGCTCGGAAAAAAAAAAAAAAAAACTTACCGATTTCGGCTAAGTTTCGTTTCAGAAAAGACTGTTCCGAGAAGGGTGTTACATTTAGTGGTATCAGAGCAAAGGTTTAGGCAGTTCTAAGATCGGAGTGGGATAAGATTAAGTGATAGGTTGTCCGTATATACATGCCAATTGTAAGTGGATAAGTATTGACTAAATTGAAAGGTACTTGCTCCCCCATTTGTATTAAAGTGAAAAAGTTGATATTTGACTGAGATTGTCAAGTATTAAAGGATTGATTTTGCACGGTAGAAATGGTACTGAATAAGAATGGAAGTATTACTGCTTGAGACGTCATGAGAGTCAAAGCAGGAAAAAGAAAAGTTGATTGACAATATGTGAAAATGTGAGAGTTTAAGTATCTATATGAATTAGAAACAGTTAAGAGAAGCACAAGATGAACAGCTTGTTTGAAGTTATAAAGGAATTGTATTGTGAGTATAGATCAATGGCACAAGTTAAGGAGATACTTTGATTGGATTGCCTTGATTTAAGAATGCTAATGAGCAACTTGTTAAAGGTTAAGGTTGTTTAAGATGCTCTATATATATATATCTGTCAGTGATTTTTTTATAGGAGTGGGGAATTGATTGTATTTCATATAGCTCTGGGATGGGCTATGATTTCTGCATTATATGAGGATACTTGACAGTATTCTATCTGCATACATGAAATCATACATTCATTGCATAGCATTCCATATTGTTTGACAGCATTTGATATGCATTATACCATGTGTTTAGGCCCCACTTGATAGGATGAAACTGACAGGAGATATGATGAGCATAAGAACAATCTAAGAATGAGATATGAAATAGTGTGCTTAAGATTGTTTTCCAATTTTGATGTGGCCATTGTGAGACATTGGTCATGTCAATAAATTTGTTAGCATAGTAACCTTATTGATGAATCGATGGAAATGATAAGTGTAAATGGTTAATGATAATGTTTTGGTTTTCAAGTTATGAGAGCCAGTTTAAGTTTGACTCTTGATGGAGCTTGTCTAACTGTAAAATAAGTGAAATTGATTTTGTACAGTAGGTAAAGACGATAATTCCGAAAGATAATGTTATGTAGTAGTCTTTGTGAGTAAATTGAAAGATTCTTACTAAAGTTCACCGAGATAGTAATGCCTGACATCATCAGGTGTGTCAGGATTAAAAACTTAATTTTGGAAGTTAGACTGAAAGTGTGTTGTGGCCGGTATAAGTAAATATTGCATGAACGCGGAGCATTAGACTTATTTGAGAATTGCTCTGACTTGTAATGATATTTGTTCAGAAATGGAATAATGTGATTGAAGAATCTGTCATCGGATTTGTTAAGTATTAAAAAGGAAGATTGGTAATGTCTCAGTATTGACATAGTGATTCACCTTTGACTAAGGATTAGTCAAAGTGAATGTTCAGATATTGAAAGAAGGAGTATGATAAAGTGTATGGGATTGTGGCAATGACTGTGAAAAATGGGATTGCAAGTTTTGATTTGATTCAAGATATAATATGATAGAATGGTATCCTCTACTCTGTTATATAAGTAAATTTCAAGGACGAAATTTCTTTTAGTAGGGGAGAATTGTAATGGCCTCAACACCGGGTCAGCCGTGAATAGTGCCTTCCGGTAGTGAATAGTGTTTTCCGGGCCCGAAAGAACACCCGGAAGTCGAAAATATTTTATTGGACTATTTGAAAGGAATAGTCATGGTGAATCCGTGGTTGAAATTTGAAGTGAATTCGAGGTCAAATAGGCCTCCGAAAGTCAAAAATACGAAAAAGGTAGCGAGTCAATTTTCCCGGTAAGGAAGGAGATTTGATTTTGCTTAAATAATTAAAAATAGTAAACGAACTCCGAATATCGCCAGATTTTGCGTACCTACATGAATTTTTATGTAGAATATTTTGGTTTTGAGAATGGAATTTTTCGGTGACACTGGTAGTTGTCGAATCGGACCGATAAGTTTGAATCAGACCGATAACGGACTCCGATTGAGCCGAAAATTTATATCCTACCTATTTTTGATGTTTTAAGAATGATGGAATCAAAATTGAAATAATTTGAAGTGAAGAAGAGAGAGAAATTAATTTGGGCTTTAAATAGGCCTAATTGGGCCTTAATGTTTGAGTGGGCAAAGCCCACTCATTTAAACTCTAATTTGGCCCATAAATAGGATATATAAGGAGCAAAATATCTGGAGTTTATCTCCAGAAACATCCAGCTTGGTCTCCTCCTTAGGTGGCCGAACCACCACTTCTTCTTCTTTCCCTTTTATTTCTTCTTCTTCTACCTCAAATTTCTCTTAAAACCCAACATAAGAAATGAAGTTCCAGCTCTCTAGATCACCCTAGTGATCTTAAGCAAGTGACTTGAGCAAAGGAAAGCAAGAAATCAAGTTGAGAAAGAAAATAGGGTAAGTTGGAGTTTATGAATTTTAGTGTTTTAAATTATTTCTTTGATGTTTTCCCATAGATTTTGAGGTCTAGATAATGAATATGAGCTTGGATTTGTCATTTGAGGACAAAAAATTGATGTTAGGAAGCTTGAAGATTTCGGCCAAGGAGGAGAGTGTGGATGGATGGAGTTGTGCCTTGTGCTAGGTGAAGAGAAATGAAGTTTAAGGAAGGTTAAGCATGGAAAAAGGTTAGTGACTACAAAATCCTTTAGTTTCCCTATTAATATGAATTTTTCTTAATTATGTAATTAAGAGAAAAATATGTAAAATTGTTAATTAGTGAAATTATGTTAGGGAAAATGAAATGAAACATGAGAGGAAATGAATTAAAGGCTTTAATGAAAGAAAGAAAATTTTTAAGGTGAAAAAGATTGGTGGCCAAATTCCCTAAGTAAAGAAAGTGATGAGAAAAATGCATGAAATTAATGTATGTTAATTAAAAATAATAATATACATGATAATTGATGTCTATTAATTTTTAGAGAATATTTGAAGTTTATTTGGGAATTTTTAAGATTTTGTATAGTATATGTATTAAATGAAAATTGTGATTTATTGTGAATTAAATGGTTAATTTGATGAAAAATGACAATAACCAATAAATAATGTATGAATAAATTTTATTGGAATTTATTGAAATTATTGAGATTTTATTGAAATTTTTATGTGTATATGTATAATGAAAATAATTGAATTTTCTAATGCATAATTGTATAAAAATGACAAAAGTGATGAATTAATGTGTTAGGACATGAATGTCAATAATGAGAAAGAAAAAGTCAACCGATGGATTTTTCGCAATAATTATTAGGTCGAGAAAATTATAATAATAATGAATTATTGGAAAATAATTCATAAATAAATGAAAATAAAGTAAATAAATTATTACGTAAATAAAAAGAAAGATAAATGAGTTTTGAATAGATAAAGGACTTAATTGAAAGAAAATAAAAGTTTTGGGGGCAAAATGGTAATTTTGCCAAAGTAAGTAATTAACGCGTAAAAATAAGTAAGAAATTTTCAACAAGGGTAAAATGGTAATTTTGGAGGCCTACGGTTCCAAAATATAAAGTTCTCATGATAAAAGGACCAAAATGTAATTTTACCCGAAATGGTAAAATAAAGAATTAAAAGATGAATAATGAAGTAAATTATGTATTAAAAATGAAAATAAATGAATATAATGGCAAAATCGTAATTATGCCTATGAAATGAATAAATCGATGAAAAAAGGTTAAATTATGCATATTCGAGACTGAAATAATAAATGATATTAATTAAGTCCCTAAATGCATAAAAGTAGAAAATAAAGACGTGACTAATTTATCAGAATAAATTAGTCGACAAAAAGTATTAAAAGAATTAATGGTTATAAAAATGTTTCGCCGACGAAATAAAGTTGGCATACCGAACGATTAAAAAGTCTGAACGATAAAAGAAAAAGAAGTCAACTATTGAATGATTAAAGAATAATTCACAAAGAATTATATAAAAAGAATGAAAAGAAAATTGTGAATTATTATGTTATAATTCATAATTTATAATCGGTATAAAAGATTAAAAGATCTAAGTATCTGAGTGAATTATCGAAGAATAATTCACTAAAGTCACTGGAAAAGAGACAGTGAATAAAGTGAATAAAAAGTTATTGAGTAGTCAAAGGCACGAAAGAGTGCATTTGACCAAAATATAATGTATAGTGATAAACAAAAAGATAGAAATGAAAAGTTTTAAATGTTCAAAAATGTTTGCAATGATATTGATTATGTTGCCCTTAGCGATAGACAGGTAGTATGATTCTTGTTTTGGATATAATTGGCTAGCCATAGGGACATCTCTGTACCGCGGTGCAAGTCATGACGACTTGCTTAGCTATGGGCGGGATCTTTGATCTCCATAGCTTCAGTGAAAGTAAAAGTGAAAGTGTATCTGTATCTGTATCTGTATCTGTATGTGAGACTTGATCTTTCGAGATCATTTCTCTATCTGCTACGTGGGACCTTTGGGTCCAGTCCCGTGTATCCTTTGTGGGAAACCTGTTATATTGCACTAGGGGCACATCGAAATGAATAAATAAGTACTGTTTCATTGACTTGAATACAGAAAGTTATAACGAAACGATTCGTTTGAAATAAAATGCAAAGTCAAAATAAATCTGTAAAGATTTCTGGAAAGTGTAATTAGTAATAAAAAGAAATGTTTTATAAGAGTAAGATATTAAATCAATGTTTAGTTAAGCTTTTACAGGAAATTCGAATAAATCTTGATTTATGTGAGAAAGATAATTTTAATTAATCAGTAATGCTTGTATTATTTACCACAGTAAAGATAATGACAACTCTGAAAAATAATATTAATTTTCCTGCTTAAAGTTAAAAAGTGATGATAGTGACAAAAAGTGAACTTAATGCTTAGGTAACGCTTTTCTGAAAGATAAATTACCTGAAAAGTAAAATAATATAAGGCATAGGATTATGCAATAAAAGTAAAGTACAAGATATAAGTTTTAATTAGATAATTAAATATGAATAATGTATATAAGAAAAAATAAGTTTTGACTGCAAAGTACTTCAAAATGGCTATATCGCTTTGCGATGAAGCTTATAAGCCTTTTAACAGTAATGTAATTATTAGATCAAAGTTAAAGTAAAGTAATAGAATATATAGCAAAAAGTGAAGTCAGATTATAGATTGAATAATTGACCAGTAAAGCAAGTATTAAAAGTAGTTTATTTTGGTACTAGTAAGGACACGAGTACCAATACACGTTGTTACTTAAAATGATGATTGAATTGCTATGGATAAAGGATAAAATGAAAGTACTGATAAAAAGTAAAAGTTAACGTAAAGATAAAAAGTAAATCTGATATTGATCTACCTAAAAAGATATTATAGTACAGTTAAAAGTTTAGAATAAAAGGAAATGTTTAATGAAATAAGAACAATAGAAGCATAAATTATGAAAGTATGCTTATTCTTGGGAAATTCCTGGATTAGTAGTCACCACTGGGCATATTTAATGCTCAGCACGTAGTGTTTACTGCGTGCAGGTTCTGAAGTGTTGCAGGAGCACAGTACATTGAAGGACCAGATCGGAAGAGAAGACTTTTGTGATTTTTAGCGTAAGCTTTTGGCATGTATATACTTAGATTATTAAGGTAAAGGCTCGAACTGTATTTAGATTGTATGTTTATTTGTTTTGGATGCATGGACAGTATGAGTTTCGAGATGATGTTTGTTTTAATTGTTATAAGATTGTTATTTGATTCTGGAATTAATGGAAAAGTATTTTAAATGTTTTGAATTGCTCGGAAAAAAAAAAAAAAAAAACTTACCGGTTTCGGCTAAGTTTCGTTTCGGATAATACTGTTCCGAGAAGGGTGTTACAGAGAGGGAGCAAGGATTTCGATCGGCAACGCTTCCAACGTCAGTGGGGGGTCTGTTTCTGGCGAAGCCCCAACATTCGAATTCGATCAGTCTGTAACCTCATCTTTTTTGAGAAAGACTCCCCGTAGTTTGCCCGGAGTGGATAGTGTATGTTCGTCAGTGATGGAGGATGAGCTCCCTGTCTTGCTCGGTAAAGTGACGTCTTCAGAACAGTACTTTGCTAGTGTACCGAGCTCTTCCCAGTGGGTGAACACCTCATTTACCAACAAATGCAAGCTGTCAATCTACGATGCGTAGTTGGAGGTTGGGGTGCGTCTCCCCCTAACCCATTTTAAGGTGGAGGTGCTTAACTTTTTTAACCCATCCATTAGGCAACTTCACCCAAACACCTAGCGCATTCTCTCCGCTTTGCAGATTTGGGCGGTGGAGCACGGTATTAACCTGACATTGAGGCTATTCCGGGCTACTCATGTGCTTAGGTTGCGAGCTAGAGCAGAACATCATAACTATATTCAGACCCAAGCGGGTTTGTCACACCCTACTCGTAACAGTCTTTTCTGATGCGGACTAAACCGAAACCGTAAGTTTTTTTTTTTCAAAAACTTTCCAATCGAATGATAGCTTTAAAAATATTTTAAGACATATATAAGATAACTTCAATCCAATAATATAAACCAATCATTCATTCGATAACAATCATGAAATACACTCAAAATACAGTTCAGTATTTTACCTTAATAGTCTAAGTATATACATGCCATAAGCTTAAACAATCTGACACTAAAATCTTCTCTTCCGATCTGGACCTTCAATGTACTGTGCTCCCGAACACATCAGAACCTGCACGCAGTAAACACTACGTGCTGAGCATTAAATATGCCCAATGGTGACTACTAATCCAAGAATTTCCCAAGAATAAGCATAATTTCGTAATTTAAGCTTCTATTATCTTTACTTCATTAAGCATTTCATTTTATTTCAGTTATCAGTATTCATGTTTTTAATTCGTATTTTGATATCCATTGTTCTTTTGTTTCAAAACTTTTTACTGTACTTACAGTATCTTTTTAGGTAGATCAATATCAGATTTACCATTTATCTTTACGTTAATCTTTACTATAACCTTTACTTTTTATCAATACTTCCATTTTATCCTTTAGCCGTAGCAATTAAATTATCATTTCATTTAGCGATATGTATTGGTACTCGTGTCTTTACTAGTACCAAAATAAATTATTTACATTCCTGTTTTAATGTTCAATTATTCAGTTTGAACTCTCATTGTACTTCTTGCTATTTATTCTTTTATTTTTGTTTCGACTCTTAACCAATAAATACATTACTAATTAATAGCTTTTGAGCTTTATTGCAAAGTGATATAAGTATTTCGGGACACTTTGCAGTATTTTCTTTCCTTTATTTTTATACATATTACTTTCGTTCAAATATTAATTAAGACATAAGTCTTTTATTTTTTTTTTCTCATCGGTCCATCATATGTCTTTCTATTGTTTTACTTTCTAAATAACCTTTTTTTCAGAAAGACATTTCATAAGCATTAAATTCACTTCATGTCACAATCATTACTTTTAACTTTAAACATGAAATTAATATTGTTTTTCAAATTTATCACTTTTCACAATAGTAATTGGTACGAGAAATACCAATTAATCAAATTTATCCTTTTCACGAAAAACACAATACATTCTGAATTCTTATAAAACTTTTCTTTTCTTTTTCTTACTAATTACACTTTACAGAAATCTTTACAGATTTATCTTAATTTTGCATTTTCTTTCAAACGAATCGTTTTCGTTATAACTTTTTATATATTCAATTCAATTAAGCAATACTTATTTATTCATTTCAATGTGCCCCTAATGCAATATAACAGGTTTTTCACAAAGGATACACGGGACTGGACCCAAAGGTCCCACGTAGCAGATAGAGAAATGATCTTGAAAGATCAAGTCTCACATAACAGATACAGATACAGATACACTTTCACAGAAGCTATGGAGATCAAAGATTCCAACCATAGCTAAGCAAGTCGCCATGACTTGCACCGCGGTACAGAGGTGTCCCTATGGCTAGCCAATTATATCCAAAACAAGAATCATACTACCTGTCTATCGCTAAGGGCAAACATAATCAGTCATATTTGTAAACGTTTTTGAACATTTAAAACTCTTTAATTTCTTCCTTTTATTTGTTACTATACTTTATTCGAATCAAATGCACTCTTTTGTGCCTTTGACTGTTCAATAGCTTTTTATCATTTTATTCACTTTCTCTTTTCCAGTCACTTTTGTGAATTATGCTTCGATAATTCACTCAAATACTTAAACTTTTCCAGCTTTTGTATATATTATAAATTATGAATTATGGCATTATAATTCACAATTTTCTTTGTATTCTTTTTATATTATTCTTTGCGAATTATTCTCTAATAATTCAATGATTGACTTCTTAATCTTTTACTGTTCAAACTTTTTAATCATTCGGTATGCCAACGTTCATTTCGTCAGCGAATTATTTCTATAGTCATTTACTCCTTTAATACTTTTTATTGACTAATTTATTTTGATAAATTAGTCACGTCTTTATTTTCTCTACTTTTAGGCAATTAGGAACTTAATTAATATCAATTATTATCTTATGCCTCACATAAACATAATTTGACTTTATCTATCAATTTATTCATTTCAAATACATAATTACAATTTTGTCATTATGATCATTTATTTTCATTTTTATTTTATAATTTCTTCCGTTATTCATCCTTTATCCTTTATTTTATCATATTCAAGTAAAATTACATTTTGGTCCTTAAACCACGAAAATTCCATCTTTCGAAACCGTTAGGCCTCCGAAATTACCATTTTACCCTTGTTAAGTATTTCGTACTTATTTTTACGCGTTAATTACTTACTTTGGCAAAATTACCATTTTGCCCCCAAAACTTTTATTTTCTTTCATTTAAGTCCTTTTTCTATTTAAAACTCATTTTATCTTTCTTTTATTTACGTATTAATTTATTTCCATCATTTTTATTTATTTATAAATTATTTACTAATAACTCATTGCTCTTATCATTTTCACTACCCAATAATTATTTCAAAACATTCGTCGGTTGATTTTTTTATTTCTTGTCATTGACATTAATTTATTTTCACATTAAATCATCATGTTTGTCATTTTTATACAATTATGCATTAAAATTCAATTATTTTCATTATACATAGTCACATAAAAATTTCAATAAAATTTCAATAATTTTGATAAATTCCAATAAATTTTATTTATACATTATTTATTGGTCATTACCATTTTTTCATCAAAATAATCATTTAATTCACAATAATTCACAATTTTCATTATATACATACACTATAAATAATCATAAAAATTCCCAAATAATTTCTAAATATTCTCTAATAATTTATAGACATCTATTATCATGTCTACAATTATTTTAAGCCAACATATATCATTTACATGCAAATTTTTCACCATTTTTCCTTATTATCATTTTCGGCCACAACCATTTTTCACCTTAAAAAATTTTCTTTCTTCCATTAATGCTTTCACCTCATTTCCTCTCATGCCTAATTTCATTTACCCTAACATAATTGCATTAATTAACAATTTTTCATATTTTTAACTTAATTACATAATTAAGGAAAATTCACATAAATAGGAAAATCAATAGATTTGGTAGTCACTTACCTCTTTCCATGCTTATCCTTCCTTAAACTTCATTTCTCTTCACTTAGCACAAGGCACAACTTCATCCATCAACCAAAAACAATCTTGGACGAAATTACCCTTCACCAAAATACCATGATTTCATTCTTTTGAAGAGATGAGGGCACTAAACTTAATTAAAAAGGTAGAAATCACTATTTAATGGCTTGATTTGGTGTGAAATGGAGAGAGAGAAGAAGAAGAACTCAAGCAACCATGGAGAGGAGATGGTCGGCCAAGAAGAGAAGGAGAAAATGGCGTGAAGATGCTGGTTGATTCCAAAAAATTTCAGCTATTTATACCTCCTCTTAAAAGGTGAAATGGGCTTGGGTCAAGTTAGTGGGCTTAAATTAATTAAAGCCCATTAACTACCTAATTTAAAGCCCAAAATAATTTCTCCCATTTCCTTACTCCAAATCACTCCAAATTTAATTCCATAATTTTTATCACATCAAAAATAGGTAGGATA
Source organism: Excoecaria agallocha (assembly GCA_037975025.1). Classification (NCBI taxonomy): domain Eukaryota; kingdom Viridiplantae; phylum Streptophyta; class Magnoliopsida; order Malpighiales; family Euphorbiaceae; genus Excoecaria; species Excoecaria agallocha. The sequence continues at coordinate 67,175,966 of CM075806.1, read as the reverse complement.
TAAATTTTTGGCTCAATCGGAGTCCGTTATCGGTCCGATTCAAACTTATTGGTCCGATTTGACAACTGTCGACATCGCCGAAAAATTCATTTTTTTACACCAAAATATTCTTCATAAAATTTCATTAAGAACTACAAAATATGGCAATATTCGGAGGTCATTTACTATTTTTAATTATTTGTGCAAAATCAAGTCCCCTTCCCTATCAGGGAAATTGACTCGCTATCTTTTTCGTATTTTTGACTTATGGAGGCCCATTTGACCTCAAATTCACTTCAAATTTCAACCGTAGACTCACAATGACTATTCCTTTCAAATAATCCAATAAAATATTTTCGACTTCCGGGTGTCCTTTCGGGCCCGAAAAATACTATTCACTGCCGGAAAGTACTATTCACAGCTGACCCGGTGTTGAGGCCATTACAGGGTTATGGCGCTTTTTATGGTAATCCAGATAGCCTCAAGAAATGAAAGGATCGGTATTTCCTTGTGGAGAATCTGCGCGAGGACTTCCCTGTCCACACTACTTGGGGCCATTTCGTGAACCGTAACGACAGCAGCCTTTGGTTAGATGATGAGGAAGAGCTGATTCTAGCTCGGTGAAGGGGACTAGCTAGGGAGAGGTGGAACCTCCGAAATTTGCTTGACCCCTATGATTATGGGTTCATGCCAAGAAAAAGGAAGAAAGGTAGCTTTTTATTTGCCTTGCTAGGCATCGCTGATCGGACTCTTAATTTCTTTCATTTTTGCAGCTATGAAGAAATGAGGTAAGCCCACAGCGGCCGAGCTCATACGGGTCAAGAGGCAGAAAGTTATCGCTAAAGCTACCGATAGCCCTTCCCCTGCTATGCCCAAGCTTGTCTCCGGCCTGACGGCGGAAGTTGCTCTTGATCGAGCTGTTGTTGAGATTGTCGACGAGCAACCATCAAAAGAAGTTCAGCCTAGGGAGATCGGTGAGAGCGCTCCGCCCTTCAGAGAGCACGCTATGATTTTCGAGGCGGATAGCTCTAATGGTGGGGGGGACCGACGATAAAGTGTCATTTGAGAAGGATGTCCGGATGCTGATGTCCAATATTACAAAGTTCTGAGAGAAGCAGGGGAGCATTTATTCTTCGAAGAGCGATGCCTTTAATACTTTTACACACATGGTATCTTGTGTGCCAAAAGAAGTGGCCCCTCTTTACCGTTTGAACTTCGAACAGCTGTCCGTCGTGATGAAGAGACATCAAGTAGATGTGAGTTTGTATCACCTTTTTAGCCTGTTTATTTGTCTTGTGATTGTCTGCATTCTCTCATTCTTTTGACACACTTTGCAGGGATCAATGATTATGGGCGCGGTCATCGCTAAGCTGAACACTTTCATCGGTAAGTGGAGGTGAGCTGAGTCGACCTCTGCCGATCTTCAGTTTAAACTGAATGAGTGTCTCTTCAAGACTTCGGCGGCTGAGAAAAAGGCCGTTGAGGCTATAAAGAGGTCTGTCGAGCTGGAGGCAACTGCTTCCCAGGAGAAAGAGAATGCTCAAGCTCTTGCTGCCGAACTTGAGAAGATGAAAAAAGAGAAGGCAGGGCTGGAGAAGAAGTGTTCGGAGCTGGAGGGTCGGCTGTTGACCCAGGAGGAAAAGAAAGTGGAGCGAGTGGTCGAGAAGTGCTTGGCCTACGGTAATAAACTTTTAAAGGTTGTAAAGGAAAAATATCCTGAGCTGGACTTGTCCTAGATGGATGAAGTGTATCCGGACGAGGAATAGCTCGTTTTTGTTCTTTATGAATTTTAATGAAAACTTGCTTCTTTTTGCTACTCTTCTCCTTCTTCTTTCCTTCTTGAATGCCGAGACCAATGTCCTTTGAAGACAGAAAAATTTTGCTCGATCGCTGCCGAGCTGTAGGTTTGATGAATAACTTGGTTGATTTTTGCCTAAAATAAATAAGTGAATAGCAATTTTTTTGAACTATAGTAAAGTTTAAGCGTAGAGCTTGAAAGTAAAATATCATTGGATTAGTGATCCGGATAAATTTCATTGAATGTGCTCGGATGACAGTGTTTGCCGATGAGCCCATACAAAAGCACAACTGCTCGGATTAAAATGGAGAGGGCGACAACGTCGAGCTCGGCTCAATAAATAGTTTGACGGGTGATTCTGCCTAGAATAGTAATTTTACCGAACTGTATTGAAGCATAAATACTGAAAGTCATAGTAACATTTGTTCGACAATTTAAACGATTTTTATTAAATGTGCTCGGATGGCGGTGTTCGTCGATGAGCTCAAAAAAGTACAACTGCTAAAACTGAAATGGTGATAAAATCGAACTGATGTGAAAAACAAAATGAGCTGGAACTTTCGGGCTATTGATAATAGAGCTTGAGGCTTGACACATTCCATGAGTGTGGCAGGAGTTTGCTGGTGGAGTCTTGTAGTTTGTATATGCCGGCTTTTGTGATTTCACGGATGATGTATGGCCCTTCCCAATTCGGATTGAGCTTGCCGACCCCTGCTACTGTCTGAGCATATACACTTTCTTCAAGACCAGTTATCCCATACGAAATGACTTTGGTTTTTCCCTCCTATCATAAAATGATGCCATGTGTTGTTTATAGGCGATGGACTGTATTTGGGTGAGCTCCCTCTGTTCTTCTAGTCAATTCAACTGTCAAAGCAAATTGGCTTCGTTTATATCATCATGATCAGAGGTTCGTGGGCTCGAAATGCCTATTTCATATGGAATGACTGCTTCTATTTCATAGGTCAAAGAGAAGGGCGTTGCTCCTATTGCTTTCTGAGATGATGTCCGGTAGGCACAAAGCATGTTGTTAAGCTCATCTGCCCAGAGTCCTTTGGCTTCTTCCAAATGCTTCTTTAACCTAGATAGGATGGTTCTGTTGGTGACATCGATCATCTCATTGGATTGAGAATGGTATACTGATGTGAAGCACAACTGGATGTTCAACTCTGAGCAGAAGGTCCTGAAAGCATGACAATCAAACTGCTTATCATTATATGAGGTGAAGGAGTGCGGTATCCTGAATCTTGTGATCACATTCTTCTGCACGAACTTTATGATGTTGGCGGGGGTGATTGTGGCGAGAGGTTTAGCCTTCACCAATTTGGTAAAATGGTCAACGGCTACAACAAGGAATTTTCTTTGTCCGACTATTGGAGGAAAGGGTCCCGATATGTTGATTCCCCATTGGGAGAAGGGCCACGGGCTATGGATCAGTGTTTGCATCGCCAAGCTGCTTTGTGTGATGTTGGAAAATCTTTGACATTTGTCGTATTTCTGGACTAACGCCTTGGCATCAGCCTCCGTCGTGGGCCAGTAATATCCCTGTAGGAGTGCTTTCCGAGCTATAGCTTGTGCTCCTTCATGAGCTTTGCAAATCCCTACATGAATTTCTTTTAGGATGTATTCTCCTTCTTTTTGCACTTACACACAGGGTCCAAGGACTTGAGAAAGATCACCTGTATAGCTTTTCGTTTAGCACGGCATATAAGCTCACCTTTCACACTATCTTTCAGACTTGTGTACGGTCTGCCGGCATGTCACACCCTTCTCGGAACAGTTCTTTCCGATACAAAACTTAGCCGAAAAAAGGCAATTTTTTTTCACCGAACAATTCAAAATTAGTTAAAATTCTTTTTCATTAACTCCAGAATCGTACAACAGTCTTATAAACAGTTTAAAAAAAACACAAAACATCATATCAAATCTTATACTATCAAAGACAAATAAACATATATTCAATATACCATTCAAGCTTTTACCTTAACCATCTAAGTATATACATGCCAAAAGCTTACATCAACTAACACAAAAAAAATCTTCTCTTCCAATCTGGACCTTTAATGTACTGTGCTCCCGCAACACTTCGAAACTTGCACGCAATAAAAACTATGTGCTGAGCATTAAATATGCCAAGTGGTGACTACTAATCCAAGAATTTCCCACGAATAAGCATAATTTCATAATTTATACTACTGCTATTCTTATTCTGTTAAGCATTTTCTTATATTTCGGTTATCAGTATTCATGTTACTTATTCACATTTCGATAACCATGGTTCTTTTGTTTCTAAACTTTCAACTTTACTTTACAGTATTTTCTTAGGTGGATCAATATCGAATTTACTTTTACTTTTACGTTAATGTTTACTATAACTTTTACTTTTATCATTATTTTCATTTTATCCTTTAGCCACAACGATTTAACTATCATTTCATTTAGCAATATGTATTGGTACTCGTGTCTTTACTAGTACCAAAATAAATTACTTTAATTCTTCATTTACTGTTTAATTATTCAATTTGTACTCTAATTATACTTCTTGCTATTTATTCTTTTATTTTTGCTTTGACTTTTAACTAATAAATATATTACTATTTAAAGGCTTTTAAACTTTATTGCAAGGTGATATAATTATTTCGAGACACTTTGCAGTCAAATTCTCTTTCCTTCATTTATATATATATTACTTTCGTTCAAATATTTATTAAGACATATGTCTTTTGCTTCTTTCTCATCGGTCAATTATGTGTCTTTCTATTATTTTACTTTTCAATTAACTTTTCTTTCAGTAAAACGTTACATAAACATTAAGTTCACTTCATGTCAAAATCATCACTTTTTAACTTTAAGTAGGAAATTAATATTGTTTTTCAAACTTGTCACTTCCTACAATAGTAATTGGTACGGAAAATACTAATTAATCAAATTTATCTTTTTTACCAAAAAAAATAAAATACATTTTAAATTCTTATAAAAGCTTAACTAAACATTAATTTAATATTTTAATCTTATAAAACCTTTCTTTTCTTTTTCTTACTAATTACACTTTTCAGAAATTTTCACGGATTTATTCTACTCTTTTATTTTCTTCGAAACAAAATATTTTTCATGAATCATTTTTGTCATTGTAACTTTTTATACTTAATTTATTTAAACAATACTCATTTATTCATTTCGATGCGCTCCAAGTGCAATATAACAAGATTCTCAAAAGGATACTCGGGACTGGACCCTAAAGTCTCAGACAGACTGAAAAATGATCTCAAAGATCATTTTTTCACATAACAGATATCAGATACAGACAGAAGCCATGGAGATCAGTGATCCTACCATAGCAAAGCAAGTCACCATGACTTGCACCGTGGTTCAGATGTCCCTATAGCTAGCCAATTATATCCAAACAAGAATAACAACACTTGTTTATTGCTAAGGACAAAATAATCAATCACAATTGCAATTACTTTTAAACATTTAAAAATTTTTAATTTCTTTCTTTTATTCTTTTATACATTTTATTATAATCAAATACACTCTTTTAGCGTTTTTGACAATTCAATAACTTTTTGTTATTTCTTTGACTTTATCTTTTCAGATCATTTTTGTGAATTATCTTTCGATAATTCACACAGATACTCAGATTTTTCAGTAACTTTCATCTTTTCTTTCACTTTGTCTTTTCAAGTCACTATTGTGAATTATTTTTTAATAATTCCCTCAAACACTTGGACTTTTCAATCTTTTATACAAATTCTGACTTTTCTTTTATTTTTTTGTATAATTCCTTACGAATCATTTTCAATATTTTTAGGCTTGACGTTTTTACAATTTTTCCTTTTTCAGTCCAATTTTTCAATTATTCGATATGTCGGCTTTTGTTTCGTCGGCGAATTAATTTTATAATCATTTATTCTCTTAATACTTTTTGTTGACGAATTTCTTTTGATAAATTAGTCACATCTTTATTTTTCTACTTTTTATGTAATTAGGAACTCTATGAATATCAATTATTATCTTATATCTCGAACAAGCATAATTTGACTTTTTCTATCGGACTGTTCATTTCAAATACATAATTACGATTTTGTCATTATAATAATTTATTTTCATTTTTATTTTATAATTTCTTCCATTATTAACCTTTTATTCTTTATTTTATCATGTTTGGATAAAATTATATTTTGGTCCTTAAATCATGAAAACTTTATCTTTTGATACAGATAAGTCTTCGAAATTACCATTTTGCCCTTATTACTATTTCTTACTTATTTTTACTTATTAGTCATCCATTTTGGCAAAAATTACCATTTTGCCCCAAAACTTTTATTTTCTTTCATTTAAGTTCCTTTTTCCATTTAAAACTCATTTTATCTTTCTTTTATTTATGTATCAATTTATTTCCATCATTTCTATTTATTTATGAATTATTTACCAATAATTCATTATTATTATTATTATTTTCACGATCCAATAATTATTTTGAAAAGTTCGTCGGTTGACTTTTTATTTTTTGTCATTGACATTAATTTAATTTCACATTAATTCATCATTTTTGTCATTTTTATACAATTATGCATTAAAAATTCAATTATTTTCATTGTACATATTCACATAAAAATTCCAATAAAATTCCAATCAATTCATTAAATTTCAATAAAATTTATTTATGCATTATTTAGTATTTAGTATCATTTTTCACTAAAATAATCAATTATTCCTCATTATTTCACAATTTTTACTATAGACATAACCAATACATAGGCTTTAAAATTTCAAAATTAATTCCAATAATTCATTAAAAATGCAAAGGCACCAATTATCACCACTATATTCAATTTAGGCCAACATATATTATTTTCATGCAAAATTTCACATATTTCTCTTAATGCATAATTCGACCATCACTACTTTTTCACCCTAAAAATTTTCTTTCTCTCATTTTCACTTTCCATTTATTTCTTCTCTAGTCCAATTACAATTACCCTATCACAATTTCATCAAATAACAATTTTACATATTTTTACCTTAATTACATAAATAAAAAAAATTCATATTAATAGGAAAACTAAAGGATTTTGTAGTCACTTACCTTTTTTCATGCTTTAACTTCCTTAGGCTTTCTTTTCCATGCCTTAACTCAAAGAAATTCCTCCATCATCAAACAAAATCCATGGGAGCCAAATTCCTCCTTCACCAAAACACCAAGATTTCATTCTTTTTAGCCCAAAATAACACCAAATCCAATCTCTATGCATCCAAAACTATGAGAAAATACTACAGAAATAATTTAAATCCATAAATTCCTTAACTTCCAACTTACCCCTCTTTCTTTCTCAACTTAATTCCATACCTTCCTTTGCTCAAATCACTTGATTGAGATCACTAGGGTGATCTAGAGAGCTGAAAATTCACTTTTTATGTTGGGGTTTAAGAGAGATTTGGGGTAGAAGAAGAAGAAATCATAGAGAGAAGGAGGAAGGGACAATTCGGCCACCATAAGAGGGAAAAGTGGCTGGAGATTTCTGGAGCAAAATTTTCAGATTTTTGCTCCCTTTATATCCTCTTGATGGGCCAAATTATAGCTTAAATGAGCGGGCTTTTCCCACTTAAACATTAAGGCCCATTTAGGCATTTTTAAAGTCCAATCCAATTTATATCTCTTCCTCACTCCAAATCACTTCAATTTTGATTTCATCATTCTTAAAACATCGAAAATAGGTAGGACATAAATTTTTGGCTCAATCGGAGTTCGTTATTGGTCCGATTAAAATTTATCTGTTCGATTCGACAACTACCGGTGTCACCAAAAAATTTAATTCTCATCACCAAAATATTCTACATAAAAATTCATGTAGGGACGCAAAATCTGGCAGTATTCGGAGGTATTTTACTATTTTTAATTATTTATGCAAAATCAATACCCCTTCCCTACCAGGGAAATTGACCCGCTACCTTTTTCGTATTTTTGACTTTTGGAGACCCATTTGACCTCAAATTCACTTTAAATATCAACCTTAGGCTCACCATGACTAATCCTTTCAAATGGTCAAATAAAATATTTTGTCCTTTCGGGCCCGAAAAATACTATTTACTATCGAAAAATACTATTCACGGCTGATTCAGAGTTGAGGCCATTACACGGCTGAGTCCCTACTGTCAGGTACTAATAAATGGAGAGGCGCCACCCTGTCATTGGCTCTTGCACTCGGACTTGGTAGGTTTCATAAGCTGGCTATGACGCTATAAGATAAATAATGTCAGTGTTATGTACTGAGCTATTGAGGGAAGCTCATTTTGCCAGGTTATCTGCCTCCTGATTTTCTGTCTGGGGTATCTGCGTGATTGACCAAGTACTTCTCGTGGCTTCAAGTTTGGCCAGAAGGGCAATCATCAATTCCTTGTATCAAACCATACAGCTCTCATTAGCTTCAAACGTTCCTTTTAGCTGGTTGACAACTAGCTGTGAGTCAGAAAAAATTTCTAGTCTGTCAGGCTTTACCTCTATTGCCAGTTGTAGTCCAACGCATAGGGTTTCATACTCCACCACGTTGTTGGTAGCCGGAAAGGCTAGATGTGCCATTGCCTTGATATAGATTATGCCTAGACTCATCAACAGGTCCCCGACTCCAGCTCCTCCCGAGCATACGACCCTATTCTCATGCAACCTCCTACCTCATTTACCTTTTTCGGAACTGGCGCGTGTAATTCTACCACAAAATCTGCCAGAATTTGTGCCTTCATTGCTAGGTGCGATTCGTATCTAACATCAAACTCCCCTCGGCGGGCGGCCCACTTAGTTAACCTTTTGAAGCCTCCAGTCTTTGTAGCACCTTTCTTAGGTTGGAATTGGTGCGTACTACGACGGTGTGGGCTTGAAAGTAAAGATGTAACTTTGTTGTTGAGGTGATTAAGGCGAAGCCCAACTGCTCCAGGATGAGGTACCTTAGTTCGACGCCTCACAAGACTTTGCTGGTGTAGTAAATTGGGAATTGCTAGCTTCCTTCTTCCTATACTAGGACCGCACCTATTGCACCTTCAAAGACTGCTAGGTAGATATATAGGGCTTCACTGACCTTTGGTCTGCTGAGCAGGGGTGGTGTTGCGAGGAATTTCTTCAAAGACTCAAAGGCTTGTTGGCATTCTTTCGTCCACCTAAAACTCTTTAGATTCTTGATCATCTGGTAAAATGGCAAACATCATTTGGCCGAGCAGGATATGAACCTTCCTAGGGTTGTGATTCTTCCATTGAGCTTTTGTACATCCCAGACTGTTTTTGGAGATTTCATATGCATGATTGCCCTGATCTTCTCGGGATTGGCTTCTATTTCCCATTTTGATATCATGAAACCAAGAAATTTTTTGGACTGCACACCAAAGGCGCATTTCTTTGGATTCAGCTTGAGGTTCGCTCTCCTTAAAGTGAGGAAAGTCTCTCTTAGTTCGGATGGCAGATATGTGGAGGTCTTACTCTTAATGATCATGTCATCCACATATATTTCCATATTTCTTCCTAGCTGGTTGGTGAAGAGCTGGTTCATCAATCTCTGATATGTAGCACCTACATTTTTTAGTCCAAAAAGCATAATCCGATAATAATAAGTTTCTCGGTGGATGATGAAAGCCATTTTTTCCTCGTTTGTTAGATTTATTGGGACTCGATGGTAGCCCGCCGATGCATCGAGAAAGGCGTACTCCTCAAACTCAGCTATGGAGTCCACCAGAAGATCTATGTTTGGCAGGGAATAGCTGTCTTTTGGACATGCTTTATTAAGGTCAGTAAAATCCACACACATGTGCCACTTTTCGGTAGACTTCTTAACCAGCACTACATTAGCTAGCCAGTCCGAATAGAAGACCTTTCTAATGAATTCGTTCTCCAACAAGGTTTTCATCTCCCGTTTCACGGCAAACTATCTTTTCGGGGCGTAGTTCCTCTTTTTTTGTTTGACTAGTTTGCATTCTGGCCGAGTGTTCAGGAAGTGAGTTATCAAATCTTTTGATACGCCCTTAATGTTGGAGGGCTACCAAGCAAATACATAAAAGGGATTCCCTGAGCATGGAAAGGAGTGCCTCTCTATCCGAAACCCTCCTTATTGGCTGATATTTGAACACTCTTCCCAGGAGCCAGCTCGACTACTTGCAACACTTCCCCTGGTTCAGCCTTTCGATCCCCTGTGTCCGGTGTGTCCATTGTGTCGAGGGGGAGAGCCTGGTTAGCTTCATTCATTATGATCATGTATGTCTTTCGAGCTATTTTTTGATTGCCTCTTAGTATTGTTGCCCTCTCTCCCGTTGGAATCTTGAGCACTAGACTCTGCATGGACACATAAGTATCGACTGCAGCCAACAGAGGTCGGCCGAAGATTACATTGTATGACAAAGGAATGTTAACTACCATAAAATTCGTACTGTACGTCCGAACTATTGCATTATCTCATAGCTGGACTGTCAAATTTGCTAGTCCTTCCACCTTGACAGGCTGTTTGAAAAGGCTAATAAAGGGGGTGCTGACCTTATCGAGGTGATTCTTTGACACTCCTAGGGCTTTGTATGCTCATAGGGTGATCAAGTTGACCGCACTCCCTATATCGATCAGTATTCTCTGGACTAAAAAATCTCAGATGATTGATTCTACTAGTGCATCGCTGTGCAGATGCTTAACATGGGACCTGTCAGTTATCGTGAACTGGACTACTTTAATCGGGGCGTGAATGCTTCTTTTTACGGCCAGCACTTCCTTGGCCTTTCTTTTTACGGCTAGCACTTCCTTGAATCGGGCGTGATTGCTTCTCCCACATACAGGTGGATTTAGTCAAAGGATCTCACATCGATTGGAGAGGAGAACAAAGTAGTCCTTATATGGCTATGGATACCTCTCCCTTATCGAGGCCTTTTGGGGAGACCTAAAAACAAAACCGTGAGGGCTAAAGCTCAAAGCGGATAATATCGGTAAGCAGCCATCCGAGGACGTTACAGTTGGTATCAGAGCCAGTGCCAGATCGGTGTGTTGGCCATGGGGTCGGGCCTGATGTGTCAACGAGGGTGCTGAGCCTCCTTAGGGGGGTGGATTCAGTCAAAGGATCTCACATCGGTTGGAGAGGAGAACGAAGTAGTCCTTATATGGCTATGGATACCTATTCCTTATCGAGGCCTTTTGGGGAGACCCAAAAATAAAATCGTGAGGGCTAAGGCTCAAAACGGACAATATCGACAAGCGGCCATCCAGGGACGTTACAATATTCATCGGTCACGTGCCCCCTATCCTTGTGAAAGATGCAGTAGATATTCTGATCTCTGTTGGGGTCTTCCCTCATCGATATGGGCCACATAACTTGTCCGTTTTGTTGTATCCAAACCAAGATATCTTCCCTACTCGTATTGAGGGGTGTGAACCTCTCTTCCTTTCTATCGCCAGCTTGATGCTGGGAAACTATGTAAGTGCGATTAGACGAACTTCCTCCTTTGTATGCCCTGGATTCGTGTCGATTGATCCTCCCCTAGTTTCGAGCTAATCTTTCGAACTCCTCTCCTTCTCTCCCCATACCCGAGCTACCATACGAGTTGAGGCATATGCATTGGACTTCATTCATTCGGATGTATTTGTGAGCCCGAAACATGAGCTTAGTGAAGTCATTTAGAGGCTTCTTGCTCAGGGAGTCGCTAAAGTCCTGACACCTCGTATTTCAAATGAGTGCCATGATGGCCACCTCCAGATTGAGGTTTTGTATGTCCATTGCCTCCACGTTGAATCTTTCCACATAAGCTCGTAGGAATTCTCCCTTTTCTTGTATTACCCTGTTCAGATCGACGGACACCTTATTTGGTATGATTGCTGCCACAAACTTCGTGATGAACATATCGCTAAACTGTTCAAAGCTTTCAATTGAGTGCTCAGGAAGGTTACAAAACCAGATCTGAGCCAAATTCGTCAGAGTTTGCAGAAAGATCTTACATAGTACGGTATCGTCTGCAGTCAGGATCAACATGGTGTGTTGAAATTGGTTGATATGTGCTCGAGGGTTAGATTGCCATTGTACCTCGGCAAATTTGGAAGGCAAATTTTGAGGAAGGGAGCAGCTAGGATTTCCTGGGAAAGTGGGGAGAGAAAGTTGTTGTGGTATTGTGAGGTGTTTCGATTATGTTATTTGGTCATTCGATCTTTAAGGAGCCTCTCGAACTACTCGATTGTTAGGGTAACTGTAGATCCCGGAGCTGGTGGAACTAGGGATGATCAAGGGGGCGGGGATTCCCCGACCCCGGTGGGGACCTGCCCCATTCGGGGCAGGGAATCCCCAAATTTTCCCCCAACGGGATGGAGACGGGGGAGAAAAATTCCCGTCCTAGAATCGAGGACGAGAAACGGGGTATCCGCCCCGCGGGAATCGCCGCCCCAAAAAAAATATATTTTTAATTTTGAAAATATAATATTTTATAAATAATTAAAATTAAAATTAAAATATAACTTAATTTTATAATTATTAAGTTTTAAATTATATTTAATTTTAAATTTTATGAATGGTGAAAATTTATATTAATTTAAATTATTATTAATTTTAAATTTTTTATTTATTAAATATTATATTTTAATTTTAATTATTTATAAAATATTATATTTTAAAATAAAAAAAAGAAATTCGGAGGACGGGGATCCCCGCGGGGCGGAGGACGGGGGGGATTTTCTTCTCGTTTTGGGGGTGGGGACGGGGATGGAAAATCCCTGAAATGTATAGGGCGGGGAGTGGGGACTCCTTCCCTGCCCCCGCCCCGCCCCGTGAGCATCCCGAGGTGGGACTGCTGGTGAGAAAGGATCTCTGTTCAATGGTTGGGAGGGCCGAGCAGGTGGGGTAGGCTGAGCTGGTTGGGAGGAAGGGTTGGCTTGGGCAACTATGGCTGAAAATTGGGCTTGTAGGTCCTACGTTGCCTATGGAGTAAGACTTGATGCATTGGGAATGGCTACAGCGGGGGATGCCGAGGTTATGGCATTATTGAGGGGGATAATTTATTGTGTTTTACGGTGAGTGGTGAAGTCTGCCTGGGTTTCTAATGGCGCAGGGTTCAAGTTGAGGTATGGAAAGAGATCCATATTCCACGCTCACCGCACCAAATGATGACAGGTAGAATTTTGCCAGTCAGGATGACCTGCAAAATAACTGAAAGGACCAAAAGGATTTCCAATAAGGAAATCTCTGATGGTTAAGTCAGAGAGTATTCTGATGTTAAAGATAACTGTTTCGACTAGAGTTTAAGATGGATCTGAACCTTACCTGATTTTTCTTTTATATACTCTTAGGTTACCTTCGTGGGTAGTGGATGAATTCTCACTTCTTTCAGTTATCTTTTTCACTTCTCCTATTCTTGAGAAAACGTAGGGAGAGAGGGAAGTTACTGCTAGAAATGACTAAATTTGCTGATAGTTTAGCATTTTGGGATCTTTTCGAGCTCTTCAAATGCCTGATGTGACCTGGCTCTTAAGGGCGTTCGATTGGTCGACTTTGCTGGATGTCTTTTCGAACTCTCAGCTCAGCAAGATGGAAGTAGTTCGTGCCTGGCTCTTAGGCTCATTTGCAGGTTGGAACGAGCTATAAGTCAGACTGTTTCAAATCAAATATCTAATGGTCAATAATTGACTCTAACAAATATAAATGTAACTCATGTAGCTTTAAAATAAAAAAAAAGAAAAAGAAAAAAAATTATGTGGCTTTCCATTTGCTCTCTCTCTCTGCCATTTAGCTCAACAAGATTTCTATACAATCCAATAATTTCTCAACTTTAGAGAAAAATCATTTTATTTATTTATTAACCAAACTTTTAAAAAATAATTTTTATTTTTTAAAATGTAAATACATTTTAATTAACTTAATTTATAAGCAGAAGTATGGATGAATTTCTAAATAATAAAATACAGATTAATATGCAAAAAAATCCTTATATTTATCAAAAATAATAATTTTATCATTAATATATAATTATGTACAATATTATTTTTAAAGTTATCAAAATGATACAGTCTTATTTATAAAATAAAGAAATCGTTAGTTTAATCATATTTTATTTTTTAATTGTTGACGTGAATACATTATATCTTTTTTATGGAATTATGTAAAATTAACGATTTCGTTATTTTAGGGATAAAATTATATAATTTTGATAATTTTAAAATAATAATATATATAACTAAATATTAAGAATAAAATTATTTTTTTATAAATATTAAGATTATTTTTATATATTTGGCCTAAAATATAATAATAAAGAAATAATTGTTTATTATGAAATTTTTTATGACTAAAATATTAATGTGATTTTCTTCATTGACTGAAGGACAACACAAACGACGAATTTTACGTATCAAAGTGAAGTTTGAAAAAGTAATCAGTAAAATAAACAAATAAATAAATAAAATGAGTTGGGTGACTTGTGATCAAAATCTCCAATAATATACATTTACTTTTGATCTTTTTGTAATTTTAGAAAGATGGAGACAACATAAAAGCCGGTCAGGTCTCACGTTGTCAACGCGATTAAGATTTAGGATGATCCGGTACCTGACCAAAGACGGGCAGAAAGCTTTTTGTCTCTGTATTTTCTTCTTCTCAAAGTTTCTAAGAGCTGCAATTCATCCTTCCTTGTATCTTCCAAACTCAATCTCACAAGGTAATTCTTTTTTTCTTTTTCATTTGTTATGAATCTTGAAACTCACTGAGAAGAAGAGAAGAAAATAAAGATCGAGTCTTGGGTCGTTTTTCTGCATTTGGTTTCTGGGTTATGAGCAATCTTTCAATTCATTTTCGTCGTGACAAAACACAAAGATTAGTTTTTTTTATTCTTTAAATGGAGAATTATGGATCACCTTCTTCCTACCCATACAATAATCCCTATCCATACCCTTATCACCAACCTCCAAATCATTCCTATCCGCCTCCTCCTAATTTAGATTCATACCATTCTCATCAACCCTATCCATATTCTTATTCTCCTTACACATATCCGCCACCTCCAGGACCACCGCAACAGCCACCAACGAGTCACTCCGGCTCCGGCCATTTAGATTATCATCAGCCTCCTGGGTCTGTTCCTTATCCATATCCATACACACCAACTCCTCCACCAAACCTTCAACATCATGGAAGTTTCAGTTACGGTCAGCCTCAGTACCCATATCCACATCAAAGACATGATAGCTGCCCTCCTGTAGCGACTGAGTCTTCAACAAAGCATGATAGTCATAATGTTAATGTTAGTTCTTCATCCTCTGCTTACCCACCTTTGGATGATTTGTTGAGTACTATGCATCTGAACGATAACAAACTCCCCTCTGCTCCTGCTTCACCATCTGTCCCCTCAGTACCTGATTTTCCTGCCAGTCTTCACAATTCTAGTTTTGGGTATGAAAGACAAGATTTATATGGCTATCACAGTAGCTCCTTTTCAAGTGATTATGAGGGGGCTTACTTGGGTCGGATGAGTTCTTCCGGTAGCTATTCTGGTCCTGTTTATGGCCATAGAGCTTCCTTCGATGATTCGACTCATGGCCAGGGTACACAAATTGTGCCTTGGCAAAACTCAAAAGGGTCGTTGAAGGTCTTGCTTTTGCATGGGAATTTGGATATATATGTTTATGACGCAAAGAACCTCCCAAACATGGACATGTTCCATAAGACACTCGGAGATATGTTTAGTAAATTACCAGGAAATATAGGCACCAGGATTGAAGGACAAATGAGCCGCAAGATTACTAGTGATCCCTATGTTTCAATCACAGTGGCCGATGCTGTAATTGGGAGAACTTACGTGATTAGCAACAGTGAAGATCCTGTCTGGATGCAACATTTTTATGTTCCTGTTGCACATTATGCTGCTGAAGTGCATTTCTTAGTCAAAGACAGTGATGTTGTGGGTTCGCAGCTGATTGGAATTGTGTCCATTCCAGTCGAGCAGATTTATTCAGGAGCTAGAATTGAGGGAGTTTACCCTATTTTGAATAGCAGTGGAAAGCCATGTAAAGCTGGAGCTGTATTGAAACTTTCAATTCAGTACACCCCAATGGAGAAACTCAGCATTTACAATCAAGGTGTGGGAGCAGTTCCTGATTATCATGGCGTGCCAGGCACCTATTTTCCTCTTAGGAAAGGTGGAACAGTGACTCTCTACCAAGATGCCCATGTTCCAGATGGATGTCTTCCAAATTTGAAACTGGATCACGGGTTGTCTTATGTGCATGGGAAGTGTTGGCATGACATCTTTGATGCAATACGTCATGCCAGGCGCTTAATTTATATTACAGGATGGTCAGTATGGCACAAAGTTAGGCTAATTCGGGATGATGGTCCTCCATCAGATGTCACATTGGGGGAATTGTTGAGGTCCAAGTCCCAGGAAGGAGTAAGAGTGCTACTTCTTGTTTGGGATGATCCAACTTCAAGGAGCATCTTGGGATATAAAATGGTACAAAACTTTGCTCCACATTTTTGTGTAATTCCATTTGTATGTTGCAGCTTTAGCTGTTCTTTAACTAATAATATATGGAGGAAACTGAATGGTAGTTGATACTGAGTTTGCTCTCTCTCTCTTTTTCTTCCCTCTTCTTCTTGTTCCTTCAAGTAAGAATTGTTGTTTCTGATTGTTATTGCTATGAGCTTTGTTAAACATGTACAGTTATCACATATTTGTTGTATTTCTTGTCCTTAATGCTCTATGCATTCTTTACTGCTTTGCATGCACTCTTATGTGGATACCAGTCATTGTTGCATCTTTGTTAAGTTTCGATTTCTGCTCTATCCTAGGGAAGTTTTTCCTACCTGTCTTTTGCACTTCGATTTGATCGTTATTACTGAAATTCAACTAAAAATCTGCAACATTAACTAATGCAGGATGGAGTTATGGGAACACATGATGAGGAAACCCGCCGTTTTTTCAAACACTCATCCGTACAAGTACTTCTTTGTCCTCGTATTGCTGGAAAAAGGCATAGCTGGGTCAAGCAAAGGGTTAGTTTTTCTTTTCTTTTTCTTTTTCTTTTTCTTTTTTATTCTCTTTGGGTTTCAGGTGGAACTGATAATCGCTGACTAGATTTTTTCTTAATCTTTGATTTAGGAAGTTGGAACTATATATACACACCATCAGAAAACTGTAATTGTAGATGCTGATGCAGGCAGTAACAGAAGAAAAATCATAGCTTTTGTTGGTGGACTTGATTTATGCGATGGAAGATATGATACTCCAGATCATCCTTTATTCCGGTCATTAGAAACTACGCATAAAGATGACTATCACAACCCAACCTTCACAGTAAGCTTTTAAATTTTCTAGATCTCATTATTTGTACAATTCTGGTCTAGTATAATGTCTCTATGATAATCTATCATTAATTTGAGACGAAATACAAGAAGGATATTGATAAGGAATAAGATAAACAATCTAATATCCAATCACACAACAAAGACAAATGTAGTAATCTGGGTATATTACTCTGTAAATGAGTTCAATACAATGACTGTTATAATAAGAACGAAAATGGAAATAAGAACAAGAAAAAGATAACAAACAGTAAGGGCCTATACTCCAGGAAGAGCAGTCAAACACCCTGCCTCCTTCCTTCCCTCATTCACACTAAACAGTGCCATACAATTCTCTTCATACCCCCTTTTCTAAAGATACCCCTATCTATATTCTCCTTTTCCTAACTAACTGCTGCCAACTCCGCTTCATCCTCTTTCCCAGTCTTCTTATTGGACCGTCTTGTATAAACCGAACAAGTCGTGGGCCTGTGGGCTTGACTCTCATCATGGATAGCATCTTCTCCATCATTGTCACCGGGTGGTGAAGCAGTCTTGTCCTCAAGACTGAGCTGAGAAAACTGGTGGCGGATGACAAATTCATCCTGCATAATTTCAAAGAGAGCCGATGGTTGTCTACGAAACTTTGACAATCGAGCTAAAAATATAAGCATCCTCAAGAACATGGTAGCCGCACTAGTACCCAAGCCCAAGTCCCACCCTTGCTTATTTTGCAGCCACACCAAAAGTGTTAAGCTAGCTACAACTCCCACACAGATTGCTAGTAACTAATAGTTGAAGAAGCTAGACATCTGCTTAGCCTCCTTATTCAAGTTTTTCTTACTAAATTGACCAGCTCCATGTAGCAACAATACATCTTTGACCCTTGACGACCCAAGAGCAGGCAAGTAGTGAGCTACAGAGAACAACAACGCGTTTTGACTTCCAATTTTCTTGCAATGAACGTTTGGCTCGATGTTATTACAAGAAATAAATCTTAACTGCATGTATTGAGCTTGAACTGCTAGCAGTTTTAGTGCCATAAATTCAATGACTCCTGAAACTAAAACAACTTTCCATCCACCCACGTAAGTGTCTACTACAAAAATTGCTACGATGGAGTGAATGTAGCTAGTTCCAATGATATTAGTTAGCCGATTAGCTGCGTCTTCTAAGCCAAAGTGCATCATTCCAATGAAACATGTCACAAAGTTAACTGCCAAAATGAGATCAAAGAGGGTAACTTGGTCAAATTTGACGGAATCAGCATCCCAGGTCTTAAGTTCGTCATCTGACTTAGGAATCTCGACGTGTTTCTCCTGGTGGTCGGTCAAATGGTTCAGTACCTCCAAGAATATCCATGGGAAATGACTTATTTCAGACACAAGCTGGTATAAATGACTATCAATCAAAGTTTGAAAGCGTTGCAGTTTTCTAAATTCCGTAGTAACCCTCTTCAACCCCACTATTTTGTCCTGCTCCACCCCCGTAAGGCTACCCAACACCTAGAAAACTATCACGTCTTTCCAAGTTCGTAACCCTTCTACCCTTAAGATTACATCTAGCCCTCTTAATTCAATCACTAGCGCATAAATGGAGCATTGGTAGTCATTAAGTTTGATAGGAACTTAGGAACTCCCGTATATCCCTTGTCATCTCCAACCAAATTCCCATTCTCAAGTATGAATTCAAGGGTTTTGATTAGACGTACCTGAGATCTCAAGACCGACACTAACTAGGGGAAAATTAAATTGATTGTTGCTCCACCATTGGTCAGCATCAACGTGGAGATCTCATTGGCCGTTCCCTCCAACTTAATAGTGTTTATCTCGTTGCCATTCCCTGCCACAACACCCACTTGGTGTTGAAACCAACTTAGGCGAAAGACTGTGCAATACTCCATCACCCTTGCCACCTTCCTGCTGATGACCTTAGGAAGCGGACTGCCGTTGATGACGCAGTCATCCTCCGTCATGTGCCTAATCGGCTGCGATTTCAACACCACGGTCTCCCCTACCTCGACAGCCCCGCCGGCTCTACTCTCCACAATGCTCTTCCCCGGAGGCGGCAGCGTTCCGAGCGCGGCGATTCTCCCGAAAAAAACAAACCCTTTCCTGCGTCGTTCTTTCCACTCGATTTTGGTAAGGTGCCGAACTCCCTTCCTTGTTTTCCCCCATAGCTTTGATTCTAAGGAGGCAGATAGGGATGTGGGGTAGCTGTTTGAAGTAAGGGCTGGATGTTTGTTTGGACTGGACCCAAAAGCAGGATTTGGCTGCAACTGAGATGGCTCAATTTTCTTAGAACCCCCCCTTGGTCCAGTAGTAGAGACTAACGTGAAGATCGATGCCTTCGCTTTCACCAAGCTCTTATACCCCCAGCTCGATGACACCATTTGCAGAGGTCCTACTATGGAACACATGCAAGTCCCATGCCTTCCACCAAGTTCGCCTGTAACCCTTCACCCCATCCTCCACCTCATCCTTCAATCCCCTACTTAAGCATCCCACAAATTGCGATTCAGTAAGAATCGGAGCGGTAGTAGCCACCATCTTAGAAGTGTCGATGGATCCTTCAACGTTTCCTCCTTGTTTCGAGCCTGCTAGATCTTCAAATGGATCAGTAAAAAGGTTTGTGTGGACATAGTATTTCGTTCGCGGATTTGAGATTTTTCCCTGATGAATCTCTCTTCTGTCCAGGATTGTTTCCCAAGGAGAACGATATGCCTCTTCCAAGGACGGTTGTTTTTCCATTCTCCTCATCCAACCCAGAACAAAACTCCGAAATTCATCGTTTTTTTTGTTCTATCACACGAGCACTATGTTGCATTTCTGTTACAGTGTTGGTTAATTCTTGTATACGAACTGATAGTTCCCCTATCCGATTCTCATTGTTATCTCTACTCGAGAAGAGAGAGCTAGTAGCTTGTCTCTATTGGCATCTGGCAGGTCGGACCAATGATAAAGAATAAGATAAACGATCTAATATCCAATCACACAACAGAGATAAATGTATTAATCTGGGTATATTACTCTGTAAATGAGTTCAATACAATGACTGTTACAATAAGAACGAAAATAGAAATAAGAACAAGAAAAAGATAACAAACAGTAAGGGCCTATACTCCAGGAAGAGCAGCCAAACACCTTGCCTCCTCCCTTCCCTCACTCACACTAAACAGTGCCATACAATTCTCTTCATACCTCCTTTTCTAAAGATACTCTTATATATATTCTCCTTTTCCTAACTAATTGTTGCCATCTCCGCTTCATCCTCTTTCCCAGCCTTCTTATTGGACCGTCTTGTATAAACCGAACAAGTCGTGGGCCTGTGGGCTTGACTCTCTATGATAATCTATCATTAATTTGAGACGAAATACAAGAAGGATATGTACTGGTGAGATCATATTGCTGATCTTTCAAGAGGCAAAATTATCTTTATCTCAACTAACTGTGTAATTTTATTAATTATGCAGGGTAATGTTGCTGGTTGTCCACGAGAACCATGGCATGATTTGCACTCTAAAATTGATGGCCCAGCAGCATATGACGTACTAACCAATTTTGAGGAGCGCTGGCTTAAGGCTGCAAAACCTCATGGGATTAAAAAACTGAAGATGTCATATGATGATGCTCTTCTTAGGATTGAAAGAATTCCAGACATAGTAGGGGTTTTTGATGCTCCTGTCAATGAAAATGATCCTGAAGGTTGGCATGTTCAGGTAATTTAGACAAAATCTTGGTCAGAAAGTCAAGGACTGAGGTGATGGTTGGTCTTGTTCTTAGATGTGAAATATGTCAGTTAAATTGATGTTTTTTCCCTATGGAAATGCAGATTTTTCGATCAATCGATTCTAATTCTGTTAGAAAGTTCCCCAACAACCCAAAAGAAGCCACAAGCAAGGTGAGATAACATTTCAGTTGATGGTAATTGAGACTTATGTTTTCTTGAGCTTTGTTTGCATATATGTGTGCATGCAACTATAACTGATTGTCAGAGTTTATTGATTGTTCTGTTGACAGAACCTGGTATGCGGGAAGAATGTCCTCATTGACATGAGCATACATACAGCCTATGTGAAGGCCATTCGTGCTGCACAGCACTTCATTTATATAGAAAACCAGTATTTTATTGGCTCGTCGTACAATTGGAGTTCATACAAAGATTTAGGTGAGGAAGCTTTTTTTTTTTTTTTTTAGTGGGGGGGGGGGGGGGGGGGGGTTGGGGGGAGGAGGAGGAGGAGGGGGATCACATTATTAAAGTTCAGTGCTTTGGGTTCAATAATCAAAATCTGGTCAATATTCAATACTTGGACATAAAGGTTTTGGCAGGCAAAGATTTAACCCAGTTGCATAAGGCTTTGGGCTTATGGGAATATAGAAGTGAGGGACAGAACTGTTTCCCATTCCCCTGTACTAGTTGTATGTATGGAATACTGGACCATAATCATGCTATCTTGTCTTGCAGGTGCTAATAATTTAATCCCAATGGAAATTGCTCTGAAAATAGCTGATAAAATCAGGGCCAATGAGAGATTTGCTGCCTATATTGTTGTTCCAATGTGGCCGGAGGGTTGTACCAACGGGTGCTGCCACACAAAGAATTCTATTTTGGCAGGTGCGGTTACTACTGAACTGCCAGTTAAACTTTCTTTGACCTTTTCCTTCTGCTCTTGACTTCAAATCATAATCTCTTAATGCAAGACATATTTTTACCAGTTTTATGTCCTTTATTATTTTTATTATGGCAATTTTGATCTGCCCTAGGTCTGACTTCCAATGCAAGTGTCATTGCGAAATATTGTTGATGTATCAAGAAAATAACAATTTGACTCTCATGTGACTCCCTGCATTTTTTTGTTAATCTGTTAAATGTGAAATTTTTCTCTGCAGCATAAAACGATGCAAATGATGTATGAGACGATTTATAAGGCTCTAGTGGAGGTTGGACTAGAGAATGCATTCTCACCCCAGGATTATTTGAACTTCTTCTGCCTTGGTAATCGAGAGTGTGCGGACTCATGTGAATTAGTACCTGCGGCGAGTCCCAGTGGCACAAACACTATTCAGGTATGCTATTATCGAAGCCAATATTTATCTACTGATCGTGAATTTTGCAGCAATTGCTCTATTAAGATAAGAAACCTCTCTGATGTATTATCAAAAAGATAAGAAACCTCCCGATGCAAGGAGGAGTTCCTCATGAATTCCATTTGTTTAGCAAAAATTTCTTCCTTACACGTCTGTCTGATATGTGAATTGATATACAAGCGTGGGAGTGTATTTGAATTTATTGGTGATTGTAGAACCTTCTACTACATTTCCCTAACTGCTTCTATAGCAGTCCATGTTTTTCAATCATACACAATGAATCTAAAATTTTCGAGGCTATAGTTTTTATATTTCACTTATTGCAATATTCTTCTCAGCTGTATGGTCTATGTGAATCACCTTGACATGTTTTCAGGCTCCCAGCTGTAAAAGCCGGAGATTCATGATTTATGTCCATTCAAAAGGGATGATTGTCGATGATGAGTATGTAATATTGGGATCTGCAAACATAAACCAGCGTTCAATGGAGGGCACTAGAGATACTGAAATTGCAATGGGGGCATATCAGCCTCATCATACCTGGGCAAGAAAACAATCTAATCCATATGGACAGGTACTTTTAGTTTGATAATTAATTTTTTCTTGCTAGAATTCAACTCAATATGCCAGTTCCATTGGAAATGAAGAAATATATATACTGTTCTGCTGTTGGTGATTGGTTTACCTGGAAAGCATATAATAGTACTACTAGACAAGGATATCAAAAATTATTTGGTGCAAAGCATATGGATTTTCATAGTAACTAATGGGTGGCATTTTGATGTCATCACATTTTTTACAGGATAAAACTTAATTTCATCCTCATCTAATTTTCATTAGTGTCAAACACTTCAATTTGTTGAATGTAGCAACTGGCTTACCAATTCTTTTTTTGTTTTTTTTTTTTGGTTTTCTTGGGCTTGAAGATATATGGGTATCGGATGTCGCTATGGGCAGAACATACTGGAACTATTGAAGACTGCTTCACACGACCAGGGAGTCTTGAATGTGTCAAAAGAATTAAAGCTATGGGAGAGATGAACTGGAAACAGTACGTTAGTGACGATGTTACGGAGATGAGAGGGCACCTGCTGAAATACCCAGTTGAAGTTGATAGAAGGGGCAAGGTGAAGCCTATTCCTGGATGTGAAACTTTCCCTGATGTGGGTGGAAGTATAGTTGGCTCATTTCTTGCCATTCAGGAGAATCTGACCATTTAAGAGGATTTTGAAAATATCGCAGAGTTCAGTGAAAAAAAAAAAAAGAAAAAAAAAGGAAAAAAAGGTACTGTTTTGGGATATGCTTTTTCTACAACTGTTTAAACCCCTGACAGTGCTCTCTCTTCCTGCATAAACGTTGAACCATTAGCAAGTACCCCCGTGTATGTTGTTGTGTAATTTCTTGTAAATTTCCCAAGGGCTGATTATGTGTGTTGTCACCTAAGTTTAAGAGAGAGACTGCTCATATATTCTTGTATAGATACAAATAAAAATAACCAGAAACAAAAAAAGAAAGAAGATTTTGCCCCCAGTTTTTGAGCACCAGCAGGATAGGATGCCGTTTGAATCCTTGTATTATATACTTGCTTTTGGAATGAAATAATAAATTGGTCAAATTCATAGTGTTTTTCCACTTACCAAGTTTTTGCCGGAAAATCATGAAAATAGGTGTTCTGCTATCTTTGTGATGAGAACATAACACAGGTGAATAAATTGAACAAAATAGTAGCTTCGATTTTTATTGAAATAATCTAAAATCTAATGTGGATTCCAAGTTAATATACATATATATAGAGAGTGAACTGCTGTTTGAAAGGAAGCTTCTCTGATCTAAAGTTTTGCCGATGAATTGCTGCTCCCAAGAATCCAAAAATCTATTGCATTTCCATCTATCTCAAAGTATATTATAAGTTTATATGTCGATAATAGACCACTGCAAATGATTATAACCCCCTCCAGCTTAGCCTAATGCCTGAAGTACAAAATTTCTCTCAAAGAGTTCTTACCAACTCTTCAAACCTTAAGAAGCTCCCGAAGATCATGCCATATCCGGAAGTCCATATGCCATGTGCTCCTGGAATCGCTTTACCAGCAGACGAGTGTGTGCATGCTAATCAGATCAAACAAACACCCTGTAGGGTTACAACATGTCAAAGTGTTCGGATCCATGTTTAGTTGTCCAAGTTGGCAACTTTACGACATACTCACAAGCCTTGCACGTCGAGTATTTGGATCCACCTCTACTCGGAGACCAAGGCCAGCTAGCTCGGGCACATCAACAGATTTTTGAAGCTCCAATTCAGCTACTGCTTGCTGATTCTCTGCATTCCCTTCCAACAAATTTTTCACGCACCAAATTCCCCATTCCCTTAAATATGGGTTATCTTCATCAGTAACACACTGTTGTAACAGAAGCATAAGCCCATTCCTCCGCCTTATCTCATCTTGAACGTTCTTTCTTAAGAAGGTACAATTGCCAATGACCGCAACAATGTCTCTCCGACATCCTTTGTAAGGGCAAGGTTTGCAGGATTGTGAAGGAGTTGCTTCTTGGTTCTCATTTTGCTTCATGGCTTTCTTGATAATGGCTGGAGGCTCAAGTTCCCCAAGTAGAGATAAAAGCAATTCAAGAAGTCCACGTGAAATTAGGGTATCAACCACATCCACTGCTTCCTCATCAACACCGGCCTTACAATGCTGGGCACACACATCTCTCAAAATAGTCAGGGAGTATCCAAGAACATCAGTTAACACAGATCCAGTTGGAAGACCAGATTTGGCTCCTGAGCTGAATTCAGCAATCTTAAGGGACATCTCAAATACCTCAAAAACAAACAACGCAAAATGAATTGAAACTGTTATCTCCTTAAGTCGTTCATTCAAGATCTCTGATATAATACTCAACAAGTAAGCCTGTTGTGCTGAAAAATGGTTACTTGCATAAAAAATGTCTTTGCTGTTTTCCGAATCACCAACATTATATAGTCTAGAGAACAGTTGAGGAAAGTAGTTTTCCTCCAAGCATATCCTTGACAGTAGCAGCTTCAACCAATCTTCTCCAAAACCAACTGCCAAAAGAACAATTCCCCTAAAAAGTCATTAGTGCAATTACAAATAGAATGTAGCAAATGTAAATAACACTTAATAACCGGTGTAATCAACACTTAAAATAAGTACAAAAGCATACCTACAGCGGCAGTTCTCACAATTTCTGCCACAATGGGCAACCCTTGATCTCTACAGAGCTCTGCAAACAGGCCAAGGGTTCCATCACAGCAAGTATAAATGATCATACACAGAGGATCCAACGTATCCCGACTCTGGACTTTTGCAAGCGCAACAAACTCATGAGGAAAAAACCGACGCCTTATCACTTGCTGATGTTCTCCTCCGGCCAAAGAAACGTTTGCCAACACCTGCAATCCCACACGGATAATCCCACAATCTGGCTCGGAAACAAGCCCCACCCGCTTAAAAACAACAGAAATCGTCCCAGCACCATCTAGCTCGACAAAAAGGTCCTGATTGGTGATTTCTCCAGCGCACAGATTCCTTAGGAGTTTCAAAGAAAGCATGAGAGATTGATGTCCAAAAAGGTAAGCTATATGCATAAGCTTCAATACAGCACGAAGAATGTCCTTCGAAGCAAGGTCAGCACGGCCATCATGAGTTCTAGAAGTTTCTATAAGAATTTCTAGGGTCTCTCTCAGGTTTGAAACTTTAGAAGCCCTAAACAATGGTTGTAGGAGATCTTCTGGTAGAGACAATTCCTCTGCTGAAACATCATTCAGTATGCGACCCATTGAATGGAGATCCGATATTGAAGTTCAATTGCAAATAAAAACCTTCAACAAACGAAAGATAAACCCCATCCCCTAAGCAAACTAGAAGAGTGATGAGATTCTAACTTTCCGGCAGCTGTCGCACGTGGGTGGAACAACACTTGGAATGCTATCGGAAAGTATATCGCCGGCAGCTGTAGTTAGCACTGAACAATTCCTGGATTGACCGATAGGCAGAGCAGAGAAAAGGCTATGTTTTTCTGGAAGAAAGAAAAGAAAAAACACAATTACTTGGTCCCTGAACTTTTCGTTTTTTCCACGTTAAGCCTCGAGTCCTCACATTTTTTAGGGATAATAAACAAGAAGTTGCTCAAACTTAATTTTTACTTTAAATCGATAGACACGCTCATGCACATAAAATAAATACAAACTATGACACGGCAATGGCATAACGCGCGGGTTAACCCAATTACATATGACTATTCACAACCAGAAAAACTTCAAAAGCCCCTCTTATCTTCTTCTTTGGGTGGGTGGGGAGTTTGATGATTTAGAATATTCAGAGAGGTAAGAGCTCCGATTAAAAATAAAATCATCAAATCAATATATGAGGCAAAGTATGAAGGGGGAGAACACTCTAAACTTTATTTGACAAATTTCAATATAACTTACGCAATTTTACTATCACAGACAATTCAGCAGATCATATTATACATGCTAATTTGTCGCATGGCCCGCTATGAAATTTACAGTAAATCAAAACATCCTCAAATAAAAAAATAAAAAAAATCAGATTTCTTGTGATAAATCTACCATAAAACCACTGCAAAGTTGAACGTACACGGTTTGGATTTGAAAGTTGCAAACTTGTCTTCGGAGCTCTGTTAATCTCAATTTAGAATAATGATTGAAAAGAAATGGTCGATGCTGATTTTGATTCTCTTAGTAGCATTCAATTTTCGCAAGGAAAGAAAAAAAAAATTGAAGAAACGAATATTCTCAAAGGCCATTCCATCAATCAAAGCTCATAGTTTGCAATGGAGCAGGAAATGTTCTGCAGTCCATGATTCTCTGCAGTGAGACCAAGACAGAAAGAGAGAGCGAGATTGGGGCAAAGAGAGTGAGATTAAGATAGAGAGAGAGAGAGATGGAGTAAGCTTGAGCGATAGTGAGAGAGAGAGATCGAATAAAGGTGAACTGTAGAAAGAGAGAGAGGCCGGTGGTGGCACCGGCGGTGGATTTTGGGGGTGGGTGGCGGCAACAGGCGAGCGCGATGGAAACGTGTGGCTTTTCCTAATTTTATTAACTTATTTTATCAAAATAAAATAAAAAAATTAGATGTCATCGCGTCTGTGGCTCTGTGCCCAAATTATATGTATAAAGACATATTTTGTGTTTATGTTATACATATTAATCTGATAAATCTAAAAATTTAAGTGTTTAAATGAATATTAGGGTTAAATTTGAAGAATTATTTTATGTATTATTCTAATTTTCAATTCTCATTAAATTTCAATATAATTTTCATGTTATATCTCTTCTATTAAAATATTTTTTATTTTTTATAAAAATATTAAATTATACTATATTATATTATTTTTAAAAATATATTAGCGATAATTAAAGCATGACTAACCAAAGGCTGAAGTGGAGCCAAGTGAGCATCTTCCAAGTTGGGCCCAATTCTAGAAGGGTCCAATAAATAATGATCCCATATAGCCCATTAGTCGAACAGTGTAAGCAAGTAAACTGAGTCCACCACAGGGGAAAAAATAAAGAGCATCAAGTATAAATAGCCGGCTTCCTCAATTGTCCTTTCGGTGGAGCGTGGGACCTTTTTCCTACCCAACCCAACATTAATTTTATGTTCATAAAATAAAGATTAACTTTTTATATCTAACTAATTAGACTAAACTTGAATACGGAATGCTTATGCGAAATGAATAAACTATGTTACCACACAATAAATTTTATTTTTTTAAAAACAGAATTAAATTCTCTAACATTTATATAGAAATGAAAAGGAAAAACAAATGCACCCAAAAAAAGGTGAACAGAAGGGTGGGGTGGGGTGGGGTGGGGTGGGGACCATAGGTTTTTGATGACAGCATCTAACCTACAACGTCAAACGTACACGTGGACCCAATGCATCGATCCACAATGTCTAGCACGGGCCCGGCCGCATTTTTAAAAATAAATTCAATTATGCTATATGATTTTTGAAATAAATAGTTTATTGTTTGGTGGTGCGTCAATAAGAGAAGATAATTAGGCATGATTATGAGATAGATAAACAATGGTACTAACAGTAAATTATGCATGTTTGCTTTAATTTTTCTTCACCAATTTAGTCTCTACACGTAAAAACAATCCATATCTTCTTTTTTTTTTTAAACTTCACAAACGAAGCTTTTACTACTCAGTCGAAAAAACCAAAATCACAACTTAAACAGGAATACTAGCGTGTTGCAGGGTCCATTAACATTTGGTTGCAACCCAGCTCAATTATTATCAACCCCAGCTAAAACCAAAAACATATCCAACCACGTACACCGCCGCCATCACCTTCGCGTTTCCTTTTTTGCAAACACAGACCCACCCAGCCCTACGCGTCAGATGTCCTAATTACCGGACACGTGTCCCAAATATACGCCTTGCTGTATTGCCCTGGATCGGACCACCAAACCGAACAACTGGGACCACGCAGCGGCCGCCTCGGGAACAATGCTTAACTCGTAGGCCCACTAACTTTGGGGCCCGCGCCTCCATCACATGACAGAATGGCGTGGGTGGCCCCCATCCTTTAAAAAAGCTTTGCATTTTGAGGTCCATGGAGCTCAGTCTTCGTGGATCCCTCCCCCGCCAAATCCCGACCCCACTTTATACGTACACTCCGTTAAAGCCCATACACACGTGAGCACGTGGCGGACGGACCCAAACAGTTTGACGGAATACAAAGTGGTTTCAATGCTTGGAAGAATGGGTCATAAACTGGAGCTCTCGTTTATCGTAAATTTCCAAGGAAAAGTCTCTAAGTATCTGTCCAGTGCTCGTAGTTGAACTTGGCGCCATAATTGAAGGAGGTTTACCACTTAACCTGGGAATGGGCGTAGCTACACCAGGTTGTCGCATGGACGACATAGGTCTCGCCGATATGTTGATCAGTGGCGTGGCCGTGGCTGGGAACTCTAATATCTGAGGCTGGTTCGATGGTCCCGCGATGGATGCCCCCGCCATGGGTGGTACCATGATGAACGCACCAGGAACAACGGAGTTCGAAGCTGGTATCGCCCACATGGGAACAAAACCCTGAGGTACAGGTACTACTGCTTGTTGCGGCGGTGACTGGTGTGCCGTTAGTTGGGCAAGAGGAGCGGAGGCTGAGACAGAAACGGCAGTGTCGCTTATGTCAATATATTCGCTATTAGCAGGTCGTTTACGCCTTTTTTTAACGGATGGTGGGGTCGGTAGGTTCGGAGCTCGCGTTGGTAGTGGTGGGGATTTTGAGGGTCCCATTAACTGACATGGCAATTGCGGGAACAGTTCCGGTTCCGGTAGCGGCGATTATTGATGGCTCCGCGTGTTCCAGTAACCACCTAATAGTCTCCCCGTCCGATTTATGGCCCAGCTCCCTCGTGAGCTGGAAGATCCTAGCCGCACACGTTGCAGGCATTCGGATCCTTCTGCCCCGACCCTCAACTTTCGTGTGTCTGTCTTTCGTGGATGCTCTTTTCGGTGGTGCCACCGTCAACGGCATCCTCACGGGTGGCGGGGCGTGGACTGTGACAGGCATGACTCCTTGAGGCACATGTGATATCACCTCTAGGTGAGGCTCTACCTTTGCAGCAACCGCCTTAGATGAAGAGGTGGCGTTATTGGCGGCGTCTACCTTGTCGTAATTGTTAGGTTGTGATTCTCCTCCGCTGTTGATTCTCAGATCAATGGTCCTCGTGTGCCCATCTTCTTCAGTTTCTTTTTTATGAACTGAAGCCATGAAGAAGAAAATGAAAGAAAAAGGCAGTTTTTGGTTTGCAATTACGAGTAAAGAAAACACGTCGAAATAGAAGGGATGAACCTGTTATATATATATAAAAGGAAGCATAAAGTGAAGTCCTAGAAAGTATATGATGAGGAAAATCTACGGTCACTAGCCTATCATATAGTTGGATGAAGGGGATGATGACACGTGGCGGGTCCCAAGACTCAGATTGTGAGAGTGGGGTCAACGGTGGTGATGGCTTGAATCCAATGAACCAAATACCAAATCCTTGTCCAATTTGAAAATATCTAATATGGAAGGAAAGAAGAGTTTGGTAACAATTGAAGTAATTTTAGGTAAAGAAATGAAATGCGAATACATTTTTCTTCGAAATCATTCAATTTCAACATCTCCATGAGGTTGAGGATGGGACCGAAAGGGAGTATGGCGTAATCAATAATGAAGGAAAAGCGATGACTCTTATTTTAATCTTTCTTTTTTATTTTTTTAATTGCATAATAGAGATTTACACTCATGTGTCCGCCATGCCATTTGCTTTTGATTTTCTACTATTCATGCATAACTTTTATTTTCTGCACATAATAATTATGACAACTTTTCAAACAAAAAAAGAGTTTTTAAGAAATACATGCCGATTATTTTATTTTGTGTGGGCAAAATAAAGCAAAGTAATTGCATATAAATAGAAAGGAATAGGTAGGCAAATGATCCAAGCCCTAATCAAATCACTGTAATTAATATCCTAATTGAGGTGGACATAAGCCCTTTTGCTAGGAGTGGCCCCGCTGTTAAAGTGGAGTGACCATTGGTTGGACCAGATATGGTTACTTGCAAATCTAGCTGTCTAGGCAACCTCTTTCTTTTTTTTTCAACGACGTCTATTTTTTTATAGATATAATAGTCATATATATATATTATATATATATTGTGGGGGCTCATATAACTTTCCTATTATATGGTTTGAGTGCACACCCCAACTTGTAGTGTACGGTAACAATATCTTCAAAAAACGGGCCCAGTACCAGTTTCTCAAAATCTGACGGATCCACCATTTCTTCAAAACTGGGCCCTACACCAATTATGGTGGATCCCACCATTTTCACTGGTCTGACGAAGGGAGGGCCCCTTAATTACCTCACAACCACATCTCTTGGTAACTATGGATATGGTCACAGACCCACTTGCCCTATGTGTGGTCCCCCTATCCCTGTTTTGGCATTGGGGGACCCTTACTTAGATGGAACCCACGTGTGCATGGCCCCAATGCTTCTCTCTCTCTTTTACCAAGGGGCACGAGGACCAACTTCAGTTAGAGCGCGTTGCCACCAGGCATATATTGCTGCATACACGTCATCGTACTGTATCGTCTGCTCTCTCCTTTCTTTTGTTGTTATTCTTTTAGTTTTTAAAGTAAAATGCCTTTTTTGACCTTCAATTTGTCCCGAGCCTTTTTGATTTGGTCCTTCGCGTAGATGGAAAATGTGATTTTATATTGTCAATTAAAGGTCACCATAAGTTCACTTTTAATTTTATTCTTATTCTCTAAGACCTTACTTGAGGGAAATAGCATTTTTTAATCTAATAACTTAAAATATTAAAAAAGGAACAAAAATCGTATCTCGTATTTCAGATTTTTAGAGGTTATTTTATAGTTTGTTTAACTACATAGTACATAAAGTATTCTTAATCTAAGACTAATTGAGTGCTAAATTAGTTTATAAATTTATTAAAAGTACAAGTAATAAACCATATATTATTAAAAACCATATAAAACATTCCTTAAACTGATTAAAAATATACAATTATAATCAAATTCGCAGATTTCACATGCTACTCGTGTTATTTCGGGACATACTTCACCTAAACAGTTGGAGAAATTTCGTAGGCTATCTTCTTCAAGAGTTTCATGATCCTGACATGTAGGTATAACGTGTCTGAGCTCCAATAATAAGTTCAACAATTTTTGCTGCACATTCAAAAAGGAAAAAATTACTTCAATCCAGAAGATACGGATATAACATAGCAAAATTTAAACATTATACTATACACACACCTGTTAGAAGCCCAATTAGAGGAACAGGTTCCACTATTTTTTCAGTGTTTTCAAGTCTTTGCCTGAAATGATTAAACAGCAAATTGGTCCTTAAATTGCTTACACTGGAAAAGATTCTAACTTTGAAACCACAGAAATTAGGAAGCAGTTGCTGATCTGTACCTGGTGTACTTGCTAAAGAATGGATCTCTCATAAGGTAAAATGCCCACAACAATTTTCTTCTTTTTAACTGATTCAAACACAAACACCAACTCAATACATCAACTGCTGACTAGAAGTTTCCAACAAACACCAACTCAGTACATCAACTGCTCATTAGAAGTTTCCAACAAACACCATGGAATAGTAGAATGTGAGATATGTATTGCAAAGATTTCAAGATGAAATCCTGCAGAATTCTAACCTCATCATTTTCAGAATCTGTAAGATGAAACAGTTGCCCTTTCCCGCCATGCTTTGACTTGGTGATTTGTGGAAGAAAGCCAGTTCCAATTAAGTCCACGCTCAGAGAAATAAACCACGGGATCCAAGACCGAATCCCGTATTTTCTGATAAACAAGACATAGATAAGGGGTCTGGTGATAAAAAGCATCTCTCCCATGACAAATAATGCTCCATGAAAACCTTTCTCTGACAGTATCATGGAAAGAGTTGGCTTCTCCACCACTGGAGCTGCAGTGACATAAACAGAGAAACTAAGGTAGTTTACATAGAAATCTAACATAAGTTTTTGAGAGTTAGAAAAATATATACCCGGAGGCTGCATAATTGCATGCTGGTGTCTAACCCTATTCCACCACACAGGCTCAGATAACATCCTAGCATTTTCTCCAAACCTGCTCAATGCTGACAGTGCCCTTCCTTCTAGATTCCATTGGTTCTGTCCATTAATATATCCTAATTGCCCAGGCCTGTGATAGCTTCCAGGCTTTGAGAAGTGCCCGTCAGTGTGCTGAGAATACAAATTTGAGTCCTTTTCAATATTTGGCACCTCTCCTCCATGAAGAAGCATCTTATATCCGCTGTCACGGAATAAAGCTAACCTTACACACACCCTGACAATTGGAGCACTCAGTTGTTAAGCAAATATCCACACGCTGATATAAAATTCTACTAAAAGGGCAACTTACTTTATTGCTTCCGTAACAGCTATGAAATTCCATTTCTTATCTTCACCAAAGTAATGTTCTGCTGAAACTTCAACCAATGTTTCCAAGTCCTTCATTGCAGAAATGCACAGTGAATAAGGAAATGAATAAGGCTCTACAGGGCCTCCTTGCATCTGGGTTGGAGTTGTATCAATTATATGCTCGTTGACAGCAGTGATTATGCCAAGGATAGCAGTTACTGGAGATAATTAATAAAGCACTAAATTCAATTCAGGAAAACACAAAGAAGAGGAAAATGATCAAATAAAAGAAAAGAAAACGTATATCATTATTTGGTTCGGGAAGGAAACACAGAAACTCAAAGGAACTTAAGATTTGAAACTTGAACTTCTTAGCATTTGATTCCGAGCCAAAAACAAAATTACATTCAACAATTCGATAGAGCAAAATATGCTCTGTCAAAAAAAGGACAGAATATGAAAACCATACATCAAATTCATGGATTCCAACCGTTTTCAACCATTTCCCAAAAGGTTCGGGATAATTAAAAGGAAAAACACCATCACATTCTAAGCATAAAAGAAGAAGCCAAATGTTACCAAAGTTTCACAAAACCTGCTTCTGGTCCTATCTCTGAAGAAGAAAAGCGCTCAGGAAGAAGCCATGTCAATCCCTGTACAAATAATTTCCAATACTCATAAGATATTACCAAGACATCAAAACAGGTAAAAAGAAGAAGCCATCAGAGGTTCTACATCTCTCGTACCGACGCCGTATAGAAATCCAAAAAATAAAGGTAAACAAATAATAAAATACATAAATATGCATTTTCTAAGTAATTCATGTTCTTTAAAGAGTAGAGAACACCAAATTAACATCAAAAAATTAATTCAATCCGAGAAAAGTAAGAATAATTGTTAAAATCCAAATGAAAAGTACATCAACACAATTCAAATTCCGCCAATTTTACTCTCATCCTAAGCAAATATGATACAGAAAACCATAAAGCTCAAAAACACACGATCAGAAAAACAAAGTCACTAAATACACACCAACTCGTGCAGATATTGCAAATAAATTTTACGAATTATGTAGCAGCTTACATTGGCAAGAGATTCCAGCGAATGGACGTAGTCTTTATTCCTTCTAACCCAACTTTTATAAGCCTCCATGGCTTCAAAATCTCTATTCAAACCGACGAAACAAATAGAGAGACTCAGCTCTCCAAATCCAAAACTTGATTCTTTATACCAAAGACGTAACCTTTTTGCAAATTCTGAACGAAAAATCCAACAAAAGTTATCCCTTTTCCGGCAATTTGCCTATGTACTGCGATCTGTGAACCGGGAATGAAATTCGCGCAAGAGAGGAGTTGCAGAGAAAGTAGGAGGTGTTATTGTTGTAAGCTAGGGTGCTATGTAATCGGACCGTTGATCTGGGTTATGAATTTGTGTCCTTGACCGTGCGATGTGTCTTGTGTATGGCCCAGCTAGTTTGACTTGCCATAATGCCGTCGGATCCATAAACCGAGAAAGATAGTTTATGGTTGAGATTTTTGGGTAAGTCGAAATCCAAGAGGACGCGTAGTAGAAGATCATAGAGGAAAGCTGATACCCTATTCGTGCACCCCAATGAATATTAAAATCGTCACTACGAGTCATCGATCTGGTTTATTAATCAGCTTGATTTACATCTATATCCCTCATGTTTGTATCTTAATATGGCTTTATTCAGGGGTAGATATGGAATTAGCTTCTTAAATATCCTTCATTCGTTTTCCTAAATTATTTTTTTATTATTTGGCGAGAAAGAAAAATTTATGACTGAAAATTGGAAAATGCTTTTTATCTATCAAATATAACATTTTTTAATCGAATCTTTATTATATTGTGTTATAAAATATTAAATTTGAATCCATATTATTATTAATGGAAAAAATAAGTGATAATTTGGAGTTAATATGCTGAACTGAAGTTATAGAGTAAAGTGTTCTGGAAAGGTTTAAAAAACTAAAATATATTATTTATTCTAAAAATATAATGTAGTTATTAAAATATATTATTTATTCTAAAAAATTATTAAATGGCAATAAAAAAAAAAAGATCTTATCGTTTAAATTGATATTTCATATCAATTTGTATAATACAGAAGGCGTAAAATTTAATAAACGGAAACAGTTATCATTAATTAAAAATTAAGTTATTTTTGTGCTTTTGTATTTACAAAAATACCCTTCTCTCAACTACCTAAAATTTGAATTTAAGCTCCACAACTAGATTGTATACACTATATTATGAAATAGCTCTGCCATGCATGCCTACATCTATTTCTAATTAGACTAAATTTTATTATTTTTATATCTAACTACACTAAATTTGTTAATATTATATTTTTTATTGAAACTTTATTATTATAACTTTATATTGCTGGGTGGAAATAGAATTTCACTTCCTAGAATGGTACAATCCTCTTAGCTGGTGGAGAAAAAAGTTTCTTAAAAGTATTCATAATGAACAGTTATGAAAGAAAACTGATGTTGTGGCCGACATGGATCCTGTTCCTTGTTTCTTTTATCGATTTTATGTTTGAAGCTCTACTTAGAGACTTTTATGGTCATAAAATCAAGCTTGTCATTGGCAAACTTTTGATAAACCTGAACCTTTAAAGTAGATCAAATTCCCATTTGCAGAATTCCATGCAGTATTTATAGATGAGCTCAACGTGGATTTAAAAGGTCGAGAGGATATGAATATATCCCCATTACACGAACCTATCAAGAAATAAAAATAGAGCCCCATATTCTATCTGAGGTCTTCCACCGATGTCTTTTACTTATGTTATCCTAATAATGTGGGATATTTTCATCCTTTTAAGCATTGTATCTTAATCTTTAGATGATATAAGCAGTGACAATTATTCATGTCTGTTATGGTCTGAGTTTCCTAAATAAGGAAACCTTGTCGTACGTTGAAGGCAAAACCCAGCGAATGGACACTGCCTCCTAGTCCTATGACTTTCTTATTCACTTTCTTTTACTCGAGCATTCACGATCCTTTATTAGGATTCAGCATTTGAAAAAAGTCTTCAATAGGATAAGAGAACATTTTTTGTTGATAGTTTTTGTATGCCCATTGTTTTAGGTTAAGTCACACCTTGCTAGTGTTGATCTTGTTCTCTTTTCGTTATTACAAAGTAATAAACAAACAAAAATAGGATAAAGAACAGGGTTAAATATTTGCACCCACGCCGTTTCGGACCAGAACCTTAGTCAGGCGCGTTGTACCAAGTCGGCCATCTCAACGTCTGTTGTAGTACTCGCTAAGAAGCACGTGTGAGCTTGACCAAAAGCTAAAAAATTATTTAAACTAATCAGTCCTTATATTCTATAAGAACCAGTGATAAAATATACAATTGCATTTGCATGACCTGTCGACATCCATTGTTTATAAGGTAAGGTGATAAATACGTAATTATTTATAAAAAATAAAGAAGAAAACTGTGTGATAGGCTCCATTGAATTTTCTACTATGAAGAATGCTTCAATCAAAATGTTCAAATGGCGAACAAAATAATGGCCAACGGATACAAGTCCATATGGCCAATTTGACACTAAACAAAAATTTATAATCATAAATAAATTAATCTACCACATAAAATCGAAAAATTCATATTAAAGGATCAACTTCCCTTGGCGGTTGATGTGAGCCGATGCCAATTTCATGGTAAACTCACGAATCAGGCTTTTTATTTTCATTTCCGGAGTTTATCTAGTTCTGCTTCTGCATCTGTCAGCTGTTGCCGTAGAATAGCTATTCTCCGTTCCAATGCTTCCACTGGGTCTTTACTCGTCGAACTTTCATACGGTGTCAGAAAATGACCAGAGAAAGCCTTCAGCTTTTCGACCCCAGTAACCTATCAGTAAACCAAGGTCTTACTAATTAAATGGTTGCTAATAAAATTAATGACGCTTACTATAGCTTACAAACCGCCTGTATATGTGTAATATTCCACAAATCATGCCACTATTTAGCATACCTCTTCTTGCAGCAATGGCAACTTGGTGATGTTGAAGTCATCATACAACATGTAGAACTGATCAAGGTACTTTTGTTGCATCCGCATTCTTGCTTTGAGCAATTTGGATTCAACACCTACAGTTATTTGGCATGACCAGCTGATGGTTAATGTTTTTTTGTATTTCATTTAAAAAAATAAAATGCCAAAAATAAATGGCACAGTGGTACACCTTCTTCATCATAAAGGACCTGGTTGATGATGATATTATGTGTATCTATCTCAAATTTGGTAAGTTCCTGCACCAATCTCTCCGTTTCATATAGTGAGAGGAACTCCGGAATGCAAACGCATACAAAGGTTGTCAAATCCTGAAAAAAAAAAAAAAAGGAACAAGAATACAAGAGCGTTAAGCAAAAAATATTAATAACGAGATGGACAGAAATAATCCAGAGAACTGGAATCTTCAAAAGGAAAAATACTGCAGCTAATCACAGAAGCCTTAGTGATAGTACAAGCCTAGGAAACTTTCAGGGATCCTACGATTCATATTGGACAAAACAAACACACAAGGCACCATAACTTCCTCACATCCATTGACAATAAGCTGGAAAAAGAATGCAGGAAAAACCATTTTTAGATAAGACTGATATTCAAAGTATGCCAATAACCATCAAGGTGACATCTTAGCTTTGAGGCAAATCTTACACAACTTGAAATACTGCACCACATCAGAATCTCAGCCACCATTGATATCTCTTATCAAATCATGATATAGCTCCCACAAGGCCACAACAACTCAAAAAATTCTTGGTACAATTTCATGCCCGGCTAAAATATTGCTTAACAAGAGCAAATTAGAACATTGTCATTATCAAATTGAATTGTGCCTTGTGCACAACTATTAATTCTTCTCAAAGCTAATCTCTTTGTTTGTTTTCCTCT
Source organism: Excoecaria agallocha (assembly GCA_037975025.1). Taxonomy (NCBI): domain Eukaryota; kingdom Viridiplantae; phylum Streptophyta; class Magnoliopsida; order Malpighiales; family Euphorbiaceae; genus Excoecaria; species Excoecaria agallocha. The sequence goes on along the minus strand of CM075806.1, from coordinate 67,137,924 downwards.
TTTCACACTAGGCGGACATGAAAGAATTGTAATTCTTGAACCAGCTGCAACATTATTCTGCCGTAATATACATTCAGAAGAAAATAGAATTGAGAAAGCAGTTAGGTGCTTATTCGCCTGGATGAACTAAACTTGATTGACTAGATTTACAGCCCACTTCGTCCTGTCTGCCAATCTGATGGTGGAAGAACAAGATGAAGGGAAAACTTTTACAATTCCCAATTTCATGGCATTAAAGCATAAGCTTTGTTGATTTAGCTTGTTATGATAAGGCTACTTTTCTGGCTTCATGAACTTCCCTACTCATGGTCTAGTTAATGACCTTGGTTCAAACGCATCTCGAATTTAGGACCAGAGAATATAAAGTTCTATTTTGGGTAGCTTTCAATATTCCTCATAAAGCACAAAAAGCAGCTGTTAAGAAAAAAGGATAAAAATTCAAATTTTACACATAAAAACAAAAGTCCACGAATTGGAGTTCTTACTGGGTCTTTGAATTGCTTATTGACTTGCTCAATGACATCTTTCATGCCCTCAAGCCTTCCCAAAAGGGCATCTTCACCAAATTCATCCTCAATACCAAAGATACGGCTCATCTGTCATAAACAGTTTCAATTCTCAATCATTATACGGCTCATCTGCCATAAACAGTTTCAATTCTCAATCATTAAAACATTGTACAAGTCATATGCAACTGTTTTACAGGAAACAAAAGATAACAGGGAGAAAATAGAGAGAATTGTGTGCTACCACAGATATCAATGCATTCTATATCATTTTATTGAGAAAACAGAAACTGAAAAGAGAAAAACATGACACTTGGGTTCATCAGATATCCATACACTTGCACAACCAAATTAGCAAAACCAGGCGCTCATGAACTAAAAAGAGAAGATATCAAGAATAGCTAGTAGCTATTCCACCGTTGAGTCTGTTATGGCCAGTATTTGAATGAATAAAGAGATCAACTCATCATCTTCCCCAAAAATGAGTTAAATGATTTAAAATACTAAATATAGTGGAAGGGATGCAAAATTTCACTCAAAGGCCTACCTGATTCAATAAGCCACCAAATTTACTTTTCAAGGACATCATTTTTTGAAGCCCCTTTTCTAAAGTCGATGGAAATTGTAATAGCCGGAGCGTATGTCCTGTTGGAGCTGTGTCGAACACAATAACAGAATAATCCATTGTTTGCACCAACCTATGGAAGAATAAGTATTAGAGGGCTATTAAAAAGAAAAGGGTTGATAACATCAAATCAAGTAATTTCGCAAAGAAAGTAATTGCCATAAAATCTCTCACCAATACTTTATTTAAGAAAAATGAGAAAGATATGTCAGGAAGTGACACAGAAATGCCGCACTGAACTGCATCTTGCAATTTATGGGCTTTCCTGGTTGATCCAGGATAATAAAACTGAAAGAGCTTATTACAACAATGATAAGTAGGTTCTTGGAACCATTTCATGTCACTGAATATGGTGGAATAAAGCATCTGAAGGACCTTACTTCAGAGCAAGGATTCTGCAACAAACAAATCCTGTGACCCAAATATGCTGCTCAAAGCCTCTAATGAATGAAGTGGTAATTATTTTGTTAATCTATCGGACCCTAGCTAGCCCCAATAGAGATACAATAGAACCCGATGTTTGCTAAACGCCATCATATTGAGAAGGGAAAAGGTTATAAATTTCCAACATCAATAAAAGGGTTGAACATTAATAGATTATATACATTATTGATCTACTAAAGCGTTAAAATGTGCGACATAATCAAATCAAATTGGGGGAAGGAATTACTCACTTCAACATTTCTGCAAAGCTCATAGCCTCGTCGATTCCGGGAATTGCACTAGCTAGCTCGGAAAACACAGTATCCATTCCATCGCTTCCGCCTATCTCTTCATGTTCAACATTAGGATCCACCTCCTGTAAAAGGTCACAGCCAAACAACAAGGTTTTGAGATACAGGAACAAACAAAGAACTCTGGCGATAATGAAACAAGCATATACAACACTTGAGAGGAACGATAAAAATCAAAATTGATAATCACGTATACATAAATTAAAGAACAAAAATTGACAATTCCCAATAAATCTTTAGCGACAAATATTGTTAATTTCCTAAATTTACCAATATAGCAGAAAATTCTTCACAAATCTTAACTGGATAAGTCTCAAACCAATTCGAAAACCGAATTCCGATAAAAACAACAAACCAGAGAGAGAAAGATAACAAATTTATAAAAAAAATAAAAAAATAAAAAGGAAAAGAGGAGTAGTACCATAGCGTAGAGATTGGTAAAGCCATTAATCAAAGTGGGAGTCTTGGTGAATCGCTGTTGAAAGGCATCGCTAAGATTGTGAGCAGGATCAGTGGATATGATCAGAACAGAGGATCTGACACTAGCCAAAAGGATCGAAAGAATCGAACTGCAAGTGGTTTTGCCCACACCGCCTTTGCCTCCCACGAAGACCCATTTGAGGCTATCTTGTTCTAGAAGGTTCTTTACAGTTCCTTCTGGTATCTCCTGCTCATCTGTTGCCATCGTTTCTTTAACAATGCTTGCTCCCCGTTTCTGGGTTCTGTGTGTTTCAGTTCTAAGCTAAAAACAGACGACAAATCCAATTCGATGAAGCAGTAGTAGCGGTCCGGTTCCGGTTGGGATTGTAGATTTCTGCCCACGCTGTTCGCACGGTGCGTGTTAGCTTAGGCTCCTTTAAAATGCCCTTTGAGTATTATTAATTAGTTTTCGTAATTTTTTTGGCAGAAGTTTTTTTTTTTCTAGTAAATTAATTTAAAACAAACAAATTAATTGTTTTAGTTTTTAACATTAATCATTTTTTTAATTGGAACTTATTAATTTTATAAATCTAAAAGTTTTTCAATAAGATAATAGAAGGTGGGTTTGGAAAGGCTGAATCATTAATTTATTATTTGTTGTTGATATTGAATATCTAGATTTTTTTTTCTTTTAGAGAAATATTGAATATCTAGAGATTTCATCTTCAATGTTACATATAATATATACGAGTTATCTTTGGTCATTTCAATTGAAGAAAAAGTTAGGAAAATATATTTGTAGAAAATTAAATTAATTGCATAATTTTGAAGTTTAAGCTTTAATTATCAAAGCAAATTTAAAGCCAGCTCTTATGGTTTCAGATATCCTAGAATTTGAAATGGAGTTTAGGAGTTTGAAGTTAAACATCTATTTAAAGCCAAATTTTTCTTATCTAAATGGTTGTATATATTTATTAAATGAGTAATTAATAACAAACTGAATAGTTTTTCAGAATCATTAGTAATTAATTTTATATCCGCAATGTAAAAAACAATTTCTTATACATCAATTTTTATTATGAAATTAGTTAGCAAAAGATATACATACACATCTGGTTCAAGTAAGAAATTTTTTTTACGTTAGCAGAGACGAGGAGAATTCATGAAAGCAAAAGTGAACATTTGCTTCTGTGCTCCTGCATTAATAATCTATTTTGAAAAGCAGACAAGGAAGAGCAAGTAATATAGACATTTACATTAGGAGTTAGTGGGAAATTAGAAGAGTAAGTAGTGATGAAGCTATACAAAGTTAATACATATGGTGCAAATGGTAGAAGAAAGATCAGTAGAGAGAATTGTAGGTGAAGCAGGTGGCAATGATGGAGGAGATGCAGATAAAGAGAGAAGGAAGCAGAGTGGCATTCAGTAGCCTACTTTCACCAAAGTATCCAGATAATGTTATTGTTCCATCTGCAATTACACGAGCTATAGTCCCAGCTTCTGTCGAAAGCAATCCTCCGTTATAAGTTCCTCGAGAAAGCCTTGATGACATTACTCGAGATAGAAGCGATAAGTTCACACCTGCATGTAAAGCTCGAATTACCCATCAACATCTTGTAATTTCGAAACCAAGCAGACTTTTGATGTTCAAGTTATTCTTACCTTCGAGCACTTCAGCTGATACGAATGTGATCAATGCTGATCCAACATATTGAGGCACGGAATAAGGGACCAGTATATTGAAGCTTAGCAGTATTCCTATGCATACCATAATTTCAGAGGCCAACAGAACTTGCCTGCAGTTAACCAAGTTTTTCAAAATCTTCAAATGAAAGTAGAATGCATTTGCCTGCTTTGTTTCTTATAAACTTTTGGTACTTAATAGAATGTTTACCTTTCTTCAAGAATGTTGCTGATGTAGTTTCCTATAACAACATTTACAGGAAGCACTGTTAGCCCAAGACATGCAAGAAAAATTGCCACACTGCTGGTAGACCAGATAAAGTAATATCCGGTGACAATACTTGATTCTGCGAGCAAAATCTCCATTGCATATTTCAGCATAAAATATATGAACAGCTGCACCTGGTAAGAAATTAATAGCATGATTTAGTATTATGGATCATTAAAAGAAGGCATTTTGTTAACAATTAAGGTTCAAAAAGGACAGAACTAATACCTTCACAGATGGTGTGAGCAATCGATATGCCGACACAATTGAAGTTACAGGTTCATGACTTCCCTCAGACTCTTCATCACAGTCCTCAAAGTCTTGTTCTGTCTCGTCGTTCTGATGCTCTGATTCGGATTTTAAAAGCAATGGCTGCGTAATGCCACTCTCTACAGCACGATGATTTATTGATGACTCTGCATAAAGCATGTCCAGTCCTCCATTAACAATCATGGGGATAAAACACCATACATGAAATATTGATATTAACAAGACCAGGAGGCTTGACAAACCAGAAATAGTTCTTTGTGGAACAATTTCGTTAGTCTGATGAGAAGGTTCTCTAAAAGAACTCCACAACCATAGTAGGTAAAAAAGCCACAAAAAAGCCATGACCCAGCCAGGCAAAGTGTCTTCGTTAAATGTGAGATTGTAAATCTTAAAGTTAGTTTGAAATAAGCAAGCAAGAGCTGGACCACAAGCCATTCCGAGTGCACTGGCGCTCACAAAACCAGCAGAAGCCTGCATTCGCAGTTTGAGCGGCACACAATCACTGATGTACCGCCTGTTAACAGCCCTTGCGGACCCCAATCTGAAATATGAAATTCAATAGACATCAACTAAATTTCAGAGTCATTTCACTTTAGATACAGTGAAGTAGCAAACAATCACTCACCCGCAGAAAAGGCGACCAATTAGAAGAATTGATATTGAATTAAGATCATAAGCCAGAGCATACAAGGTGTTTCCCACCAAAAGAACGATGCTGCTAAACACAAGAGGTCTCAAATATGACCTATTAGACCATGCACTAAAATATACAGAAGAGAACACTTGCGCGATAGCCATCGATCCAATGACGACGCCACAAACAGTTGCTGCTGCTCCAAGACTCAGGGAGTAATCATCTGCTGTTGGGACTATAATATATGTGTTCACCATATAAAGAAACGTATTTACCAAGTTCAGTAGGAGTGACATGAAATGATAATTCTGCTCAATAAAACTGTCTTCAGATGGAGTTGGTAACTCCTCTTGTAGAATGAATGCATGCTTCCCCAAGTACTCGAGGAAATTCGTTGAGTTTGATAACCTGTTTACTGATGCTTTAATAGAATCAATCACTGGATCCTGCATAATTAGTCATATAATCTCATATACTCTCTGAATAACTAGCGAGATAGAATGCACAAATGCTCCAGTGTAATAACTACATTTATAATTTTCAAAAGGTACGAGGAAAAACCGGGTGGGAAAATGAGGGCTGATCATATATTGATATGTAATTTCCTTCTTGGTCTTGAAGATCTGCAAGATTGCGAGATATCGCTCCAACAACAGCCCCAATTCCCTGCAATGCAAGTGCTATATAAAGCAGAACAGCATGAAGGATATATATATATATATATATGAACAGCATAGATTTGATTCACGCATATTACCACATGCTTGAAGACCTGTCGCAGCTGGGAATAAGGATGGTTTGCTCGGGTTTTGACATAGTAATCAGTGAATCTAGAGCCAAAACGCTTATCAAATTTCTTAAGAATTTTTCGCAAACCAGTAGCATTAATGTCAACAAAGAAGAGGAGGTTTAACAGATCCCGGCCGACTGCTCTGTATGCTTCTTTTAGTTCAGATAGTTTATATCCATCCGATTGTTGTGCAACAGCTTCATGTTGTTCTCCAAGACTCAATAATCTGCTTGCCAAAAGTCCTTGTTGTTGCATCAGAAACAACACAATCTTTTCAATCTGAAATTAATAAAAGGGCCGGAACAATGAAATTTCATACGTAGCCTGCCGTTATCAACAAAAATTTAACTAATAATCTATGCTAATAAGAAGCCTACGTTCGAAGATAAGTAAAGGATAGCAATAACCTGAGCGTCCAGCATTCTTGAGAAGTCCTTAAGAACATATTGTTGATTTTCACCTCCATCTTCAATTTGGCGTTTGTATCGGTTGAGTTTCTTCTTCAGTAACTTGTAGTTTATATAGTATCTGAAAATGTATGAGAACAATCAATCAAACCGTACAAGATAATATCTGAAATTTGAAGGAAAGTTAGGGTTTGGTAACACGGAAAGCAGCAGCTGAAAGATGTTGAAATGAACATACTCTCGCCATTCTTCGATTTGGTTTTGTTTCAACTTCTTCCCAAATGCAACCATCTGAAGAACAAAACCAATATCACTACAAAGAAATCATCAAAAAATTGCCTATCTTTCAGTAACCCGATCAACAAATTGAAAGAAAGAACATAAAAAGATGAATCCGAATTTTGGGTTCACAAGTAATAAAGTAAAGCTTAGGGTACGAACCGCAGAAATGTGGTGGCAGAAAGAGCTAAAAGAAAAAGAAAAGAAGAAAATGAGTAGAATGTATGAAAGTGTAATGGAGATGGAAAATCGCGCGAAATTTGTAATATAGTTGGGGAGTAAATCAGTTTCGAAAGAACGGGTACACAGGTCACGTGACTCGCACTCCTCTGCATTTCCGCCACGTGTCCATCCCCTTCCTTTCCGTGGCTCTCGTTCATCAGTAGTTGAATCATATAGTAAAATATATGTGGCCGACGATTTATTTATTTGAAATAAATTATACGGATGTTGGATTTTTTCAGTTCTAGGTTGATGATTAATATTCGAATATGCCATGGCATATAAATAAATAAACGACCGAAAGGGAAGGCTAACACGTGTAAGTAATTAGGTAGGATCCGTAGATTATTATTATATATAAGATTGTGACTTGTAAAGGACAGTAAAATAATGTCAACTTCTCTAAGGACATGCATATGCTCAAGGCTTCTTGCCAATTCTATTACACCAAAATAATGTCAACTTCTCTAAGGACATGCATATGCTCAAGGCTTCTTGCCAATTCTATTACACCATCAAGTCTCTGTATATACACGTGTCATCACCCGTGGAATTCTTGGTCCTGGTTTCATCATTCAATTTAATTTTTAAATTATCACTTTCTATCACTAGAAACTAAAAAAAATTCTACAATGTTCAACTTAGCAAAATCATAGGGTTTTTGAAATTTGAAATAAAGAAGGTTGTTTAATTATAGGGTAAAATCAACATCAACATCACATTTCATTAGCCACTAGCACTAGCTAATTGATTGAATGAGTCCACTACAGGCAGCAACACCACTATTTTGAGTAGGTGCATTATGGGGAAGATTGACACAAAGTATTGGCTCCTACTTTAAAAAGTAAATACACCAACGTGGTAGTAGACAATAGGTTAGATCCAACTTTCAGGATTTTCACAATAAAATCCACGATCATCAAAATATACCATCTATATTTTCTCGTCATTTCTATCTTCTTCTATATATTTTTTTTAAAGTAGGGTAGCATCCTCTTCCAATACTTGATTCAAGTAAACAAAAAAGAGCTTAATTATTTAATTAATCAATAATCAGTTCTTCCACAAAAGAAATAAATTTCCACTGCTTTCAATGTTAAAAACCCGACACGTGCGTGTACGTATATAACATAAATAGGCCATGAAATGACAAGAAAGTTATTTAATTTCCATATAAAAAATACGAATATGGGCCAAATTAATTACTAATTAGCAGGTAATTAGAAGAGAATTGGACAGACAATCAATCAAAAGGAAATTATAGGTTTTGAATTTTCCTTCGCCATAGCCAATATAGGGAAATAAAATAAAGTAGGAGAACATAAAAACTATAGATTAATTTGTACAGGAAAATCGACAAAAACAAGTTCAGTTTGTAGGAGTAATCTTAATAACAAGACCAGGAAAAACATCATCGGGATCGTGAATATGAGGATTGTGATCCACAATAAAAGGATCGCCGCACTTATCACTGATGCTGTGAAGAGTTTCTCCTTCTTGAACAACATAAATCTCCTCGCATGCTCTCTCTAACATCGGATTGCCTCTGATCACCGTAGTATCATCGTATGTTTCTCTTAAAGAGACTTGGAAAATAAGGATCACAAGTACAAGAGCGCAGTACCATGAAGCTGCATCCGCCATGGACATGAACCTATTCTCTGCTGGCTTCTTATTATTAGGTAGTTTTAAAGCCATGGGAGATGAGAGAATGAAATTATGATGGGAAGAAGGGAGGAGTAAGGTGCGAAGGTCAGTTTTGGCGGTTATCATAATTTTCTTTATTTCGATGGAGTGTAGTGGACGGGACTCCACCAAAGCGTTACGTGGCTCATCATCTTTGGAACTCTCAAAAACCGATTTCTTACTCATGCTAAATGGGGGTACATGGATGGACTCTTCTATTATAAATAAACAAACAAATAGTAGTAATTACTTTAGTTTTATTGTTGAATTAGATTAGATAAGTAAATATCTGCGTGTTGTGTGTATTATTATGCCCTGTGTAAGTAATTATGTAATTATATATTTCTTAAAAAGATTTATATCGCTTGAGTTGAGGAAGAGAGAATATTTAATGGAAATGCAAAGCAGCCTTTTCAACTACTAATAGAGACGGTTACCGTTGTGTTTAATAATGCGAAACCTATTACCCCATAATTAAAATACCAAACATCCTTGTCATATAAGACTAGTCATTTTTAGTACCCTTTGAAGATTCCTGTTTTTCTCATCTTTTTTCAAACCACCACTCCTTCATGCATCTTCCATGCATTCTTCACTCCTCCAAACCATTTTTGTTACAGCTTTTTATAACTTTGTGATTCTTAAAATGGTCTGCCCTCTTTTACAACTTTATTCTCTTTTCTTTATTATTATTAAAATGGGCTGCAAGTCTGCACCATTTCATTAGCCACCTCAATGGTTGCTGCTCAATTAGCCGTAGGTTTGACTATTATCCGCGGCCACCATAAACTACAGGTACAGTCCACAGCAAATATTATTGGACGTACTCACAAATAAACCAACACTTTGTGAAATTCGTCATAACATTGAAACCAACATGCAAGCACAACAGTGAAAAAGGAAATGATTTCTATTGAACAAGGCAGGATCATAAATACAATTGTCCTCGTCGAGAGGAACATCGTAAAATTGTAATGCACCAACCCAGAACCCCAGGGGAAAAAAATACATATCATCGGGTCTAGATGAATAGCTATGCTGTCTTTTGAGACGTGACGAAATTTTACAGGAATGATATTATGTCGCTACTTGTGGAACCGCTCCGCGTGCTTCAGTCAATTTCCACACACTTAGCATTCCTGTTCCATCACCGGTGAAAAAAAGGCCACCAGGTCCTGTCTCGATTGTTCTGACTTCTTGTTCTGAAAAAATCCTGCCCCTCTCTTGAAATCTAAACAAGAAAAATATAAATATTATAAGAAGGTGCCCACAATCACAGGTTTGTTGGCCACAAGTGCATTAGTAATGTAGTGCACTTACGATGGTAGGTCATATAGGAAAACAGAATTGTCATTGCAAGCACATAACAAAATTGGTTTGTTTTCTGGATCATGTATCCCACCAACAGCAACAGCACCCTGTAACAGTAAATGAGTTCAATATTAAATTTGATTCAACAGAATATCCCTCTACAAAAATATAAAAAAGAAACAATCCTGTGGAAATATTACTACATGATCTGGCCTAAAAAAAAAAGGATTAAAAAAAGCAGAAAAGATAGTTGGATCTTTCGCCATGGTTCCTTTTTTTGAGTTTCTAAGCCACAGCCAACTAACCAACAAAAGAGAAGTTGTAGTTTCAAGAAAATAAGAAATATTTGACTCGAAATCTTAAACTCAATAACTAAGAATTATACAGCATGTGCCCTTTTTAAATAGCTTCTTACACAATTAAACCTTCCAATGTACCGACCAGTTATAAAAAATCTAAACGTGTTACTGGCAGCCAACTAACCAACAAAAGAGAAGTTGTAGTTTCAAGAAAATAAGAAATATTTGACTCGAAATCTTAAACTCAATAACTAAGAATTATACAGCATGTGCCCTTTTTAAATAGCTTCTTACACAATTAAACCTACCAATGTACCGACCAATTATAAAAAATCTAAACGTGTTACTGTAACATGCATTTGGTCATGAGTATGCAACATACAATTGGAAATAAGAAACTTACATGTGCTACATCATGAGTATAAATCACATTCAAGCTGTAGTCTGCAGCAGCAGCCCACACTTTAACTGTCTGATCCAATGAACATGATAACAGATACTCTTCCCAGCAAATAAGAGACATCACAGCATCACTATGCCCAATAAGTGTATGAACAGACTGTAATGTACTGAGGTCCCACACCTGAAAGGGAAAAAAAACAAAAAAAAAAGGAGAGGGCAATCAAATTAAATGATTGATTTTCATGGGGAAAAAAGAAAAAAAAAATCATAAATTTGCAAAATCAAGCAAAACTAAAGGAAATCATAAAAATCACATAAATCAAAGTTAATAGGCAACCTCTAATAGTCCATAAGATGCAATTCGAACATTACAGATTGTAGCAAGAACATCTCAAAATTCAAAATAGTAACAATTATTTGCTAAATCTAAGATCAAAGGAATTAGGGCCATTGACCCACAGATAAGGTCCATCGCACATATACCCAAAATAATAAGCATTAGAAGAGAAGTTGATGTAACATCAGATGTCCAAAATCACCAACTACAAAAGCTATATATCTTCTATATCAATTATCAAACCAAGAAAAAAAAAAAAAAAAAGGAACTCCAGTCGGGCCTTACCCTTATTGTATTGTCCATGGAACCAGAGTATAACCTCTTATCTCCCACAGTTAAACACGTTACTGCAGCAGTATGACCTTTCAGAGATGCGGCCAGCTGAAAAGGATTTGGGTTCTCAGTGCTGCCTTTCCAAGCCAAAATGGAACCATCCTGCAAAACCCAGTTTGAAAACTTCAGATAAGACGGAAGTGGAAATGGCAAAAATTCCAAAGAACCATTAGTAATCTTTCCCTACACTAGTAAAACATCCTAATTCCTACTTAAATAGGCAAAAAGCTGAAATGCTTAAGAATTTGTGGATTGCAATTAACATTAATTACCTGTGCCCCAGCAAAAAGCATGTCTTGGGCAACAACCATCGCATAAACTTGCCCAAATAATATGTGGTCATCGCCAAGACTAAATTCTGCAGCTGTCTCAATATTCCAGGCCTATAACATCACAAACAAAATCCTCTGCTCAGAAATAGAACCAACAAGCTTACATGAAGTATTTGAAGTCATCTAAAAATTTACCTTGATAACATTTGGCAAAGCGACAAATAGCCATGGACCTTCACTGATCAAAGACCCAATTTTGGCACCAAGATTTATCACCCTGGTAGATTGACCAGTGTGGGAATCCCAGATGTATATTGTCCCATCACTGCTGCCCGAGTAAAGCTTGTCTGATCCTGAAGGGAGTGCAATCCCACAGATAGCCTGACATAAAAGAACTCATCCGTGAAATTAAGCCAATCATACTGCCGTGCAGCCATATATCAGCCAGAAATTAGAATAGAACAGACTTCTTAGGAATAGCATATGCAACGAGTTTAATAATAATTCACTTCAACCACGCCACTCTGTTCCAACAACAGAGTTTACACAGTTTTAATCATGAAGGTTCTGAGCACATCACAGAAAAGGAAAACAGCTAGCACAGACTGCATTACAAAAACAACACTACAGTAGCGAAAAAAACAAACAGAACACCATAATGTTTACCTGGGTATGCCCCTTGAGCTGTGTCAGCATTGAGAAAAAATCCCCGCAAAACCATGAATGCAAGAATTGGCACCCATCACCTTTAACGCAATTGCCTGACATCCAATGCTGACAAGCCTTTACTGAAGGCTTCTCAATAGTTTTATCTTCACAAGCATCAGTTGCTGCAATCACAGATGGAGAATTCTTAGGGCGTTTCTTAAACACACTTCTATTCATATTCACAGCATTGGTGCCATATCCGGAGTTCTCACGTGCATATCTATCTTGAGACTCGTCACGTGCAGAAGCTGAAGCCAACGATTTCTTTGGACTAATGCGCTTCCCGTGTAGCCCCTCAGCGACAAGGTTGGAGCTTTTCTGAGGCCTTATATATTCAGATGGCTCAGACGAAGCCAATGAACGCTTGGTACCATGACTGGTTCTAAGGTAAACATTAGGCGGCGGTGATTCTCTGTGCATGAACCTACAAGGATTTCTATTGCACTTTCCTTGCAGCCAATACCGACAAACAACGTTGCCGTTCACAGGTCCTCCTCCATGTCGTCTATGAATTCTCGCCACCTCGATTTCCATACTAGAAAGACAAAAAACACAAATAGCAGAATGAACAAAGAGAACCACATAGGTGCTATATCCATCTCTATCCACAATTTCTGCCCATTCCATGAACCCGACGAGAACTAAAACCCTCGAACGAAGTGACACCAAATATTACCAAAAAATCCCAAAATATAACCGTTAATCGCTGATTTCCGGATAACCAGTCCAAAAATACTCCGCAGTTAATCCTAATAAGAATACTAAAGAGAAATCCTGCGATTGATAAGCTAAAAAAATATGCACACATCCGTCTATCCGATAGCAGATCCTTCAGCAAAAATTAATGAAAAGAAAAATAAATCTAAAAAGAAAACCCTAGAAGTCCACAACGGAAAAGGAAACAACGCAGATTTGATCATCATCGTCACCATCTCCAATTCCTTGACGATCAAAGCTTGTTGGCGATCCATTAATGTTGTATGATGATAAAAGAAACCCTAAATTATATTGGGGAAAAGTGGCAGTAACGCGCGCGATTAAGAAGCAAACCTGAGTCTGTAATAAAATTCAGGGAAAGCCAATGAAGAATCTGAAAATTTTGAAAGAAGTTGATTGATCGATGAAAAAGATGGCGACTGCGAGACAGAGACTTCTGTTTTGCGACTGAACTTTGAAGCAATGGCGTAATTTTGCAGAAAGCTTTTTTCATTTATAGGGCTCCCGACTCCGTTTTTGACACGATACGAGGAGCGGCAGAGTCCTGTAGGGATACGGAAAACTAGATGCGTGTCCTTTATGGGAATAGTATTTTATTTTCTATTTTCTATTTTTTAAGAAAATTGATAAATTTTGTTGTTTTATATTTTGAGAAATTCCTGTTTTATAATTTATTATCTGTTGAAATTGAAATTTGATTTATAATTATGAGATAAAAAGTAAATTTGTAATTAAAATATTAAAAAAGAAATAATTTATTTTTAAATTTTATTTTTTAATAAAATTATCCTTAAAATATTAAAAATAGTTTGAAAGATAAATAATAAATAGAGATTATTAGTATTACTATTGTGAGAGTTATCGTCAATAAAGAATTTTACATTTATTGCAATTGTAAATTTATATTTTTTTAATATTTTGAGGATAATTTTTAAAAAGAGTAAAATAGAAAGTGAATTTGTATCATTATATGACTCTCCTAAGTTACCAAAAGAACTTGGAAAAAAAAAAAAAAAAAAGAAGTTGCCAAAAGAAAGAAGTTTAGTAAGCCCAACGAGCCCAACTTTGAACAGATACGGTTTCTTTTAGCCAAGAACAACAGCAACTCGAGAGCTAATTCCGGTTTTGATTAAACCCTCCAGTAGGGGTTTAATATTAAGCAGCTATTCCTTAAAAAACGGTGGCCTGCACAACTCTAGCCTCTATTCACTCATTTCTGCTACGAACAACCTAAAATGGCGGGTACAGAGGAAGCTAAGCTCGACGGATTCCTCCAGTGGCTTCAGGTCCAGTACCCTTTCTATATTATTTTCTTACTCTTCTTTAAATTTTATTCTATGCGCATTCTTCTAACATATGGGTTTCTGAATTCAGGCGAATAAGGTTGAGTTACGAGGTTGCGACATCAAGTACTGCGGTCCAAGTAAAGGTTTTGGTATTTTTTCTGCTAACGATGCATCTGATGGTAATTCAATTTCAATTCATCCCTTGTCATTAATTTCCCTACTTGTATAGTCGATTTTTTCTTGTTCTTTTGTTGTATTGTGAACAAGATTAAAGTTCTAAAATTTCAGGGATTCTGCTTGTTGTTCCGCTGGATTTGGCTATAACTCCAATGAGAGTATTGCAAGATCCTCTTATTGGACCCGAATGTAGAGCTATGTTTGAAGAGGGAGAAGTGGATGACAGGTTCTTGATGGTTTTATTTTTGACATTGGAGCGACTTCGAAAGAATTCTTCTTGGAAACCGTATGTATCTAATTGCAATCCTAAACTTATTATGTTTTTGGTAGTAATTCTGTGTATTTTTTTAGTGGCTGAGATTTATTTGTGGGGTGAAACAACATTAGGTACCTTGACATGCTTCCTTCCACTTTTGGAAATCCACTTTGGTTTACTGATGAAGAGCTATTAGAGCTGAAAGGAACAACTTTGTATCCAGCAACTGAATTGCAGGTTAATCATAATTGCTCTGCGTCCTTGTGCCTTTGCATCATTCAAAACTGCACAGTCGGATTTTGCATAATATATGTCGTTTACAAATTGACTTCTAAAGAGAATAGGTGTTACCGCCATAGCTGATGGCACTATCTCATAATTTCATCAACTAGCAGTCCCAATATTATTGTCTCTGCCATTGGTAATCGTTGAAATCTTTGTTTTTTTTCTTTTTCTTTTTTTTTTTCAAGATTAAAATCGCTGCATCTAATGTAGTGTTGCAAATCAGGTTGCATGTCTTCAGATATGCTTGACAATCATGTGGCTTTTATTCATTTCTCTGAATTTAGTTTTAAATTGCCATATTTGGGATAATCTCATGATCATATGTTATGGAGGCAAGTTGGTCTCCTATAAATCTATAACAAAGTACTAATATCATGCTTGTGGAAGATATATGTTGGATTTCTTGGGGCACTTTTACTGTTAGACAGTCAAATCGATATGTAGCTTCAGATTATGCTTCAGTGTAATTGATGTTGTTGTTACAGATTATGGCTGATTGATTGGAGTTCTTAGACTTAATTGCACAGCATATGTGACCAAAGAAAGATTTATGTTACAGAAGAAAAAATTGCTGTCCCTATACGACGAAAAAGTAAAGAATTTGGTGAAGAAACTTCTAATCCTAGATGGGGATTTAGAGAGGTGATTACCAATTTGATTCTGCTCTCTCTCCAAAACCTCTATGGATTTCTATTCCTGGTTCTTATCGAGAATGAATGGATTATGATAAAGATGCACACTGACACATAGGAGAAAATGAAAGTTTTGCTTGAGGTGACTTTGTTTGTATTTCGCTATCAATTGACGGTATTACATATGTTATGAATCATATATAGAATGAGATGACTTAAAGAAGAATGCAAATCTGAGATTTTTGTTCTCTCTTCCTTTTCAGTGAGGTGTGCTTTGAAGACTTCCTTTGGTATGTATCTTTTATGCTAATCCTTTTTGCTTAGTATTGGTTGTTCTCTTTGTTCAAGTGCATTGATGCCACATGTGGCTTGTTCTTTTTTTGATCATTTTTGCACTTCTCCATCATGCTAGGGCAAATTCTGTGTTTTGGAGTCGTGCACTGAACATTCCCTTTCCACGTTCTTATGTGTTTCCACGGGTTCAAGATGTTGAAGGAAGTCAATGTACAATTAACAACGAATCTCAGCTATCCTATAACGATGATTGTGGCGGAGAATCAATCAACAAAAAGGATGA
This sequence comes from Excoecaria agallocha, assembly GCA_037975025.1. NCBI lineage: Eukaryota > Viridiplantae > Streptophyta > Magnoliopsida > Malpighiales > Euphorbiaceae > Excoecaria > Excoecaria agallocha. Next base: position 67,121,808 of record CM075806.1, on the reverse strand, counting down.
AGGAGGTGGGATTAGATTACTTATTTTTTCCTTCTCTAGGCATGATTCTTAGATATTATTCTTGCCTTTAAAGGATTTGATGGTCTTATATCAGGACCAAAGGTGCATGAATTTGACACTCAAGTCAGTGGAGAGATTTCTACATCAGTTCAAAGGGAGACTATTTGGGTAGAGGGTCTAGTTCCTGGCATTGATTTTTGCAACCATGGTATGCCTGTTTAATAAATTTGCGTAATGATTAATCCTTGATCATCTCAAGTATTTCACGTATACCTGAGGTTCTTGTAATTTTGGTACTGTTAATAGTTCCAACGGAAAGTATTTTTGTTATAAAGTTTTGACCAAACAAATAGTTAAATATTATTTTGTTTACTGCTTTTAGTGGTTGAGAAATAATACAGTTAATTGTAAGTTTTGACACTCGTGTATTTTATGGGTCTGTAGACTTGAGGGCAGTAGCAACATGGGAGGTGGATGGAACTGGCTTAGTAACTGGAGTTCCTCTTTCCATGTTCCTTCTTTCTGGTACCATTCTTTCTGTTGTAGGTTTTTCTATTTGTATGTCATCAAATCACGTTAATTTCCAAGAATATGAGTCCTTGCTAGACTTAACCCTAACTTCATTTACTTCCAAGAGTTCCCGTATATACTGATTACATGTTTTCTTCGTGACATTTTGTGTCTCCCAAATGAAAAGCTCAACAAACTCCCTTCCAAATTGAGAGAGAGATTACCATTAGTTATGGTAACAAAGGCAATGAGGTACTTTCTTTTGGCATTAAGATAGATGCCTTGCTACGGATCTCATAGCTATTTTCGCCTGTGTATTTCTCATGTTTCTTGCATTAATGTTGCCTTAGCAGCTGTAAAGCTTTAGATATCCTCCAAATTTACAGCGCCGATCTTTTATTTTGATGCAGGAGCTACTGTATCTGTACGGTTTTGTCATTGACAACAACGCAGACGATTATCTTATGGTAATGATATGAATATTTTATAGTTTCATTGCAAGCTGTGGCCAGTGAATTGCAGTAACCGATGAAGGGTTTGACACTTGCTTGTGTCATGTATGCAGGTCCATTATCCTGTAGAGGCAATTCAGAATGCTCCTTTATCTGACTCCAAAATGCAACTTCTTGAAGCACAGGTTAACCCTTTTTTAATCTTTAGAAATGATTCATCTCAAGTTAATGTTTAATAGAAACTGAAGATTTGATCACGTTTTACATAAAATTTATAAATTTTATCTTGCCGTTCCCTCCCCTTCTGTTTACAGAATGCTGAATTGCGGTGTCTTTTACCAAAAAGTTTGCTAGATCATGGGTTTTTCGTAGTAGGCCCCTCAAAAAACGACAACAATTTTAAGTGCAACGTAGACAAAGTTTGCAACTTTAGTTGGAGCGGTCAGCGCAAAACCCCCTCTTACATTAATAAGCTGGTTTTTCCCGAGGACTTTTTAGCTACATTGAGGACCATAGCCATGGGGGAAGATGAACTCTATAAGGTTTCTTCATTACTTGAAGAGGTATCTTTCTCCACATCTTTTCTTTAATCAAATGCGTTCAGTACTTAAGGGTTTGTTTAGAAATCCCAAATGAAAATTTTATTTCGTTTTAAAGCTCCTAGGATCTGAAGGGGAGAGGCAGCCAACCGATTCAGAAGTTAGAGCAGCCGTATGGGAGGCCTGTGGGGATTCTGGAGCTTTGCAGTTGCTTGTTGATCTTCTTCAAACGAAGTAATTTAAGTGAAATCTATTAACAATTATACCAGAAATATGATACATGCGAGCTTAAGACATCTTTTCCTTGTGTTTACTTTAATTTTTTGCATGCAAGGATGGCGGACCTTGAAGAGAGCTCTGGAGCAGAAGACTGTGATTCTGAACTACTAGAAAAGGCACAATTTGTTGAAAGTCCAGAACATCAAGGAAAGTGTCAGAATAATTTAAGGTAAAATACTTGCCTCAAGATCTTGCTCGTGCTGAACATTTTCAGGCACTCTTTGTATTTCTGATGCATGAAGCTTGAATATCAGTTAGAAGTCCTGTGCCAACTTAAATATGAACACTATCTAATCCTTGTTTTTAATACAAATTGCACTATATCTTCTGCACTTCTTAATGGGAATATGCTTCCGGATGCTTATCTTTGCATTTTGCGTTTATTGCTTTTGGCAGTGACCCCAATGCAAGTGGTCCAACCCAACCAAAGTATTGGAGTAGAAACAAGAGGGCAAGCATTGTATATAGAAGAGGGCAAAAGGAACTGACCAGATTATTTCTCAAGGAAGCAGAGCATGCCTTGGAATTAGCTTTGAGTGAAGGAAATTGATTAAACCATTATAATTTATAACTGCAAACCACAAGCATAAGCTACATCTATTTTTCATGGAGTAGAGCTCTTATATAGTAGCAAAAACTACAGTTTGTAGAACTCCAAAATTTGTTAATAATATTTTTGAGTACTAAAAGCTAGCATTTTCAGTATCTTCTAAATGAGCAACGCTCCTAAGAGTCCAACCAAGAGCATAAGCAGCAGCAGCAGCAATAGCCCCATTGCCAAGGGTGACAGCCACAGGAAACATAGCTTTGACCAGCAATCTTGGCCTTTGTTACACCAAGTAAAGCTAAAGCTACGGCAGCCAATATGCAGGCACCTAGAAACTTGACCTGGTCACTGATAGCAAACGGAACAAGGACCATATATGGAAGGAGAGGCGAACTGCCAAAAACCAGGAAAGCTGTGAATGTGACAAGACCATTCTTCCATGGCTTCTCTGCTTCATCAGGTGTTAGCAACCCTCTCTGTGCTGCCATTTTCTCATTTATAAGGATGTCTCTGTACTTGCCAAAAATCTCCACCACCTTCGCCAAGGTAAGCATACACAAGATTAAGTTAAAGCACAGAAATTTAATTCAGTACATAGAGAAAGTTAGTGTATATATATTTACTGTAGAGGCGTCGTTGATGTCCATCCCAAGTGATTGATATTTCCGTGCCAAGTCTTGTTTCTGGAGTATTCTGTGATTAGCAACTTCGAATTCAGTGAGCATACGTTCTGTGGCAGCCATATCCTTCTCAGTGATGCTTGAAACGAAATCTCCAAACCCCATTGATATCCCATCTGCCACCAAGTTTGCAAATCCAAGCACCAACACATCCACTATTTTTATATGCAAAGCGTCAATGGAGTTGGAACATTTATGAATTTAAGTATGAAGGGAAGCTAACATGAAAGAAAGCAGAGTAAATGGTAATTAAGTTGAAGAATTTAAAGCACAATAGTCAATACCAGTGGAGCGTTTGGTTGCAGAAATGGAAGAAATGAGGGAGAAGCAAGTGACAATGGCATCTAAGCCTGCGTACACAATGCTCTTGACGTATTCTCCACCTTTCCATGGCTGTCTTGGTCTTTCTTCTTCTTCCTTTAGCAAGCTTATTGTGGTATTTTCGTCTTCGGCAATCTCATGAGCCATTGTTATGTTTCACCGCCGGTAATAATCCAACCTTTTTTTACTGTTTGTATGATCTTATTTAAAAAAGTAAAAACCATTTTGTGAGCTTACGCGCAACCGTGCATGGCAGCTCCTTGTTACGTGGTTCAGAGAAACACTCTCTCAGTCAAAGTGGATCTGTTGCTCCAACACGTGGATTTCTCTCTGCGTCGTTGTTAGAGGATACGTGTGTAGCATCTCATTAATTTTGATTCTGATTTTGGAGACGGGAAGAATTTAATTTCTTAATTATCGATTGGTTATACTTCAATGCAGGTTACCCTTTCGAATGAGATCGAATGTCTAGTCTAAATCAGGTCCACAGTGAACCAATTAATTAGAAACTAATACGTAAAAATAGTTATATATATATATATTTAATTGGTTCAGTCCAAATAGAAAACTCCGTCAAATCAAATAATATGTTATTCAATAATTTTCCTATTCACTTAAATCTGTGGGGGAAAAGGGGATTAAAATTACAAGATTAAACTCTAGACTAAAGGGGCCTTCTCTTCTTGAAACTGAATAAGAGTGGCGTCTTTTTGTTGTTCATGAACAGAAGAAGGTTTATTCAGAATTTTGGGTTTAGACGGCTTGTCATGAGAAGCAGGCAAAAGCTTCAATGTGATCCCCATGGCCATCAATAGAAGTCCACTCCCGTGCTGTTCTGTCAAAGGCTTCGTGAATATTATGTAAGAGAGCAGTAATGTCACCGCCTTCCTCGCTGTTGTCACCTACGATATTAAGCAATGGTTTCATTCATGTGCAATTAAAGATTCATTTTCAAACAACAGCATCGACCCTTGACTCTCTTGATAAGGGATGCTGTCAATCTTTCTCAAGCTTGTTGGGAGGCTCTTACTAGGATGAATCCCGCTGAGATTAGAAATTCCGATACCATTGGCGTGGGCTAGAAACACCCTCCAGTTGATGTAATCAAAGTTAACACAGATGCCTCGGTTACAGGGAATATAGCTTCCTGTGAAGGTCTTTTAAGAGATCATCTTGGATATTGGCGGGGAGGTTATGTGGCAAATATCGGGGCTTGTCCAATTCTCATAGCAGAACTTTGGGGTGTCTATTATGGAATGAGAAGAGCTTTAGAGGGAGGTTATATTAAGGCCATGGTGGAATGTGATAAAGAAGTAGCAGTGAGGATGATTTGTGGAACGCATGCACTCACAGCGAATGGTAGTGCTCTCATTTACAGAATCCGATCCTTGGCGTTGAAATTTCAGGTGATCTCTTTCCATCATATCCATAGGGAGGCCAATTTCGCGGCCGATTTCCTTGCTCATCTGGGTCAAGGAGCTCATGGGGGTTATTATACCTATAACACATCTCCTTCGGGTTTAGATAACTGGATACGTTATGATTTGATTGGAGCATCTTATCTTTGTTAGTTTCTTTTTTGAGCTCTAGCTCATCCTTTGTAACCAAAAAAAAAAGATTCATTTTCAACGTTGCCAAAACAATGCCATTAAATAATCAATGTAATTAAAGATAAGGCTTTCCTGAAAGGAGCGTACCATGGCGGTGGTTGCGGCACCAAATACAGCAATAAGCGAAAGCACAGATACTTGCCCTACGTAAGTTGCCATGGCTTCAAACACCAACACTCCATAAACATATGGATGCTGCATTTTTTAAATAAGATATTTGTGAAAAAACTGTTTATTAAAAAAAGAAAATATTACATTTCCAGAAAAAATTTACCTGAGAACAGGAATTCCAGACTCTGAATAATTCTCCAGTAAAAAGCATAGGAGGAATCAAGAAAGGCAAACCTGCTACACTCGAACAAAACAGCATCTCCATCTGTAAAAACAGAATATATCAGAAAACGACACATGAATCCCAATACATAAAAGACCTTAGAATTTATCTGTGAAGTTTCAGGATTCAGGGTAAAGACCGCTTCTTGTAAATTTCCAAGTAAAGAATCCATGATTAGAGCTCCACAGATCATGACAACCCCGATGATGTTAAAATTAGGGGAGGTTTTTGCATCTGCTAAAGTGAAAAGGATTAATCCAACAACCAAAAGTAGAGCTGATACATATTCATGAAGTGGGTATTTTCTTCTAAGTCCTGGTACGAATGCACCCATCACCATTACTGGCAGAACCTGCACAGCAATTATCAATGTGATTACCCAATTCAAAAAAGTGAAAGAAAAATTGTATCTTTTTTTGTTCTTAGCCTTTGTGGATTTGAACATGATCTGAGCAGGATAGTTCAGAAAAGCTAAAGAGCCTTTTGTCAGTCCATGGGAGCCCATAAGGACAGCAGAGAGCTTGATGTATGTCTTCCATGGGTTCACCATTTGCTTTGGTGTGAATCCTTGTAGGTAAATCAGGAAAATGTACACAAATATTTGAACAAATGTGAAGTACCACCCGTAGCTGAAATATTAGAACATCCTTTAAAAGACATTAAAATTAACAAATTCTTTAATGAATTACGTCCCAAGCATTTTGACATGTGAAAACTCACCTAAATTGAAGCCTGTTGTATACATATTCCTGAAATTTGCACAATCTAATCAATAATTGCTTAGAAATTGATAAAAAAAAAAATGAACATGCAAATCCATCCCCTCGCCCTTTCGTTTCCCTTAATCTTCCAACGACCCAAGCAGAATGCAAGTGCTGAAAATAACAGAGTAAAACAGAGCAAGCAGGCACCCACTTCCAAGCAAAGCCATTTCTTTCTAACAATTTTCCCACAAACCAAACAGAATGCAATCATGAAAAGCAGATTATGTACCTCGCAGATGCCATTAACAAGGTAACCAAAGAAGAATACAGAAGAGCAAATGAGGAACTGCTGCCATCTGGGTCTGTCACTGAGAGAAATCCCAAACAGAGACCGTGCTTGCTCTTCGTTTTTCATTTCCAAGTACCCTTATTACCTCTGGTTCAAAATTTGATAAAAATTAAAGAGTTGATTTATTCAAGAAAACGGGAAAGATTTAAACTTTATTATTCTCATTTCATCTAGTAATAACTGCGTTGGAAATGGGAACCGGTTTGGTTACGTTGTTCACTCTGTCTTTGTTCTTGCAATTTCTTCGCATGACTATTTAATGGAGAAACTCGCGTGGTTTTCTATTCAATGTGAGAAATGTACATAGTTTCTGGTGTTTGATCTTTTGGTTGCATTTTGGAGCGGTTGATAAGTAAGAGACTTAAACATTTGTCGGCTCTATTAGATAAGATAAAACTTGGATCACTGGATCATTAGTTTTTTTCTTTTTCTTTTTTTTTTCTTTTATTCTAATTAATAGAATTTATCATGGAGTAGGATTGAACTGACATTTTTTTGAAGTGAAGAAACCTCTTAACTAACTTCTAGGATTATGTTAAAAAAAATTCAACAAAAAAAAATAGTGTACTAAAAAAAGAGAAGCTTTTTCCTTTTAATGATATGAACTTTTTTCTTTTGCTTAACAAAAAGTTTTAAATTTGAATTTGAATGATAAAATATTTTAAATACTTGAAAAAATAAACATTATCGGTGTAATCTGTCCAATGCAAATATAAATTGATATGATTATTGAAAAAATAAATATAGAATTATAAAGTTTAGACTTTATTGTGTATAGAATTAGAATTAAATAGGTATGGTTTGACAGCGTAGAGGTGGTCTCGGGTAGCCATTAAATAAGGGGGAGTCAAATCTTCAATGAATTGATCCCATAAAGAGAGTGCGGTAATAAAGGGAGAAGTCAAAATTATGGATTGAAGTAACCAATAAATAAATAGAAAACAAAAATAAAGAAAATTTGAGGGGAAAGTTTAGTGAACATGGAAATATTCTTTGCGAGAGAATGGATGCTAATTCAAAACCAAAAAGTTGCATTGAAAGATGCCGAAGTGAGAGAGGTGAATGCTGAGGTGGGCTGGACCTGTGCAGGCCCAGATATCTGGGCTCCACTCTTGACACTTGGCATTGCAAATAGGGAGTTTTACAAAACTACCAAAAAAAAGATGTCAAACTTAAATATACTCCCTTCTTTTTTTCTCTTTCAAAAATACCTTTTTTTTTTAATTTTTATTTTCAAAAATACCACTTTTTTAATTTAACTTAAACTCTTCATCTTTCTTTCTTCCTCTACGCATTTTTACCTTCTTCTTTCTTCTTGCTATTGTTGGACAACGATTATCAAATATCAATCAAGTAATGGATCGTTTTTCAATTCACCATCAACAACTGCAGCTGCTTTGTTCCACAACCATAATGATCAATGCTACAATTACCTGACCACCCTCTTAAAGAATTACGATAATGCAGGTACCAAAAAACTGAAGTTTAATGCTATATAGTTTCTTTGTGATATTTTACGGATTGAATTTGTTAATTTTATTTTTTTTAAAATGTAAATTTTTACCTTTCGGCTTTTACTAATTATTTTTTTCTTTCTTTTTCAGTTCCTACAGTTTATCCTACGGAAATATGTTCCAAACTTCGCATGATAGACAATCTGCAAAAGTTAGAAATTGATAGTTACTGCAGAAGTGAAATAGAAAGAATTTTGGATAAGATATACGGGTAATTTGTTATATTAATTCCCAAAAGCTTGCAGCTATTTATTTTTTAAATATACTTAATTATTTTATTTATTTAAGAGATGCATGATTATTATTTTTGTAGAAACTGGCTGCTGAAAGATGAAGAAATTTTTATGGATGTCAACTGTTGCGCCTTGGGATTTTGTCTGCTCCGAATGAATGGATATGAAGTTTCTTCTAGTATGTAGAGTATACTTATCGTGAAGTATGGTATCAAAACTTTGTAATTTTGGTAAATATGAAATATAATACTTCCATGAACAACTATTCAATATAAAATTAAAGCTTATATATACAGGTCTAAAAAAATATATATATATATTTATATATATTACCTATGACATGGTAGGAATCAATTCTCTGAAATAGGTAGGAATCCATTCTCTAAACATGTATATTTGTAATTAATCACAAATTAACATTTGATGCAGATACATTAGCACCATTTTCTGAAGAAGAGCATTTCTTCAAATCGGTAAGTCCACAATTTAAAAGTACCAACACAATTTTGGAGTTATTCTGACTATATGCCAATCACTAAACTGTGTTTTTTTAGCAAGTATCCAGTTGAGTGTATTATGATTATTATTATTATAGATTTGTAATGGAAAAAAGAATAATGCAAGTGTTGTGCAAAGCATTGGGTATTTGGATGGAAAAGGGAAAAGCATACACAGGATGACTTAACTACTTATTATTTATTATGTATAGTAGATCAGATCACCCACTTCTTTCTTTTTTCTTTTCTTTTGATAACTTATCTTTTTCCTTTTCCTGTTTTTAAGGAATCTCTTGTCAATGGTTTCACATTAGCTGCAAAACTAAATTTATTCTTCAAAACTTTTACTTCCACAATTTTTATGAATTCGATAGTTTTTAATTCTTTTATGTATTTTTATTTTTTTGTATTTTTTACCGTGATATATTAAGTAAGCTCGTACTGAAAAAATGTATCTTTAAACTATTCAATATTCAGATTAATCTACGGATGAAACCAAGATTTATAATCAAGAAGAGCAAAAATATAAATTATAGTTAAAAAAATATAGCATAAATACTATGAATAAATTATTAAATAAAAAAAATATTCATTGAGCTAAACTGTATTTTTTTAGCAAGTGTCCAGTTGAGTGTATTATGATTATTATTATTATAGATTTATAATGGAAATAAGAATAATGCAGGTGTTGTGCAGAGCATTGGGTATTTGGGTGAAAAAGTAGGAAAAGTATACACAGGATGGGATATTGGGTTAAGGAAAGTGAGAATAGTGAAGGATTTGTCGAACTGCAATTTTTTAAGCAAGTCATTAAGTGAAATTCTCAACTCATTAACAATAATAGAATGCCATCAAGACGAAGTATGGAAAGTTCCATTAGGAGCGGAAGTGATTGCATTTTCAGGCAAAACAGGTGTTGAAATGTTTAACATTGGACATCATATTCTCGGAACTCAAGGCCATCCTAAGTATACTAAAGACATTCATTTTAACCTTATTTTGTATTTGTTGAACTGCAACAAATAATTATAAGTTAAATCAATCGTTCACCGATAAGTATGGTTATGGAACAAAGACAGTGATGTTGACGTAAGATAAGAACATAAGAATTTACTATGAAAAATTTCTTCGAAAGGGCTTTGACGCAAGAATAGGATTGAAGGAGAATAAAAGATTATTACCAAATCCATTATTTCTTGTTTGAAAAAGAAAATTAATAAAGTCACCAAGCAATGAGTAGTCAGGAATCATCCAGTCCACTTTCTTCTGTTTCTTGTTTCCTCGAACCAACCAAAGAATGAAATGTAATCCACTTTATTTAGCTTTAATTAATAGTTAAAAAAGTCTATTATATATTAATATTTAATACCGGTGGTATACCTTCAATTATGCATTTAGGTATACCGGTGGTATATCTGGTATACTACCTGATATACTTGATATACTACTTGGTATACCTAGTCTACCAACGGTATACCATGTATATCGGTGGTATACCATAATCCGGAATACCATTTTTAATTCTGGATTTTGGTATACCGATGGTATACCGTTGGTATACCTTAGAATGCAGACTACCAATCTCAATTCTGGATTTTGGTATACCACTGGTATACCAAAATCCAAATTTTCAATCTCAATTCTGAATTTTGGTATACCGATTGTATACCAGTATACCGGTGGTATACCAAAATCCAGAATTGAAAATGGTATTCTGAATTTTGGTATACCAACGGTATACCGGTAGTATACCAAAATAAAAAATAATTAATTTTAATTATAATTCATAAAAAGTAAAAACAACAAATAAACATTTAGTTATTTTGTGTTGCAGGCCAAATGCACTATAATTAGTACATGATTTAGTAGTAGCTTGAGAACACAAGATCCTATATAAATTTAAACTTATTAACTAAAATCAATATCGAAAGGATCAGTCCATTGCTAATCACAAAGTCTGGCACCAACGGAACAATCGACCAACATGATTTGATCAACATCGACCAAAACCAGAAAATTTCAATTCCTTTTGCCATCAGAACTAACAAAACATTGCCATTACAACCGCACAATTCAAGTTAGACATCCAATGCATAAGACACATCCAGAGACAGGATGTTTTGTGCAATTGACGAGTACAAGAGCATATGCCTTCTATTAAATTAACAGCAGAACTCAATTTACAGCAATAACCACGATTTTAGGATCCAGAAAAGGTATGACAAAAGCAAATTGAAATGTAGACACACATCAATCTTGCCAAACTCATGCCTTTGCTTATTTTTACTTTCTTTACAGAATTTTCACAACAATTAACACAAGATTCCTCATATCCATACAAATGAAAAATGCTCCCATATACGTTTATTTATGAAATACTGACATAAGCATATATATATATATATATATATATATATATATATATATATATATATATATATATATATATATATATATATAAGTGCTTGCAAAATTTTCACGAGCAAATGATTTTCACTAATTACTTTACTGATATATATGATATGGATTCTTCTATAAACTTCACATTTAATTTCAGTTTAAACACCAACAAAATCAATCGAAGCATCTGAAATTACTAAATTCCCTCTTGGTTAAACACAGTTCGAGTACATATAACTTCAATCAAGAAAAAAGAACGAATCAACGAATTTAAATTCAATAAGCAAAAACATGTCATATTAGATCAAGCAGCTACAATGTGAAAGGAGAAATGGTACCTCTATGGAGGTCCGATAAGCAGGAAATAATGAGGAAGACGATAGCCAAGGAGGTCGTATCTTTCTACTTTGCTGTGGTTGGGTAGATTGAGCTTAGTTGAGAGAAAGTGAGAACACCGAAGCAAGAGATAAATTTGCAGAAAACGACTCAAATCTGGATGAAGAGATGAAGATGGGTCACACCGAAGCAATGGATAAATTTGCAGAAAAAGACTCAGATCTAGAGGAAAGGATGAAATGGGTCACAATCGTCTTACATGATACCTATAATGGCTTTGAAGGCCAAGCCCTTCGGCGAATCAGTGCAGAAACAGAGCTTCGTCTCGCGATGTCTACGGCGAGGCTTTTGTGTCGGATCTGAACTGGACCAAGAAAGAGAATTGCAACGTCGAGAGGTGAGTGAGAAGAAGAGGAGCAGAAACGCGTGAGCAGAATAAGCTAGGGCTTAAAAAATGGCATTTTTAAAAATAAAAAATTAAAAAAATGTATTTTTAAATATGTTTAATAGATGATTGTATTTTTAAAATTTAGGGTAAAAAATATGGTATAGGATGCAATTTCCTCTTGCAAATATGAGGTCTGAATTTGTACATTCTTGAATTGCCGAAGATTTTATACAATTACTCCCCCAATTCCAAGTTTCCAGCCACCACATTCATTTTCTTTTGCACTTTACAGCCCGTGGCTTCTGTTCTTCTCAGGCTAAAGACAAAGCAAGATTTCAATCACGAATTGTCAATACTATAATAACTCAAGTGCTGATAGATTTGGGGATGGCAGCCAATGAGATTTTCTTTCCTTTTTTTTTAAGATGGAGTTGTAATAGTTTTGTTGAGGAATATTGCTAATATTTATAACATGTGTACTAGCAATTAAGATCTTTATTTTTGTACAACATATGAGCATAGGCTAAAGCTACAAAAAGACCACATAAGATCTTATGGATGGGATAGGAAATTAATGGCAAGGCATGAGTTATGCCTTCCTTCTAAAATTTGGTTTTGTTATAAGTTTCTCAAGAGGTGAAGCAATAGGTCATCAACCAACAGACTCACCATCCCATGCTCTATTTCCGTAGCCAGTTCCTGTTGCTCTACATCGAACTTGCTCCACTTTCCATCCTTATCCATCTCTTTAACACAAACCTCATCATCCCTTCTGTTTTCTCCATCTACCCATGCTTTTATTCTGCTTAATATCTCATCATCAAACGCCTCATTATACCCACTTCTGCTTATTTCATCTCTGAAGAAATCCAACACCACTCTCTTCTCGCTGCTATCACAAACTGAACTTCTCTCTTTAACATCATTATATAGTTGCCATGCTTTTTCTTCTACTTCGTCAATACCTTTTTCTTCATAGCTGCTGCATGTTTCTTGTTTTCCATTGGAACCCATCCATATTTCTGGGTTCAATTTGATTTCGATTACTGAAACTGGGCTGCTTTCTTGTTTCTGCTCCACCTGTTCATGTAAAATTAGTTCACATCTATAATTTCTCAATTTAATTTTTTTTATATATCTAAAATTTGATAATCCAATTAATTCAATTGCCCGCACAAATATGCACACGGTTCAATATTTAATCATCATAGGCACGAAGCAACTTCACTTGTATCATATTATATATATGTGTGTGTGTGTGATACATACATAAATTAAACAACACCGTGTGGGTAATGCTACAAACCTAAGAAGAAGACAAAACAACGCTAACTTACATGGCTACCCTACAGGGACCAGCTCTGGTCAACCATATCTGGCTAAACGACAAATCACCACCGCCCACTAAAAACATCTACGGACCCTCACCAGCAGACACAAAATATTTTTATAAAGATGCGATGCACTAAATAATTACTTTACCTTAGGTCCCACTGCTGCATAAGCTGCTATTTTCGCCGCCTGCGCTGAATCGTCGCCGACAAGCGGTAAATATTTTTTACCTATTCCCTCCTCGTTGTCACCGTCCCAGCACGGTAAATCTTCCGATGTAAAATCACTTTCGCACCAGCTCGACCCGTTACTGTTACATGGGGTGGTGGTGGTGGTGGTGGTGGTTGTTGTTGTGTAGTGATGCGGCGAGGATACGAAATCCAACGGGTGGAGATGTGTGTTGGGCTACACTTTGAAAGGAATTCCACCTTATGATGTCTTTGATCGTGAGAGTAAGTTTGGCTTCTTTGTTTTCATCAGTAGTGTCTGTGCATTCGATTTTCTTGGATAGCTTACGCGAAATGCTCCTAGGTAGGATGGAAGGAGAGTTAATGGAGGTGAAATGGATGTTCTTGACTGCGTTAATAATGGCCTGAAAAACTGATCTTGATCGATTTAGTTTTCTTGCTGCATCGAGATCATTTTGGATGAGGTTTCCAATTGTGGAATGGGATGGGCTTGTTGGGAAAGATTCGAAGGCATTTGAGGAATGAGAATTTGAATCATCTGTGAGGAAATCTCTGAGCTTTCTCTGTTTGAAAATTGAATTTGAGGAATGTGAATCAATATCTGATGAGCAGCCCATGCTGGTAGTTAGGAGTGCTTGAAAGGGAAAGAAAGTGAAGTGGAGAGAGTGAAGAGCAAAGAGGGAAGAGGATGATTATAAAGAGAAGGTAGAAAAGAAAGAGGAAGGTAACTTCTAGTTGGGGATCTCCAAGCTCATGTCTGTGAAAGATTGAAACTTTTCAGCTTTAAATTATTTCATTAAATGACAACCATGGTAGCAGCGTGGATGCTTCTATTTGTGGTTTTTTTTTTCTTTTTAATTAATAAGCTACTATGCATGTTAAACAAGGAGATTATCAGCAATTGAAGATATCTCTTCTAAATAATAAATTTACAATTGAAAACCATTTTTTCTATTTGTTTCTCTTTCATAATTAGACAATTCGTTTAAATAATGTTGATAATTAAGCTGCATATCTATATATATGTATTATGATAATGTAAATTTGATGACATGGTGAGCAGTGGGAGCGTAGCAGGAAGAGTGATCTCGTGGTCACTATCATTTCCTCTCAGAGATTTGCTAAGTGAATGTTGTTTGCTGGGTGTGCGGCCTTTATTTTGAAGGGTGAGCCATTTAATGCAATAATTTTCGGTCCAAACTGCATAATTAATAATGACGACACTAAAATTATAGTACGTATCAACCCTAAAAAGTTTATTTCAAATCAATTCAATCTTATTTGTATGAGCCAATAGCGCTTCCAGTTTAGTTTGCGTGCCTTATTGAAGTTTCAATAGAGATTGAAATTATTTATCTTTAACTAAGTCCACAATGAGCATGGCGATGACTTGACAAATATGGAGAAATATGTACTAAGATTTAGCCAAAATGAATCAGCACAACGTGGCCTAGTGGACAACTTGTAATTAGTATATTAGATTATTTGACATGTGAATAGGGCCAGGTCATGAACTGTGACCATTTTCAATTACCAAATTTCAAGGATCTGTAAATTCCTGGTCAAAGTAGGAGCCCATGTTTTCTTTCTTTTTTGTTTTTTTCAGCAGCTGCTTACTCCTCCCCCTTAAGTTAACTATACTTACTTAGATGTGATCTATAAAGCAATTTTTATAACAATTCGATGACGGATTTTACATTTTTATATAATTTTAATAATTTCGTGGAATTTATAAATAAAATCATCTAAGAATTTATAGATAAGTTATGCGGCCAAAGACATTATTTTGCAATTCTGGCAAAATTTCAAATCCTGTATCACCCTAATCAAAACACAGACAAAGAGAGGTGAAGAAATTAAAAATAAAAAATTAAAGGACACGTCGACAGCAGGGTTCGAACCTGCGCGGGCGAAGCCCAACAGATTTCAAGTCTGTCTCCTTAACCACTCGGACATATCGACGTTCGCTTAGAGGGGGTTCATTATAATTGTAACACTAAAAACAACAATTCAGGCCTCACCAACGGTAACTAAGGCCCAGCCCATCAGCTGGGATTAACCTCCTACTGCTTACTGGTAGTATCTGACACATAACGGAGTAAAATCTCGCCACTACTCCGCTGCTTCTTCTCCGTCTATTTTGCTTCCCTTTCCTTATTGAATTTCGGCTGTTTCTAAAGATGAAGCAAAGCGATAATATCATACATTGACGTGTAGTTGCGTTTCCTGAACCATTCTTCTACTTCTCAAGAACCAAGAGATATGGGGGTGGGAGCCAAATTCTGGGATTTACTAACACCCTATGCCCGACCCGAAGTACACGATTTCTTGAGGAATAAACGGGTCTCCGTCGATCTTTCCTTTTGGATCGTCCAACACGAGACCGCAATTAAGTCCTATGTCCGCAAATTTTTGCGGTCTAAATTAAAATGATTGTTTTTTTATTTTTATTTTTGACGAATGAGTTTGATGGTATAAAATGAAGATGTTGTGGTTGGAAAAATCAGTCAACTTTCTTGTTTTATTGTTATTTGAATTTTTTCCTTTTTTTTTTAATTAATTGCTTTCCTTTTATTCGCTCTTGGAAGCATAAGCGTTCACCTTGGGCAGGAACCATTTGAATGCTACCTATTGGCAGATATTGAAGCTGGCCTTGGGTTGAAGAGGGAACGTTTGATAGCCATTTCTCTGCTGGTTGGAAATGACCATGATCTAAATGGAGTGCAAGGAATTGGGGTGGATTCAGCTCTTCGTTTTGTTCAGACTTTCAGGGAAGATGATGTATTAAATAGGTTGGGTTATGCATCCATACCATATTTTCAGTTTTCTATTGTTCAGTCTAAAGTATTAGGCCAGCACCATTAGGATCTAAATTTAAGCACTGTTCTTTTCAGCTTATGTGAAATTGGCAAAGGAAATGCTCACATATCTCGGGGTCTTTCAAAGGTTATGGGAGATTTTGTGCCTGATCCAGATGAGAACTTGCCAAAGTTGAAATCATCTCATTGTTCCTTTTGTGGGCATCCAGGAAGCAAAAGAGCACATTTTAAGTCTTCCTGTGAGTATTGTGGCAGCAGTGTTGGAGAGGGTTGTACAAAAAAGCAAGAAGGGTTCAAATGTGATTGCCTTTGCTGTAATAAGGTGTATCATTATGTTTGCCTTTCATTGTTATGCATTTCTTGTAGAACCTTTTGTTTTTACTTGCATTATGGACAGTTCAACCTTTTTTAATGTAAGGTTCTACCATATTAAAGGAGGTAGATGATTTTCTATCTCAGAGCCGCAAGGAAAAGGAGCAGCTAAAGCATGAAAATTGGCAGATAAAAGTTTGTAACAAGATTTCCATGGAGCCAAACTTCCCAAATGATGAGATCATTCAAATGTATTTATGCAACAGTCACAGAAAGTTAACTGGTATGTATAGGTCGCTAAGTTTTCATTCTTTTCTATGCTTCTTGTTGAGCCATTAACTGTAGACTGCATAAAATAGCTTTGAAGTTTTCCACTAATGTGGCTTAGAAGCTGGCAGAATATTCATGACAGTATCAACTTTGATTCTGTAATCTGTTGCCTGTTGTTGAATAATCTCAATTCAACCTTTGAAGCAGGGCAGAACCCATGACTTTTTTTTTCCTTAGCTTTGTTTGGTTCTGGGTGGTGGCTGGGGCTAGTGTTGGTTTGTTGGTTGGTGTACATGGCACTAGATGTAGGTTCTATATGTGGATAAGTTTGAATTGGGTTATCTCATCCTTAGTTTGCTGTTATATGAACCCATTGTTTTAACATTGTTCCTTAGTCCTAGTCTGAGTATTTATTCCTTGTACAGAAGACGATGTTTCGTGTTTATCTTGGGGAAGCCCAAATACAGATATGCTGGTTGATTTCTTGGTTTATCATCGGCTTTTGGAGCCATCTTACATTCGGCGGAGGATGTTTCCGATGTTGTCCACCATATATCTGCGAGAAATGGCTGTTAAGCCAGAGAAATCCTTGTTATATGGGCAATATGAGTTTGATTCCATTCAACGTGTGAAAAGAAGATATGAGCACCAATGTTATGTGATTAAGTGGAAGAAAACTGCCTGTACTGTTGGCAATGTTAATTATTCAAGGACCGTGGAAGAACCAGATGAGCAACAAGAAGAGGTTACTGAAGTTGATGAGTCCATTGATCAATTGGAAGATTGTAATGGTCTCCAGAGTTATGTTGATGATGGGTGTTGGTTTTTGTTGACCGATGAAAATATGGATCTTGTTTGTGGTGCTTTTCCAGATGCTGCTAGCAGATTTTTACAGGAGAAGGTATTTCTTCTTTTCATGCATCCTTATCTGTCTATCTTGTTGAAATTGCTTTTGTATGTAAAATATCCTTTAATAGGTATTCTCCATCGGTTTTAGGTAACTAGTAAGTGGTGCCTGGCGTTTAGTGAACAAAACATGACAATCAGAATTTAAGATTGCATGTTTATAGTTCTGTGAGTTATTCATGCACTCATAATTCTAGCGTACTATGAGTTTTGAGTTCATATAATGAGTATTGATGGCCTCCATAAAGGAAGCATGACCAAAAGCAGATAAGTGCTTTTTGGTATTCTATGATCAAACGATTCCTATTGAACTGAATAGAATCTTTAAGTTATTGACATCTCAATTGGCTTCTTTTATGCTGTATATTAAATGAGCTTCTATGGTTGTGTGGAATGAACAAAGACTGTCAAAAGTATAAATGGAACAGATGGAGGTAGGATTTCCATTAAACTGTATTTAGTTATAGAACAGATGGAGGTGGATGAATTCAAATCTATGGTCAAACAATTCCCATCAAACTGAATAGAATCTTTAAGTCATTAACATCTCAATCGACCTCTGTTTGTGCAGTATACTAAACACGCCTCCATGGCTGTGTAGAATGAATAAGAACTGTCAAAAATGGGAATAGAACAGGTGGAGGTGGATGAATTCAATTGTAGTTATATTATATACCATTGTGGTGTTTTCAGCATTGTAAGCAATGACAAAGCAAGAGTAGTTGTTTCAGTTGGAAGATGTAACAAAAAGATGAGGCGTATTGTGGTGTGACTGAATAAGGATTTGTTGCTGTGTCTCTCATCCTCTGGTAAAATTTGATAATAGATCCTGAAATAGCTACTATATTACAGACTTTTGGATCATCATTGAGGCATATATTGCATATGACGATCTTGAAAGTGAGATTGCCTCGATCTTTTTTCCTTCATATTTTGTATTGGCAGGAACTGAATGACTGGAAAAGGAGAAAGTGTTCAACCTCAAATGGAAAATCAGAGTCATTGAAGTCAAAAGGTATCCAGCTGAATATAACTGAATTCTACCGCTCCACCAAATTACAGTTTCAAGCAACTGAAGGAGAAGATTTAGCCAAGAACATTGATCATCTAGATGATTTGAAATCAAATAAAAAGAGGAAGGTTTCAAGTTCAAATCTTCCAAAGTCTGCCAGATGCCGCCTTTTGTTCAAGTAGGATACTCAGGGTATTGTATTATATTCATAGTGACCCTGCAGTAGTTTCTTTTTGCGTGGAGTAACTTTGTAAATAAATGTTACTGAATTTTAGGAGACTTGGAGATCACTAAAATAGCTATTTACTTGTACAAAACATGGCCTTTTTAGTAATTTATTAATTTAAGGATGTGGATATCTGAACCATTATATTAACTATTCTTTGTTTTAAATTGTGTTAGTGAGATTCATTTCCTTGTCTCATAGCCAAATATCTACCTAGAAAATCATGGTTGTTTCTTTGAAGGCTTAAAACATACATTGTCCTTTGTATTTCCCCCCTTTTATCATTCTATCCGTGATGTTAATTTTTTGTTAGTGCACATTGTGCTTTTTTTTTTTCATTTTTTTTTCATGGTAGCCCAAATGCTATCGCTGAGTCTCCAAATCAGACACGGAGCTAAATGAAAAATAAAATTTGAGTTTTCAAGGGTTTGCATGGGACTACAGGTTAAAAAATACAGATAGTGGGGGCCAGATTAAACATTATGAGTATGGGAGGCTAAGTTAAGAAGGGGGCATGTATAGAAGGCTTCACATGGATTAAGTTTTCTTGGAATATTGGCAGCGAACTAAGGTAAAATTAAGTTAAATACTTTCCTATTATTGTTAACTTGTTTTCTTGTCATTGGGGTCTGAAATTACTTGTATATTTGTAAGATTGGGGGCATTCCTGTCCATGCCAGCGAGGATTTGAATCTTTTCAGGTTACTGCAAGATTACTGCATCAGGAACACTCAAGAGTAATTCTTGGCAATGGTATTTATTAATATGCTATGTATGAAAGATTATGCAATCTTCTTCGTATGGAAACTCATTATCTAAGGACCTGAATTCTTACCGATGATGGTGTGTATGGAAGCCTTTCTAAAGATAGATGGTAGTCCAGTCACGCCATTTGACTTTACTAGATATTGCCTTTTGAGAACGCTTTCTTATCTCCATTGGCGATTCTCAAGACTATTTATTAACATTGTTATCTGAGGAACTAAAAATCTCCAACATAGGATTTTCCAGATTTATGGGCTCCTTGTATTAAAGGCTAAATCTCTGGAGAACAGAATACTTAAAAAACTTGCACGAGCATGCTGGAAAATCGTTACATATAGGCATTTCAAAATACAGACTATACCTTTGCTGTACTTGCATATATTTTGTTATCCTGTTGCCGATTAATTTGCTCATGAAATATGACTAATGAACAGGTTAGCTCAGTCGACACCGACAAAAGTGCCGAATCTGGTTGCACAGGTGTCAGGGTATTGGTTGTGGATCGTGATTCTACATGTCTTGCAATTGTAACAAGAATGCTCCATGCATTTGGATATGAAGGTAAGGGATAGAAACCAGTCATTTCCTTAATTGGACTTGTATCTTTTTCCATTCGCAATTGCCATTAACAAGACAACTTTATGTTTGTTGATACACTGATTTATTTTGCAGTCATTACTGCTACTCGAGCCATTGAAGCATTGTGCATTTTGCAAGTGAGAGAAGACAATTTGGACCTTATTCTGACTGAAGTCCACTTGCCTGATATGGATAAATACCAGCTCCTTGAAAGACTTGGAGAAATATCCAGCTTGCCCATTGTGGGTAAGTGCCGCCTTTGTCCCACTTTTCAGCCATTGCTCTGTGTGCTTGAAGTCCTTTGGCAGTGTTTGATTGGTCTGGTTTTCATTTTTATCCCTTTTGTAGTTTTGTCAGCTGATAATGATGAAAATGCCATTCTAGGCTGTCTGTTCAAAGGGGCTGAGTTTTATCTTTCAAAACCAATTACCATGAATGATGTAAAGAACCTCTGGCAGTTTTCATGTATAAAGAAGCGAGCGAAAAAAGTAGTCCCTGAAGAATTAAGAAGTTTTGGAGGGGATTCACCTCCTGACAATTCATCTAATGAGATCTCAGAGAGTGAATCATTCTCAGATGCTTCAGAGCAGAGATCGCAAAATGGCAAAAAGAGAAAGGAGATGGAGGAAGATAATGTCAGTCTGTTTCGACCAAAGAAGCGAAAGCTAATTTGGACTAATGAACTGCATGACAAATTCTTGCAAGCTATCAGGATATTAGGCCTCGATAGTAAAAAACTTTTATTCTTGACTTGCTATATTTATTCATCTGGTGCTACAATTTCACTGCTGATAGTATAAGAGCTGATTTCTTTCTTGATCTGGTTTTAAATTTTAGGTGCTCATCCAAAGAAAATACTTGAGCACATGAATGTTCCAGGGCTTAAGAAGGAAAACATTTCAAGCCACTTGCAGGTTTGTTCCACAGACAGACAAAAAGTCGTATATTTTATCGTCCTTGAACATTTGTTCAGGATTTCTTTTTCTTTCTAATGAATATAAATATTGTATTGCAGAAATATCGGCTCCGTGGAGATTATGATATTTCACCATACAATTTGCGTGGAGAAACTTTTATACTTCAGGAGCCGCAGTCATTGATGACAAGTAAAACAGAATTCAGAAGCTATGTTCGGAATGATTCTTCCATGTCCATGGATTCCCTTGAGTCTACAAACTTTCCTATTGAAGTGGACTCAAACCACAATGATACTTCAAATCCTAAATCTACACAACTTGCTCCACGAAACTATGACATGTATTCTGCTTGCATCAAGAGCTGTAGCAATGGAGAGTTTGACCCAGTGAGGAATGATGATATGTTAGAGTTTGTAGAGCATGGATCAGCATTCTGTGGTGTGGGAGAGCAGGAACAGCAACTTCCGTTGCCACCTCCGTGGCAGCACCAGGTAGATAAAATTTTTGAGGAAGAAGTGGGAGATATAGATGAGCTATTTGATATGCCAACTGGTAGGAGAGCATGAACAGCAATTTCCGGTGCCACCTCCGTGGGAGCAACAGGAAGATGAAATTTTTCAGGAAGAAGTGGGAGATATAGATGAGCTATTTGGTATGCCAACTGTGTCCACAGACATCCTACCAGACGAAGATTCTAATAAGGATTTTTGGTAATCCACTAAGAAAATGATTTATCAGTTGGACGCTGTTATCTTATTTGAATAAATTCCTGTGAGAGCATTTGCAATCTTGCTATTGAAAATTGCCTTGCGTAGCTTTGAACGCATTTCAATACCATTTTAAATGAGTAACAATGCCATTTTCTATTAACTTCGAAAAATATTAGCCATCCTCTGCCTTCTTTCTCACAAAAAAAGCAAAGGAACGCTGAAGAACTGACGTCGTTTCGTTTATGTAATTCAAAAAGGCAGAAATAGAAGATGTCGTTTTCGTCAACTTAACAACAGTCCATCTCCTATCCGGTGCATGTTGCCCTTTTATCACAATTCCATAACTGTTAACTACTTGCTATCTACAGCAGTTGCCAATCTAACCATTTTCGGCCGAGAGAAATATGATGAGCGTAGCACCTCGTCTCCTACAACCTCCGCCGTCAATTCCGCCTTCAAAACTCGCCGGCAGAGAGAAACCTTCAGCCCCGGCGCACAACAGCATCACAGTCCCAAAAAGACGAACCTTAACTGTAAGTTGTGATACAAAAAGAAGCCCAGACGACTACCACGCTACACTCAGAGCCCTCAATTCCAGAGGCCGTAGACCCAGAAAAGGGCTTGGCCAGGTTTTTTAATCTTAATCCAAGTCTTTTCATTTTGTCGTTGTGAAAGCTTCAGTCTTTAGTGAGTTAAATAACATAATAAGCACAACAATTGCAGCATTACATGTTGAATTCTCAAGTAAACCAACAACTTGTTGGTGCTGCTAATGTTCAAGAAGGAGATGTGGTCCTTGAAATTGGACCTGGTACTGGTTCTTTGACTAATGTTCTTGTAGACTCTGGAGCTACCGTTCTTGCTATTGAGAAGGTATGTTCATATCTCAGTTTTCGTAACTGTTTTTATTGTACAGCTTACTAGATGATGACCTATAGGATCCACACATGGCTGCTGTAGTTGAGGAGAGATTTGCTCATACAAAACGTTTAAAGGTAGATAATGATTTCACTATGAAGCATCCTTCAAAATTTTTGATTTCGTGTATGGTTATCTTAATTGTTTATCATATGGTGTCTTAATCCTACTGCAAACTCTTAGGTTTTGAGAGAGGACTTTGTCAAATGTCATATTCGTTCCCATATGTTCTCTCTGTTAGGGAGCTTGAGTTCTGTGAATCAAAAACCAAGATACACAAAAGTGAGAATCTTTTTTGTAATTCATTTTTATGCAACATTTGCTCAAAAAGAATCTTCTTTTTCTTATTTAGTGTTGACAAAATTGGGTTTTTTTTTTTTTTTTGCAGGTAGTTGCCAACATACCGTTTAACATAAGCACAGATGTAGTCAAACAACTGCTTCCGATGGGCGACATTTTCTCAGAAGTTGTTCTTTTGCTCCAGGTGAGAATTTTCTTCTCATCCAATATTGTGACCATACTATTCTCTCTTCCGTATTTTAATATATGTGAAATTCTTTATATATTGTAATGCACTAAAGATGTAATTTGTTATACATTAAAGAAATAATCTGTGTTGAAAGAAATTTGAGTGATCACTGTCAGGCCTCAAGGATGGAGCTTAAGGCAAATGGTCATGTGAAAAAGAAGTTTTCAATGAGAATGCATAAGAATTTTAAGCAAGTAGACATCATACTTATTTCACAAACCAATGTTTTCCATAGGTAAAGAGCTTAAAAAATCGAGAAATAAGAATGGCTTTCTATTTGGTTAGCTCAGAAATTGAGGGTCTGGTTGATTAAATCTGTCAATAAGATCTTAAAGTTCAAAAAGCCATCACAGATTGGTGGACAAAAGACATCCAGTACTAACCTTCCAATTGTGTGATATCTTCAGGATGAGGCAGCTTTGCGTTTGGTTGAGTCTTCTCTAAAAACTTCAGAATACCGGCCCATCAATATCTTTGTCAATTTTTATTCAGGTAAATCTTCAATATAAATTCTGTTTGCAACAGTTGATCAATTTTTATCAGTTGTTGATAGGTTTCTTGTACGTCTAGTTTATGCTATTGTATTGGTCCATGATTTGTTTGCTTGAATATTATTTAACTTTGTCAAGACCTAGTTTCAGTATGCTGGTTCTATTTTTTCAGATCCTGAATACAAATTTAAAGTCCCCAGGTCAAATTTTTTCCCTCAACCCAATGTAAGTAAACTGTTATCTTAAGGATCAAATTTATGCTTTATACAGGATTTCTGTCCCAAGAAGGTAATCGTGTTTATAGAAGAAAGCAACAAAACTCGCCACTTCTGTATAAATCATCAAATGTCAACATCATTCAAAAAAAAAAAAGGTTTTGCTTTTTGAATTGGCCGTCTTCAGGGAATAAATAGAGAATCAATCATATCTCAATTTCTTTTGTAGGTTGATGCAGCTGTTGTCACGTTTAAGCTAAAGCCAGCTGCAGATTATCCAGCTGTTTCCTCCACTAAAAGCTTCTTCTCATTGGTTGTTTCTTTTCTAATGCACAACCTACTATACTTGTAAACTAGAAATTACTCAATATAACAAGCACCACTTTTATGAGCTGTCGACTTGGCATGTTGTTTTCGTTTGCAGCCTTTGTATGATTATGTAAATGAAGTTCTATCTTTTAGTCTATAATTTAACTTGGATCTGATCCAGCATTTCCTCTAATCAAGCCACTGTTGGTTATAGGTGAATTCTGCATTTAATGGGAAACGCAAGATGCTGCGAAAATCACTTCAGCACATACGTACATCCTCTGAAATCGAGGATGCTCTCAGAAGTGTCGATCTTCCAGCTACTGTAAGCGCCATGATTAATGTTTAATAATCATTGCTTTATTTTGCATGATTCAATGGTTTTGAGCAGTTATATTTTGTTTATGTGATGGCATTGATTTTAACAATTGCATTGTGCATTTGGCAGTCAAGACCAGAGGAACTTACTTTGGATGATTTCGTGAGGCTGCACAATTTGATTACGAGAAGTCTAAACTGAGTATCATTAGTTTCAGAAAAGAAGCCGCCTCTTGTGCTCAACCGGCTTCACAGACAATTACTCATTCCCACGCTGTGTGAGTTACACTGAACAGAAAATGAAAATATGAGAACCAGGGTTGAGGGTTGCCGCGAAGAAACTGCTCATGGCAACACTAACGGCTGAGAGGAATCAAAATAAGGCACATCATACTTCAAAAATGTTCAAGGAGTATAAGATAGCATCAAATGGTCGTTCTCCAAAATTCTTCACAGAATTGCATAGATGAAGTGAAAATCATGTAATACAATAGTAGCCTGTAAATCCCTGTTTCAATCCTATAATAAATTAATTCTAAATTTTCTTCTTTATTTTTGCCGCCCAAGTACAGCTGCATTATGTATTCAATGTTACAGTACAGCACTGTTAAATGCTGGGAAAAAAAAGGGAAAAAAATCATCTAAATTCAAGGAAAAGAGTTTAATGAACAGAACCCAAAAACTTCAGAGCAGCCTCTGCCACTTGATCGTCAATCATAAAGCTTCAAACTTCGCTCCGTCCCTTCCCAAAATCGAATAAATGTCAGCCATGAAACTGATAAACAAGATCCAAAGCTCTCATCCTGGTCCCATGGGGATCATACCCCTTTATTTCCGTTGCATCCCTATCATCAATAAATCTCCTTTCCTCCGCCATCGACGACGGAGACAGCGGCCGTTTAGGCCTCTTGTTCTTGATAAAGCAAGCCCTCATCTTCTGTTCCACCTTATCAATTACTGCCTTTGAATGCCCTTCAGCTCCAGCTTCATAATCATCATCACCAACTTGCATCGGCTCGTCCCCGCCCTCGTCAGCAGCAGCTCCTGTGGCGGAGGAAAGAGAGTTGTCGGAGGCGTGGGGAGGTGGAGGAGGAGGAGGAAAGGAAGGGAATTGGGTTTGGGAAATAAATGAAGAGAGATTGTGGTGAGCTTGATGGAGAGATGAATAGATTTGCAGGAGATGGTTTGGGTCAGTGGTGGCCGGAAGTTGTTTAGCCAAGAGAGTTGCTTGCTCTAAAGACAGTACAAGTTCAGGCAATGTCACTTGTGGCGGTGTTGTTTCCGATGGTAAGCTGTTCATATTGTCTGTTTTTGGTTTTTCCTTAACAGGCAGCTTCTTTGTCGAAAGACTTTCGTTGAAGAAGCAGGGCAGCCTTTCTGATTTCTCGAATTCTGTGCTAAAAATATGTTCTTTTCCACTTTGCCATGTGTAGGACATCCGTGGGAAAAGGAACTATCAATCTTCAAAGCCTCACTTTAACTCCTGTTCTAGAAACTTCTATTTAATTTGCAAGATGAAAACCAAGATTGTTTTATCAATTAATTTAATTATATACTTGAAATTCTAAAATTTCTTAGCAGTAAAAATGCGTTTTTCGCCCTTTTCTCTTTCGTCTTAATAATTTTCTTCAACAGTTAGTTTATGAAGTTAAGCTTGAATGTCAAATTTGTAAAATTTGCATTTTACACGAAGACGACAACCACTGGACTGATTCATGCTTTTGCTTTCTTGTCTAATGAAAATTTGACTCGAAAAGGAAGCGCAATATATATAAAGAAGATAAAAAAACAGGGGTAATCATTGGAAGTGTAACAGATTCAGATCTCTGGCAAGCTAATAACATATAAAGATGGAGTTGAAAATGCTGATAACAACTGCTAAATAACAGCAGAACTCCTACAGATATGCACATGTTAGTTACTTCCGGGCTCAGTTTTTTACACATTTAACATCCGCAAATAGTCATCTATAATTGACATGGCAGATGATCTGTAGCCGGAACCAAACAGATTATAATGATTCAGGTAATGATACAACATGTAAAGATCTCTCCTTTTCTCGAACCCAGGTTGTTATGGCATCACCTGGTAATTTAAGCAAACACAAAGAAAGAAAGGGTATGATTCGAAATCCTGACACATGCCACGCCAATAACAATCCAAATCAGCAGGGAATGCAATTATACCTCGAAGTAAGCATTGTAGAATGATCCTCCAAAACCAGCACACCATGACATTCCAAATTCTGCCTCATTATGCCCATCTGTAGACAAAAAATATTGAAACCTTTTAACATTGCAGGACAGAATAGACCAAAAGTAATTTTCTTCCTCTCTTTTAATATTCTTGTAACAACATGCCAAGGACGTTAGAAACATTCGTGCGCGTGACAGGGTAAGCAGTATGCACCCTACAAAAAGCCCTCTAGCAAGATAATGATTACCATCAGACTTACAGTAGCATGCTGGGTCAAGTATAATGGGCTCGCCATTCTTGTCGGGGCTGATGTTCCCACTCCACAAGTCTCCATGAAGCAAGCATGGCTCTATTACGCTGTTCTCAAAGAGAGGAGCCATGTTCCCAACCAGTCTTTGTCCTGTTAATCATACACAGATGAGTATCCCTGAAACAATGCACCTTCATTACAAAAAACATCGGCATCCCACATAACAAAAGACATTCTAGCTCCGAGCAGTCATAAATTGCTTGTCTGCTATTTTACTGCACTAAATAGTGCGACTGTGATTGCAAATGCTCAACATAAAGCACAGTTTCATTATTCCCTGACAACAGTTACTTTATGCAGCCAGACTCCATCAAATTACAAGTCCAACAGCCCATGGACGTTACTTGCTTCAGCATTTCAGAGTATAATCAAAAGGCACCTATATGATTGTAGCCAAAGGTTAACAGATGTGAAAAGAGTAACCTCTTTGGTAAATGGTCGAATCACCGTACTGATCTAATGCCAACTTCAGCTGGTAACCTAGTCTATGCTTTCCATAGAACTCAATCCAATCTGATGTCCACGTATTTATCTGAGGAGTGCTACAAATTTGGATGTAAATTTGTTATTACTTAGTAAATGTTAAAGTTCATTAACAGTGCAAAACTCAATTTAATCTGAAAATTGCATGAGAAAATTTTTAAAAAAAATGAAAAAAAAAAATGATATCCTCCGGAAGGACTGCACCTTCCAATTGTATTATCAACATCAAATCCAAAGCCTTTTTCAGATTTCCCAGCTTTATGCATTTCAGCAAGCTTCCTCCCTAGGACAGTCTGCGGATGCAGAAATGGTTAAGAAGTCAAACCATACAGTACCATCAAATTTGATAGTTATCCTTAGTTCTTCATCTACCTGATTGCCTCTAGATGCACCAAATTCAATAAATTCCATGATGATGTAAGATCCGCCTGTTGGTAAGGATCCAACCTACAATATTTAACATGTTAGACGTAGACTATCTTCCTATCTGAAAACTAAGAGTAACTAGGAAATCCACAAGTAATGCAACAGCAAAATAATAAGATTGCTCATGCCATCTCACCTTAAATGGACGCGGGACAAGGATTGTCTTGGTATCGTGCATAGCACCTAGGCCAAGAGCCTCTCCCTCAAACATAGATGGTCCGATACTCCTAATCCAGCATTTACACAATAATGAAGTTTCAATTCATCCGACAATTAATTATCACAAGCAACACAGAAGAAGTACTTGAACTCCTAATTATATATAATATACCTATTTGTTTTAACAAAGAAAGAACCAGCATCAGTGTCATAACGATTTGCAAGATTTATACAACCACCGCCAACAGAACTAATACTTGTAATCTGTGTTGCCTTTCCTTCCGTCAAAATCCATTCACGGATTGGATCACCACTCATTGCACCAACTGATAACATCCAAAACCTTGGCTTATCAATAACTTTAAACAACTACTACAACAAGAACTGTGAGCATGAATAAGTATACAGACCAAGTTAAGTCTTTCCAGCAAGAACTATTATGATGGCTCAAGTATAGTCTAACTCACAGCAACGAGACATGAAATTGCATTACAAATTACAAGCACATATCCAGTACTGATGAAAGAATCATTGATACACTTAAGAAACTTCTATGGGCTCAATAACGAATTCTCAAATCCATGGTGTGCTCTGTGTTTTCTCCAGGAAAATCGCCACAATTTGCAACTCACTTCAATCTAACCGACATAAAACAGTATTTAAATTTCATAAAATAAAACAATAAACCGATACTCCATCTCCAAGAAAGTCGGGAATCCAAACCAAAAAAAAAGGAAACGGTATAACAGTGAAGACAGGCATCCTGGGAACTCAAATCGAGCAAAACTAGTTAACTGATACACCGTAACCTCTAATTCATAATGCAAATGAATCCAATAAAAAAAGCCAATTCTTTTGCTTGTTTACTCACCTGAAAATTGTCTGCCTTTGGTGAAGCGAAGTCGGGGAAGATGATGCAGAGAAGGAAAGCAGGAATTGAAAGAGAGAATTGCCACGTGCGCCACCACCATTATCTCTCCCCGCTTGGCCTTTTCTCGAAACCGTCGTGGTGTCGAGTTTTTATTGGCTGTGTTTCAATTAGCTTCATCAAAGACGTCCTTACGGCGGTGACAAGAATTGAGCCTTGCTGCTTGTTTGGTGATAGATTTTAGATATCCCATGTCAGGTCATATAATGCTTCCACGTGCTAGAAGTAAACTAAATGAGTATGAGACCATTCAAAATAATGCTCCAAACAAAGACCGAACGATGTCGTTTTGTTTGATACGATAGGCATGTTTGCAGCATATTCCACCCGCAGCACCTCATAAAGATGCAAATTTTATACAGCAGTACAGCACCAACTGCCAATCTTGGAACTTTTTTATTTATTTATTTATTTTTTTTGGGTTGGAACCAATCTTGAAGCTTTGATTGAGAAATCATTGAGTGATCCTAGCAAATGGCAGATCCAGCTCTGCACCATGAGACCCAACCCATCAAGCAAATCGCCATAGACTATACCCCAGAGGCATGTACTCATTGCCCTGTCTCTAACTCCATCACCCTCACCTATGACCACCGCGGTGGAGCCCGGTGGCGCAGCACCACCCGCTTCCTCTATGGCACATTTAGCTCCAAAATCCAATGCCCTAAAGGCAACACCAGTGGCCTTAACTTCAACATCTATCTTTCCTCTCTTGAAGGTGACAAATCCCAGGACGAAATTGACTTCGAGTTTCTAGGCAAGAACAAAACCATTGTCCAAACCAACTACTACAATATAGGTTAGAGCTTGAAAGTCTTCAACTTTTTGCTTCTTTTCATGTGGGGATCTTTAATTTTACTTAAATTGATTAGTTAACTGTACAAAATATTGTCCCAATTCGTGACTTTGATTATTCATTCTAAAATGAATGTAGCATATTGAAGGGAAAAAAAATGATGTATTTATAATTATAATTTTAAGAGAAAGCATTGACTGCATACAGGGACTGGGAACAGAGAACAAATTCATGAACTTGGGTTTGATTGCTCTGATGGGTTTCACGAGTACGTGATCAAGTGGAGTCCAAATTCAATAGAGTGGCTGATTGATGGGAAAGTGGTGAGGAAAGAGGAGAGGAAGGATGGTGAGGGTTTTCCTGAGAAACCCATGTTCTTGTATGCTTCAGTTTGGGATGCAAGCTACATTGATGAGAGCAGGTGGACTGGGCCTTATGTGGGATGCGATGCTCCCTATGTTTGCCTGTATAAGGACATCCATGTTCCCCTTGGGACAGCTGTGGATTGGTCCTCTGATTCTTGATCTTGTTTCTGCATTTTGCTCTTGTGGGAATCTGCTATTTGCCTTCTAAAGGACGTTTATTTACCAGATATGTTGTTGGTAATCTTTCATTCTCTCATTGTCTAAACGTTTGATTTGGTATGAAGCTGTAAAATTAATTCAACTTTTCCACTCAAATCTTCAAATGTTTAATGACACTATTCAGAAGGTTGTCTATTTTAATTTGATGATACAAAATGCTACAACTTTTTGGTGTTTTTTTCTATGTGAAAATAGAAGAGAATCAAAGGATGTTGTGTTGAGGCTTGGTTGGTGTGATGTATATTTTTGTTGGTTTGATATATTTTGATATGAAGTTTGAAGAGGGACTTGGATACACTATTCAAATGGATTTATCATCTTGAAGTTGCCTTCAGAGCCTGACTTAGGGAAATCAAAATATTTGTGCCGTATGTTTTAAACATTTCAATGAAGCTGAAATGAAACTGCATAGCTGCTTTCACTCGTAGCTTCTCACCCTTCAGAAGAACATCCGATATTTCTTTTCGTGCTGCAGATTTCACATTGAAATAAAGATTCTAAGGTGCCAGTGGTTGCATTTCTTTATTTGGCAAGTGAAGTGTCTAACTCTACTTTGAATTTGAGTCTCAACAAGTGTTCTGTCGATTGAAGTATGGAACTCTAGTTCTCGTTCTCATTTCCTAGTCACGCATGATAAACTGCGTGGATGGATAATAGTAGGTTTTACTTCTTTTTAGAACTCCATTATAAACTGTGTATAATTTAATGTTAGCTTATGACAGGTCAATCAAGGTGAAAAGGATATGCTAATTTGTTTGAGATGAAACGATCTTTTGTGTATGTCTATTGTCTAATATTTCTGTGCCCCCCTACTATTATTCAGTTAAAAAGTGTTAGAATGTTAATTTCTATCTTGCATAGTTCTTCTCAAGTCATGATAAATGATATAGAATTGGCGACGCAAATAGTTGTGGTGTATACTTATATGTTAGGATTTTGGGATTACATGATATTTGTGCAATTAGCTTTTGAGGTTGTTCTGTGCATCTGCTTGTAAGAGTGAAATTAGCATCTCTTCGGCCATATAATAATTGTATAATTGACTTGATCCACTCGAAAAAAAAAGGTTGAGCAAAGACTAAGAAAGGCAGCTTGTTTATGGTCAATCGAGATATGAAGATTGTTGTTGGTAGCTGACCAATTGGCTGATAAGGAGCAGTATTGTCCATTGTGTAGTACGTAAAGCAAAGAACTTTTGCGTCAGAAGATGTTGGTAATATGTCAATATCTGCCAAAGAATGTCAATCACTTTGTCCAAAACCCTCGAGAAAGAGGTTTCTTGTTAGAAGACGAAAATCTTTCCATTCCATCAAGCAAAAGCTGAAATTGAAGTACAGGCTCCAATCTCTGAACTATAATTTGGTCATGGTTGAGGGAACCAATTAGATCACCTAAAATTAAATTGCTGATCTTATAGGACTAAATGATATTTGCCTTGGTAGCATAGTTATTAAAATCGGATCGAATCGATCGTTTTAACTGTAAACCAACAGTCCATCAATTGATTTAATTATATAAAATTAAATTGATAAAAAATTGAATTGAATAAAAAAAAATCGAGTTGAACCAAAAAACTGAAAAATAAGATAAAATTGAGTTTTTGGCTAAAAATTGTAAAAAATTATAATTTTTTGTATTTTTTCACCTCTATATATATATATATATATATATATATATATATATATATATATATATTTGAAAAAATTAGTATTTTAAATTTTAAATATGTCACTTAATAATTTAATATACTTATTATATATTTAGTTCATTGTAATCAAATATATGTGCGTATATATATATATATTAAATTTTTATTATTTATTTATTTAAAAAATTAGTATTTTAGAGTCTAAAGATATCACTTAATAACTTAATATACTTATTATCTATTTGGTTCATTATATATATATATATATATATATATATATATATATATATATATATATATATATATATATATATATATATATATATATATATATATATATATATATATATATATATATATATATGAAATTTTTATGATTTATTTTTTTGAAAAATGTAGTATTTTAAATTCTAAAGATGTCACTTAATAATTTAATATATTTACTATCTATTTGAATTTATTGTAATTAAATATAATTATACTCATATATGCAAGGTTAATATTTTCTGTGTTTTCTTCATTAGTACTCCATCTAAAAAAGAAATTTTTTTCATGATATGATTGTATTTTTATATTTCTAATATATGATATTCAAAAATATATAATTAATTACTTGTAATAATAAAATTAAAATTATATTTTGTAACTTATTATTAGTATATTTATGATATATATTAATATTTGATAAATATTTTTTTAATTTTTATACAATAGTATTTATAAAATTATAATAATTTATAATATTTTAAAAATAAAAAAAATCAGTTAAATTCAATTGAACCGATCGAATCAAAAACTCTAATCTTACTAATTCTTTATTCGATCGGATTTTGCATGATTTTTATAGTTTGTGTTGCGTGTCAAAATGGGAATCAATCTATAACAAAGAAAATTTTGGAGGAAGTTACGGACAGCTTATCCAATTTATATTATTAAATCTGGAATCATCGAAGAATTAAAGTGTCTTATCCAAACATACTAAAATTAAATGAGAAAATAAGTGGACATGTAAGAAAGAAGAGTTGAAAGGAGAAGGGTCGAAATTATTATATTTATATCCAACAGAAGTAAAAGTTGAGAAACAACGTAAAAGGAGAGATGCAAAGCAACATAGAGCAACACACCCCAGATTCTCCAATTAAAGAAAAAGGCTCCCCGGAAATGACTCTTGAGAGAATCTTGCCTACATCTACATCTAACCGTTCAACTATGTTTGCCCGCCAAACTGACTGCCCGCTTCAATCACAACCGTATGATATGAATTTATTTCACTGGGTCCCACTAGCAGTGGCCCCCGCACCCAGTACAAATCCAAAGAGCAAGAAAATGAACTGTCTTCTTCTCTCTTCAACTCTGATCTCATCCCTACCATCCATTCAATGCCCTCCTTCTCTTAGATTTAACTTTGAGTCCACCCAAAGCGATTAGGATGCCATATGGGTTTTTTTTTGCCCTTTTTGCTTTTTCTTTGATTCGGTTTTTGCCATCTTGGCATTCAACTGTTGCCGAATGGCGATTTCTTGAGCAATCCTGATCTGGTTTTTTTTTTTTTTAATTATCCTCCTTGTTTCTCTCCGTGTAGCATCATCTTCTACTGATTTTGACTTTTGAGCTTGTGGGTCTTGTAGTTTTTTCCTTCGGGTTGGAGGACTTAGTGGGGTATTTTCCTTCTCTTCAATTTGCAACTTGAATTTTAGAGTTGTCAGATGTTTGGTTCAGGGATGACTTTAATCACTACAGTTATTGGATTTGGAATGAGTGCCACCTTCATAGTGTTTGTTTGCACGAGAATAATTTGTGGGAGACTTAGAGCATCTCAAGCCAGGCAAATGTTTGAGATTGAATCCAGGATTGACCTTGAACAGGTGGGTATGCTTGAGCAATTTATTTCTACATCAATGCATTCAAATATAGATGATTTGAGTTATTGTTAATTGCTGATTTTGGCCAATTGTCTTGAATTGCTGCTTTTGGGGTTGATGGGATTAGTGGTTACAGCTCATAAGAAGCATGATTAATTCCTTAGCGTAATTTTGTCTTTGAATTAATAGCTTGGATAAGTAGGCAAGACAATTAGAAAAGCAGGATCCCCAATTCAGGAATTCTCGTTTGGGATTGATTTGTGGTGGCTCTACAATTTTGATATGAAATAAAGAAACAAGCAATCAGCATATAGCTTCTTTACTTTTTTTTATGAGAAAATTCGGTTTGTTTTTTTTTTTTAACTTTTTGTTCTTATATGGCAGCCAGAACATCGGATTAATGGTCTTGAACCAGTGTTGGTTGCCGCAATTCCCACTATGAAGTTCAATCGCGCAGCATTTAGTTCTGTGGAAGATGCACAGTAAGTTGTCACCTCTTAACATTTCTGTTTCTTGAAGAATCATAGTTTTGTTTTTCTTTTTGCTTGAACATGCGTATATTATCTCTGTATTTCTTGTTATTGCAACAATCCTTAAATAGGCATACAACTAATTCTTTGCACAAGGATTTCTACTTTTAGGATTGATCTTAGAAACAACAGGTTTGAACCAAGATTATGTCTATTTTTCTGCATTCCTCTTTCTTCCACAAGTTATTGGTAGTGAATGTCTTGACCTTTTTGCTATTATTCTTGCTTATTTGAAGAGTAAGAAATCCTCAAACTGTGACTTATGCTGATCAGTACTTTCATTATCAATAGGTGCTCTATATGTTTAGGAGAATACCAAGAGAAGGAAGTATTGCGAATCATGCCCAAATGCGGTCACAACTTTCATCTGTCGTGCATAGATGTATGGCTAAGAAAACAATCTACATGTCCAGTTTGTCGATTCCCAGTGCAAGACTCTTTGGAAGCAAAACACATAAGACAAGCAACAATGAGTGCTGTGCAGTCTATTGATAGTCCTGCGACCTCAATGGAACATTCTCGTCAATGGCTACTGCCTGATCATCCGCGTTCAGCAGGGAATCCTAGCAACCAAGGCCATCCCAGCACTGGTCCTGTGAACCTGGAACTATCAATAGAAGAACCAGAATCAAGGCATTCGTAAAGCAAAGAAATTAGTGCAGTTAACAGAGTTATATATCCATCTTGATTCTGGCGAGCAGTCTCAGTTTATCCTTGAAGCTAGCTTTTATACTTTGAAGAGGCATTCAATTTCTTTGTTGGGGTAAGGGAATTTCCATTCCATAGACTTGTACATAGAATTTCTTCAATCCTTTGTAGCAAGGTGTTTGAGACTCGGCCTTCATTTCGTTCTGGTGCGTGGAACAGTAATGATCATGAAAATCTTTGGCGGGTTGGCATTTTCATCAATATACTATGACTATATATGAATGCGTAGGATTTAGCAACTTGAATTTGTGTTGCCTTTACGAACTAGTTAAAGTGAATATTAAGTTCATATCTTTATAATCATCAAAACAAACGCTTGGCAATATGCAAGACTACCATCTTAATGCGCTTGGGTGGGGCTGCACTTCTCACTGGCCCATGCTGCCAATATATGCAGCGCAGTGGGTTAGTTTGGCATACATTGTTGCCAAGTAAGGTTTCCAAAGTTTGACTAGTTTTTTTTTTTTGGGCAAACAAACTGCTTTTCCACTTGACCTTATTCGGACCATGGACGTTTTTTTTTTTCTTTGTCTCATCGAGCCTGTGTGTCAAAAATACGCTGAATGGAACTTTTGTTTTTTTGTTACACTTTATTCAAAATTTGAACGTTTTTTATATATAATTTATTCCAAGTTCGAGGTTGATTGATTGTATTAATTCAATTTTTTATCAAAGAATAAATAAAATTTTTATATATTTTAAAATATTATATACTTAAAATTTGAATATATAATACCTAATTAAGAGGAAAAAAAACATTTAAAATGGAATAAAGTACACTTAATTTGGGAGGAACAGAGTACTAAATATGGTGGTATAACTATTAAACACAAAACAATTAATTAGAAGCGGTCTCAAACATATGAACCAAATACGTTTCAACATAACTTGTTTGAATTCATGTAGTCAGCAAACCAGTTTGTGTAATTTTGTGCATAAAACCGTGCAATATTAGATTGTTTTAGACCCTTTGGATTCTTAATACATCTTATTCCTTAGCCTTGGGAGTACCTTAGTGTTGCTTTATTATGGTTGACCATTTAGAACAACTCCTTTCGCTTTTTTATCTGTTATTTTTTAGTAAAATTTAAATTTTATTTATTTATTACTTTAAAATTTTAATTATTTAATTTAATTTACTTTTTTAATTTATTTTTCTTTTTCAATAAAGTAAAAATCAATCATATTTGATAATTTAATTTTAATAACATATTTAATACTAAATTTAAGTCTATTTATTATTTTTTAATTCCAATAAAAATAATAAAAATGACTAATAAAAAAGAACGGATGGAGTAATTAAGTTAAGACATTAAACAAAAAAAAAAGGGTTTGTGACCAGTCATATACAGAGTTGATGATTCATTCAAACTATATAATAAATTATATATTAGAATCATACACCACCCCCTCGGACTTAATCACTATCCAGTAACGGTAACGACAAACGGCATTATTATAATTTTAATTGATTTCATCGAAGCGCAATCAAGTTGGTTACTTGTTAGAATTGTTGATTGAGTTAACGATCTATCTGGGGAACTTGCTGCTACTCTTTAATTGGACATTAGTAAATTACTATTATCCCAATCACAGATGATATTTTTTCTATTGGACAAAAATTAAAAACTTATGACCACAATTCAAAGAAAAGATAATTTTAATTTACTGTATACGTACTATACTACTTGTTGTGTACGTTCCATATAATTAAAATTATATTAGGGACATAAATTTTCAAATTTCTTGTCATAATTTAATATTAGGTCAAAATATAAATTAATTACTGAAGTACTGCATAGGATTCCGATTTGATTTGGATAAAAAAAAATACTACCAATAATGTTTTAAATGAGGTATGCAAATTAGCTAGGGCATGATTTGGTATGGCAAATTAAGGATTATGCTATACATACATATATTTCGGCGTGACACGTGTCATGTGGGAAAATTCCATCCATAAGTGTACAAACCTCTCTCTCCGACGCCAAGGGGAATGAAAGTTAAAGGAATCTGATGAAGGCAATACCCTCATAATTAATAAGACTAGTCCTAATCCAAAAGCCCATTCCTTTGATATATGTCAAGACAAACATTATAATGAACACCGCAAATATCATCGTGTTATTCCAAAGTCGATAGCAAACAATCAATTAATTCTAATTTAATTTGCTCCAAAAACGATCAAGAGTATTAAATGAGTGAATATGCTTTCAAGTCGAATAAAAATATGGATTAAGCCTGCAAAATTAAAATTAATGCATTATCGATAACATACGATATATTGAAAATGAGGGAAAAATAAATAAAATATATAGGTCCATAGGAACATACACGTACGTGAGAATCTATTGTGCATATAAATATTGGCGGAAGGAATATAGGAACAAGAGAAACGACAAGGAAGAGGAATGTGGAGCCCACAAATCATTCTATCTCCAATAAGTAGACACCAAGATTAACTTCCACGTCACAACTAATAAACCAACTTTGGCGCCGGATTTTTAAAATTCAAGATCCAACGTTCCAAGTCCGTTCTTCGCTTATAAGCCGACAAACTTGTCCGCCTTTTCTCTGTCTGCTTCCCTCTGTTGCTTTCTATTTTCCGTCATCAAGCCGTTTTCAGCTGACCTTATATTGGCTTCATTTTCTATCACCCATTCACCTTTCTTCATTTCAAGAATCATGTTGCAAGTTGATATAAACTACCATCACATTAACCCATAATTTAATCTTCCAGTATTTTAAATGGAAAAAATTTGTCCATATCAACCTCATTGTGAATCATTCGATCACAAATTAACTTATAATTAATTTTTTCTATTGAAAAATTAGTGTATAGTCGAGTTTAATAAGGTGATAATTGAATATAATTAATACTTACTCCGTTCTTTTTATTAATCACTTTTATTGTTTTTATTATAATTAAAAAATAATAAATAGACTTAAATTTAGTATTAAATTACGTGATTAAAATTAAATTATTAAATCTGATTAGTTCTAATTTTATTAGGAAACAAATAAATTGAAAAGCAAATTAAATTAAATTAAAAATTTAAAAGTAACAGATAAATAAAATTTAAATTTTATTTAAAAGTGATAAATAAAAAAAAATAGAAAGAATAATAAGCCAAGCTATAAGCACAAACGTAGCTTACATTCTGTTTTTTTTTTAATTAGTTAATCTAGGCTAAGTAGAAAAAAAAAATAATTGAGATAGGGCTATAGTCTGTCCTAATTAACATTCATAACTTGTTGGAGTGGCAGCTTGTGTGTATATATATATAGGCATATAGCTCTAATCCTGCAACCTATGGTTTCCAAGTCAATGAACTACCCAATAATTCCCTCCAAATCCAATCAAAGTTAATATATTAATCACATCTTGGTAGTACTAAATGGCCGGAACTGAGAACTCTGATCCCACAACTCCCATTAAACCAACAAAGAACACGGTCCAACCAACCAAATCTTTACCTCGCAGATTCGTTGGAGTTAGGCAAAGGCCATCAGGGAGATGGGTTGCAGAGATAAAAGACTCTTCACAGCGTGTAAGGCTATGGCTTGGTACTTATGATACTCCTGAAGAAGCTGCTCGAGCTTACGATGAAGCTGCTCGTGCTTTACGTGGAGAGAACGCTCGCACCAATTTCGCTTCTTCGACTATCCATCCCAACCCTACCAATCAATCTGATTCCACCAATGGTGGGGTTTTTCCGGAATCCGATGGCCGGCACATCCTCAGCTTCTCTTCTTTGAAGGCTAAACTGAGCAAGAATCTACAAAGTATCATGGCTAGAACCACAGAGAGTAAGTCGACGAAGAATAGAGTGAGCGATCACTTCACTTTTGCTAGTATTTTCCATTTTAGAGGCCAACAGTACCACAAGCCATTGGATATTAAGAATATGGAGAAAGTGGTGCAACCAAGTATTATCGTTCCGCCTCATATGGCGGCCGAGGAGCCTTCATCTTGGGAGACTTCAAGTGTTTCGGATTGTAGCAACGAATTGGTCGGGTTTCGACAGCATGGGTTGGATTCAGATGGATCGGATATTGGAGAAGTTAGTATTGGTGATCAAATGATAGGGTGGATTGATAGCCCAGAGATTAGTCGTTGTAGCAGTGAAGGTTCGAGGAGTAAGAGGTTTAAGGTTTCCTCTTCTGTGATGGTTCCTCCTACTTTTAGTGGGTCCCCGTCTTTCTGTGGATCCCCATCTTATTGTGGATCTCCATTTCATGGTCAGAATTGAAGAACTTTGCTTCTTAATGAAAAACAAAAAGTTGTTCACTTTGTTCTAGTTTCAAAGCATGTACAGTTTACCAAAAGAGATTTGGAATTTAATAAGCTTGTGATAATGGCTAGCCATTACAGGCCTGCTTATACATGGTGATATCAAACCCTGCATCGCCTCTGCAACTTCTGTTATCAAGACAATCAGTAATATCCAGTTTTTTTTTTCTTTCATTTTTCTCATAGTATTTCCTGCTGTTATTTTAAGGACTTAATTCTTGTTATCCAATCAAATGCTACATTTTTATACTTACTTCCTTCACTTTTATGGGTAAAGTCTAAATTATATTTATCTATCAATTTTAAATTTTTAATATAATTTAATTTATTTTTTCAATAAAATTATAATCAATTAAATTTAATAATTTAATTTTAATTACGTAATTTAATATTAAATTTAAGTATATTTATTATTTATTACTTATAGTGAAAACAACAAAAGTGACATATAAAAAAAAGAAAAAAAACATGTGAAAAATAATACATGACAATTTATAGTTGATTCAAACCAATTAACTTTGTAATTTTAGATAAAACTGTTTATTAGAAACCTAATTTTTAAAATAATTTTAATATTATAAGAAAAGAACTTTACTTATGGGATCAATAATGAAAATGATTATATAAAACAATAAAAAAAAAATTCTTACACAACATATACATACTGAAAATGCGTACTTAAATTACTTGGTTCAGGAAGTCTATGAAGCATATGCATGGTGGCTTGGATTAAATAAGTAACACTTGGATTAGACTTAAATAGTGCAATAACTTATGGAACTAATTACCTTTCCTTAAATGTAAATAGAAAGAGAGTGGTATTATATAAATCTTTGGGGCTAACTGAAATCCAAACAAAGAAATTTACATTGTAATTTTTTGTATAAATCAAATTTGTGAGAATTTTGTAAATCAAGGCAATAAAAAAATTATCAATATAATGAATTGATTAAAAAAAATAAAATGATGGCTAATTTCTTTAAGTAATATATATCATTATTGATTTATCTCATAAAAAAAATCATGAAATAAGGAAAAAAAATTCCAAAAATGAATAGTAAGAAGCTGATTGTCAAATGTCAAACCCTTCTTTTACAAACAGGAGATATACTGTAAAGTACAGTTATACGACTTTTTTTTTTATTCTGAGGGGGGAGAAAAGCCAGCGACTTCTCTCACTTGCTGGTGCACGTGCGCTGCATAAGGTCCTTTATAATTTAAGTTCGTGTCAATCTTGATCATGGTTATTAATATATGGCAACAACTCAAAGGTTGGCGCTTCTGATCAGTCTCAAATATATTTAAATGTATCAATAATTGAGTAAATTAGGAATAGACATGTCTATTTGTATTTATCTGGTATAGCAAGGGCTTTAAAAATTCATAATAATAAAATAGACAATATTAAAATTGATGGATCGCTCGCTGACCGATTGATAGAAGATCTTATTTTGCATTTTCGATGGTAAAAAAATTGATGTATATTTCAATTGTATTATTACCTTAATAAATAATTTTCATGTTACAAATATATTTCTCAAGTATAATGTTGTAAGGAGGCCACTGTTGTTATCAAATGTTATAATATAAGTTAAAATTGATTTAATTATACACAAGATATTTATCTTTTAAAAAAAAAGGAAGAAGAAAAAGAAGAAAAGATATTGAAAATAGTCAGATGTAGGGAGTTGAGCAGTTTAAAAGTAGAAAAAGTTGTTTAAAGCCGACAGAGGACAGCGTCACGTCTCAGCTACGAAAGTGCAAAACGACAGCCCACGCGCATTGGGTGCCTCGCTCCACCTGCGGTGAATTGAAAGCTACTTCTCGTTTTTTACCTAGTTCATTTTTTCTTAACTCTTTTATTTTCTACTTTGCCATTTTCATTTTTTACTGCCACTGCTATTTTATAAAAGCCTCCCCTCCTCCTTCGACTGCGTTAGTTTCTTTTAGTCTTTTTCAAATTGGCAGTAGCACAGGACTATCTATTTATCAAGCAGTACGTATAAATAACACCGTGTATCATATTATTTTTGGAATTTTTTTGGTCAGATAAAAACTTTGGCATTTGATTTTCGCATCGTGTCGGTGCCCATAATGAAAAGGGCAAAATTGTCATCTTAACGTATTTTTCGGAGTTTAACTATCATCAACGTTATCGTTGACTTTAGAAGGTGTAACAAATTTATTCTCGCAGTACCTTAATTTATTTTCGATATTTACGGTTTTTTTTACAATTAATGAAATAATACATAAATTTCTCCTTCAAATATAATCATTTTTTGATATTATCTTTCTGAATTAATTATATTTTAAATTATCATTTTAAATTTATTAAAAATATTAAAGTAATTATCTAAAATTTTTTTAAAATATAAAAAATATACTGTATATTATTGAAAATATTCAATTACCTCCCTAAAATTTCTTAAAAATATAAAATTATTTTTTTATTATTGTTTTACGCGTATTTTTTACGTATTTTTGTAAACTGACACGTATTTTAGAGAAAAATAATATGATATTTTCGACAAATTCAGAAAAATAATCTGAAATGCAATTAATTCAAATAAAAAATATGATAAATGATTATAATTTAGGATCAATTTATATATTAACCCATAATTAATTTGAAGGTTAATGATGTGGGATGCATGTTAATCATTTTCCTCTATCATTGCATCTATCTCTGTACTTAGTACCATCAGCAATATTATACAAAATGAAATCATTACAATTATTAATTCCAGCAAATGAGCTAGAATTATGCAATTCAAATTTTGAATCTAATCCTATTTATATTTATATTAACATCGAAATGCAAAATAAAAAATTATTATATTATCCGAATTATTTTGAGAATGCTGATCATTCAAAATTTAACATTATTCCTATTTGTTGAATGAAATAAATAATTATTTGAATTTTTAATGTTTTGACTTTTGACTCTGAGAACAATCTAACTTCGATGCAAGACAATGATGTAATTGTTTATGAATTTTCATGCTATCAATGCGATATCAGATAACTATAGAGACACGGATGAGAAAATTATTAAACTTTGATGTGTTGTTTATGGTTTAGGATTTATGGATTTTGATTTCATTATATTAATTATTTTTAATATAATTAAACTATTGATTTCAATTCCTTTTTGGTCTCTATGATTTCGAATAATTGATACACTAAAAAGAAAAAAAGCTTTTTTAATTAATTGGATAATTTTGTGTAATCTAACATTATGTGCTGTCAAAAAAATTAATAATTTTGTAAGTTGCTCCAAATTAATACGTGTACCATATATTTGAGCTTTTAATTTAGTTTTACACGTGCCACTACCTAAATCCTGAACACGCATGCACTATGGCCCGTCCCCGCTTCACACGTGGAACAATTTCTCCACCTCAGCTTCTCGGTAACGTAAAAGTTCGAAAAGCACATTCAAATTTCAACCAATCGCAACGGTCGAATCT
Source organism: Excoecaria agallocha (assembly GCA_037975025.1). Lineage (NCBI taxonomy): Eukaryota > Viridiplantae > Streptophyta > Magnoliopsida > Malpighiales > Euphorbiaceae > Excoecaria > Excoecaria agallocha. The sequence continues at coordinate 67,078,905 of CM075806.1, read as the reverse complement.
TCTGCACGACCCACAATTGCAGCCGTAAGATCATCAGTAATGTTCGACATTTAAGCATCCGCAACTCAAACATAAAATAATGCGTTTTTCTCTTTCCAATACTGTATGTTTTCTCTCTCTCTAAATTCACAGCAGAGCAGAGCTAAAAAAATAATGCGTTTTCTTCAGAATCTAAGCAGCCAGGGATCCAGCCTCTGACACATTTGCTTCCAAGCGAGAAGAGGAGAGAGACTGAGACAGAGCATTTCAAATAAAGGTTTGATTTTTGAATGTGACTGACATTATGCTATGGGTTTGGTAGTGCTTAAAAGCTCGATTTTTTTAGTAAGTTTTTCAAATTTCAGATACCGGGTCCTCTTGTTTTATTTTATTTTTAAATGGGATTTCGACCGTTTGGTGTCTGCTTCTCTGTGGGGGAAACAAAAAGGCCTACTGGGGCATTTCTGATTATTGAAGAATCTTGCTATGTCGTTTTGTTTTGAAGCTTAAAACTGGTGCTGATTGCAGATTTTGGAGGTATCATTCCAGCTTCGAGAGAGATTGAAGATTGAAGACAAAGCTTTAATGGGTTGCTGATCCTTAGAAGCATCTTCTGGTAAGAATTGACAGAGAAAAAGGAGAGAGAAGGTTTCATAGTTTTGAAGATCAAGCTATGTGCAAGTTGCTTCTTGAGAAAAGGACGAATTCTAGTTCCTGAGGCTTAAAGGTTGGTTCTTGACGTGGATTTTATTTTTTATTTTTTATGCTCTCTACTCTTGAAAAGGAAGCTTTATTCATAATTTTTGTTCTTGTCTACATATGCTTTTGTGCTTGAGCTTTATTTTTTAAAATTCTTATCTAATTGATAGCGATCAATTCGTGCTTTGGGGGTTTTCATTTCTTTCTGTTTTTTTATTTCACTTGTATACTGAAAGGCAGAGAGAGAGAGGAAGAGAGAATTCAGGCCTTTGTTTGGTGGTAGTGACTGTAAATGGTGAAGGGGTTTGAACGTTGAGGAAAGTCAAAGCCATTTGAGGTATTTTATTTAAAGCATTTAGTGCTGAGCGTTGTCTCATGATATTGAGTGGGGTTAGTCCGTCTATTCTATATTTGATGAATTTAAATACACTGGATTTTTAGACAACTGTTGATAGAGACTTGTATCGTCTCTTCAAAGAAAAGTCTCTATTTCTCATTCACTCAACCAGCTACCTCCATTTATGAGGATAAAAATGGCAACACAGCTAAGAATCCTGCTTTCTCTTTAAAAATTCTCCAACATAAGATCATCTTACCTATGCCCACAAGATAAATCTGATACCATTTCTACCTTCTTCACGGTTGAAAAGTAAAGTTGCTATCTTGGATTTTTATTTATTTATTTATTTTCTTCACTTCCTACAATACCCTTGACAACCGGTGAAGTCCTCATCCGATGCAGATGACAGTCAAAAGGGTATTTTTGGTACGGAAATGATCAGGTCTACGTCTTTCTTAAATGGACGGCTGATTCCAGTCGGTTAAAAGCAACTCCTTTTGTTTCATGATTCGATCTGCATTATTTAATTTTATCATTATCGTGCATTTAACTTTAGTTGGCATTTAATGATCACTTGAAAAAGCTATGGAAATAACTCGTGTGGGCATCTTTACGCCCTTTTGATTTAGTTGGTCGGGTCTTGTATTCAGTGAAACAAGTTTTGTGTGATTTTACAAGATTCTCGAAGCACTTGATGTTGGCCTATTTGTTTTTAATTCTTGTTTTGTTTTAAAAATTATTTGATGGTTGCAACTGCTCCACTCCCTTGGAATTTTCTATGCAAATATCATCTCTTCCTCCTTACTTCTTATTCGTCTCATCACATTGAGAGTTTCTTTTTTTTTTTTTTTTTTCCTTTTGGCCTTTTCCCTGTAATTCAGTCGGTGCACCTCTCCTTACCAATCTAATCCGTAACACATTAGAAATCATGGTGGAAGATAGAGGCAAACGAGTTGTGGAAGATATTCAATCAGTTGAAGACTGGTTATCGCATGCTCAAGAGTTTGTTCCCTTGGCACTTGATAGGGCAAAACAGGTTAAGGGGTTTCCTGGAAGGTGGAAAATGATAATTTTCAAGTTGGAGCAGATCCCAGCACATTTATCGGATTTGTCGAGCCACCCCTGCTTCTCCAAGAACGCACTCTGCAAGGAGCAATTGCAGGCTGTGTCAAGAACACTTGAAGAAGCAATTGAATTGGCAGATTTATGTATGAGCGAGAAGTATGAAGGGAAACTGAGGATGCAAAGCGATCTTGATGCTTTATCTGGGAAACTGGATTTGAATTTACGAGATTGTGGACTTTTGATCAAGACTGGGGTGCTTGGTGAAGTTACTTTGCCTTTATCTGTGGCTGGTTCATCAACAGAACTTGAGGCTGCAATTCATGGCAATATAAGAGAATTGCTTGCTCGGTTACAGATCGGGCACTTGGAAGCAAAGCACAGAGCTCTCGATAGCCTTGTCGAGGTAATGAAAGAAGATGAGAAGACTGTTTTGGCTGTTTTAGGGAGGAGCAATATCGCTGCTTTAGTCCAGTTGTTAACAGCAACATCCCCTCGTATTCGGGAAAAGATTGTTACTGTCATCTGCTCGCTAGCAGAATCTGGTAGTTGTGAGAATTGGCTTGTTTCAGAAGGTGTTTTGCCGCCCCTCATTAGGCTTGTTGAGTCAGGTAGCACTGTGGGTAAAGAAAAGGCTACTATCTCGCTTCAGAGATTGTCAATGTCAGCAGAAACAGCTAGGGCAATTGTTGGACACGGTGGAGTTCGACCACTGATAGAAATTTGTCAAATTGGCGATTCAGTATCACAGGCTGCAGCTGCTTGTACTTTGAAAAATATATCGGTTGTGCCCGAGGTTAGACAAATTCTGGCTGAAGAAGGGGCAGTTAAAGTAATGATAAATCTCCTTGATTGTGGGATCCTACTAGGATCTAAAGAATATGCAGCAGAATGCTTGCAGAATCTCACTGCCACCAATGACAATCTAAGGAGGGTGGTGATTTCAGAAGGTGGAATCCGAAGCCTTTTAGCATATCTCGACGGTCCATTGCCCCAAGAATCTGCAGTTGGGGCATTAAGGAACCTGGTGAGCTCAATCTCCTTGGAAATGTTGGTATCTCTTGGTTTCCTTCCGCGCTTGGTTCACGTTCTTAAATCTGGATCACTTGGGGCGCAACAAGCAGCTGCATCTGCAATTTGTCGCGTTTGCACTGCAACAGAGATGAAAAAATTGGTGGGTGATTCTGGCTGCATTCCTCTGCTTATCAAATTGCTGGAAGCTAAATCAAACAGTGTCAGAGAGGTTTCAGCTCAAGCAATATCGAGCCTAATAACCCTTTCGCAGAATTGCAGAGAAGTGAAGAAGAATGACAAGAGCGTGTCGAACCTGGTCCAATTGCTCGACCCAAGTCCACAAAACAAGGCAAAGAAGTATGCTGTGTCCTGTCTAGCAACTCTGTCTCCAAGTAAGAAATGTAAAAGGCTGATGATCTCCTATGGAGCAATCGGTTACCTGAAGAAGCTGACTGAGATGGACATCCCGGGGGCTAAAAAGCTGCTTGAGCGATTGGAAAGAGGGAAATTAAGAAGTTTGTTCAGTAGGAAATAGATAAAAGCTGTAACTCTAGTTGTGTGATAAATATTTTACTTTTTCCCCCTAATGTAATTTGTGTTTCATTGTCTGTATGAAACAGGGTAATCGAAACCGAGCATTAAAATTGTTCTAATATGTGCTGATCATCATATATTTATATAAAGCTATCAGATTTCGTCTGTATGTTCTTTTCTACAGACAGCCTTGATGTGATCCAGTTTCTGCTCTCATGATTTTGTCTTCAAACAATCAGATGTTAGTGCAGGTAGAGCATCTATGTATATGTTATATTGCATGAAATTGTGGATAGATGAGGCTGTTTTCTAATGCAGGATAAGATTTTGAGATATTTTAATTTTATGGTGTATATCTTTCAAGGAGTTGGTTACCATTTGTTAGTTGATGACGGATTATCGAGTGGTGGCTGTTTTCATTATCATCTTGAATTCTAAACAATAAGAGTAAGTCAAATCAATATTAACTCGATGCATACAGAAATTGCAAATAAAATTGCACGTAAATAACTCTGTTTTTAAAAGAATATAATCTAAGAGCAGAATGGCCGAGCACTGCAGAAACTAAAAATGACATCATACAAAGGATAGTTGGTTGCGGTATTGAGATTACACCCCCACCGCCCACCGCCATTCTCATGTTCTTATTAATTTTTAATTCTTTCTCAACATAATATATATTAATATCATTGGTTTTTTTTTTTTTGAAAAAAAAGTATTGTAATTGTAAAAATTAAGGCATAGCAGAAAATAAAAATATTTGTAAATAGTTTGGAAGAGTTACATAAGAATTGCAATTAATTTAGGTTGTATATTTTGTGTTCTTTTTATATAAATTAATTAAATTTGTCCAAATATTTAAATTAAAAAAATTAAACTAGTCATTCAAATTAAATCTTATAATTTTTATTTTTTATTTACATTAAATATTTAATTTATATTTATTTAATTTAACTGCTCTAATTTTAACGCTTTAAAATTAAATTTAAATTGACCAAAATGAGTATAATAATTCACATCCGAATTTATTTTTCCTTTAAAAGAAAAAAAAATTACGTTAAAGTCAATCCCAATCCATATTGATAGGCAAGTGGGGCATTAGCTCCTTCGATCCCACAATGACCTTTAGCTATTTTTTCACGATAAAAAAAATACATTTCACACATTTAATTAAGATCATTATATCAAATTTTCATCACTAATTTACCTATTTTTTAGATTAAATACATAAATATTTAAAAATTTTAATATTTTAGTCTAAATAATTTTATACTTGAGAAATAAACCTTAATTCCATTAATAAGTAAACAATAACGATGACTTTTTTTTTTTTAATATTTATTAGCTTATACACCATTAAGCCTTTTTGGTCCACCGCATACACTATAAGCTTACCCTCTATCAACCACAGCCATTAGATCTTCATCTGTATCCCTTAACCATTGGTTTTGATAAAAAAATAACGGACACGTGTGATCGTTATCCATAAAGGCAACAGTCAAAGGATCAGCACACACGAAACATAAAACGTGTTCGTTGAATACTGAAGTAAAACTCTTTTGTTTTCTTGTTGCGGAAAAGAGGGAGCCAAACAAGCCCTTATCAGAGGTCTATCATTAGTTTACACAGGAAAGCAAAAAGAGACACAGCTTGCTGACGCTCAGCTTTGCTCTATCTCTTAATTTTCTGGGTGATTAAGTTTTCCTTCTTTTTTATTAGAAAGAGAAAATTGAAGAAAATTTGTGGTTTACGAGGCCATCGGCACTCTATTCGGTACTATCACACTTTTCTCTCTCTCTCCCCTTCTGTTCGTTTTTTCCAATTTGCGAAACCCTACATCGTCTGTTGGTCGTGTTCTCTCTAAGGTATATATGTTGGCGTTTATTTCGGTTTGTGTGCTTCTCAATCTTTCAAATCCTCAATTTTTTATCGCAAAACTATAGTACGTGGTTACTATTTGTTAATCATGTTTTCCAAAGTTTTGATCTTTGTTGTAAAGTTATTGTCTTTTTAATCTTTTTAGCTATTGTCTTTTTAAATTTTTTTAGCTCGTTTCCCTTTTGCTGATGGATTTCTGGATACGAAATCTTTATTTTCTTGATGGTGGTATTCTCTTTTCTCCTTTGTCAAATTTCGGATAAACTTCTATTGACATACAGTAAAATTATGATACTAATCATCTACATAAGGATATTTTACTTTATAACATAAAATTTAGAATTAAGACTATGGTATTGAATCTATATTGAGCAGCTCAATACGTGTTTATTTTCAGAAAAATTTTTAGATTATGTTTCTGGTCATCGTATACTTAACTATTTTCAATTTTCTATATCTGTCATTTGTTTTTTTTAATCTAGAGATATCTTGAGTGTGTTTAGTAGCTTTGACGAGAATCGGTGTCAAAGGCTTTTGATAATCCGATGAAGCCATGTCAATTTAAGACTTCAAGAGGAAGGAAAAATTTTCAACTTCCAGTTAGTATGGTGATTATACTTAACTGGTCAAGAATGAATTCAATTGAGCTTGTGCTCAAGAATTATGACAGGGATTGAGTGGGGGCATTCATGCTATCCCGTGCTCACTTAACATTATTCATCTTGATATTCAAAACGTTTTTTATGGTTTAATTTGGTTGAGCTTCATATAAATGCATAGACTAGAAATTTCCGATTGGAGTATTCAACGCCACACCTCCAGAACCACCACTAACAATCCAAAGAAAGAAGCCGCAAAATTACTTGTTTAAAGCTGAATTTTAGGTTTTCTATTGTGAATTCTATGTTACTTCCGCAGTTGTTGCTTGACCACACAATGCTGAGTTCTCTTTTGTCATCAGGATAAAATATGAGTACATTGGATGCAACAAGAGCAGAACTTGGTCTACTGGTTCTATACCTGAACAAGGCAGAAGCTAGAGACAAGATATGCAGGGCAATTCAATATGGTTCAAAATTTTTGAGTAATGGACAGCCTGGTACAGCCCAGATTGTTGACAAAAATACCAGTTTGGCCCGGAAGGTTTTCCGTCTTCTTAAGGTTATTTTCATGGCATATCTAGCATTTTAGTTTTGTTTTCATTTCGTCTGGCATTGTTGGTTATTTAGGTGTCTAGGTACTTTGGTTCAGGTGCTAAGATTTTTTTTTTCTTCCCTTTCTGTATTACTGGAAAGAATAAGTTCAATGATTGAATTGCTGAAGCAGAAGCTAATTTTTGTAGTTATGTTTTCCCTCTCTTGTACTAGCAATCTGGGTTTGTATTTATGCCCTATTATGTTGCTTTCTAGCATGATTTGTCAGATACTGTGTAACCTTGTTGAATTGCAGTTTGTCAATGATCTCCATGCTCTTATTAGTCCAGTCCCTCAAGGAACTCCCATTCCTCTTGTTTTGTTGGGAAAGGTACAGATAGATTGTTGGTAGCTCTTTAATGGACTTTCTTATCCTTGTTCATCTACTGACTTTATCAATTGCTACTCATTTCAGTCAAAAAATGCATTGCTTTCGACTTTCTTATTTCTTGATCAAATTGTTTGGCTTGGTAGATCTGGAATCTACAAGGTAATGCATTTTTCATCTGTATTTATCGGTTCCATTTTTTTGTTTCTTCTTTTTTGGGGTTATTTAAGTGAGAAATTGTTGCTATTTTCGGTAGAACAAAGAACGCACTGAGCTAATTGGCCGGATATCACTCTACTGTTGGATGGGATCCTCAGTGTGTAGCACCTTGGTTGAGGTTCGTAATTTCTGATTTTGACTTAAAACTCCTTAAAATAAGACATAGAGTAGACTAGAAAGAAAGACAGTTTGAGCATACTTTGTGACTCACTGGATTGTTTTTGTGATGTGTTACATGCTTTTAACATCAGATTGGAGAGCTCGGAAGGATTTCTGCATCAATGAAGAAGCTAGAGAAGGAACTTAAGAACACTGATAAATATCAAGTATGTTTATCATATAATTTCAATGTTGCTGACCATTGCAGTTGCTCTTACACAGAATTCTGCTCTTATGGCTTTGTGGTTACTGATGTTGTGAATGCAGAATGAGCAGTACCGTGCTAAACTTCAAAAGTCAAATGACCGGTCATTGGCCCTTATTAAGTCCGCCATGGATATTGTAGTCGCAGTTGGGCTTCTTCAACTGGCACCCAAGAAAGTTACCCCTCGTGTAACAGGAGCTTTTGGATTCACTACTTCTTTGATATCTTGCTATCAGGTTTGTATTCTGTATTATATCTATGTTCTTGAAAGGATCACCTTAGCAGATTCCCTAAATTTGGATGGATATAGTTTTACTGATGGTTTCTGTATTCTGTTGCACAGTTACTTCCATCACGACCCAAAGCCAAGACCTCGTGAAGATGCGAATCTGTTTGGCTTCTGAAGTTATGTTATTTAAATAATTATTTGAACTTGTGAGATAAGATCTTGTTGGTGTAAGCTATTCAAGGTGACCTTGAAGCTATTTAACGCCAATTACTTAGCTCGGTTGCTGTCACAGTTCATTATGCTCTCTGCAGTGGCAATAATATATTTTATGTCATTTCTGTTTCAATTTCATTCATTATTAGTGATTCCTAGTAGGTTATGCGGATGAAAAAAACATCTGTTTCGATTTCTTATGCTGGCAACAAGCATGTCCCGCTGTTGTTTAAAGCAATCGCTGGTTTACTGATGAAATTATCTCATTTGCAGTGGATACGAATATCTAATAAATTTTCTGTTTTTATACAACTATAGACTTGTTTTATTTCACAGAAAAGAATGACATGGAACAAGATGGAATTAAAATTGCTATTTCTTATAGTTAGATCTATTCCAGATTGTAAATTTATGCGGATTTGTACATAATATGAATCGCAATTAGAAATAAAGAAATGGCATGTTGTGGCTTAGAATTGCCGCATTCGGGTAACATACCTATCCATCAACGGTTTGCTAGGCTAGGTGGGTGGCAATCATAATTCCAGGAAATGCTTGTGTTGCAGTTGATTTCTCTACTAGTAATCGGAGCTTGATTAGTATTAGGACAAAGTCGATACCAATCAAGAAGAAAGGATCCGAATATTACCAATATAAATTTTTACCTTTTAGGTCATTGATGTCTTAGTTTAACTAATCATTGTGATCAAATTGATTAAAAGGATTTCTGACGGTTGTAATTCTAAGAAAAACGTACCTTCACATGTACAATTATTGAGCCTCTGTATTTCCAGGAGACATTAAATCCTTTGACGGGCGTGCATAAATGCAAGACATTCACTGTTATATGATTATAGTTCTATGGAGGTAATTTATGCGAGGAACATAATCAGCAAATATTGAGAAGGCCTTGTTTAATTATGAAAGCATAACTCATCCAATTAATGAATGCAGTTAACATGAAAACACACAATTTGTGGACTTTGCAGCATAAATAGGCATATGGATGCGTCAATAAAAATGACAGTTTAAATGCCCATCTTGTTTACAGAAATGGAGTTTTTGAGGTCCACATGCCAAATTTGTTATTTCAGTCATGGGAAAGCTACAATTTTTATTACAAGAAAATAAGCTCAGAGGGCCATATCTTCTTCCAATTCATCCTCTTCTCCATTTGAATCGTAGACGACAACGCCTTGTTCCCCTTGTTCCTGCAGAAAAATTGCAACCTGCTCTAGGCCTCTAATTTGTCCCTCCAGAAATGCCCTAACTTGCTGAGACGGTCCATTCTCAGGTATGTTTTGCTGTGTGTAACTCTCTGCTTTTAACACAAACTTTCCAGAGGGGTCAAGGATTTCGACACCAAATGCAGGTGATAAAGGTCGTCCCATGACGTGAACGTGAGATACACTGCAGCATGACACTATAGCACATTAATATCAGAAATCATAGATCATAGTAACTATTGCAATGCGATGGACAATGTATGCATATAGAAATGACAATTATTGAATGATTTGTCACTGATTCAAATTAGATCAACACGGAAAAGAGGGAAAACAAACCATATATAGAATAAACCGTCCATTTCTTGCGTCTGAACCCTACCCAACAGTTCAACTTGCAAAATTCCACCAATGCACAGAACGGGTTCTGGAAGTGTGAACTTCTGCAAGCGATTTTCCTGTTCATAATTATGTTGTCAGGCAATGCTTCTATTGCCCAGAATATGGAAAAACATTAAGTAACAAATTTATGAATAGATGCTAGTCTACTCATACCCTCTTCCTACAGGCTATAATCCACACCAGCAAACAAAAAATTGAAAAAAAAAATATATATTATACAAACCTATCTTTGAGGTAAATTCAAAAATAAATCCAGCAAGTAGCCACAGTGGAAAGAACACCAGAGTATCATCTCTAAAGAAAACATAGGAATTCCAACAATTCTTCAACTAAATGAAGCAACTGTGTATAGATTATAAAGAGTACTGCCCTGCAAGATACTCGATTTTCTATTAATTTCTTGTCATTTCATCAGAGGAATACCAAGTTGATTGCCAGTGGTCCACTTATCACTTTGATAAGTTCTTGAAAGTTGCACCTCAACAGGGCATTCATTTAAGTTGAGGGGTATGTTACAATGTTACATCTCATTTCATGATAGCATACTATATTAATAGGATTCTGAAAGAAACAGATATACTACTTAAACAAGGAAACTATTAACATGCCACACCACAGCCAGAAGAACAGAGAAAGCCGAGAGAGCCACAACGTACTTTCACAAGACCCTTACAGCTACAGAAAAACAGATAAAGCCAAAGTCTAAAATAATGAACACATAAACCTAGTAAGACACACCTGTGCCATTGCAAACTCTGGTGAAGTGTAAGTCCATACAAATTTATCATCAGCACAATTATCACATTGCTCGGCCATGGTATCATCAATTGGCACTTTGGGATGACCCATCCGGAAGCGCACTGATGTAGCAGAATAAATAGGCAAACCCAACTGAAAAAATGCTGGTAACAGCATTCCTTGTGTCAGTAAAGGAAAAGTTTAAGGCATGAAAACAATTCAGAAGATTGACTAAACATCTAAAAGTTCACAAGAACAACCTTGAAATGGTTGTACACTGATTTCAGTAATGACACAAATGTCAGCAACCAACTTATACACTAGTGTCTCAGGCACTGCAGGGTTACTTTGTCCTGTACTTGACCAGTATGATGCTCTGCGCTCAACTACATCTCTTGGTTCAAGAGTATTACGAATGCTTTCCTCTGGATAATTATCGGTGCTAGAAGCACTTATTGCATCTGATATGCACTCTCTAAAAGCAAAAGATGTGCAACCATGAGCTAAAAAGGCATAAACTCTGTGCTCCCTCACCAAATTTTCCCATTCCATGGATTGGCTGCATCCATCTCCCATAGGATTTTTTGCTCCAGAGTTTGGTTCAACAACATGATCCACTCTATGCAAGCAAGGAAACATTCGCAAGCATAGCTGCTTAAAAAGACCATTTGCAATTACTGGAAAAACATTTAACATCAAGTCAATACTGATAGCAACAAAAACACAAATTAAACAGCACAGGGGATTACCCTACCCGAAACATCAATGGCCACACTTATTGAAATACAATAAAGATCAAGCAATGAGTAAACACCAAAATTTTTTAAAACTCGTCTTATCAATATAGTGCTACTGAAATACAAAACATAGTTTCAACAAAATATCAAAACCAGATTGCCTCACGATAACAATACAGAACAGGTCAAGTTAGCTGGCATTATATCAGAATGCATATATAATGAGGTTCAGCACTAACGAGACAATACATGGAATTAATCTTTGAGAGGTGCATGTTTGAAATCATGCATTAATGAATAGATAGACAAAAAGAAAGCAATAATTTGAACATAATAAGTTGGCAACCCTATAAAGAAATAGCATGTTCAACGATTCAGTTGCAACCGGTTTTCACATGGACTTGAAGGCATAAAAGAATTTCTGAAAGGATAAATGAAAATATATTTATGCAATTACCCACCAAACTGCCGCCAAGAGCGGGAGACGAAACTAGCACGAACAAGATCAGAAGGATCCTCCAAATACATGAGAATCTTCAAGGAAGCATCATGGTCAAGCCAGTTGAAGAAATCCACACGCTTCTCCATTTATGCAACACAAAACTGCTAGTTCCCTTTTTAGCACAAGCAATATTTGCTTCAATTAAGCAAATTGAAGAAGTCCACCAAAATCCTAAACCTTTACGTCTTTTCTGAACTTCACCACCTGTTTGCAAATACAAAATAAAATTTGAGTGCTTAAATAAATAAATTCCGAAGCAAATTTCAGGACTCTCAGAGTTAATGCTTGAACAATTACAAAAACCTCACGCAAAACAATCACATCAATCCTACATAAAACAACTGAAGCACGTAACCAACTTAGAACTCCAGCACACTGGCCTCACATATGAAGCAGAAAAATTGCTAGCGAGGAAGAGGTAGTATAGTGCTACTGAACCCCATTGATAAAAATAATTTCACATAACCAAGAAAAAAGAAAGGGCCAGCGCTTTGATCATTATTTTTAGGACAAACATACCAAAATTCAAAGAGACGCGCAAAGAACTCATATTAGAAAATGAAATTGACTTCAAAATGCACATAAATATATGAACTTTATCATATCCCTCAAACTAATTCAACACTGTCGAGGTCAAGGACATTCCACGTTCTCAAAAAATTGAACTTTTACAACTAAAACGAGTATCCATTAAAATTGATTGATAACTGAACCAGGACCCAACAAAACATAAAGCAGGAGGAAAAACTAGACTTATAATTATAGACTAAAATGGGATTGCGTCAACAGTATTAAAAAGAGAAACGAAAGCGATTTAAGAAAAAAGATTTTTTTTTTTTCTAAATTGTAATAAATCAAGATAAGACGCTGCAAAGGCGCAAGGTTCAAACAAAGGTAAAGGAAAACTTAACAGAAAAAATGAGGGAGAAACTCGAAAGGGAGGATAAAGAAAAATAGAAGGATAAGAAGAAGAAAAGAAAAGATCTTGAGGCGGAGAACGAATAGAGACGAAGAAGTAGATCAAAATGCCATCCTTTCTCGAGGAAGAGAGGCATCCATCTCGCGAAATTCCAAACCCTAGAGAGAGAAAGAGATGATCTTTCCCGTAAATTTGAAGAGTGGTGATTATAGATATGCAGAGAAAGATGGCGTACAAACGGAAGGCAGAGAGTGAGCCGGGGACAATTGCTATGACCTACTTTTGTTTATTTATTCAATAAGTTCTATTTTATTCTATTTTGTTTTTCCTCGGTTAATAATTGTCCTTTGCTAGAAGAATTATTTGGTAAGTTTAACTCCGTCAGAAAATTTTATTTTGATTTAAGAGTCCTTTTTACTTAAATTCAATCTAAATGAATGAATAAATCGAATTAATAATCCATTATTGATTATATAAAATTGATTGAGAATATTATAATGGTTAATAATACTCCATTTGCTTTTTTTATCAATCACTTTTATTATTTTTACTAAAATTAAGAAATAATAAATAAATTTAAATTTAATATTAAATTACGTAATTAAAACTAAATTATCAAATTTTATTGATTCTGATTTTATTAAAAAAAAATAAATTAAAAAAGTAAATTAAATTATATTAAAAATGTAAAAGTGACAGATAAATATAATTTATATTTTATTCAAAAGTGACGAATAAAAAAAACGAAAGGAGTATATTATTATTAATATGAAATTGATTGAACAAATGCAACGGTAATTAATATATATGACAGTAAATTATTAATTTGATATGTACAATTTATAAAAATAAAATTTAAATAAGAATTTTTCTTGAAAATTTTCCTCCACTCAAGTAGCCTAATTGATTTGTTTGACTAAAAGTAACTCTATCCATTTATTTATGACAAATTTATAACTCTTTTATTATTTTTTAATTGCAAATTTCATCTTTAGCTCTTTCAATTTTAACTTTATTTTAATTAATTGTTATATTTTAAAAATGTAATGGATTCGAATCATATGCGTGTTTTCATTGAACGATCTAGATATACGTATACTTTATCGTAAATTTTTTAATTCACATAAAATTCCTATATAACAAGATTGGGAAAGTATTATTGGCTGAAAATTCAAAGAATGCAGCAGGTAGAATTCATTGTTTTCAACAATCAAGTAATCAACCTAACAAAAAGCAACACGTTATCTTCGACAATCAAATGTAAAATCTACGCTTTATTTTTTATAAAAAAAAATTAAAACAAACCGTTTTTCTTAGTTAATAAACCCAAAAATAAGACCCTTATTTCACAATACCAATAAGCAAAACCCATTTGATCCAAACACACCATTTCTATTGTGAAATTATAATTATTAATTCAAAATACATTGTAATAGCCCTAAAAATAAAATATTGACTAAATTTTTGATACTTCTTATCCGTTAAAACGGACCAACCAGCAAAGACGACAAAAACCAGGGCCTACCCAACATCTCTTGGCTTACCAACTTTTGCTTTATAATTTGAGGAAATTATCCTAATTGCCAATTTTTTTTCTTTTTTCAAAAAATACAATCTCAATTCCTTCTTTTTCATAAATTCCATTTTTAAAATTTTTATTTTCATAAATATAACTTTTTTTTATTACATTAAACTCTAGACTGGCCAAAAATTTACTACCTTAAATCTCGATTTTTTTGCAGTAGGTAGAGTCCTCTGTTCCTGACAAGGACGCCAAGCTGCTTGTGACTTGTGGTGAAGAGCTGAGGTGAAAATTTTAATTTTGAAATTATTTCTAGTCTAGCTTTCCAATATTAACTAATTTGATTTCTTTTCGCAACAACTGCTCAGGTTTCTCATAGTTGCGTCAAAGTTGTACGAGGGAGGATACAAGAACCTCAGATGGCTGGCCGGAGGATTCAACCGATCTGCAAATGACGATTTGCCAGCAACCGAAGGACTCAAAAAATTGATTCAGCGTCAATTATTTATCTGAGATTGATATTGAATCTATATTAAAATTTACCGATTGCTTGTTGTATCTTCTGAAGAATTTCTACTCATCTTTGGTTCCGATCTCCTACAATATGGACAGAACAAATTTTGAGAGAAGCTTACTCTTGAATGAATATTGCTTCAGATATTTGAATAATTGATTTTAATAAATAAAGTTTAAGTTGTTTGTCTGTCTCTGTCAGGAATACTATGCATTTGTTGTTATTTGTGCGAAGTGATCGGATTCTGTTTGATTTTTCTTTCTTTTATTATTATACTTATTTTTCTTTCTTTGAAGGTAGAGCAACGTTTTGATAAACTGGAAGATGCGAGCATTTTTATTATACAATTTTCTCTTAATCTGTTTAACGCTGACGATTCTGTGTTGTTGATTTTGTTCCCGATTTAAATATACATTGTGATTCTCAGTAGTAATTCTTTGTGCAACTTCCTGCTTGTAGTTTTCTTATCTGACTAGAACTGACATCCATATGTGCATGCAACACTCGATGAATCTTTATATGAACTTGCTGGAGAGCTGGTATTAATTGGGAGATCTCAGTGGTTATTTAACAAATTACATTTCAATCTTACGTTATTTGTGTGTGTTGTTCTTCTTTGCTGTGGTTAGGTCCGATTCTTATTGAGATCTGGAAAAGAATATGAGCAGACATCAAATGATTCAGACAGAATTTGTCCAAAATTCTTGGGTTATTTTCTTTTCCCTTTTAGTTACCGAAAGACATCCTTGGATACGACGTTAAAATGCAGCTCTTGGAATTTTCTGCATCTATTTGACCTCTATAACCCTGATATTAGGAATGATACCAACAAGAATTTTTTTTGTTGCTCTATCTGCAGCAACTCCTTCAAAGAGCAAAGTGCTCATATTGCTCCTGTGAAGAACATTTTAGAAAGCCATGTAAGTTATTTAATGTCAGGGAAAGAACTTTCTAAGCTTGCTGCCTTTGTGAAAGGCACCCAGTTTGATTTGGTGGTATGAAACTCTTTTTTTTTCCCTTCAAAAAATAGTGTTATATATTTTGCTATTTAGTAGTTTAAGATTTATGGAAT
Source organism: Excoecaria agallocha (assembly GCA_037975025.1). Taxonomy (NCBI): domain Eukaryota; kingdom Viridiplantae; phylum Streptophyta; class Magnoliopsida; order Malpighiales; family Euphorbiaceae; genus Excoecaria; species Excoecaria agallocha. Next base: position 67,063,221 of record CM075806.1, on the reverse strand, counting down.
CATTACAGGATCATCTACAACGAGAAAGATATGGTTCTGCTCGCTTGGAGAATTTTACATAAGGGCTAGAACTAATTGGGCAGAAGGCATGAGCTCACTATATTTTTTCAGTGCTTAGTATGCTTTCTTACAGCTTTAGATGCATGGAGAAATCTTAATGCTACCCCTTTTTCTCATATTTTTCTTTTTGATTGAGAATAAGTAGTGAATCAAACGTCTATAAAAATATCTCAGTTTTCCAGGCAATTCATCAAATTTTCAGACTTTTTATCCAATGAATGATGAAATAGCTATTATTTTGTGAGGAGGCTGGGGTGAAAAGTTGAGTCCAATTTGTGGCATTACTAGCCTGGTTTTAAGTACCTCATTTTAAGTAGGGGGCAAGTTGAGCCAGTTTAGCACACTGCCAAGCTCATGCTTGACTATTGGAACTCTATTGAGCTTTTTTGTGATCGACGCTTTATTTTGTGTTTCCAGCTCTAAATGGGTACATTGCAAATTATTATATTTAGAAATTTAAGATATTCTAAATAAAAAAATAATATCATATCTGTTACATGATGGAATTAGTATGTTATTTCTAACTACCCATATTGGCTAATTCTTGATCCTTTTTCTTTGCTCAATGCAATATTGTTTTGGAATATTAAAATTTAGAAGCAGCGTGTTTTTAGGAAAAAAAAAAAGAAATTTAAACTTTAATTGCTAAATGGATATATTTAGTTATTGGATATGGATTTTACTAGCAATTTCGGTTAATTGAAAAGAAAAATATTGCCGAATTTTTTTCAAAAGAGATTTCAATGATCTATTACTTGAATTAGTTTGTTTGCTTGTGTTGGTTATTATTGGAAGTCAATTGTCATGAGGGGGTAAGCAATACTTGATAAAATTAGCAAATTTGTTGATGTTGTTGGCTATGCAAGTGGATTTGAGTTTTAGACATACATTAATTAGGAAATTGGCATTATTCTTGTTGTTTAGCTTGACAGAATGCTTGAGTTTGATTCAACACCAATTATTTATCTGAGATTGATATTGAAGCTGGTACATTTGTGTTTGAGGTCTTGTGAAGAATTTAATTTTATTTTGGTTATGTTTAAGTTAATACATACCATCCAATTGAATGTGAGAGGATGTATATAAATAAACAATATTATAAGATTGAATAACTAAATTTTATTTCACTGTATACACAGTGTGCACTTACTGTATATACCTTGTGTACATGATGTATACACACACAGTATGTACTAGCTGTATACACCGTGTATATTAGCTGTATACACAATGTGTATTAGTTGTATACACCATGTGTACATGCTGTATACATCATTTGTACATGTTGTATATACAGTGTGTTCTGGCTATATACATCATATGCACTAGCTGTATACACCATGTGTACATCATGTATACACCGTATGTACATACTGTATATATTGTGTGTACTAACTGTATACACGGTGTATACATCATGTATACATAGTGTGTACTAGCTATATATACTATGTATACTAGTTGTATATGCCGTATGTACTTAGTGTATACAATGTGTACTAGCTGTATACACCGTGTGTACTAGCTGTATACACAGTGTGTACAGTCTATATACACCATGTGTATATGTTGTATACGCCTTATGTATTTGATGTCTACATTGTGTTTAATTTGTGTATACAATGTGTAATTTTTGGACCAAAATTTTTTCTTCGGGAGTAAGCCTACTTGAAGAAGATGTTAACCACGTAATCATAATGTCTTTGATTTTCTTTCTATTCCGTAACTATATTTATAAACAATAATAATAATAATTCAAAATCTGTATTTGAATCAGGTGGTGATTAACAATGGTATTGTGGAAGTTACTTTGATGAAACCAAGCAGTTTTATTATTGGGATTAAATATAATGGGGTTGAGAATGTACTCGGCACCGGAATGTAAAAATTAGGAAAGTGAGACTAAGAAAATTAATAAGAATGTAAGAAGTTGAATTTTTTGAAAATAAAAGTTATATAATTGATATTGAAAATTTAAAGTGTTGTATTAATGAAAAAATTAGGAAAGAGTTGTTTTTTTTGTTATTTTTTTGTATATTTTTGTAAAAATCCCAAAAATTAAAGTATTAAATTTAATTCGCTGGTTTCTGTTTGGTTCAAAGGAATAAAATTACCATGTGCTCTAATAAAAACAATTTGATTTAGAAGTGTGCCAATCACAAAACTTATGTCAGAAGGCACTTTCAAAGCTAATGTTTGATTTTATAAAACACATACCATAATATTTTACTTCCAAGTAAAATATCAAGAAACAAATATATATTTATTCAGTAATCTTCATCATTTTCTAACATTAGTCCAAGTATTTTCCCAAGAACATTCATAAGCAGAAAAGTCCATGAAATTCAAAGATAAAAAAACTTACCTATCCAGGAACGGGTAAAACTGAAAAAGTCTATTTATGCAAAAAGGAAGAAGAGACAGGCTAAAAATTTGTAAAAAGAGGGAGAAATTTGATTCTTTCCATTTGTTGAGTATTACAATACCAATATACAACAATTAGTTTTATAAAAAACAGATGGTTTTCTCCATCAGAACATATCCTAACATACAATGTTAATTTGAAACAGCCTAAACTACTGCCGAGTTTCAAAATGACGGCCATAAATAAGCTGAGTTGCTTGCATTTTCATGGAATGGAATTAACAAAAACTCCATGATACTTGAATGAAAATTCAAATATGACGACCATAAATGAGAAATATCCTGTTTTTAAGAAGAATATAAAAAAGTTGTATTTTTTGAAAATTATAAGTTATATTTTTGTTATTGAAAATTTAAAAAGTTGTATTTTTGAAAAAATTATAAAGTGTTGTGTTTTTTGTTATTTTTATTTTTTTTCTGTTGGTTTTACAAATTAATTGCTTTTTGTTTCCTAAAATACATAGTTTTCTTCTCCTTGCGGTGAGCTCCTCCTATTTTTTCATTGATTAATATTATTCTCAGTTTTCCGCATAAATATATTCCCCTGCCTCAAATAAAATATGCTGTACAGTTATCAGCAATGTGATTTTTTTCTTCGTGATTTTATTTTTAATATTATAATCACATAATGGCACCGATAAATTATGTCAATTTAATAAGTTACTGAAAATTACAGTTTTAAAAAATATAATGGTGAAAAACAACTATAAAAAATAAAAAGAAAAGAAATTTTGTTGACATTTTCCAATGAGTTCGAAAAGTTCTGGCAAAAAAAAAAGGTACAATTTACACAAAATACCTCTTTTTCACTTCACTTTTAAAAAATACATTCATTAATTTTAAAATTTTAAAAATACTTTTTTTTTTATTTTGTGTTATTAGAAATACCTTTATTTTTTTTATTTTTCACCCCTTAACTCTACTATTTGCTGTAAATTCTAATTTTTCTTTCCTTGGCCATCAACACTTCCAGCACCTTCATCCCTAATGCTTCATCACTGAAATTTATTTTAAAAATCAACAAAAATACATAACAGCAAAATTAGAAAGATTTATACACATACCTAATAAACGAACGAACAATGACGGTGGCGGATTTGGAGCTTGGCGTGGCGTGGATGGTGATGGCAGCGGAAGATGGAGGCACCACCCTGATACACGATGGAAACTTTTTATTGAAATTTGGAGCCGATGATTTTGATTGAGTTGAATCGATCGAGTTGCCCTTTGATTTTCCCTTCTCTGCCGGTGCCATTGAAGTATCACTTTCTCCGATCAAGCATTTTTAGTAAATTAAAAGAAATGTAAAGAGGGCTGGACGAAAGATATGTAGGCAATGTTTATAAATTGTGGTGGCCTCTTGGTACGCTCTATGGTCTTGCTCGGGAACTGCCTCGTAGTCCTAGAAGGTGATACATTCCCTTCCTCCAGGTGCTAGTTGAGGATTTATCCTAATTTTTTTTTTTTTTTATGTTGATGTTAATTTCAGATACACAGCTAAAACCTCTGAAAGACTTAGGCAGTTTTCTGCAACAGATATTTGGAAAACTATTGTAGAATCACTAGATGCAAAATCTAGAATTACTCTGCTCACTAATGGACAGTTGAGAAATTTAGCAGAGATCATTAGCTCAGAAAATGCACGCTCGGTGATTCAGATAAGTAGCTCAATAAGGAAATTAATTGATAAATCTAACTGAAATATTCATTAATTGAGGTAAATTATGATGCAGGAGGCTTTCATTGTTGGAGAGAACATAGACAATGACAATGAGAAAAGAAATATTTTTACAATTCCATCAAATGAATATGCTGAATTCAACATCTTTCTTGATCCTTTAGCTGCAAAGGCGGTTCTAGAAATTTTTTTTTTTTAAATTGTGGACAATACTCAATATAGTATAATAAAAGGTTAAATTGGTATAATTCAACATTCCATTCCACTAAATAAAGTGCATTTCTTTTTATTATTTATTATTAATTTGATATAATTTTATTTCCATCAAAAAAAATCATAAAAGAAAAAAAAATAAAGACATACTAAAATTATTGTTGTTGATGATAAATTTGCCATGCAATGATGAAAAATTTATTGCTAATGTTTTAATTTCAATTATGAAATTTGCATTTATACTATTATTGAAGTTTAAATATAAAAAGATATATTAAAATCTAAATTTCAAATTTTAAGTCCTATTGCATTTTTTGATATATCGGTTGGTATATCTGATATACCGTTCGGTATACCAAATTTCGAAACATAATTTGGTACACCTGTCGGTATACCAAATTTTAGAATGAAAATCATGTTCTGAAATTTAATATACCGGCCAGTATCCAAATTTTAAAATGAAAATTTTGTTCTAAAATTTGATTTATCAGCCAATATACCTAATATACCATGCAATATACCAAATTTAATAATGAAAATTCTGTTTTAAAATTTGGTATACCGATCGATATATTTATTTAAAAACAGGATGCGTGATCCACTATTTGTAATTTTTGTTATGGGTGGAAGCTATCCTCCTTTTTATGATGTGCCTAGATAGCAAGCTATTTTTTTTTCTTTCAACATTTGCTCTTTGATTCTTTAAATAATTTGTGGTCCTCTGTTAAACAAAAATACTAGTAATAAATGAATAGTAAATAAAAATTGTCTTGCATTTTGCTTGCAAAAAAAAAAAGATACATCCGATATGACTGTTGCAAGGGAAGCAACCACGAGAAGTTTGATAGCTATGTTTGTTGGTCATCTTCTTTGATTGCTCACACGCCTTTCGGATCTGCTCTGTGTGTTGCTCGTGCGCTGCAGCTCTTCATTCTTCAGCTTTTCTATGCACAACTGCCATCCGCTTCAACTTCTCTTCTAAATTTGAGCTAATCTTCTGGATTTTTTACCTATTTATATTAAAAATGCATATTTATTTATGTTAAAATAATAAAAATGCATTGTATAATAAGTGACATTGGAACCATGTCACACACAGTATGAATGCAAGTAGCAGAAAGAATATATTGACAGCAAGTGTTGCAATTTTTTAATTGTACTTAGCATTATTTTAATTGTCAGTAACTAAAAATCAAGCTTTCAAGCAAGAGATTATTTAAGTTCAAGTAAATAATCTGGTTTGCTGCAATATTTTTAAATGCTAGATCATATGGACTTACTAAGGCGTGAATGAAGAAGAAGGAAAAAATAGAAAGCGTAAAAGGAGGAGTTTGAATTAAGTGAGATATTTTAAAAAAAGGAGTATTCTTAAATATGAAAATTAAAAAAAAATAATTTTAAAAGAGAAAAAAAAGAAGGAATATTTTTTAGGCAAACTTTTTTTTTGGTATTTTTGTGAAACTCAAAAAAAAAAGACATTAACTCTATTAACATACAAGAACTTGAAACCCTCTCCTCAGCCATGCCTGTTTCCGTCGGGCGTAGGCTCTACTGATTGCATTGGTCTATTGAGGATTTAGACATCTACTTGTCTTTTAATATTTTTTCCTTCGTTTTTCATAAGATCACAAATTAACAATGCATTGATTATTCATGAGCCCAAGCATTTGATTCAAATAAGTTTATTTTTAGAAACGAACTCAACATTAATTATGTCAAAGAGCCAATGGGAAATTTCAAAACCAATGCAAAGCTACAAACACCAAGCATTTGATTCAAATAAGTTTATTTTTATTATTTCAAAGAACCAATGGGAAATATCAACACCGAAAAATCTACAGCCACTGAACAAATGCAAAGCTAGTTCTATGCAAGTAACTTATGCTAGGAACATAAAGAGCACAACTCATCGAATTAATGAAAGCTGTTAACAAAAAGATAATTTTCAATGAAAACACACAATTTGTGGACATTGGAGCATAAGAAGGCATATGGATGCATAATGGTACTTTAAATGCCCATCTTGTTTACAGAAATGGAGTTGTTGAGGTCCACATGCCAAATTTGTTATTTTAGTTAAGGAAAGTTACAATTTTTATTACAAGTAAGTAAGCTCAGAGGGCCATATCTTCTTCCAATTCATCCTCTTCTTCATTTGAATTGTAGTCGCCAACTACTCCTAGGCCTTGTTCCCGCAGAAAATTTGCAAACTGCTCTAGACCTCTGATTCGTCCCCCCAGATATGCCCTAACTTGCTGAGACGGTCCATTCTCAGGTATGTTTTGCTGTGTGTAACTCTCTGCTTTTAACACAAACTTTCCAGAGGGGTCAAGGATTTCGACACCAAATGCAGGTGATAAGGGTCGTCCCATGACGTGAACGTGGGATACGCTGCAGCATGACACTATAGCACATTAATATCAGAAATCATAGATCATAGTAACTATTGCAATGCGACGGACAATGCATGCATATAGAAATGACAATTATTGCATGATTAGTCACTGATTCAAATTAGATCAACACGGAAAAGAGGTAAAACAAACCATATATAGAATAAACTGTCCATTTCTTGCGTCTGAACCCTACCCAACAGTTCAACTTGCAAAATTCCACCAATGCATAGAACGGGTTCTGGAAGTGTGAACTTCTGCAAGCGATTTTCCTGTTCATAATTATGTTGTCAGGCAATGCTTCTATTGCCCAGAATATGGAAAAACATTAAGTAACAAATTCATGAATAGATGCTAGTCTACGCATACCCTCTTCCTAAATGCTATCATCCACACCAGACAACAAAAAAATGAAAAAAAAAATTTATTATACAAACCTATCTTTGAGGTAAATTTAAAAACAAATCCAGCAAACAGCCAGAGTGGAAAGAACACCAGAGTATCATCTCTAAAGAAAACAGAGGAATTCCAACAATTCTTCAACTACAAGAAGCAACTGTGTATAGATTATGCAGGGTACTGTGCAAGATACTCGATTTTCTATTAATTTCCTGTCCTTTTATCAGAGGAATACCAAGTTGATTGCCAGTGGTCCACTTATCACTTCGATAAGTTCTTGAAAGTTGCACCTCAACAGGGCGTTCATTTATGTTGAGGGGTATGTTACAATGTTACATCTCATTTCATGATAGCAGGCTATATTAATAGGATTCTGAAAGAAACAGATATACCACTTAAGCAAGAAAACAATTAACATGCCACACCACAGCCAGAAGAACAGATAAAATCTCGAGAGCCACAACGTACTTTCATAAGACCCTTAAAGCTACAGAAAAACAGATAAAGCCAAAGCCTAAAATAATGAACACATAAATCTAGTAAGACACACCTGTGCCATTGCAAACTCTGGTGAAGTGTAAGTCCACACAAATTTATCATCAGCACAATTATCACATTGCTCGGCCATGGTATCATCCATTGGCACTTTGGGATGACCCATCCGGAAGCGCACTGATGTAGCAGAATAAATAGGCGAACCCAACTGAAAAAAAGCTGGTAACAGCATTCCTTGTGTCAGTAAAGGAAAAGTTTAAGGCATGAAAACAATTCAGAAGATTGACTAAACGTCTAAAAGTTCACAAGAACAACCTTGAAATGGTTGTACACTGATTTCAGTAATGACACAAATGTCAGCAACCAACTTATACACTAGTATCTCAGGCACTGCAGGGTTACTTTGTCCTGTACTTGACCAGTATGATGCTCTGCGCTCCACTATATCTCTTGGTTCAAGAGTATTACGAATGCTTTCCTCTGGATAATTATCGGTGCTAGAAGCACTTATTGCATCTGATATGCACTCTCTAAGAGCAAAAGATGTGCAACCACGAGCTAAAAAGGCATAAACTCGGTGCTCCCTCACCAAATTTTCCCATTCCATGGATTTGCTGCATCCATCTCCCATAGGATTTTTTGCTCCAGAGTTTGGTTCAACAACATGGTCCACTCTATGCAAGCAAGGAAACATTCGCAAGCATAGCTGCTTAAAAAGACCATTTGCAATCACTGGAAAACATTTAACATCAAGTCAACACTGATAGCAACAAAAACACAAATTAAACAGCACAGGGGCTTACCCTACACAAAATATCAATGGCCACACTTATTGAAATAAAATAAAGATTAAGCAACGAGTAAACACCAAAATTTTTTAAAACTCGGCTTATTAATGTGGTGTTACTGAAATACAAAACATAGTTTTAACAAAATATCACTACCAGATTGCCCCGCGATAACAATACAGAACAGGTCAAATTAGCTGGCATTATATCAGAATGCAAATGTAATGAGGTTCAGCACTGACGAGACAATACATGGAATTAATCTTTGAGATGTGCATATTTGAAATCATGCATTAGTGAATAGATGGACAAAAAGAAAGCAATAATTTGAACATAATAAGTTGGCAGCCCTATAAAGAAACAGTAAGTTCAACGATTCAGTTGCAACCGGTTTTCACATGGACTTAAAGGCATAAACGAATTGCTGAAAGGATAAATGAAAATATATTTATGCAATTACCCACCAAACTGTCGCCAAGAGCGGGATACGAAACTAGCACGAACAAGATCAGAAGGATCCTCCAAATATATGAGAAACTTCAAGGAATTATCGCACTTTTCCATTTATGCAACACAAAACTGCTAGTTGCCTTTCTAGCACAAGCAATATTTGCTTCAAATAAGCAAATTGAAGAAGTCCACCAAAATCCTAAACCTTTACGTCTTTTTTGAACTTCACCACCTGTTAGCAAATACAAAATATAATTTGAGTGCTTAAATAAATAAATTCCGAAGCAAATTTCAGGACTCTCAGAGTTAATGCTTGTACAATTACAAAAACCTCGTGCAAAACAGTCACATCAATCCTACATAAAACAACTAAGCACGTAACCAACTTAGAACTCAAGCACACTGGCCTCACATATAAAGCAGAAAAATTGCTAGCGAGGAAAAGAGGTAGTATATTGCTACTGAAACCAATTGATAAAAACAATTTCACATAACCAAGAAAAAAGAAGGGGTCAGCGCTTTGAGCATTATTTTTAGGACAAACGTATCAAAATTCAAAGAGACACGCAAAGAACTCATATTAGAAAATGAAATTGACTTCAAAATGCACATAAATATATGAACTTTATCATATTTCTCAAACTAATTCAACACTCCCGTGGTCAAGGACATTCCACTTTCTTAAAAATTGAACTTTTACAACTAAAACGAGTATCCATTAAAATTGATTGATAACTGAACCAGGACCCAACAGAAAGCAGGAGAAAAAAACTAAACTTGTAATTATAGACTAAAATGGGATTGCATCAACAGTATTAAAAAAATAGAAACGAAAAAGATTAAAGAAAAAATAATTTTTTTTCTTTCTAAATAGCAATAAATCAAGATAAGACGCAGCAAGGACTCAAAGTTCAAAAAAAGGTAAAGGAAAACTTAAAAGAAAAAATGAGGGAGAAACTCGAAATGGAGGATAAAGAAAAATAGAAGGATAAGGAGAAGGAAAGAAAAGAGCTTTAGGCGGAGAATAAATAGAGAAGGAGAAGTACATCAAAATGCCAACCTTTCCCGAAGCAGAGAGGCATCCATCTCGCGAAATTCCAAACCCTAGAGAGAGAAAGAGATTATCTTTTCCGTAAAATTAAAAAGATAGAAAGGGAGTTTGTTGGTGGTGATTATAGATATGCAGAGAAAGATGGCGTACAAATGAAAGCAGAGAGTGAGGATGGGGACAATTGCTATGGCCTACTATTGTTTATTTATTCAATAAGTTCCATTTTATTTTATTTTGTTTTTCCTCGGCTAATAATTGTCCTTTATTAAAAGATTTATTTGGTATGTTTTAACTCCATCAGAAAATTTTATTTTGATTTAAGAGTCATTTTTACTTAAATTCAATATAAACAAATACATAAATCGAATTAATAATATATTATTGACTATATAAAATTGATTGAAAAAAGTGTACTGGTATATTATTATCTACATAAAATTAATTGAAAAAAAGTGTATTAATGTATATAAATGATAATAAATTATTAATTTGATACGTACAATTTATAAAAAATGAAATTTAAATAAGAATTTTTCTTAAGAATTTTCCCCAACTCAATTAGCCTAATTGATTTGTTTGACTAAAATAACTCAGTCCATTTATTTATGACAATTTTATAACTCTTTTATTATTTTTAATTGGCAAATTCCATCTTTACCTCCTTCAATTTTAACTTTGTTTTCATTAAATTCTTATATTTAAAAATTTTTAATTAAAATTTAATTAATTTAGTATGCATTTACTTATAAACATTGAATCGTATGTATTTTTTCATCAAATGATCCAGATATACATGTATTTTATTGTAAATTTTTTAATTCATATAAAGTTACCATTTATTTTGATTGACGGAAAATATTATTCACTTAAAATTCAAAAAATGCAGCAGGTAGAATTCATTGTCTTCAAAAATCGGATAATCAGTCTAATAAAAAGCAACACATTATATTTGACAATCAAATGTAAAATCTACCACATTATTTTAGATTAAAAAAATTCAAAACACACCATTTTTCTTAGTTAATATACCCACAAATAAAACCCTTATTTTACAATACCAATGAGCAAAACCCAGTTGATCCAAACACCCCATTTATATTGTGAAATTATAATTATTAATTCAAAATACATTTTAATAGCCCTAAAAATAAAATATTGACTAAAATTTTGATACTTCTTATATATATATATATATATATATATATTCGATGGCCCTTTATCGGTTAAAAACGGATCAATCATCAAAGACGACAAAAACCAGGGCCTGCCCTGCGCAATTGAAGGCAAAAATTTCTTTCCTTTATAATTTTGGTTTTACAAATTATTTGCTTTTTGTTTCCTAAAATATATAGTTTTCTTCTTCTTGCATTTTTACATTGATTAATATTATTCTCAGTTTTCCGCATAAATATTGATCTATCGTCATATAGGGGTGAGCAACGGTCGGTTCGGTTCAATAACCGAACCGAACCGAAATAACCGAAAACCGAAATTCTCTTATTTTTATCAACCGAACCGAACCGAAATTTTAGAATAACCGAATTTAAACCGAACCCAAATTTTCGGTCGGTTTGGTTCGGTTAACCGAAAAACCAAAATTTAAAATTATTTTTTAAAAAATAAAAAATATTGTGTTTAAAAATTATAAATTATAATATACTAAAGTAAAAATATGTAAATTGTACAAATAAAAGTTCAAATTAAAGAAATAATCTCAAAATATATAATAAATAATACAAAAAACCATTAAATTTTTTTTTATTTAATCGATTTTCAATTTAATCGTCAAAAATTTAAATTATCACCTAAAAAATATATATTAATAATTGATAAATGTACTCATATAATTTACAACTAAAAATAAAATAATTTATATGTATAAAATAATTATTTAATAAAAAAATCAAAAAATATATATATAATTATATAAATTTCGGTTCGGTTCGGTTTTTATGCGGTTTTTTCCTTTAAAAACCGAACCGAACCGAAATAACCGAACAGTCTTAAAAATATAAACCGAAACCGAACCGAAAAACCGAAAAACCGAACCAAATTAAAAAAATCGATCGGTTTGGTTCGGTTTTTCGGTTTTACCCATAGTTTGCTCACCCCTAGTCATATTCCCCTGCCTCAAATACAATTATCAGCAATGTGATTTTTTTCTTCTTGATTTTACTTTTAATACTATACGAAACATGATTTATTTTTTACTTGGTATTTATAACAAGGGTTAAGATCAAATTTTTTGCCACTTAACTTTTTAAACCAGTTAAAAAATGCCATTAAAAAGATATTACGAGAACAATTACTCATAATCACATAATAACACTGATAAGCTATGTCAATTTAATAAGTTGGTAAAATTTACCGTTTTAAACAATATAAAAAAATATAATACAACAAAGCCAAATCTTTTGGTGACATTTTCCTTTGAGTTCGAAAAGTTCCGGCAAAAAAAAAACACTCTTTTAACTTGCAAGAACTTGAAACATTCTCCTCAGCCATGCCTGTTTCCGTTGCGTCCATGTTCTAATAGCTGCATTGGTCTGTTAAGGATTTATTTAGACATCTCCTGCCCACTACAAATAGTGGGCAGAAAATGTCCCTTAATATTTTTTTTCCTTCTTGTTTCATACGATCACAAATTAACAATGCATAGATTTTTCTTCATGAGCCCAAGCATTTGATTCAAATAAGTTTATTTTTAGAAACTAACTCAAAATTAATTATTTCAAAGAACCAATGGGAAATTTCAACACCAAAAAATCTACAGACACTGAGCAAATGCAAAGCTACAAACAGTCAAACACAAAATCTGTACATAACAACTCACGCTCCTGCTGACTTGAAGATTGGGCAATTGTGAGTGCAAAAGCTCCGGCAACTGGGGTATATATAAACACAATCCAAAGAGAGGCCTCCTTTGGTATGTGTACAATCGATCTGCGTCAATGAAAATCTGATCTTTGTCAATACGTTGGGATTCTCAACCACAAAATCTCCTACATGGTAATCAACCCAGTTCCCAGTATTGTCCAAATAACATCGCGACACAGCTTGTTGCCCATCCCATGTTGTGAGCTCGAACCGGACTGGTTTTATGTCCCAGCCATGGATATGTTCTGTGTTACAAATTCTACGCCCCAGTCTCTTTGAAGATTTACCTAATTGTAATCTGAAGAATACGCTGTATGTTCCTTTTGGAAATTCCATCTCTAACTCTCCATCTACTTCAAGCCACCATATTTGTTGAAGATATGCAACTGTCTGGAATCTGAATATACCCATCAAACCACCAATCAATCAGAATCTGAAATCCCAATTTTGATATTGGATATGATAATTGAAAAATACAAAATTTATCACCTCGATTCTTCAGTGGAAATGTGATTCCAATATCGCCTGTCATCAATCCCAGTAATATTTAATGTTTTTGAAGAAATGGACAAACAAATCCCACCACTGTTCTTGTCCACCCAAATCTCCTGTGCATAAACATTAATGTTAAAAACAATCCAAAAACAGAGCAAGCACACAGAGAAAAAGAAAGAAAGAAACAGAGACATAAGACATACTTTTGTGCCGCCACCGAAAGAATTAAGCCTGCAAAGCCTTGAATAAAGATCCTTCTTCCCTAAATCCGCCAAAGATTTATCATCGTAAAGTAACTTCTCCAATATAAATCCATAGTTAGAAGGCAACTTCGATTCCCATATAAAATCAGCAGAAGAAGCACCACGGAATACCCTATTCAATCTCGCCAATTTACAGATTTCGACTGCGTCTAAACGCATCAAAACCAATGCCACGCAACTCTCTGGTATATCTCCCAGCCTCGGCTTCGAAGATGGACCCTCACTATCGCCCGTACAACACAAAGTAGCCGATACATTGGCCCCCATACCCAAATCTTTGGGGCCTTAGAAAAAGAAAACAAATTCAAACAAAAAATGGCAGAAGATGCATGTATATAATTATAAATATTCTCTATGAATGGGTCGGGTTGATTAAGACTGAAATCTTATCGAGTACACAGTATTTTGTTTTGCTGATTAGGAGTAGGATGTTTTAAGGCTGTTTAGATACGTGGAATACACGGTCTATCTTGGGTGGCAAGCGCGTGGATAGCTTTAAGTGGATGAATGTTGACACGTGTTCGTGTAAGACGCAGTGCATAAACTCAGCTTGTTTTGGATAATATGCGGCTGGTATGAGAATATGTCCCGTTTCTTGCTCTTTCTACCATTTGTCTTACCTTAATTACTACTCCATGGATAAACTTGTTTTTATATTTAAAAATTAAAAAATATTTAATTCAAAATTTTATAAATAAGAAGTTAAATAACATGCCGCAGCCGTCAGTTAGGGATAAACAATAATCGATTCGATTTAATAATCGAATCAATAAAATTAAATATTAAAATTTTAATCAATTAAATTAAAATTATAATATAATCAATTTAAATCGAACTAAAATTTTTAATCAATTTAATTTAATTAATCATATAATCAAAATTTAAATATTATTAATTAAAAAAATAAAAAAAATCAAAATTGAAGGAGCAATACTTGATAGATATAGATAGAAATTGGTATAGTTTTAAAGAATATATAAAACGATATAATTTTATTAGTATATTCAATCGATTAAATTTTTATATGATTTTTTTTTCAAAATTAAATCGAATTAATTAAATTTATTAAAAATTTTAAATTAAAATTAAATAAAAAATTAAATTAAAAAAATTGATCAATTTAGTTTAATTTTTCTATTTTAAGCGAAGATAGGCTACCCCTACTACTAGCAGTGCATGTATTGAGTAAAAGGTCAAACAAAATGAACCTAATTTTAACAGACTTAAAAAGGGATGACTGATGAGAAGTGCATGTATGGGGCCATGGCGTATGACTGATGAGAAGTGTCCTTCGGGCCCACCCATAACAATCTCCCACACGAAATTCTTGTTCGGACATGTCTTTTCAGTCTAACTTACAGAGGTGAATATGTACCGATTTATTAATAATTTTTTTAAATTAATTTATTATTATTAATTAATTATTATATTAATTTTAATTTTTAATTAGATTTTTTAAATTAATTTATTAATTAATTATTAAAAAATTTTAATATATAAATTTAATAAATTATATAATTTATAATATTATTTTTAATAGTTAAAAATGCTTTAAAAATGAAAAAAATACTAATTAAATATAATATCCATTAAAATAATCAAAATAAAATAAATTTTTCATAATTAATTATAAAAATTAAAAATATTCAATATAAAACTAACAATAAAATACTAATTATGTACATAATTTTAATATTTATTTACTAAAATATATATTTTATAAAATTATATATTATAATATTATAAATTACACAAAAATTAAAAAATATAAATGTAAAATTTAAAATATAACTCATAATATATATATATATATATATATATATATACTATATATATATATATATATATATATATATACAGTTTTGATTTCGGATCTGTTAACCATCGATTTTTAAATTAAAAATCATAAACCTAAAATTTCGGTTCGATTAATTTAAAAATCAATTCGATTTCAGATTAATTTTTCAATTAATCTAAATTTCGGTTAACCATGATCATCCCTAATATTCCCGCTACCAAGAAAGGCATAATTCGCCTTTTGCCAAATGTTTTTTTTTTCTTTTCTTTTTTCCTCTGTGTATCTTCGATTTCACATAATAAAATATGAGTATTCTCGTTGATTCCCTTACCATAATTATACATTTGCAATAGTAATAATTTTTATTAATATAAATTGGAACTATAATGGATTCTATTTTTAAAACTCCTTATTTCACATGATCCTTTTCAATGCCATTGTTAAAATTTTCATTAATTTTCTGGTATTTTACTTTATTAACAATAATAGTAAAATTGAAAAACAATTAATTAATATATACTTTAATTTTATATTATAAAAATGACAATTTAAAAATAGAATAATTTATAATTCATAAATCTTAAACTTAAAACCATCTGCTTAGAAAACAGTGCCTCTGCTTCCTCAACTTGCCCTCATGGCACTTACACTTCCCACTCCTGTCATTTAATGCCTTCCCCACTTGTTTTGATTCAATGATTTTCATTAAATAAGCTTTTGAATTTAAATTTTACCAATAATAAAAATGGATACAGTCGAATTTGAACTGAATTCTATTAATAATTAGTATATAAAAAAATTTATACGTGTACTTTGATTTAAAAAAATGAAAAAATTAGGATTGGTGCATGCAAGTTTGGTTAAGTGAAGTATGTGATGGTTGTAAAAAGAAGAAAAGAAAGGACATAAATATAATATACTCATGGATTGAGTTTTCGAAAGTCAAAACTTCACAGGGTTATCAAGCAACTACTAATTTCTATGATATATTATGGAAATGGTGAGTTGTCTATCTACAGTCCCCGTAACCTAATCGAACCATAAACTCACCCTAATTCAAAACTACCCGATTCTAAAACCTAATGCCATAAATCAATGGAATTTAACCAACATGTGCGATTATCCTTTTTCTGGGATTTTCAATGCTCTTATTGCGTAAGGAAAATTCGATTCAATTAATAAATAGGAAAATTACCCGTCAATTGAAAAGTCAACGACTTCGTCCTTCTAAAAAATTAGCCCACCCATTTTATATGGACCACGAACATTCTGCCAATGTGATTGAATTAATGCTTTTTTATTATTATAGTAAAAAAATATCTGTATTTGTTGCTTATTATGCACATTAATAGATATATATTAAAAAAAAAGTGAATTACAATTTTTTGATAAATAAACAAAGAAAGAGAGATTTTTTTCAATTTTTTTAGAATGAATGGAGTAATATGATGATGGTGACCATTATTTTTGTAAAACAACACTAGTAAATGCAGCAAATTCAAATTTGTAATACTGAATTTAGATTAATAGGCTAATTATATGCATAAGGTTGATAATATATATTTTCAAATTAAATTAATCTACCTCCGGTTTGAAAATCTTGATCAAACAACTTACAAAAACTAATTAGAGACGTTTTCAAAAATAAATTATTTTGTCTATAGAAATACAGCTGTGGCTCTGTGTTTGCAATCATAATTAATTTATCAACCTTATGCATATTGCAATCCTAATTAAAGACGTTTTTTCCCATTTTTTTTTAATTTTGCTGGTAAATTTTGTTATTTATACAGACGTGATGCGTTATTAAAAGACAAACAAATATATGCATGGCAATTTTCGGTCCTCATGTCCACAGTTTTGTGTACACAGATATTTACGTGAAGTCTTTGGATTTAATATTAGAAGATGCCGAAATTGACTTTGATTTTTTTATTCATTTTTAAATTATGAATTATGAATGGCATATGCTCTTAATATTTCTTAATTTGTATCAACAATTAAATCACATGAACCTTCAATTATTTCCATGCTATAATTAAGTACAAGCTATACGTGCACCCACGAATTAAAAAAAAATATATAATTCCACACTTGTTATGAAAAAGTAATTCTATGATTGATTAAAAAAGCATTTAATTGAAATTTTAGAAAGCAGGTATGCATCATACAAAATAATTTAGGATTTTGAAACTGATAAATTCGGAATGCTTCATAACTTAATATGATTATTATAAGGTATAACCATAAGAAACAAATACAAATTTATATCATAATGTTAAAATTTCTTAACATTCGGATATGCATTTAATCCAAAAGAAAAGGACACGAAGCTGTGTTACTTTACTTCCAACAATCACTCTTTTTTATTTGGGTGGTATCAAGTTTAAAGTTTTCTTAAAATGTTCCTTATTTGGAAATTTTTAATATCCACAATTATTATTTTTTAAAATTTATAAATTCAATGAATGGTAAAGTCATGAAGAATCTGAATCCGAATCCGTAACCCATATAAACTTACCTTAGTAAACACCCACATTCCATTCATAAATTCAGACACGCTTATCATCTCACCCTCTTTAACCAAATCACGGGAGAAGCGCGTAGGCGCGTGCTCTTGGTGTACCCCTCCCCCACTCCACGACCGTCCGTCTCCCTCTCTAGACCCCCCCCCACCACCACCAAAAAAAAAAAAAAAAAACACACGGACAAAACAAAACGCCAATCTTGTCTCCCATTTTCCTCTCTCTCTCAAAAACTTCAGTCTCTCCATTTCAATGAAGATTCCCTCATCGTTTCTCTCCTTTAATGCAAAGAAAACCAATCTCTACAGACTCACTCTCACTGCAATTCTTTGCATTCTCTTTTACTTCATAGGTTTTTATAAATACTTTAGAGGGAGAGTCCCCGTTGTAAACTCGCCCACCACCGCCGTTGTTCTCCTCAACTGCGCACCACCCATCAAAAACGCCACTCTCGACTTCTCCCCACATATGTGAGTGAATTATTTTTGCCTTGCATTCTAAATTCCAAAATATATGAATCATTAGAGTTAAATTCTAAAGATGTATAAAGTTTAGTAATTAACTCAATATAGGTAGGTTGATTCATAGAAACAAACTTATGAAGGCCACATGTAGTCAACATTTGGGTAAAAAAAATTGGCATTCCAATATCTCTAAGCAAAGAAGCAGGGAGATACTTACATGAAACAATATCTCTAAACTTAAGAACTATGAATCTAGTACCTTCCTCCTCATTGAGAATGGGAAATTTTACCTTATAGATGGATGCCAAATTTGCTTCATGAGTCTCCTTTTGAGGTCTTGAAGAAGATGAACCTCCCCACATCACTTACCACCCGACCCTCCGCTCACGGTGGCGCGTGCACCTCACTTTCCTCCATGCGGCTCCGAATACTCCGAGTACACCCCTTGCGAGGACGCTAAACGCTCCATGAAATTCGATAGGAAGAGATTGGTATACAGAGAGAGACATTGCCCGGAAAAGAATGAGCTTTTAAAGTGTCGTGTGCCGGCCCCGTACGGTTACAGAGTGCCGTTCCCGTGGCCGGTGAGTAGAGAATTTGCGTGGTATGCTAATGTTCCACATAAGGAGTTGACCGTGGAGAAAAAGAACCAGAATTGGGTTCGGTTTGCAGGTGACCGGTTCAGATTCCCCGGCGGTGGAACGATGTTTCCTCGTGGTGCCGATGCTTATATTGACGATATTGGGAAGTTGATCAATCTCAAAGATGGCTCTATAAGGACTGTCATTGATACTGGTTGCGGGGTACGTGGAGTTTCTCAGTCCCTTCTCTTCTGTTTTGTTTAATGATAAAACCGGCCGGTTCATTTCTTGAATCGGCTGGTTTATATTAGCCGGATATGGTCGGCCGGCTTTCCGGTCTAAACACGCTTTTTTTTTTCTTTTTAGGAAATTTCTTCTCCGTACTTATTTTTGCTTTTTTTTTGAATAAATAATAAAAAGCGACGTGGAAATGAGAATATTATTAATTATTACAACTCGAAACAAAACAAAAAAGAGAGATAATATATTTATTAATTTAATTTCTTGTACAAGGCATATAGGCGGCGGAGAGTGTTAATTATATACTATAAAATAACTTTTTTCTGAATTGATATTTGGATAGTTGAAGAAGAGTGTAGAATATACAATTTAAGAAATGTCTAGCAGCATAGGGTAGTTGTCATTTCTGACCTAATAATTATTTATTTATATAATATTTCTGGATTGGTTTAACTTTAGAAAATATAACATAGTGATGATCTAATTAAGTTGGGAAAAAATGCACTTTGATTTTTCAGAATAATAGTAATTGTTTTATCAAAATTAAAAGGTACAGTACAGGCTATAATGGATTTACAGACAGCTTAGAAATAGGTACATGGTAGCTGGAGCATGATGAAGGAATTAGTATATAATATATATAGTATAGGTCAACTATATTTATTTGGGTTACATATATTTTTGGAAATCCGAAATTGATCTTTCATCTCATTTATAACTTGAATTTCTTCTGTGGTAGAAAATAAATAATATATAATTGAATGTTTTCTTTTTATGAAAATTCTTTGTAGCAATGCTCTTAACTAGGTCGTATTAGCAAGTATTATCGATAAAGCATGGTTAAGAACTGGTAACCAATAAGCGTAACGATCCAAGCTGTAACGTAGGCATAAAAATTAATTATCGATACACTTTCACGTGTATTGTTTCATAAGTTTCTGCTTATTTAAAGTTTAAGTAAAGTTGATGGATTCCAACAAACAATTTTCGATATATTTTCATCTGAAAAGTCAAAGTATGATGATCAGCACTCTCGATTTACTGTGTAGGTAGCAAGTTTTGGAGCATACCTACTGTCAAGGAACATCGTAACAATGTCGTTTGCACCAAGAGACACTCATGAAGCTCAAGTACAATTTGCACCAGAGAGAGGAGTGCCTGCTCTGATTGGTGTTTTTGCTTCTATTAGGCTACCTTATCCTTCCAGAGCATTTGACATGGCTCATTGCTCTCGTTGCCTCATACCCTGGGGAGCATACGGTAGTTGCATGCAAATTTCAGATTTTCAGTCCTTTTTTATTCGATATAAAATTTTGCTGATTAATTTTCATTACGTGTAGATGGAGAATACTTGATAGAAGTGGATAGAGTTCTTCGACCAGGGGGGTACTGGGTTCTGTCTGGGCCTCCAATAAACTGGAAAAATCATTGGAAAGGTTGGGATAGAACACAAGAAGATCTTGGAAATGAACAGACTAAGATAGAGACATTAGCCAAAAGTTTATGCTGGAAAAAGTTGAAACAAAAAGATGATCTTGCTATTTGGCAAAAACCTACTAATCACATTCATTGTATTGCCAATAGGAAGGTTTTCAAGCGCCCTCTCTTTTGCAACTCGCAGCAACATCCTGACATTGCTTGGTAATCTCTTTTTCTTTTCTTGGCTTCTAATTTTACTCTTAACTTGTTGGATCCAGTTTGGCATACGTCTCTTTAGGCACATCTCATGCCTTAAAGTCACTGATCTTAGCTTTTCTCTTTTTCTATTTCTTGTCACTGTTGATTCGTACCATAGGCAATTAGACAATAAAGGCCATGCTAAACTGGCCAATGGAATTCTTCTTTAGTTGAAGTTTCTATTTACACCTTTCATGTCTTTTTCTTTTCTAATACTTACTCTATATTGAAAAGAAAAAAGCATAGAAATCAAATGGTGGATGTTACTTTTCCATTAATAAGAGTACAGAGCGTTAATTACAATCCAGATTAATTTGTTTTTTCCATGTTTTTTAGGTATACCAAAATGGAGAGTTGTTTAACCCCACTGCCAGAGGTATCCAACATAAGAGACATAGCAGGTGGGGAGCTACAAAAATGGCCTCAAAGATTGACTGCAATCCCTCCAAGGATTAGCAGTGGAAGTTTGAATGGAATTACAGCAGAAATTTTCTCTGAAAATTCAGAGTTATGGAAGAAAAGAGTAGCTCACTATAAGGAAATTGATCATCAATTGGCTGATAGAGGGCGATATCGTAATTTTCTTGACATGAATGCTTTCTTGGGAGGCTTTGCAGCTGCACTAGTGGATGATCCCATGTGGGTTATGAATGTTGTCCCTGTTGAATCGGACCTCAATACTTTAGGAGTCATTTATGAACGTGGCTTGATTGGAACCTACCAAAACTGGTACGTTTTTATTATTATTAATATTATTAATCAATTTATGCTTTTTTTTTTAATGAACTGAGCAAATAATACATTATCATGTTAAAATAACTGGAAACTACTTTCTTTTACGTAAGAGTGCAATATTATAGTTTAACATATGAATAAAACAAATAAGATGGAACTATTTATGAAGAAAATAACAGGTGTCGATATATAATTGCCACATAATAAGCTTGCTTCTTATATACGAAGCTTATAATTCAATCATATGGGCATCATTTAGATAAAGGGGTTTGCTTGATGATATGTAAAACTTGTGAAAAGTAGCAAGTAGGACCCCCCACCCCACTACTTTAAGTTTTGCGATTGCTTTTCTAATAACTTCCAAAAAAAACAGATTTTTGTAAATAGATTGTCTTTTGTTTTCATAGATATTCTTATCCTAATGTCTATTATTTTAAAATTTACGTGCAAGTGCTACATTTTGTGCTAATCATTGGCATGTTGCTAAACCACCATTAATCCATCTCTTTGTAGGTGTGAAGCCATGTCTACTTATCCAAGGACATATGATTTTATTCATGCCGATTCGATTTTTAGCCTCTACAAAGATAGGTAATGAATGGACAGAGTTTTATTGGACTCTAATTTTGCGCATATATTGACTGCGTTTGATTGACTTAAAACTTTTGGATTTCAGATGTGAAATGGAGGATATTCTGTTAGAAATGGATAGGATCTTAAGGCCGGAAGGGACTGTAATGATAAGAGATGATGTAGATATAGTGTTAAAAGTGAAGAGCATAGTAGATGGGATGCAATGGGATGCCAGAATTACAGACCATGAAACGATTGTTTTTGCTGTTAAGCAATATTGGACAGCACCATCCCCAACCCAAAGTCAACAATCATCTCAAACAGTTTCACTTTCATAGAGATTGCCTTCTTGGCATTATTGTTTTTAATATTTATATCAAAAGATTTTTTTTTTTTGACAACCCACCACCTTTTTTTTCGCGTACGAGGGCAAAGGCAAAGTGCTTTTTTCAATGGTTCTTGAATCCCTCGCTTCTTCTTCAATGAGGAATTGCACATCCTTGATTTTTTTGTAAAGTAATTGTATTAAAGATAGTATTGATGTCATGGTCTGCTCAAATTTCTGTATGTTTTAATTGATTCTCCACGTTGATTTCATAAGATGAACAGACACGAACTGCATGGACACTTAATCTAATTTGCCGGTATGCATGTCAAAGCATGAACAGACACTAACTGCATGGACACTTATCTAATTTGCCGGTATGCATGTCAAAGCCACAGTGGGTGTAACCTGCGGTTTTACGATGGATTCAACTGGTCCCAGTGATCAAGAGCGGCTGGGTTGGATCCGCTATAACTAGGTAAATTTCCCATCATCTTTCGAGTATTCCTTTTCAGCATTTTAGGGTAGACTATACAAGTAATCATATGCAGGGAGAGTAAAATAATGATGAATATGGGCCAACTGCTTCTAAATTGAACTCGTCAACCAACAATTACATCGTTGGGACAAATTCAACATTTGGTTCCATGTTCAATAATCAGCATCGGCCCATGGGCTTCAGTTTGGGTAAACCTAATCACCTTACCGTTGCTCCAAAACAAAGACAACAGGCATCCAAAACACTGATGGGATCTTGCATGTGTTCTGTAATTGTACAATTTGAGACAGCTATACAATAATCACCTTACTGTTGCTCCAAAACAAAGACAACACGCATCCAAAACACTGATGGGATCTTGCATTTGTTCTGTAATTGTACAATTTGAGGCAGCTATACACTCTCCAGGTATAAGGCTTCCTGTTTGTTGGTGAGACCAAGTTCATGCAAACTTAACGAGCTGTCATCTCTAGAAAAAGTACATCTAGGATATGGCCTCACCTGTTTAGAACAAAAGGGGCGTCAGAAATTAGAACGTAGGAAATAAAATCACTGCACTATGCCATCTAAACAAGATTCAGTCTGTTGATTGACCATACAATTCCTTTGCCATTATAAACGCTGGCATTTTTCTCTTCGCCGTATTTAGGCCTAGATTAGACTCCATATTACGATTTTGAGCCCCCCCAAAATCTTCACTTGCAAGGTGATGTATCTAAAAATTAATTTTCACCATCACAACTAATGAAGCTGTAGGCAAGCACAAACTAGTATTCCCTTGAAAATGCTTTAGCAGTATAGTCCAACCAACAGCTTCAATTCACCCATAAGCAATCAGAAAGCTTCAAAAGCAAGCCATTGCTTAGAAATTACAGTGTAATATCTCCAAAATCCCTAGTCGATAGTGTTGGTACATGATGACTTGAGTTATCATTTTATGATGCATCACCCCTCTAGGTCACTGAGAAGTTTATGAAAAACATAGGACAGCTGTTTCTATTCGTTAAAGCTAATGGCCTAGTGAGGGTCCCGACTCTTGAGCAATAATGAAAATTAGAAAACACTTACCAGCACATAAGTTTGAGGCTTCACCATTCTACCAATGTCGATAAAGTCAAAAAGAAACTACAATAACAAAAAACAAACGAAAGTCAGTCTAACAAGGTAAAAGAGATGTAAAATTGCTAAAATTTTGTGAAAGATTACCTGAAGCTTGTCAGACTTGAGGAAGCGACGACTACAGCGGCTGCCATCTGGCATACGGACAAGAAGAGTCACTGCATTCCCATCACCAACTTCTGGTTCCCGAGGAAGTGAAGCTTCTTTTGCAGCTAGCAATCTTTCACATTCCTGCCGATAGTGGAGTTACACACTTTAATACAGACATAATCAATAAAAACAGGTACTGAAATTTTAATTTCAATTAGAAAGATCATGAAGGATTTAATACGAGGTGATTTGGGTCACCATCTTCTCAGTCGATAAACGCAAATGAAAATTTCTAATCTCATAAAGATACAGAGGATAAATAAGATTATTAAGAACTTTGACAATGGCCTCAAATAATGTCTCCAGGATAAGAGGTATATCACCACTGATCACAGGAACATTTAAAAAAAGATAACCCAAGAGAAATAAACACCACAAACTTATAACAGAAGAACCAAACTGATTCCCAGCAACAGCCGAACTCAATATGTGTACCCACTACCTCTTCTTTAAGCACCTTCTTTTGTGCTTCTCCTTCCAAAGAAGTTTCAGGTTTCTTTGAGGCACTAGTTTCCTTTTCTCTATCAGCCAAAAGAGAGGCAAAATACTCATTATCCTGCAAGCAAAGTATTTTACCATCATTTTGGAGATATTACTTAAACTAAAAGTACAACCTAATGGCAAGAGTAAAACAGTGAGTGCCTGCTGCTCTCGCAGTAATCGCTGATTCATGAGTGAGGGAGATGGGTGATAGATTTCCCGCTGTGAATGGAGACTTTGACCTGAAGCACTGTTGGGATTAGTTGCAGGTTGAAATGGAGCCTCTCCAGGATTTTCACCAAAAAGGGCTGCCTCAAGAAGCATTGCTTCGTCAAGCTCCTTGGAGGAAATGCAACCCCACTTAATGCCAAAAGTACAAAAAACAAATAATTAGCAAACAAAGAAAGACTGTCCAGTTTACTGTTTTCTTTATTCTTGTTTTTCAGTTTTCAGCATGTGGGAACTTATAGGCTTTTGACTCACCAATGACTGTTCTTCCAAATCTTCAGCTCCCCCTTGAGATGATGAGCTTCCTAGCTATTATTACAAAAGTAAAAGGGTTTAAGTAAAAAACTAAATTTCAGGAGGAAGAACCACCAGTTCATGGTATGTTTTATAGGTTTTTCTTGCTCTTTTTTCAGCTCTACGAAGTTCCAACGTTTACATTTTATCATTCATCATCATTATAGTGAGCAACAAATGTGAACTGAAGGAATAGTGAGACAATATCTCATTATCATGACAAAGCAAATACCTGAAATCTGCTATCTTTCTTTTTGTCAGCCATTCTACCTGATGCACGAACTACCCTTTGTCTTGGGTCCTCTTTTACCATCAGCTCACGTGTTGCCTTTTCATGTTCAGCTGTCTGAACACAATTTATGTTAAAAGGAACCAAAAAGAAAGATAAGAAGAAAACAAATTTGGAAAGAAATGATAAACCTTCAGAGACAATGATATTGCATGAGCAAGCTCATCATCTTCCAAGTGAAGCTGCCTCTGAAGAATACAAGGTGAGTCCCGTGTTAATATAATGCTTTAAAAGGAAAACCAAGAAATAAACCGGAAGATTACTATAGTCTTTGATATGCACAGGCAAACTATGTTGCTTAACTCGAGGACCCTCCTTTACCTCTTGCTTTGAAGCTTCAATGGCATGTTGAATTAGTTGTTCTTCTATATCGTTATTATGCATATATGCTTGATGATCCATTGAGACATTTTCATGAAATTGATGACCAGGAGATAATGAATCCCCATTTTCATTGTCAAATGTAGGCCTTGGTCCTGAATGATAAGCCTGTGCATTGTCAAATGTAGGCCTTGGTCCTGAATGATAAGGCTGCTCATAACCATTGTTGAACTCTCCTTGGCGCAGATATTGTGGGTCATGAATACTTGAAAGAGAACTACCAATTTTGTTGAGAAGATTTCTCCTATAATTGGGATCAAGTAGTCGTGAAGGCTTAAAACTTCTAGCAGCAGAGAGAAGTGGCAAAGTCCTACGCGAACTAGGTTGTCTTTGAATACTTGTGTCTGTAAAGTTGTATCGAGGAGAGACAGTTGTACTGTATAGGGACAGATGTGGAGTAAAATGTGTAACTATCCTGAGTAATTTGCAGAAGAATCTAAAATACCAAGGTTGCATAAAAATGTAGTTTGCTCTGTATAAAAGAGACTTATACTTTCAAAATAGAATGCCATACAATTGTTTATCATCTTCGACAAAATATGAATTTATAGCCCCATCGAGATTGCCTCCATATTCCTGGTTACCAAACAAAATAAACAAGACCTTCCGGAAGTCAGGGAATATAGAAAGTCACATAAAATTTACCGAAAAAAAAAATGATTAACCATTATAACAATAATGTCAGGCAAAAACCTTAGGTCCCTTCAGCCTAAAGCTCTGACCAAAGTGCAATTCTAACCAGGAACTTGCATAATAAAATCCAGGCATTCTATTAATAGAATAGAACAACTGCAGGTGAACTTGAATTAAACAAATAATATGCAAGTTTTGCTCTGGACTAATCAACTAAAAGAAAAACAGAATGGAAAGAGGAATCGTGAGATTCCGCATAACAGGAACTACATAAATGAACCAGTAAAGTTCGCTAACAAATTGGAAAAAAAAAAACCCAGGACTTTCATAACTTCTTAGATATTTATAAAGAAGTCTAAGAGCATATCGAATCTTGTGGGCTTTGGATATATAATATTCTCAAGTTACTAAATCCCACACAAAACTTAAATGGAGGAATCTTCGTACAAGTCCTTAACTATATTTCAGAATGTTAGTCATTAATGATACACCAGCAAGCAAATTCACAACTCTATCAAAAACATGCAAAATGGATCCTCTCTGCTGCCTGAAACCATGCCGAGTCTATCAAATAAAGGGAAAGACAAACTGCAAAGAAACCTGCATGTTTATAAGCACCAGAAATTTATTATAAGATGAGTATGACAACAGCTGGTTATACTACTTCGAATCGGTCTAAAAATATTAATAAATTGAGATTAGATATTTAAAATGAAGTTTACATGACAGTCAACCTGCAAAACAATGGCCTAAAATCGATTGTTTCCCTTATGACGCAAATTATTCAGCTGAAATTTACACTTGTCGTTTCTGTTATAGAGAAAACCAAAAAAGCGTCACTAACAAACCAACTCCAGAAATGCCTTCAAAAGTTCAAAAGCTGCTTATCGTGCCAAATCCACTTCTGAATACACACACTTTCACAAATTCTGATTCGCTAATAAAAACACATTGTAGTAGGTTGCGCGCATTACTCGAACATTTAAAAAAAAAATCACAAGAAAGAAGAAAAGCCCTAAAAAATAAAATAAAATAAAAAATCAAAGAATGGAATCAAACAGCTGAAGCTGAGATAATATCAGAATAGAGCAGATTATAGTCGAATCACATGATAAAAAATGGATGATGGAGAAAATGCACCTCCAGCTTTCGAACAGCGACTGACTCAGAGGCGCCGGTGATTCTGGTGAAAGTGTCGATGGATTCTCGAGTAGGTCTGGCCATTGCCGTGGATTTCAAGAGAGAGAGTCCGATCTGATTAAGGAGAGAGGCGAATCATGGTCCTTTTGTTATAAAATGAGGAGTAGGAGTAGGAGTAGGGGAGTAGCAGGTGTCTTCTTGCGTGCCTTTAGTCAACTTTATCGCGAAAAGAGAAAGGAGTGATGAGGAGCGGTTTTCTTCTTATAGCGCGTGGTAGCGTAAGCGGGAAACAGGAATCTGTTGGCGTGCAATCATCACTCTCGTTTTATTCTTCGGATGACAACTATGCATCTCTTCGCTACGGACTTATCTATCTCAAAAACTCCAGACTCCTTCCTATTGCTGCTGGTATATGTCATAGTTGGAATTTCTTCACCTAAACTCTTTTTTTTGTTCTTTTCTCTCGCAAACTTCTGCAACTGTTCAAATATTCAAATCCAAATAAACACGTAAATGATCGAACCTAATAAGCACAGTGCGAGAAAAAAACACACCCATCAAATTTCTGGAACCAAGATGAGCCGCTCGCACAGTAAAAAACAGCCGAAAGTGATAAAAATGCATTGTATAGTTTAGTGGATGTTGAAACATTCCCGACAATATGGAATGACCTGCATAAAATTCAAATTCCAATAATTTTTAAAAATATTATAACGAATATGAAAAATCAAAAAATGTCATAAATTTTTAAAATTCGATTTCTAAAATAAATATAAAATTGCTTTATAATTCCATCTATAATAGCCTGAAAAATTTTAAAATAGAGCATGCTCATTTTAATGGGTATTAAAATTTTGGTATGTATTTTTGAGATATTTTATAATTTTTGAATATATTTCAAATAGTAAAAACAAGATATGTATGGGAAAACAAAGAAATTAATTTAGAATAAAAGCATAGCTATGAAAAAAAAAATTTAAATGAACACGTAAATGCATTAATAAAACATGAAAAGCAAATTAGAATATATATATATATATATATATATATATATATATATATATACACACACACACACATTGCAGATACAGTAAAATCTTATTTTCATTTGTTCGCATGTATTTTTTGAATTTTCGACTAACATTTAATTTACATTAAAAGAATTATTTTTAAGATGTCCTTAAATTTGTTTAGAAAAAGATGTCTTAAATTACATGAAGCATTGTGACATGAGATAATAAATGATTTCTCTAACTTGGGTAGTTATTCTATTTTTTTTGGCCGAAATTTGAAAAATTTACTATGAGCTTTGCAAAGTTAAAAAATAAGGCATTGTTAATATTATGATGGAAAATGATAATAAGTTGACTATTGAGATGATACTTGGGATTTATGCTCCTAATGCTTATTGCATCGCTCTGGTTGATCGGATTCGTAGCTTGGCTAACATTTTCGTCAATATTTCTTTCAATCATATCTACCGAGAGGCAAACCTTGCAGCTGATAAAATTGCTAAGCTGGGCAATAATTTTTCTCATGGTTATCATGTGCTGTTTTTTCCTTTTCAGGGATTAGTTTATTGATTATATTATGACTCTTGTAGGAGTTTTTTTATAGCTTTTAGTGTGTTGTTCTCGTGAGTTTGCTCACCTACTTTAAAAAAAAAAAAAAGAAAGAAAGATAAGCATGTGCCACTGCAAAGTAGATAAAAAGAAGAAGAAGAAAGATGTGTCATATTAATACGCCACATTGCATAAATATATTGCATCTTTAAAAATAGGATAATTTGTACAATTGGTGACCAACCTTTATAATAATAAATTCATTTATCTTTAATATATAACAGAAAACAAATATCAATTTTTTTTATGTATATCGAAAACAATATTTTAATATACTAATGTAGGTTTACATGCCAATACTCTATTTTAATATATTCATAAAAGTCACTATATTTGTACCTAAATTCGAGTCCGATTCTCACACAATCTATAGTCGTTATTACAAACTCATTTACTATTATCTGATAATACCGAAATCCAATGCGGATAACAATTATAATACAAATCTTAATTAAATTATTGATATATTTAATATTACTTATAAAGCGTGTATTACATAATTTATTCTAATATAAATTGTATTCTAACGTAATAAAATAAATTAAAAATTAAAGGAGTATAATTATATTTAATTAAGTAATAATTCATTTTATAAATGAATTTGGATAGCAGGAATTAATAAGCATAAATTCGAGTACGATACAAGTAGTAAAATCAATATTGGAACTCGTCTCAAATTTTTTAATTCGAAAGCAACTAAACCATTTTATTAAAATTCGATTGTCAAAAAATATCGGATTCACTGCAATCTCTAAATGCTGTGTTTAAAAAATTTTACCAATTAAAATAAGGTGTTGACTTATAAGTTGTAATCCTATAATAGCAAATTAAAAGAACCTTTTTATTACACAAACTAAAATTAGATAATTTTTATATCATAAATTGAAAATAAGGAACTTTATTGTTAAATTTATAAGAGTTATTATTAAGCCACGTTTGTACAAATTACCCGTGAAAACATTACATTTGCTTTTCATTTTAAATTTTAAAAAATATAAATTAACACGATAGGCAGAAAACGACGTCGATGCGACGAGGAAGAAACTTTAATGAGAATCGAGCAGCAAAGTAGAAGATCAGTTAGCAGCCGGCCGCTTCTGTCTAAAGCCCTATCACCAATTTGCCGGTCATCGCTATGGAGGCAGATGACGAAATCTATGCCAACGGAAGCGACGGTACCAGTCGTAACAGGCCGATTATCAGCGGCGAGCAACTAGACATCGAAGCATACGCGGGGCTGTACACCGGGAGGACCAAAATCACGCGACTTCTTTTCATAGCCGACCACCGCGACAATCCCTCGATGCAATTGGAAGCGCTACGAATGGCCTGTGATGAGATCAAAAAGGGCGAGAATACGCAGCTGTTCCGTGAAGTTGTGCAGAAAATTGATGGGAGACTTGGCCCAAATTATGCGATGGATAGCGCGTGGTGCGACACGGTGGATCGCAGAGCCGAGCAGAGGAAGGAGAGGCTCGAGAATGAACTCAATGCCTACAGGGTAAAACCTTTGATAATGCCTAAGTGGGGTTGTTTTCTTGGAGTCAGGTTTTTTCTATGCGTGCCATCAATATCTGTTGATTATTTCATATAGATTCTTATCTTTTTTTGAGTTCTAACCTTAGAGCAACAACTGTTGTGCACTGGAAACTTATTAGAAACCGGTTCAGCATTATCTAGTGGATCTTCGGTTTCTCTATCGGGTGTGTTCCTATAATTTTGTTGATTTATCTGTGTTTCGATTGGAGCAATTTAGTCATTATGTTTTGTTTTGTTATCAGCACCACTTTCGGGTTTTAGGCTGAATTTGTTTTTTGTGGTGGTTTAGCAAAGAGGCTTTAGGGTTGAGAATTATAAAGAGTGTCTCTGCTAATTAAAGAAACTTCTTTTTCATTTTTTGGGGGTTTTTAATGAGCTTCTTATTGGAGAGTATGCTTTGTTCCTTATTTAGTATAAGAGTATGCTTTGTTCCTTATTTAGTATAACATCTAACATCACATTCTTCAGTTACTCTACCGATCAATCTTCCTAGATATAATATTAGTTAAGAAGGAGAATTTGCTATACCTTCTTATGAACAATCTTAAAATACCTCTGGCTCATGTTTTTGCAAGTTGCGGCATTATATCAATTTGGATCAGAAATTAACCTTTGCATTTAGTCTGGCCTTCTCCAGTCCCTAATTTTAGGTTTATTTGTTTTTGTGCAGACGAATTTGATTAAAGAAAGTATAAGAATGGGGTACAATGATTTTGGAGATTTCTATTATGCTCATGGTGCTCTTGGGGATGCTTTCAAAAGTTATGTTCGTACCCGTGACTATTGTACTACATCCAAGCATATTATTCACATGTGTATGAGTGCAATTCTTGTGAGCATTGAGATGGGGCAATTTACTCACGTCACTAGCTATGCTAGCAAGGCAGAGCAAACTCCTGAGGCCCTTGACCCTATTACAATTGCAAAACTACGCTGTGCTGCTGGGCTAGCTCATTTGGAGGCTAAAAAGTATAAGCTTGCTGCTCGGAAGGTTTGTTTGTTCATTTACAGCCACTTTTTTCATTACCTTAACCCTACTTTCAAATGTTTCACCAAACAAATATATCATCTGTTTTTTTGTGCAAACTCAGTGTTACTTGCACTATTATCATTGAGCATACCATGAGACAATATTCTTGATTTCCAAACCCTAAAAAGGATGACTTACATGGTTGCTGCCGATTTTTTTTTTCCTTTTGCCCGCGCACGTGCATGTGTGCTACTATATTTGTATCCAATAGGCCAGGAGCAGAATTTCTATGTTGTTGCCTTGTATAGCAAACGCTCAATCCCTAGGTAC
The DNA here is from genome assembly GCA_037975025.1 of Excoecaria agallocha. Classification (NCBI taxonomy): domain Eukaryota; kingdom Viridiplantae; phylum Streptophyta; class Magnoliopsida; order Malpighiales; family Euphorbiaceae; genus Excoecaria; species Excoecaria agallocha. Next base: position 67,031,043 of record CM075806.1, on the reverse strand, counting down.
TAGCCCAACGACAGTGGAGTTAATTCTTAAAAGATTGCTCTATATTCTAAGTAATATCTGATGGGAATGTATCGATTGTACCTTCTTTTAGGATCTAAGTCACCAAAATTGTAAGAAAAAGATACTGAAGTTAATTCCATACAGATTTATTCTCCTGGTTTTGTGTCTCATAATCTCTGGGCTTAGTGATAAAGTTCATTTGAACATAACCATTATGTGCTCAAACTCAAGGCTGTCACATTAGAGCCTTCTTTTTAGTTACCTTTAGAGATTATCAAATTCATGTATATGTTGTCACTGGTGCGAGGGCTTCTCTTTTCATATATACTATTTTTTAATGTGTATAGTTCCTTGAAGTGGCTCCTGAATTGGGTACCTCATACACTGAGGTGATTGCACCTCAAGATGTTGCAACATATGGAGGGCTTTGTGCACTTGCGAGTTTTGAGCGCACAGAACTAAAGGTATTTAATTATCATTTAAGTATATTCAATTTCAATGTTGTGTAAATGTGTTCTTCAGTTGTAACTTCTGATTTAATTTCTTGTATTGTCAGAACAAAGTTATAGACAATCTAAACTTCCGCAATTTCTTGGAGTTGATACCTGAAGTGAGAGAGCTTATTCATGATTTTTACTCGAGGTAAATTATTATTGCATTCCAAGTGATATCTTTTATGTTATTGTGCTGTTTTTTTAAGATACCGTGACATGTCATTGCATGAAGCAAAGAGATTTGACGTTGTAGAATGAAAATTCTAAACTTCTGTAGGACTATATTGGCACAATTTAGAGGAAACTGACTTGCGTTGCTCACTTGAGGTCCAATTACATTGGTATTTTGGGCTGTTGAAGTTTGGCAGAATTTTGTAGAGTTGCCGTATTTTTCCTATGAGCCATCGGGTTTGCGCTGATGATCATTTTACGGCACCTCAATACATAGCAATTACACAAATGGTCTTTGAACATAACTTTGGGCTAAACTATCTGTTTGGCATTCTTCTTCTCCCCTGCCTTCTTTCTCTCCCTCTTTTCTGCCCCAAAGAAGACTAGTAGAAAAGAAGGAAAAAGAAGCCTCCACTTTCTTCTTTCTTACTTGCAGCTATCCTAATGTGTATAGGCAGCCTAAATTACTTGTGATTTTTTGCCCATATTCATCTTTGTGGCTCTAATTATGGAATGCCTTCTCCATTCCATTTTTAATTTCTTAACCCTTTTTTTTTGTTAATTTAATCGCTTATCATTACCTGTATGGTCCTTGCTGACTATTGTTACGAAGTCCTGATTTCTAACACATGTATCTCCTCTCTTCATTTTCTCTCACAGTCATTATGCTTCTTGTCTGGATTACCTGGGAAACCTCAAAGCAAATCTGTTGCTTGACATCCATTTGCATGATCACGTTGAGACACTGTATGATCAAATCCGTAACAAAGCCCTCATTCAGTATACACACCCGTTTGTGTCTGTTGATTTGCACATGATGGCAAATGCTTTCAAAACAAGTGTTGATGGGCTAGAGAAAGAACTAGAAGCCTTGATTACAGACAATCAAATTCAGGTTTTTGTTTCACTGCTCTCTCTTTTGCTAAATAAATTGGTTAGATTTGTTGCAAAAAAGAGGTTGAGATATTGGTTCCATTTTGTTAGATGGTGGACTGGGATTTCCTGACCTTAGTATCCTGGGATTCTCGTCAACTATCTCGAGCTTTGTGCTGATAATAGTATTATGGTCTCCCTATTAAGTTTGTTATTTGCTGAACTCTTGTTCCTTGACAGGCGAGGATTGATTCGCACAACAAAATTCTATATGCAAGACATGCAGATCAAAGGAATGCCACCTTCCAACGGGTCTTGCAAACTGGCAGTGAATTTGATCGGGATGTTCGGGCAATGTTGTTGAGGGCGAATCTCATCAAGCATGAATATAATCTTAGGGCTTCTAGGAAACTTTGAATGCTAATTCAGCTGGGACATCGAAGCATGACCGACATTATTTTGAGTCTGCTTCTTGGGCTCTTGAAGGTGGCAGGTTGCCTCTTTAGGGCGTCTGAAAGCTGCAATTATTTCAATGACATTGGGATACTGGAGCATGGCCAATATTTTGAGTTTCCTTAGCTGCCCTGGAATTAGAAAGCAGGATGCATATGCCGCAATTGCCAGTATTTGGGAGGGGGTTGTTTTGTATATGCTTGGAATTATTTTGGAAATTTCGGTAACAATTTTTCTTATTCCGTTCACATTAATTCCATAACCATTTGCTCTCCGTGTTGGTTATTGCGCCATGTATGACTACTGATTGAAAAAGATTAATTAGTAGTGGATCTCATACGGGTGCCTTGCAGCATCTACAAGCCTGTCGGCGATGCAGTTGTGGTGGTTGAAGCGGTTTTGGGATGTTGGAATGGAAGTGATTGCGTTTAATTTCTAATTGAGATTTTTCTTGCAAATTTATACCTATGGTTGATTCTCATGAAGAATCCATTAAGTCCGCCTCTGAATCGCCATAACCATGCATAATTGGCTGCTATGATTTGAACCTGGTAAAAACATTAATCAGAAAGCAAACGCTACTTGTTTTTGGCAAGTAGATACCGACACACTTGAGATAGCGATTTAGTGGAGCAGCACCTGTTTAATCTGGAATTATATATTAAATTAAAAGTATTAATAAGACTTGGGATTTTACCGAAGCAGAAAGCTTGCACTAATCTTGGATAAGATGCCTTCGTTCAAGAAGTAAAATAAAATAAATATTTGGGATATGAACTAGAATTATGAACCATGAAGCAAGTAACAGCGTTGATGACTTTGAAGTTAATACATTTTTATTTGTCTGTCACGAGGCATACTGCAGAAAGCAATCTAGGTTCCCGTTTGGACGCCAGCTGTCCCTCACTTTGCCACAGTTTCATACATGCACCCCCAATTCCATCACCGCCATGTACATTTAGCGACTCCTTGTTTCATCTTCAATGTCGGATGTTATACCTCCACTGAAGCAAGAGACTGAGCAAGGAACATTTCTCATTCCCTCGCTTAGAAAAATCAAGTCTCGATCTTCAACTGAAGTCCCTACTTCAATATTCAAATTCTCATATTTCAAACTTATCAAAATTCCCTCTATTGATCCACAAAGAGAATTCATAATAACTTTGTGTGGCCACTGCATTGATTGCGAGTTATAACTTGAATCAGATCCAACAGCTCCACCACTACCACCCTCAAATGGGACACGTCAATCTTCCTGCGTCCAAGCGAAACCCTAGGCAGTGGAAGTTGCTCGACCTCGTATCCGCTGCATTCTTTGGCTTAGTGCTCCTTTTCTTTCTTCTAGTCTTCACTCCTCTTGGTGACTCCCTCGCTGCCTCCGGCCGGCAGGCTCTGCTCCTCTCCACCTCGGATCCGAGGCAGCGCCATCGCCTTGTTGAGCTAATCGAGGCGGGTCGCCATCCTCAGCCAATCGAGGCTTGCCCTGTGGACTCCGTTGATCATATGCCATGTGAGGATCCCAGGCGTAATAGCCAGCTCAGTAGAGAAATGAATTTTTATAGAGAGCGTCACTGTCCGCCCCCTGAGGAGACCCCTCTCTGCTTGATCCCTCCCCCCATTGGATATAAGGTGCCGGTTCAGTGGCCCCAGAGTTTGCATAAGGTATCCCCTTAGTTTCCTTTATACTACATTTTCAATTGTCAGGATAATGGTGTAGATACCGCAGGAAATGAGAGCCCTTTTGATGTTCAACCAAGAAAGATGAATTCTTAACCTTTTACATATTTTATGATATGAATACTGCGAACTTGAATAGTTCCGCGTTCCTACATATAATTTGATTTGGGACTAGTGATCTGCTTAATTAGCTTCATTTAATAACCGCTTTTCTGTCCATGAAACTCATCATTGTTGTCTGATGGTCGTTGTACTTGACATATACACGATTCAATATGCAGATATGGCACGCCAACATGCCGCATAACAAAATTGCTGACAGGAAAGGGCACCAGGGATGGATGAAAAAGGAAGGGGAATACTTCGTTTTTCCAGGCGGTGGCACTATGTTTCCTGAAGGAGCCATACCCTACATTGAAAAGCTTGGACAGTATATCCCTATAAGTGGTGGAGTTTTGAGAACTGCCCTTGATATGGGATGTGGGGTACGAATTCTCTTTATTTAAGTTTTAGCTCATCAATATAGTTCTATTTGGAAAGCTTTACGATCTGATTCTTTTGCAGGTTGCTAGTTTTGGAGGTTATTTGTTGAAGGAAGGGATTTTAACTCTCTCGTTTGCCCCTAGAGATTCGCACAAATCACAGATACAATTTGCTTTGGAAAGAGGAATTCCAGCATTTGTTGCCATGCTTGGCACTCGCAGACTCCCATTTCCGGCTTTCTCATTTGACTTGGTGCACTGCTCTCGATGTTTGATCCCTTTTACAGCCTACAGTTAGTTCTTATCCCGATGCCTTGTGTATTGCTTTCTTCTGCTTGCTCTTGATGGCAGTTCTCACAATGAAATATCCACTTGCAGATGCAACTTACTTTATGGAAGTGGATAGATTGCTTCGTCCTGGAGGATACGTAGTCATCTCCGGTCCTCCTGTGCAGTGGGCCAAACAAGACAAGGAATGGGCAGATCTCCAGGGCGTAGCAAGAGCATTGTGCTATGAGCTGATTGCTGTTGATGGGAACACTGTTATCTGGAAAAAGCCTACTGTTGATTCATGCCTTCCCAACCAAAACGAATTTGGGCTTGAGCTGTGTGATGAAACAGACGACCCTAGTCTTGCCTGGTAATGTAGTAACAATGCATCCGCAATTTTGAGACTTATGTGCGAAGGGTTAGAAACTTAGGTTTAGCCACATTGGCATGCGTTCACTCCCTTATATGCTTATGTAATGAATTTTCCTTTGTAACTTGTAGATACAATTTGTTTTCAAGAAACCAGGATGTATTTTTTAATCTCAATTGCATTGCAGGTATTTCAAATTAAAGAAATGTGTGAGTAGGATATCTGCTGTCAAAGGGGAATTGGCTGTTGGGACAATTCCTACGTGGCCAGGTAGAATTACAAAAGCACCTTCAAGGGCCATGCATGTGAAAAATGGGATTGATTTGTTTGAGGCTGACGCACACCGTTGGGTGAGGAGGGTGGCTTACTATAAAAGCTCATTGAATGTGAGGCTAGGAACTCCAGCCATTCGCAATGTCATGGACATGAATGCAATTTTTGGAGGTTTTGCGGCAGCACTTGCATCTGACTCTCTGTGGGTGATGAATGTTGTTCCTGCTGGCAAACTGTCAACTCTGGATGTGATTTTTGATCGAGGCTTTATTGGAGTCTACCAGGATTGGTGAGTAATTTAAAATAAATATGCTCATAAAATGAACTTGCACCTTCACCAATGATCTCACCTTCCTAATATACAAATCTATTTAAGAAATGGCAAGAAACCTGTTGCGAGATACTAAGCCTATGCCAAGAGGGGGTACTTATGCCTAGTTGGACAGATAAAAAGAATGAGCTTTTCTCAAGTACTGTTAATTCAGCATCTTCGTTAGCTGTGCCATGGTTTTAATTGGTTTGAAAATGGAATCATCAGTTTGTATCTAAATGTGCTGCTTTTCTTGGTTAGCCATGCTGACAATTGCTGGTAGATTTCTAATTTATAGCATATGGTACAAGATGGTGATAATTTGGCTGTTACAGATATAAATTTACTAGTTGTTTATTTTTCTTTTCAATTCCATACCTAATTGTGATCTTTTGCCAGAAGTTAACTTTTCTTCCTCGCCATTTGACCGACTTAATAAATGTAATGAATCCTCGTTACTTTTAGTCATGATGACTTTCTGGATAATATCAGTTTTGTAATTTAATGGTGCAGGTGTGAGCCATTCTCGACGTATCCCCGTACATACGATCTCATTCATGTAGCCAGCATTGAGTCACTGATAAAAAGTTCAGGTTCTAGCAAGAGCAGGTATTATGAAACTTTATCCTTAGTTTGTTCAAATTCGTTGCTAGCTTTATCTTATTTGATTCTATTTACAAAGTTGCTTTGGATTTAAGATATATATATTCTAATATATTTGTTTGGGTAGAACATCTTTCCTGTGCTTTTCATATCCATCACTTAAATCATTGCTGATTAACAACATTTCCTATCTTATTGAAGTAGCAATAAGAAACCTACATCTGTATTTATGTCATGAAGCATATTCGTGATTCATTAGTCGGAGGACATGCACACTGGCAAGAAATTGAGTGGTGCAGGGTGATACATATAATAAATATTTCCACAAATGTGGCTACTATAAACATGCATGTATGACTTGTTTGTTACAGTTATATACCCTTAGCCAATCAAAATCATTTAAAAAGGCTGTTGAATTTCCAGTTTTTTCTGTTGCTTTGACACTTGGATTCTATCAAGTGAAGGAAGTGCTACAGTGTTCCTTTTTATCCATCTCCAGTGTTGGTTGTGATTCACCTAGGGCAATGCTTTGATATACTGTGATGACCTTAGAAATCCTAAATCTTTGAACATCCATAGCTCAATATCTGCGCTATTTTTTATTTTATTTTAATTTTTTTTTGGAAATCAAACCACACTTGCATTAAACAATAGAAATGCCTGTTATACAAGGGGGACATAAGTCCCATTCAACAGATCTGTGCTACTATTCACATAAAATGTGATAATGTTGTTTGTAAGTTTCCTTCTCTCACCCATAATATGCAGCCCCACAATTGCACCCGCTCTTTTTGGAAAAAAGTTTGAATGTAAGGGTGCAAGTTCACTGACCAGAAGTTTTATTGCAGGTGTAACCTTGCAGATTTAATGGTGGAGATGGATCGAATATTGCGTCCTGAAGGAACTGTTGTGATTCGCGACTCCCCTGAGGTCATAGACAAAGTGACCCACATAGCTCATGCTGTCAGGTGGACTTATACTTTACATGAGAAGGAACCTGAATCACACGGGAGTGAGAAAATTCTGGTTGCAAGGAAAAGTTTTTGGAAGCTTCATTCATCATCTCACTGACACATCTGTTCTTTGTAATGTACTCTTTCCCTCTTGTTAATTCTCATATGGTGCCAATGTGTAATCTGCATGCAAAAAATAGGTCTGCAGATTTGTTTATTCCTCCTCTTTTAATTTATTTATTATACCAAAACATGGTGGGAATTATAAAGAAGATTAAGTTTTCGTTTTTAGTATAGCTATACTTGAAGCAATGAGATTGGATTGTACTTATACCCCCATTAATTTGATGTAGTTCCATTATCGACTGTTGTCTTGCTTCTGTTTCCCTTTGTCTAAGAAAATAACTGAATTTTTTTAATTGTTACTCGAGCTAATAGTTTAAGATTAGATATGTAAATGGCATTATTAGTGATCAAAAGAGAACCGCAAGTGAGAATGGTGGCGATTGAATGCATTTATAAGATAATTTTTTTCGCAAAAGGTGGTGCCGAATTAGAAGAAAGCAGAAACCTACCACTGACACCGTTTGACTAATGCCATATGAAGACACTATAATAGTTTTCGTCGAAGTGAAGAGGTTGCCATCTGATAGCATAGTTTTTAGCTTTATAGGAGTCACCTTTTTAAGTACCAGTATGTCATTTGCAGAGATTGTTCATAGATCAAGCCAATGACATGTTTTTACTTAGGAAAAAACAAGTTATGGTTGGTTTGCGAATTTGTTCGCAAAAGTTGAAGCTTGTGATTGGCCTTGAGTTTTTACTGAATGCTAACTCTGATGAGATGATATGTACTCTCTCCTAATTACTTTTCAGTTTTTCATCCTGAAGTTGTCTTCAGAAATTCCAACTGAGAAAGAAGATGAAGTGTGGATGATTTCAAATCAATGCTATAAATACCAAAGTGTGTAGTTTTGGGAGAATATACATATATTTTCATTACTTTTATGCTGTGATCAAGCTGCAGTATTCCATTAAAAAAATAAAATAATGTTGGCAACTGAATTTTCATATATATTGTGAAAGTATGGGGAGTATAACTAGGCGGATATATTGCATTACTTGACGATGTGTTTTTCTCTCTGAATTTTCATCATCGCTCTGAAGGGGTTTGTTGGGATGGCGTGGTTTCTCTCTCTTCATATTCAAGTTTTAGTTATATAGCATTTTTAAATATTTAAATATAGGCTATACAAATGATGGGTTCAGGATAAATTAGAATATTATAATTTGATTCAATTGGTATGTAATTATCAATAATAAAGGGTTGGTAAAAGTGAAAAGCAGAGGTGGTTTGGGATAGAAGCCGACATGAAGTGATTGGTAACGTTATGTAATATGCCAAGATTTTTGCAGTTCTGTCAGAAATTCAACTTTTCATCTTTTAACAGACTCTTTCTTGCCTTTTCATTCTTTTTTTTTTTTTTATATCTGAAGGGAGAAACAAAAACAACTAGAAAAACTTTAGCAAGGGAGGGTAATCCCTTTGCTATCATAACATAAAATCTGCTGTAAACTCGTTGGAGGCATCTCCCACCATACAAGCTGGTGGTCTTGGTGCTTTCCTTTCTTAGCTAGCCAATCCGCTGCTAAATTTTCTTCTCGTCTGATATGAATAAAGTTGATCTGCCAGTCGCGGGAGACTAAGTTTCTGATATCTTCAAGAACTTCCGTTAGATTGGGGTCTATGGCTTTATGATGAGTGAGCCACGAGTATACTTCCCAACAATCGAGTTGCACTAAGATTTTCTTCCACCCCTTGTTCCAGGCAGAGTTGAGACCTTGTTTTACAGCCCATAATTTCGCAAAAAGAGAACCTCCATTGTTTAAACGACACGAGTAACCACCCAACCAAGTTCCTATGTTGTCTCTGAAGACTCCACTGGCAGCACTTAGGTAGGAGCGGAAGCAAGAAGCCCCATCCGTATTAAGGGCAATCCATCCCACATTTGGAGGGGTCCAACTGCAATGGGCAATATTGTCCCTGTATCTTCCATAATTGAGGGAATGGGACAAGGACTGGACTTGTAAATCTGCCTTTATTTCTGTTAAAATTATTTGCACTTTTGACTGTAGATTGGTCACTTTACTATTGAAAACCTCATCATTTCTCCACTTCCAGATTCTCCAGATTGCAAAACCGAATATAATGTTCCAATCTATCAAGAAACGCCCTTTGAATTTACCTTGTATGTTCTGCTTTAGCCAAGAGGTTCTTGCTAGGGTGAAGAAAGAGATAACGTCTCGAGGATTGAGAATTTCTAACCAAACTGCTTTGGCTTTTGGACAGTCTCTTAGTACATGAATAATGTCTTCCTCCCAGTGAGAACACATTTTGCAGTCACTTGAAGGGGAGAGATGCCTTTTGACTCTTTCTGCATTGGTCATCAGTTTGTTATGAAAACAAAGCCACAAGAATGTTCGTATGCGCTGAGGACCTGGCCACTTCCAAATCTGTTTCCAGTTGCTCCTGCTGCTAGAATGGGATGGATTCATGAGAAGGTTGTAAGATGATTTGATTGTGAAAATACCAGAAGGAGAAGCCTTCCAAACAACCATGTCCGCTCCCAGACTATTTGATGGGGGGTTTGAAGCCGTTATTTTGCCCACTATGTCTTCTGTTATCAGCTGCCCAAAATAGCCAGTATTCCAAGTGCCTGCTTCCGTTACTGCGTCCCGAACTTTCCATCCAATCATCTCCTCTGGAATGGTATTGATTGTATGATCCGCAATTCTAAAATTTCCACACCATTTATCAAACCAAAAATCAATGAGATTTCCATTCCGAACACAATAGTTGATATTTTCCATGGTGAAGGGCCATGCGCGAACCATGGCACGCCAGACTGGGGTACAATTCTTGTTATCTGCTTTAACTGGTCCCTTGCCATCAAGGATTCCATACTTTCCCCCTAGGACACGAGCCCATAGAGAGTTGGGATTTTTAATCATCCTCCAGACCCATTTGACCATGAACGCCTGATTCAAAATCGCTAACTTCCGCAAACCAAGACCTCCTTTATCTTTATTGTTGCAAATTCTGTCCCAATTGACAATATGGATTTTTTTCATGTCTGAACAGGAACCCCATAAAAAATCCCGACAAAGAGCTTCTATTTTGTTGCACACTGACTTCGGAAAGATCATAGTTTGCAGGGCGTAGACGGGGATAGCCATTAACACTGATTGAACTAGGGTGGTTCTACCTGCGAGAGAAAGAGAACTAGCTTTCCAAGCACTAAGCCTGCCTTTCACCTTGTCTATGATTCTATCAAAATAAATCCTAGAGTTTCTGCCTTGAATAATGGGAATCCCTAGATGATTTCCAAAGTTGATGCTGTAAGTGAAGCCAGAGATTTCCTTCAGTTTGTGCACCATGGACTCGTTGACATTTCGAGAAACAAAGAAGGAGGATTTAGTTCTGTTAACCCTTTGTCCGGAACACTGGCAAAAGTCCTCCAACACATCACAAGCAAAAGACATAGAATCTTCCGAAGCTTCTGTAAAAAGAATAAGATCATCTGCAAAAAATAAGTGTGAAAGCGGTACACCTCTCCTGCCCATTTTGATAGTTTTCCATTGGCCTTCTTTTACTGCTCTGTTAATAGCTTGAGAAAGTCTTTCCATACACAGAACGAATAAATAAGGGGATAGGGGATCTCCTTGGCGCACCCCTCGAGATGTTTTAAAAGTCCCAGAAGGATTGGCATTCCAAAGGATTTGAGCACTACTAGATCGCCAGCTATTAACCACCACCTGAATAAAGGCATCTGGAAGACCAGCATCAACAAGGGTGTCATAAATAAAATCCCATCTGAGCCTGTCGTATGCTTTTTCAAGATCAATCTTTATGATAACCCAACCTGTTTTTCCTCCTTTGTTGTGCATTGAATGAACCGCTTCCTGGGTAATAAGGATGTTATCGATGATCTGGCGACCAGGAATGAAGCTTGACTGGGAGTCACTTACTAACTGCGTAAGGCATGGTTTTAGTCTGTTGCTCAAGATCTTCATGAGTATTTTGAGAGCTACCGGAAGGAGACTAATGGGTCTGAAACTGGTAATGTTGGAAGGCTTATCTTTCTTGGGAATTAGAATAATGACAGCTTGACTAAGAGAATGGGGGATGGGTTGCCCGTTCATGCATTTTGAGACAAAATTACAAAGTGACCTTTTAATCATATCCCAATTGTGTTGAAAAAAACCAGCACACATTCCGTCATTGCCCGGTGCCTTGAATGGACGCATGCTAAAGAGGGCTTCCCTCACTTCCAATTCAGTGACATTAGTGCATAAAGAGTCCGTCATGATTTCCCTAAGTCTAGGAAAAAGGCCTCTGATTGGAAAGGCTGGAGCATGGTTGGCTTCCTCAGTATACAGCTGGCTATAGAAAGCCATTACGTGATCCTCCATCTCCTTTTGGTCCGTACTCCATCTGCCATTTGATAACTGAAGACGATCAATTTTCATCCTGTTTTTCTTCATCCGAACCTTGTTGTGGAAAAAGGTTGTGTTTTTGTCTCCCTCTGCAAGCCAATCTGCATTAGCTTTTTGTTTCCAAAGGAGCTCTTCTTGGTGAACAATATTTTCATATTCCAGTCTGATATGAGATTCAAGTTGCCGCAAATGCCTGGAGTTTCTGTTTTCAAGTGCTCGTTCAATTCCACTGAGTCTGGCTAATAAGTTCTTCTTTCTCAAGAAAATGTTACCGAAAACCTCTTTGTTCCATATGGTCACTTTAGAAGCAAAATAATCCATTGCTTGATCAATTTCCAACTCGGGCTTCCAATGATCTTTGACAAACTGCGGGAACTCTTTATGGAGGAGCCAGGGAGCTAAAAATCTGAACCTTCTAGCTGGAGGATCTGAACGAATGTTGTTCAAAGAGAGGAGAAGAGGACGATGATCAGAACACATCCGAGGTAGATGCTTAACCCCCGCTCTTTCAAAACTCATTTTCCAACTCTGAGTACAAAGAACTCTGTCAAGCCTCTCATGCAGATTACCCCTCTTCCAAGTAAATTTAGGACCCTGAAAACCAAGATCTATTAAGTTACAACTGTTAATGCAAGTTTGAAAAAGGGGGCAGGCTTTGCTTCCTCTTCTAGCCCCTCCCAATTTTTCATGAGAGAATATAAAAGAGTTGAAATCTCCTGCTAGGCACCAAGGATCCGTAATCAATGAGTTCAGATTTATAATGTCGGACCAAAGTTTTCTCCTGTTGAGAGCGTTTGGATCTGCGTAAATGGCTGAGAAAACAAACTCTGGAACATCCGGACAAGACACTTTGAATGTCACCCATTGGTAAGAATAGGAGACAATACGAATATTGAGATTGTTTCTCCAGAGAATCCATATACCTCCTGCGAAACCTGAAGCTTCGATCCTAAAGGAATTGGTAAATCCGATGCTTTTAATCACCCTATCTGCAGTGATGCCACTAATTCTAGTTTCCAGTAAGACTAGAATAGATACATGAAATTGATTACAAAAATCTTTGACAATGCTGATAAAATTACTAGATGCTGCTCCTTGACAATTCCAAGTGATAATATTTAAATCCATAAAAGAGTGGAAGAAAAGGAACCTGGACCGAGGAGACTCAAAGCTCCTCTCCACCAGTGACAGATGGGAGCCTCGCGCTGACTTGTTCTGTTGGATCGCTGTCATTGACTGAAGGGATATCCGTTAGTAGTTCGGATAATTCTGCTGCCTCTAACAACTCCTTTGGAGAAGGGACATTTTTTAATTTGTTTCTGGCTTTTTTCTTCATATTCATATCCGGAGGTCTGCTTCCTATATGTCTCCCTAACTTCAAACTTCGATGTGAGTTGAATCTTGAAGATGAAGTCAAGGCTCTTGGTCTCTCTGCTGAGACGGCTACATGGTTGTCATGGTCCAGAATCGGAGTGACCAAATTGCTAATTTGTTTGTCGAATAAGATGCGCTGATTTAGGTCTGGGGGGGTATCTTGTTTAATGTGAAGCTCCATATTCTGGCTTTCATTTCCAGTAAAGGAATTGTCCATTGTCCCTTGTTGGTTTTCTCCTGGTAGAGCATTAGGAATGATGGTACTCTCACTGTGTATTTCCATTGGTGTCCGGTCCTCTAAAACATTAGTTTTCTGTTTTGAGGTTTGTTCCATCCGATTTGTTTTTTGGCTTTCTCGGTGGTTATTTTGCTCCGGGTTAGATTTGAATGTCTCCTCGTCCTGTATTTTGCTGGGTTCACCTGTTGTTTTGCTGATTGGTTTACTTCCTTGTCCCATCTGATATCCTTCTTCCTCATACACCTCATTTATGGCCAGCACCTGGAATCGTGATCCGGCACCCTTCCTATCTCTGCCCTTGCCCTGTTCAGTTCTTTTGTGGCTGGTAAACCTGCTGTTCTTCTTTGAAACTAACATCCAGGGCCCGTATTTCTCTTCTTCTGGTGCGTTTTGGTGGTCTTTCGCGTTTGAGTTTAGTGCTTCTTTGTCTGAGTTCATTGGCACAGCTCTGCTTTGATCTTCTTGACGCCCAAAAGAACAAAACTCAGAAGTATGGCCATACTTACCACATTTGAAGCAAATCTTTGGTAAGCCTTCATATTCTATTCTGTGGATCACTCCATTTAACATGAATTTGGAAATCAAAGGCTTCGTTAGATCAAGCTCCACTGCAATGCGTGCAAATCTGCCTCTCTCCGATCTTGATGTATTATAATCAATCTTCACTAGTTTACCAAGCATCTGGCTGATTTTTCTAAGGACCCGTTTATGATATCTGTGAAGCGCCATTCCTGGAATTCTGATCCATGCAACTACCGCTGAGAGGTCATCGTTGTACACTGAAAATTTCGTGTGCCAGGGTTGCACCATCAAGTAGTGGCCGAGTATCGTCCAGGGACCTCCTAGAAGAGCTTTGTGGTAGTCATCTTTGGCTGCGAACTGAACCAGAAAGAAGCTGTTCTCCAGATCGACAACCTTGTACTCCCCTGTAATATTCCATAGGTTTTCAATTCTAGAGCAGAGGAACTTGTAACTGATTTGCTTACCGAGCATTTTCACCACCACTGATTGTCTCCAAGGTCTAGCCAAACGAGCTTCCAGACGTTCAGAGATGGAGATTGATGGGAGATTTTCATGCCATTCCAGCTTGATCTCCGAGTCTTCGTCCATATCGTTGGTCGCCTCCGAGTCAGATGCCTCCTCATCCAAGTTCATCGACTCGTAATCAGTTTCTGCCTCATCTTCTGGATCCCAAGTTCCTTGCGGGAGGGCGTGAGGTTTGGGTGTTTTGCGAAGAAGGATGTCTCTGAAGGATTGATGTTCTTTGATCTGTTCAGGGGAGAGCACCTCCGTTTGTCTGGTTTTCTTTGGGGATCTATCGTCTGGAGGGGTTGGGGGGGGGGAACTTTGTCCAACATCCAGGCGAGCTCACGTTCCTTGGACGAGATCTCGTTCATCGGACTCTCTTCAAAAACCCTAGCAGAGGAGTCTTGTTGCCTTTTCATTCTTTTACCACCACGAATATCCTATTTTCTTCCATTTATAAGGTATCTGACCTTTTCAACAATTTCTTGGATCTTTTGGTGGAATCATTATATAATAAAATACAGTTTAGTTGAACGTACTAGAAACTCAACTATGACCAACATCAAACTTGTATATAAATATCTTCAGTTGAATATAAACTAAAATATGACCAAGACCAAGATCAAGATATTCCCAATGGTGCCTATCTACGTGTACTTAATGAACACTACGATTGAAGCTTAAATTGCAGATCTCACACCTCTAATTATTGCTAGTAATAAGCTAAACCTGCTGCTAGTTAGAGGTGGGTTGGAGAAAAAAATCGAAATTTAGATTAATCGAAAAATCGATATAAAATTTAATTAATTTTTAGGTTAATCAAATCGAAATTTTAAATTTATAATTTTTGCTTTAAAAAATTAATAGTTAACCAAATCAAATCGTCAATCAATCTATATATATTTTATAAATTATATTTTAAATTTTATACTTGTATTTTTTAATATTTATGTAATTTATAAATATTATGATATATAACTTTCTAAAATATTATTAATTAACATATTTTTAATAAATAAACATTAAAATTATCTTCTTCTTATTATTATTATTATATGTGCATAATTAACATTCCGTTGTTAGTTTCATATTGAATATATTTAATTCTTATAATTAATTATGAAATTTTTATTTTTATTTTGAATCTTTTAATAAATATTATATTTAATTTGTATTTTTTCATTTCTAAAGTATTTTTAACTATTAAAAATAATATTACAAATTGTAAAATTTATTAAATTTATATATTAAAATTTTTTAGTGGCTAATCAATAAATTAATTTGAAAAATTGAGTTAAAAATTAAAATCGATATGGTGGTTAATCAAAATTAATGAACCGATTTAATAAATTTATTAATGAACCGATTAATCGATCCATGTTCACACTTATTGCTTGTATTCTTATTTTCAATACACTTTTACTTTGTAATATAAATTAGAATTAAAAACACTAAGAAAGAGAGAGGCGGAGGTCAACCTTAAATGTAAACGGTATGAACAGGTGATGGGCTGCAAAAATGGGAAACAATGACCATTAATGCAACACCAAAATCAATTTCAGATTGATAACGCAATTTCTTCAAATACTGCACAATTTTTTATTTATTTTAAATGGAAATGAGTCTTTTAAATTATACAAAATAGTATAAATTTTACCTTTAAATTGTGTTTCAATTCAAAAATATTCATATTTTTGCCAAATTGATTTATATTTGTTCTTATTTATTGATAAAAAATTAGGTCAAAATATGAACGGATTCATATAATTCAAAGGTATTTTAGAATTAAAAAATTACAAACAAATTTGTACGACTTTATATAATTGAAAGGCAAATTTGAGGGTTATTACCTTTTGTAAGATGAAGTTAAATCCATCAATTTGTTGCTTTACTTGGAGTCATGGAATTAATTAAGCAATGGGAAGCATGGACAGCAAATTAAAGGAATTACGGGTTATTGTTCGGATTACAACCTAAATGAGAGTGAAAGGTCATGTGGGTTGTGGGCCTACAGATTGCAACACGACCCTTCTCTTAACCCATTTCTCCATTCATGTTTCTGCAATTTCCTTAGCTTGGACTTTGTTTTTTAGCTAGCTGCCATTCTTGAAGAATTTTGTTGAATATCCTCCTCTCTTTTTATCATCATTTTTATTTTTTTCTGGGTTCATATATCTGAACCATGCCTTTCCTTTGTCCTTCCTTCAGAAAAAATATTTTGGACTCTCTCTCTTGTGCTCATGGACAACAGACAAAGTCAAAAGAAATGGACACATAAACACATCCTAAACTTCCAAAAAATGAGATAAAATGATGAGTCATTTTTTTTAATTAATGATTTCAATTTTAATTTAAATATTTAGAAAGAAATGCTTTCTTTTTTTTTTATAAAATTGCTCCACATAAATCTAAATTAATCAGATAAATAAATTTTAAATATAAAATAAATTATTTTATAAACAATAAAAATCTAGCCATAGCCTCAACAAATAGATAATATATGATGTGCATGCGTATTTGGACCGTTGTATTAAATGGATGCATGCAATTTGATGGTCCAAATACATGAACACCATAGGACTGTTTAATATTTGGGTTGAACTGATCAACCCAATCAATCCAAACCAACCAAACCAAGAAAACACGATTTAGGTGGGCTAAAGGTCGGGTTGGTTAAATATTTTCAGTTCTAAATGAGTAAAAGTTGAATTACTCTATAATATGCCAGGTTACTATCTAAACCGACCATTTCCTTCATTGTCTTTATCTTTCTTTCTCTCTATTGTGCCCTAGTTCATCCCTAGTTCATCTCTGCTACTCTACCGTCTCGTGCCCTCATCTCCCTCTTTCATTTTTTTTTCCTGTATCTTGCTCTCCAATTGCCACATTTGCTTCAATAGGTATGTGATTATTTGTCTCACATAATTTTTGTATCTCGCTTTCTTTCATTTTCTACTTTTGATTTTATATGATTTTTATTTATTTGATTTTAAACTCTTTTTTTTAAATCTGCTTAGAATTTTGAAAGATCTGAATTATTTATCTCGGATCTGAATTGTTTATGATTTTTATTCACAAATCATGTCTCGTTTCCAATGAGTATATAGTATTGTGAGTTAAGTTGATTCCTTCATTATTTATGGTTTTCTTTGATTCCTGATACATTTAGCAGAACTATTAAGAAAATAATTACTTTTTTTCAAATGATTTTTAGGATTTTTTCAAAGACTTTTTGTCATTCAAACAAATGAGGAAAGTCTCAATTTACATAAATATAATCATATTTGTTGCAGGTATTTCACAAGGGCTAATCTGATTGTAACAGATTTTGCTTTTGTTTTATGTATCTGTTTTGCACCAACAGTTACTGGATCTCTATACCTGAGATTAAAGCTTATCTGAATAGAATTGATACTCCCAATATGTATGGTGTTGCACCTTTGATTACTAAAGTAGGTTTTGCTATTTTTCGGCAATTCTCTCTGTTTTTGGTTTGATGCACTGAGCAGCAAGGCTTCTACATTTTCAATTAACTACACTTTTGATCTGGAAAATCTATATGTTTGGAAACTGCTCATAATCCTATAATGAATACCTAAAAAGCATGTTTCAAATCTTACAGCTCCACTCCAAAGCGGCCCACATATAATGAATATCTAAAATAATCCAAGTTACAGTTTCTGCTAAGTTTATCCTCCACCTTAATCAATATATTTATATCATAAATACAGAATATCATAGGACAAAAACATTTTAAATTTACCTTAGATAACTGGTTCCAATCTTTTTAGCTAGTCTGCTTTTCACATAATCTGTATGTATCTTATGATTTCTGGTTGTGGATTTAGCTTAAAATTTTTCGTAGAAAAATTATTATATAAATTACTCAAAAAGCAAAAGTCTGGTGCATTAGTGACAACTCTTTGTTTTCTTCCTCTGTTATAGTCCATAGAAAAGTTTGCATTTCTCATGCAGTCTAATCTAGTTTTTAAAATGTTGCTTGAGAAGTTGTGAGGATAGGACAAAATGTTAGGAATAAATACTTTAGCCTTATTACGCAGCGGATTGCCACGAAGGGTTGCCGGGATTTAAGAGGCAAGCTAGACTTTAAAACTATTAAAGCATGAATATATTAGTTGACACATGATTGATGTTAATATTTACCAAATCCTGTATATAATATGCATAGACAGGCGCACACACACACATATATGGCTATGCACAATTTCCATATTATCTAACTACTACTTGTAAATGTGAAGCTTGTCATTTGCTACATTTGAAAATTTTTATTATGTGATATAACTCATCAAATCATTGTTTGCATTTGCTGTAATTGCATGAACAAAAATATTAAATATCTTAAGTACTTATTTTATGACAAATTTATCATGGATAAAAGTAATTCAAACTTATCAATGGAGGTTGAAAATGAAGATTTTGGGAGTAGAAGTATTTCTTGTCCTCCTCGCCCTATCCCTAGGAACAAAAAAGTAGTAGATTGGGTTCTAGAAAAACTTATATGGGATCATTTTAGGTTGGTAGAGTGCAGAGATAAAACTAGGGCATTTTGTGTACGTTGTGAGAAATCTTATTCTTCTGAATCCAAGATACATGGAACTAGTACTCTATGGGCTCACTTAAATAACCAATGCAAGGAGTATCCTCATAGAGTAATTAAGGCATCGCAAAAGGATTCTAGTTCTAGTTTTGGGTGTAAGAGTGAAGGGTTTTGATGTGGAGGAACTTAGAAAAGAACTTGCTAGTATGTCATATTAGATGGAGCTCCTTTTAGAGTTGTTTAAAAGGAGTTTAGGAATTATTCTTATACTTTGAAACTTAGGTTCGTGGTTTCATCTCGCATTACTGTGGCAAGAGATTGCCTGAAAGTTTATGAGGAGGAGAAATCAAAGTTAAAACGTGTCTTAGAATTTCAACGTTTATGTCTTATAACAGATTGTTGAACATCTGTTCAAAACCTAAATTATATGTGTTTAATAGCCTATTTGATAGATAAGGAATAAAACTTGCATAAAATGATTTTGAATTTTTGTCAAGTGGATAGCCATAAAGGGGAAACAATTGGAAAGATGGTTGAAACATGCTTGCTAAATTGGGGAATAGATAAGATTTTCATACTAACAATTGATAATGCAAGTTCCAATCATGGTGCTATTAAATATTTGAAGAGAGAGACTAAAGAGTGGAGAGGTACTATCTTAGAGCATGAGTTCAAATGGAATAAACTTTTGTAACTCTTTTTGTCTGACAAATTTTTCAAATTTGTATGCACTTTCAATTTCAGAGTGATCGAAATCCCGAGACATTAGCACCTGTCAACATTTTTGTGCTAAATATATTCAATCATATCTTGTAATTGATTAAGTAAATATCTATTATTTTTTCATTTTTTAGTATTTATTAATTTTAAATTTAGTATATAATATTTTAAATTTAGTGCAATTTATAATTTAATATAATTATTATTTTGTTTATTATTTTATTTTAGAAGTTAAATTTTGAAAAAAAAATTGATGAACAAAATAGTTAATTTACTTCCAACCGTATTCAAACCGTTTCAAAACCACTCCAAATTATTATAAATTATAATAAAAAATCACTCCAAACCGTTCATTTTTATATATATTAGTTTGAATTGATTTTTTTTTTATCCAATTCAACACATAAACAGCTCTAGAACACCATATGTGCACATACTCAATGACTCAATGAGTATTCCTAAAAAAAAAAGAAAAACAGAAAAAACGAAAATTAGAGGCCACAATCAAATCAATTCAATGTTTATAAAATATAGGTCAATTTCTTGTACGTAACATTATAGTATTGGACCTTTTGTGGTTCACACTTAAATTACGGTATCGTAATTCCACCTAAATTTCCATTTTCCAAATTAATTAATTTATTTTTATGTGTTTTGTCTTATTTGGAGGAAATGAATAATTAGTGTACAGCTCATTCTTTGTCATCTGCACATACTTTGCCCATATCTTTTGATCACAATTTCATAATTGCTATTTTCTATATGGTAACTGAATTAAGTAATGATATGTCCCGAATCGGAAAAAAGAAAAAGGCCTAATTTATTTATATATGGTAACTCAAAACAAAAATATATTACATGACAATTTAATATTATGATTTAATTCATAAATAAGTTTATGGAGATGATATTAAATGAATGTTACGACTGGCTTTTCAATTTTCCTAAATTAGCATTTTATTTTCTGGTTTCTACTGAGTTAAAAAATGATGAAGAAAAGCCAATGGATTGATGTTTAGACAATTAGGTGGTTCATTAATTCATCTCAGTAAGACAGTTTTGATGACAACAATCGTTGGGTTATACATATTTATTTCTCCGTATAAAGTTTTTGTGACATTGTTATCAGCAAATTAATTACATTTTTTTAATCCAACCTTGTACATAATAACTCAGCAAGCAAGTTAGTGCTACGATAATACGATTAATGAAGCCTAATTAAAAACAATAACAGAAGGAAGCAGTAGTAATTATAATGAGGGTTAGGGATTAATCAAGAAGGAGAAAAGAGACGTTTAGGAAACAAATATAGCGAACGGTGAAATATCAACAAAGTCAAAATTGTTCATTATTTCATACTCATGCTACCACTAGATTTCTTAATCATTTCACATCATTGCAACCGTTTGCCGGGGTAACTTCGTAAACCCTCCAGTAATTAATTTATGCTTATTTTATTTTGCCAAATACGATAGATATTTTTATTTTTCTTTTTTAAACGATAATATATTTTCAAGTAAATTCATAAATAAAAAAGTAAAAATTTAAAAGTAATATAAGAAAATTGGTGAGTTAATTAGGATGATTTAGTGAAAAAAAAATACTCCTAGCATCCAGTCTGACCGCTTAACTATTCACTTATTTATTGCTTTCGTTCAATGAAAATAGCGCGGCAACCGCTACCAGCGACGGCACTCTTTTTTTTTTTTTTAATTAATTACAAAACTTTTGCTCTAGCTAAATAAATAGATATTCATATTTTTGGGTTTTTTTAAAAATAGGGTTAATTTTAAAAAAAACTAGAAATCTGATGTTACAGTAAATAAAATTCAAAATTTGGTATACTGAAAACCGGATCTTATATGTGTCGGAATTGGACTTGCAAGATCCATCTCATTTGACTGTCAGAGTGCCAGACTCTGGCATAAATGGGAGTCGAAATTTAGCATACTTGGACCCACATATGGTTAAAATCTGGCACTATATGGAGCCGAAATTCAACAAGATGAGGCCCGTCTTCATAATATTTCATAGTTATTATAGTGATTTGGCTCGGATATGAGCCACCACCATCAGTCGAATTTGTGGAGAAATCCTTTTCAATATGGATGTGAGAAAATATTAATTCATATTTAAAAATTATTTTTCCATTTAAAGCTGTCATTTTAGAATTAAAAGAGAATAAATTAGAAAAAAAAAACATTTTAGGTTTCTTAAATTTTAATGTTCTTTTTTAATTAAATTTTTATATTTTTTAACATTGAATTTCTATATTTGTTGGATCACTCGTATAGTGTAATTCAAACTAATTGTGTAATTCAACAAGCTATAAAAAGATTGGATTTTAATTCAACAAACATATAAAAGATTGAAAAAAATTCAATGGATCACCCTCTTGAATGCCTAAAATGATTATTTCATTGTGAGAGACATAAAAGCGATAAAAATTTAAAACAATTCAGAAATCTCTGGTTGCGATATTTCACCAAGTCCTTTGCCTTTTGATTGAACAAAGAATTTTATCATGCCTAATCGAGTATTAAGTTTGCATTGATCTTGGAGGAAAAAAAATTCATATTTTTATATTTTCCATATGCAAGAGAACTAAATGAGAAAAATGACTCGGTTTATATTTTTAAATTTTATTACCTGTACATGTTTAAAAAAAATATTTCCTGTACAGCTTTAAGCAATATTTTTTGTTAGAACTTGGTGATTGTTACCTAACCAAAAGAACTTATTGATTATTGTGACAATTATCAATTTATCCATAAGTTGAATCTGATCTAAAGATTTTTATAGAGCTGCTAGCAAAAATCTTGGAAGGTAAATCGTGTTACCCCCCAAAAAAAAGGGAAAGGATAGTAAACAGATAAGGGATTTAAATGTGTGTAAGCATTAGTTTTGATGCAGGCCATAAATGTGTGTATGCTTCTAACTAGAGTAGAATATACTACATCCTCAAAAATATGTGCGGATCCATTAAAAAAAATGCAATTAAAGTATATGCTCTATGATCTTTTATATGCTCAACCATGTTTTCATGGTCACAAAAAATCATACACCAGCTAAATCACTATAATAACTATGAAATATTATGAAGGCGGGCCCCATGCACCTTGTTGAATTCCAGCTCCATGTAGTGCTGGATACTAACTGATAACACCCAAAATAAAATTAACTATGTGGCCAGCCCATTAAAGGCCTATGAAGAGGCCTAAGATCAGAAGCTCATAAAGCCCAACACTCAAGGGTATAAATATGAGAGGTAAACACATAACCAAGGGGGCTCTCTCTCTAACTCTTATTACTCTCTCTCCATTAGCTTTCTCTCCACACTTCGATAGCTAACTTAGGCATCGGAGCCTGAAAAGCCCGGCAAGATCGGGCTAGTTTTCTTTTTTGCAGGTCATTAAAGCCTTATTTACCATGGCCGACGATCTCTCCTTCTATGGTAAAATTTTATGTTTTATCATTTGGTGCTTTCGTTGAGATTTGATACCGGATCTGAGCTACTTAGCCTCAAATCGAAGAAAAGGGACAGTCATGGACGACTTTAAGTCCCAGATCTGAAAGATCTTGAGCTCGATCTCGCAATAAAAGCTTAAATCCGGAAGATCTTAAGTTTCTTTCCAAAGAAAAGGCCTAGATCTAAAGATCCTGGATTTGATCTTGCAAAAAAGGCGAAAAGAGAAGTGATACGGGTGCTGTGCTCCAAGAAAAATAGAGAAAGGTGACAAACAAACTCACTGGAGAGGCCCTCACCGGACAAAAGTGATGGTAGGAAGAACAAACAAAGCTGGAAAGCAAAAATCAAAAAGCAAATTTCAGTGGGTACATGTGCTCAAATTTCGTAGATGACTAGCATTGACTGCAAACCCATCTCTATCTCTTGAAAGATATGATGGATGGGTCCCACCTCTACAACAAAAAAGCATGTGATTACCTACCATACCTTTAAAGATCTGGAAAGATCCAACACTAGGTATGTATATTAAGAATTTATTTAATTCTTTTAAATTGATTGGAAGACCGTCCATCGCCAAGAGCGGATCGGATGGATATTATCTCTCCGCCAAGAGCGGATCGAATTGAAAGACCGTCCATCGCCAAGTGCGGATCGGACGGAGAATGATCAATCGGATCGAAAGATCGAATTGGAAGACCGTCCATCGCCAAGTGCGGATCGGACGGAGAATGATCGATCGGATCGGAAGATCGAATTGGAAGACCGTCCATCGCCAAGTGCGGATCGGACGGAGAATGATCAATCGGATTGGAAGATCGAATTGGAAGACCGTCCATCGCCAAGTGTGGATCGAACGGAGAATGATCGATCGGATCGGAGGATCAAATTGGAAGACCGTTCATCGCCAAGGGCGGATCGAACGAATTATCTCTCCGTCAAGAGCGGATCGGAAGACCGTTCATCGCCAAGGGCGGATCGAACGGATTATCTCTCCGCCAAGAGCGGATCAAATGGAAGACCGTTCATCACCAAAAGCGGATCGGACGGATATTATCTCTCCGCCAAGAGCGGATCGAATGAAAGACCGTTCATCGCCAAGGGCGGATCGAAGGGATTATCTCTCCGCCAAGAGCGAATCGAATGGAAGACCGTTCATCGCCAAGGGTGGATCGAACGGATTATCTCTCCGCCAAGAATGGATCGAATGGAAGACCGTTCATCGTCAAGGGCGGATCGAACGGATTATCTCTCCGCCAAGAGCGGATCGAATGGAAGACCGTTCACCGCCAAGGGCGGATCGAACGGATTATCTCTCCTCCAAGAGCGGATCGAATGGAAGATCGTTCATCGCCAAGGGCGGATCGAACGAATTATCTCTCCATTATCTCTCCGCCAAGAGCGGATCGAATGGAAGATCGTTCATTGCCAAGGGCGGATTGAACGGATTATCTCTCCGCCAAGAGCGGATCAAATGGAAGACCGTTCATCGCCAAGGGCGGATCGAACGGATTATCTCTCCGCCAAGAGCGGATCGAATGGAAGATCGTTCATCGCCAAGGGCGGATCGAATGGATTATCTCTCAGCCAATAGCGGATCGAATGGAAGACCGTTCATCGCCAAGGACGGATCGAACGGATTATCTCTCCGCCAAGAGCGGATCGAATGGAAGATTGTTCATCGCCAAGGACAGATCGAACGAAGTTATCTCTCCGTCAAGAGCGGATCGAATGGAAGACCGTTCATCGCCAAGGGCGGATCGAACGGATTATCTCTCTGCCAAGAGCGGATCGAATGGAAGACCGTCCATCGCCAAGAGCGGATCGGACGGATATTATCTCTCCGCCAAGAGCGGATCAAATTGAAAGACCGTCTATCGCCAAGAGCGGATCGGAAGTGATTTTTTCCACCGCCAAAAGCGGATCGGATATGATTATCTCTCCAACAACATAAGCAACCGTAAAACAGGTTAGTAAATATTTATAAAATTATTTGCACAATAAAATTGCAAAAATTATTTGCAGGATAAGATTCTCCAAACGAGTAACTCCCCATAAGCGGGTAACTCCCAAAGGCCACGGTATTCTCCAAACGGGTAACTCCCCATAAGCGGGTAACTCCCAAAGGCCACGATATTCTCCAAATGGATAACTCCCCATAAGCGGGTAACTTCCAAAATTATCAAGCCTTTGATCTCAAAGATCGAATTGCGTGGAAGGGGACTAGTGATAACACCCAAAATAAAATTAACTATGTGGCCAGCCCATTAAAGGCCTATGAAGAGGCCTAAGATCAGAAGCCCATAAAGCCCAACACTCAAGGGTATAAATATGAGAGGTAAACACATAACCAAGGGGGCTCTCTCTATCTCTCTAACTCTTATTACTCTCTCTCCATTAGCTTTCTCTCCACACTTCGATAGCTAACTTAGGCATCGGAGCCTGAAAAGCTCGGTAAGACCGGGCTAGTTTTCTCTTTTGCAGGTCATTAAAGCTTTCTTCACCATGGCCAGCGATCTCTCCTTCTACGGTAAAATTTTATGTTTTATCACTAACCATCCGTGGGCCACAACATGCCAAATTTCGGCTCTCATTTGTGCCGAATTCTGGCACTCTGACAGTCAAATGAGGTGTGTCCCGCAAGTTCAATTCCGGCACATATAGGACCCAATTTTCAACACACCAAATTTCAAATTTTGTTTACTATAGCACCCAATTTCTAAATTTCTTTAAAATTAACCCTATTTTCAAAAAAATCCCCATATTTTATACTGTACGATGAATATATATAGACAAACATAGTAACACTTTTAGCCGTAAGTAATTTCTTAATAACAGTTATTATTAACTCCATCTATAAAGAAGTAAATTTTCATACATTGATATTTTCACGTGAAAATATCAACAAAAAATTACATCAGTAATTACTTAAAAAAGGATGGACTTTAATTCCTATATAATAATCTCTTATAAATGGAGAAATGAGTTTCATATAATTAGGAAATTAAGTATACAATTTTGATTCATATTTTATTATTTGGAAAATTTATTTTTCTAATATCTAGCAGCTGATATAATAAATCAAAATGAAGAACTTAAGTGATCACTCAAAAGCAATTTTTATTGCAATAAAGGAAAAAAAATCAATAAAAAATGATCAATATTGAAGAAAATTAATTCAGTTTTTATATTACTATAAAATACACGCTTGATATTGCTTTATATATATAGCTATTTTTTTAAGACGAAAATTTTAATTGAACTTTTATCTATTAAAAATGATCAGATTTGCAACTATTTAAACTATAATTAATTCATCGCTATTATAAATAAAAGTAAAATCAGAACAAAATATAGAGAATAACGAGAAATGTGATTTTTCTGTTATATTATTATGTCTCTAAAACAATAACAATGTGAGTATTTATAGACACAAACCTTGATCTATATAGGAAACAAGTGAATATAGAAAATAAATCAAGTAATAAAGGAAAAAACAAATATGAGAAGTCATCTAAATAAGAATATATCACAACACTTTTCCTTGGATGACTATACATTATGAACATGACTTGTTAAAACCTTGCTAAAAAAAATTCAGTGGGATAAAAACTTAGCGAATGAAAAATAGTATAATGTTCATATGTACTTCCTCTCAACAATATAATGAATCATAATAAATCATTTAATTGGTGCATTTCAATATTGTGCACATACTTCTTGAAAATTGAACTTGGTAGGACCTTTTCTGAACAAATCTGTTGGATTATCACTTGAACGAACTTTGCAAACATCGATATGCCCTTCTTTTATAAGTTCATGAGTATAGAAGAATTTTGGTGAGATACGTTTGGTTCTATCTCTTTTGATGTAGCCACATTTCAGTTGTGAGATACATGCTATATTATTCTTATACAATTTTGTTGATTTTTTCTCCACCACGAACTCATTTGTTTCCTCAATATGTTGAGTCATGATTTTCAACCGCACACATTCATGACTTGTTTTATGAATGGCTAATATTTCTGTCTGTGGCTGAGTTTTATGAGGATCTGATAGATATCCAGTATTAGCATATTTGCCAATTCTGAATTTACTTTTTTTGAAAAAAAATAAACCCATGTCAGAAGTGCCACAATGATAACATATTTTACTCCATTTCAGTGTCTTCGAATTGGTGCAGAACTAAATCTTGCTAGCAAACTAACTGCAAAAGCTATATCTGATCTAGTGCTATTTGCAAGATATAAAAGTGTACCCATTACACTAAGATATCGTAGTTTAGGACCAAAAATCTCTTTGTTATCTTCTTATGGAGGAAAATGATATTTCTTGATATCAAGAGAGCGAACAACCAATGTAATACTCAGTGGATAAGACTTATCCATATCAATATTTTCTTTCAAAAATGGATATATTTTTTATTCGTTAAAATATTATCATGCTTCTAGCAAATTTTGAATTCATTAACAATATTACAAAATATTCTGCATGGACAATAACGTTTGCCTTTTCCATTTGATAAGTCATGTTATCAATTTTAAAGAGTTATGGACATTAACAATCATAGAATTTATAATACACACTTCCCCTTGAATGTTCATGTATTGTGTCTCATTAAAACCCTACTGGAAAAAATCATGTGGGATCAAAATTCAGTAAAGAAAAAATGAGTACACAATATTTTTAATACACATTATAAGTTGCCTCATTAAAAACCTCAACAGGAAAACTAAGTGGAAAAAAATCTTAGTTAAGGAAAAATTAGTGCAACGTGTATTTTTTTCTTTTATAAAAATATTGGTACATAACTTTAAATTTGTGTATGCAGAATTTTGATACGTAATATTATGATTTTTTTTAAAAATGAGTCATATATCTTCTGGATATGCTTACCATATATCTTCTGGATATATGATGAATGAACTGAAAAATAATAAATAAAACTTATTTTATAAAATTACATATTGTACATAAGCACATACAAAATCATCTACACATCTTTCATTTATTTAAGATGAACAATTTTATAAAATCTAATAATATAGTCATGCGTATAATGGGTACATGATCAATGTAATTTTATACTAATCATAAATAAGTTATCTATTCTCAAATGATTTTCTTAACCATTCTTATTTTTTCTCTTAATTACCAATCACTTCTAGTGGTGAAAATTAATCATACAATGGTAATAATTATCATTTCTTGAACATATCATTTTTATGGCCATAATTCTATATTGCTTCATTAATTTGAAGGAATAAAACAAATGTAATAAAAATAATTTAATGACATGTACACAACAAAATCATATAATAGCTATAAAAAATGAATGCATTTAATAACTTAATTCAAATATTTCTAAAAAATTACTTAAAGATAATAAAATTATGCAAATAAAATATATATAATTATATAGAGAACTAAAATCTTGAAAATAATATGTAATTTTAAGTAACAATTTGATAATTATCATGTAATGCATGATTACATAATGCATTAATAGCAATAATATATGATTATGAAATATGTTGTATTTAGTAACTTTACAACTATTGGAGTACTGGAAGATAATATATAAGCATATAATCACATTATAAAAATTTTCTTTCAATCAAATAGTACTCGATATTTAAGTCGAGAATAATTTTGAACTCTTCAAGAGTTTCAGTAATTAAAATCATAAATAAATCACGATAATAAGTAAACTATAACACTTCAAAATCATATACATAAAATTCAATGCATATAATTGTATTAAATAAAAATTTTCAGAAGTATTTATATATTTCATGCATGATAAATCTTTTAGAAATTATATGTAATTTTATTGTCAAATAGGCAAATAGTATTAATTAGTTACATACTAATATATTACCAAATTGCTAAATAGTAAAAACTTATTGCATCAATTATAAGAAAATATGCAATTTTACAATCGATATTAATCAATTGCAATAAATGTCATAAAATAAATATATTTTACGACTTTAATATTTATTGCATGAATATTAATTGCACTCTTTTGGCATCATATTTTTCAATATTTTGAACTGCAGGTTCAAAAATTCATATTAAATGCAATTAAAATCTATATTTTTCAACAGATTTAATTTTAAGATCCTCACTATATTGAAAATATCAACTTTAATATTTTTATACAGAAATATTGTCGATAATTTTATCCTTTTCGGTTCTTTTTAATAACAAATGATATATTGAGATCTCTTATTTAATTTCAGGTACCTAAACTACTTCTGGGGTTTTTAAAAAATTAGTTATGTCATAGGTCTCTTAAAGAGTATCCGCACGCCTCCATAATATGACCATATAGATTTATTTGCCACGTGCCATTTATAAATTTTATTTTTATTTGGAACCGAATAATTTACCCCTACAAGGTAAATTGTCCTACTAGGATATTATTTTGAATTGGAGTATTTGTAGCTAATACAAATAAGATTTAATAAATCTCAATAAACTAACAAATATATTGGCATCATAATTAACTAATTTTTTGAACTTCAGGTTCACGATATGAGAATCTAAAATATAATATATTTATTTATTTTAGCTGTTTTCTTTCCCTGATATTAGAAAAACTATTAGTTAAAATGCAATTTTCAACTAAAATTACAATTGACGAATTTTATGATCTCTATTGCATAATACATGTAAGTATTGCTTACATCAATTATATATCCATATATAAAAATAACACTTTTGTTCTCATAAAAATATTTAGCAATTATTCGGAGGTATTAAATAAATATTTTTGCTAGACCTTTAAGTATGAATATGTACAATGAGCTTATAACGATCATTTACCCATGACATATGATCTCTATCATTATTAAGAAAATATCTTGATTGCATATTCTGAAAATTATGCACTTAATTTGAATAATCTCACAAACTGCGGGTTGTGAGTTGATAATAAATAAACATGTGATCATTTTATCGATGTATCTTTCAAAAATTATAAAATATTTGAGTAGTTAACATGGTGGATAGTGAGCCCACATATATTATCTTTATTCATTCCAGAATGAAAGGAATTCAATTCCTTTATTAGCTAGTGATACTTTAGTAATATTTCTTGAGAACAAGTAGATTATGAGAATTCCTTAAATTGAACTAAAAAAAACTTCTGGTTCTTTAATAAATATATATGTATGAATTCTCAATAATGTATGTATTATAATTGATTTGGACTGGTCATGCCAAATAATCAATTATTAATTAGTAAACTTCATGTTTACTATTTTTATTATATCAATATTTATATCAGTTGATAAACATCAAGTTTCTTAATATTAATATTAAATAGTTAGTAAACTTCGTGTTTACTAATATTCGTGACAATTAAATAAAGTTCATGTTTATTAGTATTTGTTTTAATTTTTAATTTTACTATAATCAATAAACTTCAGGTTTGCTGATATTAATATTACTTAATTAATAAGCATCATGTTTACTGATATTTGTATAATTGGTAAACAATAAGTTATTAATATTTGTACAACAATTAGTAAACTTCAGATTACTAATATTTGTATCTATTAGTAAACTTTGAGTTTGCTAATACTTGTATCAAAATAAAATCAAATTATCCTTAAAAAATATATTACTTATCTTATATAAAGTGGATCTCGAGTATTTCTTTATCAATTTCAAAGTGAAAAAAAATTTCAACGAATATCTTTTAAAAATAAATTTTTTTTCAGGACATATTAGAAAAATAATATATTTTATAATAAATTATATGTGATTAATTATATTATAACTCTTTAAGAGTCTTCAAATAATTATATTGCACATAACAAAAATATGCATATAGTAAATTGAAAACTAAAATATGGCTTTAAATAAAGTATATTCATCATATAAATAATATAAGGATCAAAATATAATTAAGCAATGATCAATTTGTAATTATGCAAAACAAATAACTAAAATCATGTTAATATCCACGGCAAAATAAATGGCAATGAAAAATGCTATTCTCATTTTTTTTTAATAATTTTGTATATTGAAATTTTTAAAATTTATTGTAGGGTACAATTACTCAACCCTTAAACAATCTCATTAACTCATAATAATTAAAATAATTCAAAATTTACGAATTAAATTTACATACCGTTTAATCTTGTAAATTATAATTCTTGATTTCTTCGCGCTAAGTTGTTGTAAATCACCGACTTCCAATAATCAATAGAGGCTATAGTGCTGATAACGTGTTATAAATAAAAGTAAAATCAGAATAAAATATAGAGAATAACGAGAAGTATGATTTTTCTGTTATATTATTATATCTCTAAAATAATAATAATGTGAATATTTATAGACACAAACCTTAGTCTAAATAGAAAACAAATAAATTCAGAAAATAAGTGAATATAAAAAATAAATCAAGTAAAAAAAGAAATAACTAATATAAGAAATCATTCAAATAAAATATATCACAACAATCGCATTTTATTTATAGAGTAATTATAAAAATTAAATATTAATTTTAACTTAAACTAAATCAGCAAATCTATATTTTGCATTAAAAAAAAAAAGAAATTAAAGAGTTATTACACAATCCAACAATCGAACCGCACAGAGTTGCTTCTGATTCAGAAGAAGAAAAGATTGATTTTTGCGTAAGGAAGGAAAAAAGTAAAAGAGGAAGAAATAATTTATTTAAAGAAAAAAAGAAAAGAAAATATCTGCGAGGTCTGTTAAAGTAAGTTGTTTTCTACTGAGACTAAGTTTCTGATAAGAAAAAAGCTCCACTGTTATGCATATATATAAATT
This sequence comes from Excoecaria agallocha, assembly GCA_037975025.1. NCBI lineage: Eukaryota > Viridiplantae > Streptophyta > Magnoliopsida > Malpighiales > Euphorbiaceae > Excoecaria > Excoecaria agallocha. The sequence goes on along the minus strand of CM075806.1, from coordinate 66,999,427 downwards.
CACAGACTTTGAGAGAGAAAGAGAAAGAGTCAACCGATCTTTTTGGAGCTATGTATTTGTAAGGCTTCGAAGACTCCACCACACATCTCGTTCGTTTTATCTTCACCCCTTTCTTTTTTCCTTTTTTCTTTTTCTAATTTTTTATTGTTTTTCTCCTACTGTCTGCAAATCTTTCGTTTTCTTCCTTTTCTATCATCTTTTCTTGCTAGTGTGCTTCAACTCTTTTGAAACTCAGGTTAGTCAAGCATGCACAGAACCAATTATTATATTACTTTACATACAATTAGGGTTTCTCATTTTTTCAACGCCGTCCGCTTCCTTTTAGCTTAGTCCTTTTGCTCTTTCTGTAACAAAAAAGGTTTTTCTTTTTCAGAGGGACAGGTGAGGAAGAGAGAGAGAGATAGAGAAGGAAGTGCCAAGCAGGAGTTTAATTTTCTTTTTGTTTAAGAAAAGGGTTTTTGCTTGCTTTCTTTCTCTTTCTTTCTCTCTGAAAAAACTCAAAAAAGGGTTCTTCCGGAGAGGAAGTTGGAGACATTTGGACATTAGCATCCTTTTGTCTCCTCTACCTCTCTGCCTTTTCTTTTCTTTTATACTGTTTCAGAAGTGTGGAGATTTTTTCTTTTTCTTGATTCTCCAATTTTAAATTCATGGGTCTGATTCAGAAATGGAGAAATCTGCTCAGAAACTTAGAGCATAGGAAGCAAATCTAAGAGAAGATCATAAAGGAAGTGTTTTTATTATTTAAGAAAAACGAAGTCCTATAATCAAGTTCATGAGTTTTGGGGGTTTCCTTGAAAACGGTAGTCCTGGTGGTGGAGGTGCAAGAATCGTGGCCGATATACCTTACAGCAGTAGCAACATGCCCACTGGTGCAATAGCTCAGCCACGCCTTGTGTCTCCTTCACTCACCAAATCCATGTTTAACTCTCCTGGACTTTCTCTCGCTCTTGTACGGCCTTTCTCTCTCTCTCTCTCTCTCTCTCTCTCTAATAATTTGCTTTTGTTGGCGACTCACGGCTTATGTTCTTGCTCAGCAACAACCCAACATCGATGGTCAAATTGATGTAACAAGAATGGCTGAGAACTTTGAGTCGAGCGGTGGTAGAAGAAGCAGAGAAGAGGAGCATGAGAGCAGATCTGGGAGTGATAATATGGATGGAGCTTCCGGTGACGATCAAGACGCAGCCGACAATCCTCCCAGGAAGAAGAGATACCACCGACATACCCCTCAGCAAATTCAAGAGCTTGAAGCGTACGATTGATTTGAAACCCTTTAACAAGATTCAATTATTACACTGAATTTCACTGATTTTTTTTTATTTCTTGTATTTTTCACAGTTTATTTAAAGAGTGCCCTCATCCCGACGAGAAACAAAGATTGGAGCTTTCCAAACGGCTTTCCTTGGAGACTAGACAAGTCAAGTTCTGGTTTCAAAATCGCCGTACCCAAATGAAGGTAACCATACCTATCAACCACAAATCACCCAGTTCCTTTTGTGTTAAGTTTCCATTTTTTTTTTCTCATAAATTGTTTGTTTTGCTTCAGACCCAATTGGAGCGCCATGAAAACTCACTACTCAGGCAAGAAAACGACAAACTTCGGTCAGAGAACATGTCCATTAGAGATGCAATGAGAAACCCAGTTTGTTCTAACTGTGGCGGTCCTGCAATAATCGGTGATATTTCATTTGAAGAGCAACATTTGAGGATTGAGAATGCAAGATTAAAAGACGAGTTAGATCGAGTTTGCGCCCTTGCTGGCAAGTTCTTGGGTCGTCCCATTTCTTCATTTGCTGGTTCAACTGGCCCTCCCATGCCGAATTCAAGCTTAGAGCTTGGTGTTGGTAACAATGGCTTTGGGGGTTTAAATACTGTGGCTACAACATTGCCTTTGGTGCCTGATTTTGTGGGCGGGATTTCAAGTTCTTTGCCTGTGGTGGCTCAAACTAGACCTTCAACAACTGCCATAAATAGCCTTGATAGGTCACTGGAGAGATCTATGTTCTTGGAGCTTGCGCTGACTGCCATGGATGAGTTGGTTAAAATGGCACAGACTGATGAGCCTATTTGGATCAGAAGCTTAGAAGGTGGTAGAGAAATACTTAACTATGAAGAGTATATGAGAACTTTCACTCCTTGTATCGGGATGAAACCTAATGGGTTTGTTTCTGAGGCTTCTAGAGAGACTGGTATGGTAATAATCAACAGTTTAGCTCTTGTTGAGACTTTGATGGATTCGGTGAGCTCTTTATTCCCCCATTAATTACTTGATCCTTAACAGCTTTTTACCGTATTTAATTAAAGTAAATGTTTTTGGATTTTCTTTTCTAGAATCGGTGGGCAGAAATGTTTCCATGTCTAATTGCTAGGACCTCTACTACTGATGTGATTTCAAGTGGAATGGGAGGAACTAGGAATGGTTCGCTTCAATTGGTAAGCCACTGTTTTTTTTCCTTCTTCTAATCTAACCCATTTTTAAGAATAATTTGATACACAATGATTCATATTAAATTTAGATGCACGCTGAGCTTCAAGTGCTGTCTCCACTGGTGCCAGTTCGTGAGGTCAATTTCTTGAGATTTTGCAAGCAGCACGCAGAGGGTGTATGGGCTGTTGTGGATGTGTCTATTGACACCATCAGGGAAACTTCTGGTGCACCAACATTTGTGAACTCTAGGAGACTTCCTTCTGGCTGCGTGGTTCAAGATATGCCTAATGGTTACTCAAAGGTAACACCTTTATTAATTGGTCATCAATTTTAAGAACCAGTTTTGGGTCTGTTTATTTCCTTTACATTTAGTTGTTAGTATCATCTTTTAATTGAACACAAGGTCATGAATCAGGAGCATTTCCATTCCCAATCCACTTATAAGGCTCATCCATCTAAGAGTTTTGTTTTGTCTAGTGATTATTCACTGAATCCCCACACTGTCACTAAACCCAATTATTTTAGTCTCTCCAGGAATCTGAACCTTCCTAGAGTCATAGTTTATTGATTTGGATGCTTCTGGTCTCAAATTTATTGTTCACATTTCAAGTTTCAACAACTAGGGTTGCTTAATATTGCCTTAAAAAACTAGCAAATCGAGAATAGTCGACCACTTTTTTAATCAATAGAAGTGTCCATTACTCATATTTTGGTGCCTTGAACACATTGATTTCATATCCTTTGTAAGTAAATGCCTAGTTATCTTCAACTTTGGTTGAATAAACAATATATATGATGTTTCTATTCCGATCTTTGATGCTGTCTTGATTATCACTATATTATTATTTTAAATTTGTTGAAGATTAATAATGTAATTCTTTGTGATCTGTTTCCAGCATTATGATGAGGTTCTTTTTTATTTAACGCAATATAGACCTTATAGTCAAACTCAAAAGACTGGCTATTTTGTTTCCACGTGAGTATCCAATCTTTTCATAGACAACAGTACACATCTCGATGTCACCCTCTACGTTGTACCTTGTTCCTTCAAATCTCGAATTCCTTATTTTTTTTATTTTTTAATATCTAGTAGATGGATTCCAATCTTTTCATTGAGCCCAACCTCCAGCCATTTCCGAGATTTGCTTACAATTTTCTAATGAGAAATTATTTCCGAGAATGACCACTAATTAATTAATAAGATTTATTGTTATAATAGTACCATTATTTGTTGGTTTGTTTTCGGTGTTTGAATAGTAGTTGCTCTCCTTGGTGGCAGCATTTCATCTCAACAGATAAATCTTTAACATCTAATCATTAGCTGACAAAATAAAGGAGCATAATCTTTTGGCTCTAAAATAATAAAAGAAATTAACTCACTGTATTAGCTAACGAATAATCAAGTAATGATTTCTTTCTTTTACTCGTCAACTCCAGGTGACTTGGGTCGAGCATGCAGAATACGATGAAAGTCAAATCCATCAACTGTACCGGCCATTGATAAGCTCCGGCATGGGGTTTGGCGCCCAGAGATGGGTAGCCACCCTCCAACGCCAATGTGAGGGTCTAGCAATTCTTATGTCCTCTACAGTCCCTAAGAGAGACCGCACAGGTTAGGTTAAAAAAATCCAATCTTTTTTCTTTTTCCTCTTTTGGATATGAAATAAAAGATTTTTTTGAAACAAAGAAATTGTAAAATGCAGCAGCCATTACAGCGAGTGGACGACGGAGCATGCTGAAGCTAGCACAAAGAATGACGGATAATTTCTGCGCTGGGGTTTGTGCGTCAACAGTCCACAAATGGAATAAACTGAATGCGGGAAACGTGGACGAAGATGTTAGGGTTATGACAAGAAAAAGCGTTGATGATCCCGGCGAGCCACCGGGCATCGTACTCAGCGCTGCTACTTCCGTTTGGCTACCGGTTTCTCCACAAAGACTTTTCGACTTTCTACGCGATGAACGGCTGAGGAGCGAGTGGGACATTTTATCCAACGGCGGACCTATGCAAGAGATGGCCCACATTGCGAAGGGCCAAGATCACGGCAACTGCGTCTCTCTCCTCCGGGCCAGCGTAATTTTCAATTCCCCCACCCGCTTTATTTTTACCAAGATATTTTATTCATTTATTATCGTGAGTCGCGTTGTGATATTATTATAAAAGAAATAATAATATAAAAAGTCTAGTGTGTCCTCGGATGCAAGGTCAAATTGAAAGATAAAAAGGTAAAATGGGGAGGACGAGTTAGGAATTGGAAGTATCTAAACGGACAGACAGACGATTTCAGGGGACAGTTGTTTAATTTGTAAGGTTTAAAAAAGTCAAAATATAAAAAAAAACACCTGTCACCTTTCTGCTAGCAATCTGATCTCATCTCTTTCTTTCTTTGGTTTTTATGAAAAAAAGTTATTTCTGGTCACACAGTTTGACTCTCTCCTCTGACAATACATAAAAATGGCAAAACTCTTACGAATGGCGTATTTTGTAATTTTCTTCCTAATCCAACCCTTATTTCTTCATGTGCAGGCCATGAACGCCAACCAGAGCAGCATGCTAATCCTGCAGGAGACATGCATAGACGCCGCGGGGTCACTTGTTGTGTACGCCCCCGTTGACATTCCAGCAATGCACGTGGTTATGAACGGTGGAGATTCTGCTTACGTGGCTCTCCTTCCATCCGGATTCGCTATCGTACCTGACGGTCCCGGCTCTCGTGGCCTGCCAGCTACCCCTACCGCCGCCCCAAGCTGTAACAATGGCGGTGCTGCCGGTGCCCAACACCGCGTCAGTGGGTCGCTTCTGACGGTTGCTTTCCAAATTCTAGTGAATAGTCTTCCCACGGCCAAGCTCACGGTGGACTCGGTGGAGACGGTCAATAATTTAATCTCATGCACTGTCCAGAAGATCAAAGCAGCTCTGCAATGTGAAAGCTGATCCATGCCATTATCTAAGTTTTCTAACTTTTTGTTAGCATTAATGTGTCTGCTTATGTCTGTTTTAGTTAATCTCGGTAGTTCGCCGCTGTCGCCCTTGTGGCGGCGGCGTTGACGGTGGTTAAAAATGGGAAAAAGAGAGAGCTGGGTGGGCTTGTGGAAAGTTGATTGTGGGGTGTTGAGTCAAGAACGAACCGCGCGTGGAGACTCCTTGCATGGTAGGGTTGTGTCGATGACTCGGATGCATGCATCTCAGCAAGGGTGGTGGTTCGGGTATTGACTCAGGTCGACCCCTGATTTGGCTCAATTTATTTTTCTTTTTCTTTTCAAAAGAAGCTGAACAGAAAAATCAAAAGTCCTAAAACAGTGTCGTTTTTATTAATTTAATTCCTTTTGTTGAGTTTTATTGAGCTAATTATCCCTCATCGTAATTAATTTCTTGGATTTTTGTATTAATCTAATACCCCCAAGTTTTACTTGAAAATTTATCTAAATGCATATATGTAATGACACAATCTGATATGAATTATGGCGTAGGGTCAGATGTGTTTGGATGTAATAGACGCGCCGCCTTGCGGGAGTGAAGTGGAGATTAAGTTTATGTGGTGGAGGAGGCGGTGAGTGCAATAATAATAAATGAGAATACAGAAGTTGTTAGGAGAAAGCGTAGGTATCATTAAATGCCCGGCCGTGTATGGGCACGTGTCTGAGCCAATGAAGAAGTGACACGTAATAGGTTAAGAGGTTGTAGTAGACAGATAACGGTGAAAGCAACGGGCAGGTGATTGGCGATTTGGGGGTCAGTCAGGGTCTTATGGATTTATGGGTAAGAGTTAAATCCTTACGATGGAGATGGACAGCAGCAGCTTTCAGATTAAGGCTTTTATTTTCTTTTGTTTTATAAGGCGTTTCTATTCACAACAACACGGTTGAGGTAAATGAAGCAAACATCTTTTTGCCGAATTTCTGCTAACTCATATTTAAATCTCAACCTTATTATTTCAAAATCATTCCTTTTTCTCATTAAACACGAAATTTAATATCATTTTCGTCAATTAAATATCAATTTAATACATAAGAAGTCAATAAAACGTCTTTATTACGAGAACTGATAAATTCAAACAAAAGATTATGTACCGATAATATTACTTTTTTTTTTATTATCTTTTTTTTCATTGCATGATACGTATGCGAGTCAATTAAAATATATAACCTATAGTTTATTAAATTTACACGTGTCATATAAAGATCAGAGAACTTGGTAAGTTTATTTAGCATGATTATATACAGCGATGACAATAAATTTAAGAAAGAAAATTCAAAAAAGAGAAAAGAAATACAAGTGAAGATATTTTGTTTATAAATGATAATTAGTTATTAGTTATGTGGATGACGGTGCCTCCACGCAAGTGTTAAATCATTTGTTAAGCCAGTTTGTTGAAAGAATTGCGCAATATTGTTCAGAGCTGTTCAATCCATATAGTCGTCGTTTCCCGGAAAACAGAAATTAACGGTCCACAACAGCTGATAGCGTTTAAAGAACAGCTAGCTCATAGGAATATTGTTTGGTTTTACATTTGTTGCTATTCGATCCACACCATTCCCCTTAACTGATGAACCTAATATGCATATACATATGTCTTACAGCTCTATTTTTACCCAGGTATGATAATTTTTTTCAACAATGGATCATTAATTTAACTAGTAGTGGCATGCATGCTGATAATTGTTTGAAGCATAAAAGAACATATGTATGTAAAAATGCATGGGAAGACACGTGAGAAGGAAATGGGAACTGCACAAATAGTAGTAGATAGGTGAGGACGAAGGCAATAAAGTCAAGAAAGTGAAAGGCTATCCGCAAGAGGGAAATGGTCCCCAAAAAAAGGGCTTTTTAATTTGGGACATTTCTCGTAGACAATCTTTGAGCTTTAGCCTGCTCCTCCCTTCTGTCCATCACTTGCATGTGCACTGGGTTCCACCCTAATTTTTCACCTTCATCATCTTTCATTCTTTCTAGTCCGCTCTTTCCATTATTATTGCTGCCCCACCCCCTTTTGAAATGTCCGTCCGATATCTAAACTACACTCATCTGACTGATTAGATTTCAAACTTGACAAGTCTGTTTAATTTTATAAAATAAAAAATAAAAAAGAATAGAGCGAAAGATGAAAAAAAAAAATCTAACCCAATTATAAGAATTCTTATACATCACAAGGTGAGACTGAAAGAAAAAATATATCTAAATAAATACTATTATTGGGAATAAAATGCGATAACGTGATTGTACATTTAAATCGTGTAATGATGTAGACCAGAAATTAATTATTGTAAGAGTTGAGGAACTAGGCAGCCTACGTTCAACTCGTGGAAAATAGCTTTCATAATTAGTGAGAAATTAAGTTTTCAAAGCTCTAACTTTTTTAAAAGAATATTCGGTAATCAATAGTTTGTATTTTTGTTTGTTTGTCAAAGCAATAATTTGGATTTTTGGAGAGAAAACTTGTGATCCGTAGCGAGTTTAGACTCTTCCAAGGTGGGCATACGTGTATCATGAAGACCCATAAAAACTTGTCAAAACACCTTCTTTAGACGTGTTTAATGTTCCCATTGACAAAGAAAAAAGAAAGCGATTATATTTCTTGAATTAGAAGTCATATCTTGTGCAGCTCGGGATGAGTTGATGTGATTTTGCAGCCTGGAAGTTAAAAATGCCAAACAAACACCTTTTTTCTTGAATAAAAACACTTAATCTGCGGACCCAACTCTTGACTTGAGCAAACCAAAAAATAAAAACAAAAGGTTTTCATTAGCTAAAACGGAAAATTTTCTTCTATTCAGCTATACCAATGCTTAAAGGAGCATTTAATATTATTGTGGCCCATCGGCCAGAGTCTTGGATTCTATGTGCATTTTCATGGTAATTTGTCGATCATTTTTGTGATTGAAATGGAGATTTCAAGCTTATCATAAAATTAGCATTGGATCCAAAAATATTTAGAGATTTTATGAGTTGCGATAATTTATCTTGACTCATTATTTAGTATGGTTGCATTAAATGGATTGAATTTTTATTATATAATAACGATTTATAAGGGTCCATTATTTACGGAAAGATTCACGCAATAATTCAAATGAATTTTTTTAATTTTCGAATAAAAACTCAACGCGAAAAAATCTGACTGCACGTTTCATTTATCACTCATAAATTTGTGATTTTTTCATAGTGTTGTAAGCATAACGTAGAAATTTGGCAGGAGGAAAGACGTACGCATGCTTAGGTGGGTTAGCTAATAGCAGTCATATTTTGCTTGCAGAATTACATCTAAAAGGTATAAAATCCAATCTACCTAAGACTTTAATACGCAGAGATATGAAAAAGCAGAGTTATTCTTATTAAAAACTACTGAAACATTTAATGCCTTAAGAACTCCAAATGATAGATCTTTTATGAATCAGGTTTTGAATTTGAATTTTGAAATAAAAAAAGAAAGAGACGGTTAGGTAGTTGAGAATATAATGCAGTGCGAGGCTGTAATATTATGTATACAGTACCGGTTGGGTGCATTAAATGTGTAGGACCATACGATATGCGAACAAACTAAGGGCTTTTATATTATTTATCTACTTTTGTGCACAGAGTGTAATGCATAGAACCACTGAAATTTTATTTTTTTCTTATTTTCTTTGATTTTTGGACGTGTAATTCTCAGTGTTATTAAAACCGGACCAAGCAGTTGGACCGATTTAACTGCAAACCGTCGATTTATTCGTTTGGTTTAATATATAAAAGCCAGACTGGCTAAAAACCATAAAAAAAAACCGGTAAAAACCGGGTAAAACTAAAAATACCAATTTTAATCAGAAAAAAATTATTTTTTATTCAAAATATCTATATAACATTATTTTTTGATTAAAAAATATAAATATAAAATAATTAAAATTTAAGCAATTTTAATAAATTTTTTATGTATAAAATAAAAATTATAATTTATAATTGATAAATATTTTTGAATATTTATAATTTTTTACTATACCTATTTATATATTTATTATAAATATTGAATAATTTAAAAATATTGCTTTTATGATTAATTTTTGATGATAAATTTGTTTTTTTAAGTATTTTTTATTGTTTTATATAGTTATATTTTTATAAATATATTTATAAAAAATTTTAAAAATAATATTATTTATAAAAAATAAAAAATTAAATTAAATTCTATCGAACCAATAGAAATTTTTTTTTATTTTTTTAATTTTTTATTCGATCATATTGTAATAACAATTGTAATTCTGGCTTAGGTAGAGCGTGACCTACATGCGGAGACAGATGGTGAAAGTAGTGAGAAGTATAGTTATTGCTGTGACGTTACCTCCGTGCGGAGACAGATGGTGAAAAGTAGAGTTATTGCTTACTTTTTGATGAGAAAATGGAGTTGGATTGGAGGAAGTCCATCTTCTGTTTGGGATCGATTATTTTATTCACTTTATGCTACACTTACTTCTAAGCTGGTGCGGACCATTCCCATCATTCAATTAATCAATCATGCCCGCCACTTCCACATCAGAATGAATGAATAAATTACTATATTTTCCCATGTTTATATATATATATATATATATATTCGTATATTTGGCAAATATTCCTATATATGTAAGTTAACTTTTTGAATGTAGTCCTCTAAAATTGATCTTTGTTAAAAATAAAATAAAAAGAAAAAATGACATAATAAATAACTTTCTCAACTTGAAAAACATTTATCTAAACTAAATTCATAAAAAAAAATATCAGATGTTGTGTAAAGAATAAATTTCCACTAAAAGGAAAGTGGGAGCATATTTATCAAGTAAAAGTCTATTCCTTTTATGTCATAATTATCACTAGTTTGATTTATAAATACACATAATGTACTAATTTAGATAGTAATAAAAATAAATTTCCTGCTAATTGGAATTAAATAAAACTACGGTGTAAGAATCTTTCATCTACCTGCCCCAGTTTTCAGTTGTGAGGCCTGCTTAATGGGTTTGGGCCCAGAAGATTCCAGCTAGGCTGATTCTCCAAATCCAATTGGGTCACAATAAGTACATGAAAAAAAGAAACAGAGAAATGATGGATTAAAGTCAAAGGGTAGGGCTGACGCTTGCAGAAAGACAAAACCCAGGAACAAACCATGTGAATGGCAGTGGTCGCCGTTTTGGTGTTTTCTTGCTGCTTCAATTATTGATACTTCTTTTTGTTTTTCTTTTCTTTCGGAAATTTCCTTGCTAGGCTCACTGTTTTATATATCAAACCAATAATATGTTTTAATACGTAGAAAATAAAATTATAATGACGATTTTTTTTTCTATGCGTCTTTAACATAGTACGAGAAGTTAATTATTTCTTTCTTACTCCTAAAAACGTAGAATATTTAATTTTTCAAATCACATCAGTAAAGAATTAACCACTTTAGGATTTATAACTCAGAGATTAACGATAGATTTTGCTTGAAAAAATGCATGTATATTATTTTCTTTACCATAAAACAAATAAAAAGCTAAAATCTGTCCGTTTTTAAAGCAGCAGACTATGAGGCCCACCGATTATTTGGCCCATTAGTGTTTCTGATTTTTTTCACTACTTTTTTTTTTAAATCATTAGAAAATATTATTGAATCTTTCTTTTGTTTTGTTTTGATCTTTAAAATTTCAAATCAAAATAAAATATCCTTATTTGGTCCAATAATTAATCTTATACTCACGCATATTATTTTATTTCAAAAATAAAATATATCTATTTCAATAAGTTCAAAAATAAAAATTATCTATCTTAAAAAACTATAAAAACAAAAACTTGCGAATATTTTTTAACCATTTCAAAAAATTCAATAACAAATTAGGTTTATCCTATACATAAGATTATTTTCGCCCGAAAAAAATAAGAGCCCAAGACGATAAGCAGATATATTATCAAACGGGGCTTCATATGGGCCTTATGAAAGAGGACATGAGGCCCATTATTTGGTGGATTAGTATATCTTTAGCCCAACAGCGGAAAGAACCGTCCAAGACCAATCAAAGCACTGCGAATATTCCGCTGGCATCAATCCGAAATCTGCAATCCTTTCCCGTAAATAGAATGAAAACTAAGGGCATTTCAGTAAACTGTTGAAATAACCTCAATCACTCCCCGTTTGATCGCTATAATGACGAATCAACGGACAGAAATCACAGTTTGACCAAAGTACTAAACAATTTTGAAGCTTGGAATGATTGGCCCTGGCCTTCGGTGGAGCTTTGACCACGGAAAATTTAGAAGGAAAAAAAAAATTGAGAGAGAGAGAGAGACACATGGAGCTTCCACAGCGGAAATAGAATTTGTTGTAAGAGAGGAAAATTCTTTTCGTGAGAGAGATATACAAAAGATTAAACCGAGGATTTTGTGCTGGAATTGTATTTGTTTTTGTTTGTATTCTACATTTTGTTGTTTTTAAAACTTCCTTCTCTTTTGCTCTGTTGAACGCAGAGGGAAAGAGAAGGTTGAGTTTTATTTTCTGGCTTTCAAGTTAACTATAGATACATGCGTTTTTAAATAATTTTTGGGGGAAAATCTTAGGGTTGTTTTTTGGGCATTGAAAGGAAATTAGGATTTGGTTTTTTCCGGAGATTGGAACAATGAATGTCATGCGTCGCTTGAAGACCATTGCTTCTGGTCGACCTTCAGTATCCTCTGATCCTGTAAGTTCAAATTAATGTCAGCTTTTTTTTTCCCCCTTGCCATTGTCTGTTAGGCGTCTGAGAAAATGGGGGATGGAAAATAGAATGTTGAAAACTTATACGCTTGGGTTTTGTTAATCAGGGTTCGTTAAATTTTTTTTTTTTCAATGCTTTGTTGGGGCTGATAGATTTCCTAACCATGAGGCTTTTTTTTTTTTTAATATTCTTTCGTTTTTAAGGCATATATTTTTGAGTTGTATTTTGAATTATCCATGGTTTGTGGGCAGTTTGATTTTCGTTTTCTTACTTTTTTTTTTTGGAGCTTTTCAAAGATGCAGGAGGCAATGAGCTTGGCTCATTCCTGGTTATACATTACTGTAATTTGAATTTAAAAGGTTATTTGGGAGCATAAACATAATAATTATTCATTGTAATTAGTCCATCTAATCAGTTTACTATTACTATTAGCTTATTGAGCATGCTCTGTTGTATGTTTCTTTCAACCGCTACGGAGTTTCTATTGCTTGGCTTAGAAATTTTGGCTTTGGGCACTGTAGCTCAGGAGTAAAATGTACTCGCATTATCAGGAGTACTGTTTATTTTGGTGTTACATAATGCTTGTACTTTTCTAAAAATGATGCTGTATCTCTCTCTGATTATTAAATTACTTGGTTTGTTGATGTGGAAGCTATAGATCGGTGGTTGGCTTTTCTGAGGAGTATTGTTGTTGCGGTTGTTGGTGGGTCAATTTCCAATTATTGGTTCTTTCCTGAAAATGGTTATTATGTATCTTTATTATTTTTTTCCTTAAATAAAGCTGAAGGTGGATAAAGAGAGAAACCACGATGCTAGCGTCGGGATGGAGAAAAGTGCTTGATAACTAATCCATACAAGTTGTTGTGTCCTAATGTGAAGTTGACTACAAAATCTTATGATTGATTTGCACTTAAGAGGAAGTCTTGAGTGCCAAAAGAGAATCATATATAATCTTATAGATCGGATGTTATTCTGAGCGCTAAAGTGGGATCATATTAAATCTTACAAACCAATTATGGCCTTTAAATTCTTTTTGGAAGAGGTGTGAATCATAGTGAGACTTAAATTAAACCATTGTTCGTAATGGGTTTTTGCTATCAGCGAGTAATTCAGGTTTTGCTTCATTATTACTGGCCTAAGACCGAGGGAAGATTCCAAGTAATAACTTCAGATAATATTCAAATAGTAAAATACATCTATTCCAGAGTCAAAAACTTAGTACTCGTCTAGATTTTTTTGCTTTTGTATATCTTTGTGATCTTTTTGGATTTCTTTTGTAGTTGGATGAACTGCATATCCAGAAATGTTATTCTCTATCTTTTCCCTTTAGGGTGGAGACTCCTTGACAAAGAGGGTGAAAGTTGATCAAGAAACAGAGCAGAAGACTGATGGAGAGCTAAACATAGATGAAAGAAGTAGCACAGGTCTGGAGCAGCATATGGCTTCTACATCACTGGAAAATGCTGCAAGCACATCTAACACCTCTACAGTGGACAGCAAAGAAAAATCAGGTTATGATCAGCTTCCAAAAGAAATGCATGAAATGAGCATCAGGGATGACAAAACCAACCATGATGAAAAGGTACCTATTTTTTTGGGAAAAATTAGGTGCTTCACCCCATCAAAACCACCAGGAATGAAGATTCTCATTTGCTTTAGTTGTGATCTTTTGTGGCATGAACGCATCATAGAATTGGTTTCAATAGATATTAAATGGTTGCATGACTAATTTTGCATTATGAAGGACATGGAGGCTGCAGTTGTGAGTGGTCAGGGTGCAGAAGCTGGACATGTAATTGCAACTACAATGGGTGGTCGGAATGGACAACCAAAAAAGGTTAGTTATCTGTTTGATAGGAATGGACAAACAAAAGTGCTTCTTGAAATTGAGGAAAAGATATAGGTGGGCCATATTTGCCTGCACTTTTACGCAATGGGATTGTGCAATAAGGAGTTTGTTAGAGACAGAACTGATTCTGAGGCTCTTACTTATTGCTTTGAGTATTTTTTTGGTTGGGTTTCTTTATTGATATTTCTTGCAACCTCTTCTTCTTCATTTTATTTTTCTTTGGGGCTCAAATGTAGTTGATAAGATATAATTTATAATCAAAGATTAATAAAACAAGTTCCATTTACATCATTAGTGGTTTAGGACCTTAACCCTAAGGATGTTCTGTATGAATTTTAGGAGAAAACACTGATTGCAATTGTTATTTCTTTTGTCCTAGACAATCTCATTCATGGCAGAGCGTGTGGTTGGCACGGGTTCATTTGGTGTTGTCTATCAGGTATGTGAAATAAGAATGCGTACCATACTGCAAGATCTATTTGTAGTTCTATGTTAATTCAGATAACGATTCAGCCTTCGCATCAAATGTTTGTGCCATAGGCTAGGTGCTTGGAAACTGGTGAAGTAGTTGCAATAAAGAAGGTCCTGCAAGATAGGAGATACAAAAATAGAGAACTACAGATCATGCGTGTACTCAGCCATCCTAATGTTCTTGAACTGAAGCATTGTTTCTATTCAACTACTGAAAAAGATGAAGTATATCTTAACCTTGTGCTGGATTATCTACCTGAGACCGTCCACCGAGTTTGTAGGCAATATAATAAGATGAACCATCAACAAATACCTATCATATATGTGCAACTGTACACATACCAGGTACGTTATTCCCTGTGACTTGTCGAGTTTTAGGTGGGTTTTGAGATTTTTGTTATGTTACTTTCCAAATAAAGTATGCTGTTCATTGCTTTTGTAGATTTGCCGAGGTCTAAATTACTTGCATCATGTGGTTGGTGTGTGCCATCGTGATATCAAGCCACAGAATTTACTGGTACAATTTGCTTGTGGCTTTACTCTTGCTCTTTTTCTTTTCCGCTGCTTAACAGTTCAATTGTGGATATATGCTGAAAATCATAGTGAACATCATTTCTCATGTATTATTGGTTGGTCACCAAAAGAATAAACAGAATTGACAATTGAAAGAAGTTTATGCAGAAACTAGCTAGTATATGTGTTTTTGAGTGCTGGTTGCTGTTAGACATGAAAAAGCTTTCAATTTAAAGGTGAAGGTTGACAAAGCAACTTGTCTTCACCTCACCTTTATGTGTTCACAAAATAATTAAATGTGGTAATCTCATGGAATTCTATGATATTTGTAGCATCAGCAATTTTCCTTTTTGAAGCTTTATGCTTATATATATCCCCAAAATATTATTCTTTTGAAGTTTTATGCATTCTGCAGGTCAATTCAAATACCCATCTGCTAAAGATTTGTGATTTTGGAAGTGCAAAGATGCTGGTATAGTCTTGTCTATGTTCATTTTTCCAGTTGGTGTTAAAGTGTATCATCATTGATTAGGAACTAATATCATTCTGATATTCATCTTTAGGTGCCTGGTGAACCCAACATATCTTACATATGCTCACGATATTATAGAGCACCTGAGCTCATATTTGGGGTTACATCATATACAACTGCAATAGATATGTGGTCTGCTGGTTGTGTTTTGGCTGAACTTCTTTTGGGTCATGTGGGTCTCTCTCTCTGTCTCTCTACTTTGTAATGTCTTTGACTAATGCTTAAGGCAATTTTGACTGTTTTTCTTTTTTATCTAACACATGTCTCTCCGTCTCTCTACTTTATTCAGCCTTTATTTCCTGGGGAAAGTGGTGTTGATCAGTTGGTGGAAATTATCAAGGTATATTCAATTAGCTATTCTTTATCATTCAATTTGTGCCTTTTTTTTTTTTTTGACAAATTTCTCAGTTTGCTGTCTTGTTTCGGTGTCTAAAATCAGGTTTTGGGAACTCCAACCAGGGAAGAAATAAAATGCATGAATCCAAATTACACTGAATTTAAGTTTCCCCAGATTAAAGCTCACCCATGGCACAAGGTCTGTGAGCAATATTATCAGGATTTTCTTCTTCGTATTTAAGAATATTGCCATTAGTTTAGGTAATGGTGGATAATGTTACAATATGCAGGTTTTTCACAAGCGAATGCCTCCTGAGGCAGTGGATCTCGTATCAAGGCTGCTGCAGTATTCACCAAATCTACGTTGCACTGCAGTAAGAACATTATATTACTCTAGATGGTATAAAGTAGTGTTCTGCATTGTTGAATATTTTCATTACCCTTTAACCCGTTCTTGAATTAACTATCAATTATATATATGTGTTGAAATTTGCATTTGGAAGGCAATTATAATAAGTTGTTATCTATTTTCTGGCTCTCAGCTGGAGGCATGCGCTCACCCTTTCTTCGATGATTTACGAGACCCTAATGCGTGCTTGCCTAATGGACGATCACTACCTCCTTTGTTTAATTTTACAGCCCAAGGTAGGCCCAGCATACACATTTTATTCTCACCAAGGATTTTCTTTTTGCAATTGCTTATACCAAGCTTCCCTGCAGAGCTTGCTGGAGCACCTGCTGAACTGCGCCAGCGTCTCATCCCACAGCATGCAAGAAAAGACAATATATAAAGCTGAGATGACAAACTATGTAGACAATGCAACTCAATTTTTGGATGCTTAGACCCCCGTGCAAGTGGTCGTGCCTGCACAATTTTTTGTAGCCCAACTGTGTTTTAGCCTTCCAATGGGAGGTCAAGAGAGAGAATAGGAGAGTTTTGACGAATCCATGGCCTGTGAGTATCACTGACTGAGATGCGCATGGAAGTAACCAGTTGACGAAGGGGATTTACTGGGCAAGGAAGTTCCAGCTTCCAAGATTTTTATTTAGATTATGGTGTGTTGTATGCCTCAGTGAGTGTAAGATGAGTTGTTACTAGTAATCTTTTTTTTTCATATTTCTCACGTAGTGTTCGAGCATTTAGTGAGATCATTTAAATGAACCGTTAGACAATTACGATGTTTGTGAACATCTTAATTGTTCTATTTTAGCTATTGAAAAAAACAAAAATCAAATTACTTGGTCTCATGATTATTTTTCTGTTTTCTTCTTCTTTCCACTCTCCAAAACCTGTCTGATTTTTGAATGAGAATTTCCATTTTGCTTTGCCTTGGTACAGCAACAGTGAGAGATAATGAAGGCGCTACACCAATCTGGCTAAATCCGGGACAAGCTGTGTTGATGTCGAGAGCCAGGACAATCAACAACAAACCAAATTTTCAGCGAAAAGATGTTTCATGTCTGGATTGAATTTATTAATAAATTTATCAACTTATTGAAGGACAAACTGTTGTTTAGGTAATAATGCTTTATGTATGCTTGATAATTTATCATTGGGTCAACTCATGAATTTATTATGTCGAGTTGGGTCTTAAAAGATCCATCCAAGCACCAGTTCTCCAGAAGTTTGCAGTAAATTTCCTGTTGGGCCTTTGTTCATTGGTGTTGTTTGGGCTCCTCATACTTTGAATTTGTGTGAAACATCAGTCTATGGTACCATACAGTCTCTCTGAATCAAGTGATTTGGACAGTAGCTTAAGTGGCAAAATATATCCAAGGAACCAGGAAAATATTGTGTGATTTTAAGTTCGTAAAAAACCAGGTTGAGTGGAGATAATAATAAACCAATTACCAGTAATCTCCACAAGAACATGTTCCTTCTCTGAAATGATGGAAACAATTTGAATCCCTCAAAATAATATGGCGAAGATATACCCTTGAAATATATTTCATGGCAGTATGGCAATCTCCACAAACCCGAAGATTCTTGAAAATGCGAATGGGTGCTCCCTTAGGCACATTGAGAAGACCAAAAGAAATAGCCAGCTTCTCACTGTGATAAGCTAAACCCAGCTCCTTCCCTTCTTTGTCCATGTCATGAAGTGCAAAATTCATATCTGCCACATAACCAGCTTCCTTTATCAATATGATTATCTCATCAATCTTTGAATAAATCTGAGTCATCATTGGATGACTTCTGTCTTCTGACATAAAGGTGTGTACTTTGTTGTTCCACTCAATCCAACTGCACCCTGGTTCTTTACTGATTCCTCTGGATTTCATCAATCTTCGTATTCTTGCAGCATCTTCCCATCTGCCTGCAACAGAATACATATTAGATAACAGTAGGTATGGCATGGAATTCTTAGGTTCCAATTCAAAGAGTCTGTTGGCTGCCCTTTCTCCCAATTCCAGGTCATCATGCTTTCTGCATGCACCAAGCAGAGCCTTCCAAACAGTTGCATCAAGTTTTACAACCATCTGATTAAGTAATTCCTTGGCCTTAACAAGTTTTCCCGAGCGGCCATAAAGATCAATCATGCAAGCATAGTGTTCCGGACCTGGCCTGATCCCGTATTCCTGCTCCATTGATCCAAAGTAGCGGCAACCATCATCCACAAGACCAGTATGGCTGCAAGCAAAGAGTATACCAATAAATGTAATGCAGTCCGGTTTTGTGCCTGTAGCAATCATTTGATTATAAAAGAGTAGGGAATCTTTTCCTCTACCATTTTGTGCATATCCAACTATTAGAGCTGTCCAACTGATGACATCCCTGGTTTGCATAGAGTTGAACACGCGATTGGCATCTTCTATGCCCCCACACTTTGCATACATTGTCATTAGAGAGTTATCCACTGATAAGGATGATCCAAGACCAGATCTAGTGATGGTTGCATGAACTTGCTGACCAAATTTCATCATTGTTAGTTCTGCACACGCACTCAGAACACTGGCCAAGACCATTTCGTCAGGACATAAACCTGCAATTCTCATGTCGCAAAACAGCTTGATAGCATCTCCATGAGAGCCATTAAATGAAGATCCTGTAATTAGAGAGGTCCATGAGATAACATCCTTGTGCAACATCTGGTTAAATACCACAAATGCACAATCTAAATTTCCCTGTTTCGCATACATGTCAACAAGGGCATTATTCACTAGCGTGTATGCACCATATCCTGTTTTGAGAATCAAACAGTGGATGGACCTTGCATTTTGTATATCCTTCGTGGATGCAAAAGAGTTCAACACGGAGGGGTATGTGTAATCATCGATTTTCATATTTCTTGCATGCATTTTGCGAAACAAGGACAAAGCTTCCTCCGCAAACCCCAACCTCACACACCCCACTATCATGGAATTCCAAGAAATCACATCATCGACATCCATATTCTCCAACACCCTCTTCGCACCAATCAAGTCCCCACATTTTGCATACATGTCAACTAATGCACTTTGCACAAATATATTAGCACTAAAACCATTCCTAACTATGCAACCGTGCACTTGAACCCCAAAATCGTGAGCTGAAACTGCTCCAGAAGCTGTCAAAATGCTGGGAAAAGTGAACTGATTAGACTCGACCCCTTCAGTTCTCATGTCCCGGAAACATTTGATTGCTTTAAACCCATCCCCATTATAAGAATACCCAGTAAGCATAGCTGTCCATGTTGCATGATTTTTACTGTGACTCACCGCCGTGAAAAGGCACTCGGCTTCAACTATGCACTTGCACTTAGCATACATATCAATGAGACTGGTAACAACAAAAACATTACCATCAAGCTGAGTCTTTATCGCATACCCATGAATCTGTTCTCCTCTTGGAAGAAAACCCATCGTCGAGCATAATCTGAGGATACTTCCTAAAGTGTACTGATTAGGTTTGTACCCTTCGAGCTGCATTTGCCAATACAACTCAAATGCTTCAAGTGCGCACCCATAATTGCAGTAACCAGATATAAGACCAGACCAAGTGATTGAATTCTTTGATGGAGCCTCGTGAAATAGTCGGATAGCTTCAGTTAATCTGCCCGAATTTGCACAAGCAGCAATCATTGAATTCCAGGAGAACTCATCCCTATTGGTCATTTTGTCGAATAGATTGCGTGCTTCATCTATCTGACCGCCTTTTGTCAAATCATTCAAAAGTCTGTTTGATTCAATAATCGAATAACAAAATCTAGTTGAATTTGCAATGCTGTGTAAGTGATAGGTGAGTTTTGGTGGACCAATTGGACGGTTACGCAGGTGAAAAATTCGAACTTTGTGCATACCCACCTTGTTACCCTGAGGTTCCCAACAAAATTTCATCAGGCGATTGCTGCTCGTTGGTTTAGTTAACCTTTAGCCGCCAAATTAAAAATTGTAAAAACTCTTCCAGTACTTTATTTCATATCTCCAATAAATCAAAAGGTCAGGAAGTGAACGAGCAACAATAACATGTTTGCAGAACTCCAAGCTATAAATTTTTTATTTTCTTCGTAAAGAGATGACAAGTTCCGACTGAAATAATTCAAATCAAATTAACGATGAAAATAAAAATCAAAAACTAAAAAAAGAAACTGTTTACGGAAATGTGTATTCTGAAAAGGCCTTATCGGCTCGTTCTTTTTTATATGTTATTTTTGAATAAAATATAAATTTTATTTATTTTTTATTTTTATATTTTTAATATAATTTAAATTAATTTTTTAATAAAATTATAATTAATTAAATTTAATAATTTAATTTTAATAAGATAATTTAATATTAAATTTAAATTTATTTATTATTTTTTAATTTTAATAAAAATAATAAAAAAACAGATAAAAAAAAAGAATGAAATATATTTTATTTTACCTGTATTTTAAGAGGATATATCAAAAGCAAAAATAAATTTTCGTATATCTTAAGAGACAATGCGTCAAGAAAAAAGAAATGTTGGCACTCGCGTACTAAATTTCACCCTGTAATGATTATTATGATTGTGCTTACAGGCCCACGTCACGTGATGAATCATCAGCATAAAAAGATTAAAATGTGAAAAAGTTAAACAAACATGAGCTGACTCGTCTTCCTAAATAAGCAAGTACCTAAATGCCACGTCAGCAAATGTCCCTCATGTGCTGTCCCGCGAACGGACCAATATAAAACCCGAGCCTCGCCAAGTCACGGTTGCCTTGTCCGAAACGGCCACTCCACTGTTCTACCTGTTTTCTTTTCTAAAAAAAATTCACTTTTTTGTTTTTCACCCTAAAAGAAACCAATTTTCTTATCGAATTTGAAATTTTGTACCAAATTTCTCCCTTTTGATTCAAACGCTACCGGCTAAAATTCCAAAAATATCAAACGGATCCCAACATCTTCCATTATCAATCCTCCTCCCATTCAATTTCAAATTTTTTTTTGTTTCGTTTCGAGTTTGACCCCTCTAATTTAGCTAATTCCAACTTTATACATCCATCAAACCTAATCCAACAGGGGGGCTTAATATCCAATCTTTCGAATTGCATTTTCCTCTTCAATTTGACGAATTAAAAAAAAAAAAAAAGAAGAAAAAAAGATGCCGAGTTTAAATCCTTCAATGCCGTCTCCACGGTCTGACTCGGTGGACACGACACCACTCCTCACCCACTCGATTGCCGACCACCTCCTCCGTAGCCGCCATCTCTTACGCCGCCAGCCTCCTCCCCTCCGTGGTGCGGCTGCTCGGCTCCTCCAGCGAGCCAGCAGCCGCCGCATGATGCTGCGGGAGCCATCAGTCCGGGTGCGCGAGAATGCGGCGGAGCAGCTGGAGGAGCAGCAGAGCAACTGGGCCTACTCGAAGCCTATTATTGTGCTTGACGTGTTGTGGAATTTGGGTTTCATTGCGATTGCGGTTGTGGTCTTGGCTTTGAGCGTCAAGGAGAAGCCTGAGGTGCCTTTAAGGCTGTGGATAATTGGATATGGATTGCAGTGTTTACTTCATATTGCCTGTGTTATATACGAGTACAGAAGGCGGCTTGACGGAAGAAGTATGGGAATGGAGGCTAGTGGGGTTTGGGAAAGTGGAGATTCCAGCTCCGGATCGGGCAGTGATGGAGGAGATTATATGGATTATGTAGGTGTACTTGGAGGCAATGACGATGAAACTAGGTATTTTTTTTTTCACTTTCTTTTCTCTAATCAAGAACAAGTCTTTCTCAAGCTGAAATTGAACTTTGTTCTGTCCTTTTCTAAAAGTTTAATTCTTGTGGTACAAAATTAAGAATCTGAAACTGAATTGTTTTTATGGTTGCTAAATGATGCAAGGGAAAAGGAAAGAATTCTAATTTCTTCTCATTTCCCACCAAAATGATTTTGGCCTTTGAAGGGAAATAGAGAATCCACATTCCTTTGCTTAGAAGAGAAGAAAAGAATAAATATTTCAGCCCAATTCCTCAAAACAAATGCCGTTACTTTATGATGTTTAGCATGGTTATAATTGAGTGATAAACCGACTAAGGCTGTAGCTTTTTAGAATTATGCATTTAAGAATGCTCATGCTTGGTTGTTGCAGTTCTGTGAAGCACCTGGAATCTGCAAATACGATGTTTTCATTTATTTGGTGGATCGTTGGATTCTACTGGGTTACTGCTGGTGGACAAACTGTGACAAGTGATTCACCTCAGTTATACTGGTTTGTTCGACAAAAGTTTTTCGTTGATGCAATTTAGGTTATGTCAGCATGTTGTTTTATATGTTCATTAACTTGTTTGTTGGTTTCTTTTTGCAGGCTTTGTATTATTTTTCTTGCTTTCGATGTGATCTTTGTAATTATCTGCATTGCTGTTGCATGTCTCATCGGTATTGCTATTTGCTGCTGCCTTCCATGTATTATTGGAATCTTATATGCCATGACAGATCGGGTAAATGACATTTCTCAGATCTTGTTTTTGTTCATTGCTGTGGATTTGTTTAACTTTACCATTTGCAAAACACAAAGATTCACGTGCTTGGGCATTTAAGGAAATTGAGCTTATTTTATAGCAGTTCAGTAGATATAAGCCAATTTCAATTGGCAACATGATAGATAGTAAATGATTAAAAAAAAAAGAAAAAGCATTATTGGTCGTAGTGCTTACAAGTAGCTCAATATGTCAGCTCAAAAAACAGATATGAGGCAGCGCCTTATTTATCGTGGTTCATGTATGATACCAGGGCCAAGGAATTGATTTGTGGATGTGAAAGTGCTGATCTGTTAATGAAAAATCTTACTAGAAACCGTTGTAACATGACAACTGGATCCTGAAAACTAGAGTAGAATTTTGTTCGATTGACTTGTCTTCATGATCTAGCAGTTTAGGACTACAGGTATTTGTCTAATCAGGCAAAGTCCACTCATATTTGATGAGTCAGATACTGTCTTTACTTCTCCTAATTAAAACGCTGAAGAGATTTGCCATACTGGGCCCCTCTCCAGTTGTCATGCTCTGGTAGATGTTCTTTTGAGAACTAGACATTTCTATTTGTTCCCTGAAGGTCATGTGCCACTTTAATGAAAGCTCCTATGAGCTCAAATCCTATATGTTTAGACCTTCATCTTGCATGGATCGTGCTTCAAATTCAAACTATAAAGTTCTAAAAATGTATCGTGTCAGTTTGAAAAAGCAACAGTTGCTTATGATTAAGGCAGAGATGTTTTACCAGAATATGAATTGTCTAAAACTAAGTGGCTTTGTTGTGTATTTTGGGGCCAACACAAATTCAGCAGTCTCTCTCTTTGGTTCTCATTTAGCATTAACATAATCTGGGACGTTGAAATTTGTTTTGTGGAATATTCATTTTCAATTGTTTATGGCCAAAAACGCAGCAAGGGGACCTTGGATGCTATATGCGTTATTTAATTTTGGTCTTACATATTATCTTTCATGAATGGGATACTCCATCTGTTATTTGCAGGCCAGAGGGCTGAGTCTTGGAAAGGCTGCAGTGCATGTTTATGCTGTTTGGTTGCTTTCATCAACATTTTTTTTCGTCTTCATGTATTATATAAATGCTGTGTGTTTTTACTTTGTTGGGGTCCTCTTATTTATAAGATCATCAGAACCAGCCAACACACACCCAAAGATCTGGTGTTTAGAATTTTTGCTCCATGTTCATAGTATTATTTGCCTGACTTCATATCATCCTTAACTGAAACAGGAAGGAGCAACGAAGGAAGAGATTGATCAATTGCCAAAGTACAAGTTCCGGAGGATAGGGGAGTGCGAGATAGTTAATGGTGAGACTGAAGCATCTCTTGGAGGGACGATAACGGAATGTGAATCAGATACTCTCACAGAGCGCCTTATCTCCCCTGAGGATGCTGTAAGTAGTCCCCAAGTAGACATTTTTGCCCTTTCACTTGCAAAAACGTTCATTGCACGTATACTGCTTTATCATTAGACCAGGGGCTGTAGCTGATTTGATAGTGCTGTATGGTGCCAGTTAGGCTAATAAACCAATTCAAAGCAAGAAGAAGAAATAATCGGTCCCCAATTACCATGACCATGCCTTGGATAATATCTCAGCTGCATAAATATGGCGATGAAGTTCCTTATTTTGTTACTATTTCAACTTAAATTGCAGGAATGCTGCATTTGCCTGTGTGCCTATGAAGACGGAACTGAGCTGCGTGAGCTTCCTTGTCATCATCACTTCCACAGCACATGCATAGAGAAATGGCTTTACATAAATGCTACTTGCCCCTCTCTGCAAGTTGAACATTCTAAAGGCGAACAACCAAATATATGAAGTATAGAGACTAGGTTTTAGGTGATTGTTCGGAGTGGAGCTTATTCCCCATCAGTGTTATCATGTGCACCCATGAACCCCATCGTCGGCAGAGGAGATTGGTTCTTGGAAGAGACATCTATCCGGTGGGTGTTCACAGCAAGATTAATCATCTCGGTGTAACTATCTGTAGCTATTCTCAGTTTGTGCTCAATGTATATACGATCCGCTGTAGAATTCTTAGGCAAGCATTAAAGAGGACCTGATTTGTGCAAACCGTGGCTTTACAATTTAATTGTTCATCTTCTGATTGTTGCCGATTGTGTTTTCTTCTGTCGAAACCGTAAAGGGAGCATAACCTGTTCAACTCCAGAAAGCCCAAGCTGTGTAAATTTGCATATATCATTTTCTATAACTGACAGTTTTCTTCATTGTCTTGACGACTTACAAAATGCAAAGCATCAGAAATACCGAGCAGAAATAAATTAATAAATAAAAAGAATTGAAAGAAAAACAACAAATACTGAGCGGCGATGAAAAAAATAGGAGTTAGAAAAAGAACTCAGCTGCGCCAGAGTCATCCTCATTTACAGATGACAGTGATGGAAAAAAGAACTCAGCTGCGCCAGAGTCATCCTCATTTACAGATGACAGTGATGGACCCTACCATCACCCGCGACGCTGTCGTCCTCATAGCTCCTCAATTACACCAGCCGGGAATCGAACCCGGGTCTGTACCGTGGCAGGGTACTATTCTACCACTAGACCACTGGTGCTTGTTGAAAATCTCCTCCAAAAAAACAGTTTAAAACATATATTTAATTCAGTTCTAGAAATTGCGAAACTTTGTCTTTTATTCGTCATATCGACAGATTTCACTTAATAACCTCTAAAAGTTTTTTTTTTTTTTTTTACTCGTAATGGTTAATTAAGCAGTACGACGAATACTTCAACAAATTCTAGAATACATTTATTTTTTATTCTCTATTGTAATTTCACTGGTTCTTGAAAAAATTATTTTTATACAAAACTGAAGACATTTTCTTTCCCTTATATAAAATGAGTTTATGTTTAATACTATTCTACCACTGGTACCTTCTGTTTGTTAACAAGGAAAAAGTTATATTGAAAATTAAACTGTTATTACTATTGTTTGTTGAGCTGGTTTGAAATTTATTTTTTAAGTAAAATTAATATTGTAAATGCTCAAAATTAATAATTAAAAGCTAATCTGACTCGAACTGAATAATATAAGTAATTATATTACAGAAATATACTAATTGATTTGAAGCAGTGATTATCCACCATTTTATATTTATGTGCAGTAAATATTTGAATTTATGCCATGTAGGTCCACAAAGGAATCAAAGATGATTTTTTTATAAGTTATTAAAGATATCCTATATCTAATATAATTTATTGTTGAAAGAAAAAAAGAAATCAATGTCATCTCATTCCAATGCTTTAAAATCGTGATTAAATATAAATTATTTGTTCCCTTGAAGTAAAATTAAACTTTGATGCGAATATTAGGGGAAAATTCATTTAATCATGAACGTGAATAAATTATGATATAAATTTTTAATATTCAAAATTGTGACAATTTAAAGCAGATGTAGATCAATCAAAGGAAAATACTTTGAAAATATATAAATGAGGAAAAAGACTAAAGATAAAAAAAAAGGAATAAACTTCAAGACAAAGGGAAGAAACTTCACTGGATGGGCTGCCCTGCTTTTATCTTTTAAATATTCAAGGCAAAAAAGGGTACAGGAATTATTTCCTTTCCATTGCCCTGCTAATAATGTCATTCTGTGCCAGCCAAACCATGTGTAAGTTGCGTTATAGGGACTCCGACTTATAATTATAATTTCAAATAACTATGCAATGTTATCAAAACCGAATTGGCCGGTCAGAGCAGTTTAACGACAAATCATCAGCTAATCTGATCGGTTTAATGTACAAAAATCGAATTGACTAAAAACCGAAATGAACCATTTTGAAACGGTGTTAAACGGGGCAAAAACCAAAGAAAATTGGGTAAAATCATAATAAATCGGTTTAAATTTAAAAAAGCCAAAATTTATCCAAAATATCCATACAATATTATTTTTTGCTGAAAAAAATAATATATTGATATAAATACAAAATAATTAAAATGTAAGCAAATTTGATGACTTTTTCATGAATAAAATAAAAATTATAATTTATATTTGATGAATTTTTTAAAAATTTTACAATTTTTTACTATATTTATCTTAAATTTTTGTTATAAATGTTAAATGATTTGAAAATATTGTCTTATTATTAATGTTTGATGATAAATGTATTTTTCTAAATTATTTTTAATTTTTTTATATAGTGATATTTTTATAATATTTATATAAAACTTAAAAAATAATATTATTTTTTAAAAAAATAAAAAAACCTGATTGAATTCCAACGAACCGGTCGAACAATGACTCATTGAGCTCTCCGGTTCTTTATTCGGCCCAGTTTTAATATCATTGAAACTATGTAATTAATCCCAACTTAGGTGAATTTCATAGACTAGACTGGTAGTAAATTGCCATACATGTATATTAATCACCACTTTAGTTCTTTTTAACTAATTCTGCAAAATAATAATAATAATATATTATTGGCATGTTTATAAAATTTATCTAAATTTCATTCAGACGGGAATGACTCCTAATTATAAATAATAAATATTTGTAATAAAATGGATATATAAAACTATTCGTAGTATTTTTAGATTGTAATCAACAGCTCATAATTGCATATACTATTCTAAGTGCGACTGGGCAACTCTCGTCAACCTCCGTCGCACGCATGCGGATTCCTGGAATTGCATTCGATACGCTCATAGTTTGTTTGATTTGTAAAACGGAATTTTCAATTTTGGCAATTGATGAGAAGAGGAGGGAATTTCCTTGATGTTGCTTTGCTGGCCTTTTCAGCCGTTACACTTTTTCTTCTCAATTACTCGAGTCTACTACTATTTACTAGTATTTACTTTTCAAATAACGAGGTCAACCTAAGTCAAAAACTTGAATCTTTTCAAATCAAAATTTCAGATTAATTTCATATTTAACAATATTATTAAAACTCGACCTGACCGTAAGCTGGTCCAATTGATTCAATATATAAAAACCGAAAAAAAACCATTTTGAATTGTTGAAAAACCGGTTAAACTGGATTGAATCCGAAGAAAATCGAGTAAAATCATAATAAACCGGTTGGAATTTGAAAAAACTAATTTTTTGTCCAAAATATCCATATAATATTATTTTTTATATAATATTATTTTTTGCTAGAAATAATAAAATATAAATATAAATACAAAATAATTAAAATTTTAGCAATTTTAATAAATTTTTTATGAATAAAATAAAAATTATAATTCATATTTGATGAATTTCTTTAAAAAATTTACAATTTTTTCACTATATTTATTTTCAATTTTTGTTATAAATATTGAATGACTTGAAAATATAATCTTATTATTAATATTTGATGATAAATATATTTTTCTAAACTATTTTTAATTTTTTTATATAGTGATATTTTCATAATATTTATATAAAACTTAAAAAATAATATTATTTAAAAAAATCTAGTTAAACCCTAAAGAGCCGATCGAATCACAAATTTTTAACCTTTTCGATTGTTTATCTGATCTAATTTTTATTTTAATAACAATGTAATTTACACAATCATTTTTTTCAATTTTATATCCTGTAATGCTAAAATTATTATAAATTTTAATTTATAAAACTAAAATTATCTAATTACAATTACTGTAACTAATCCTATTAATCAATTTCTATTAGTTTTCTAGTTAAACAATAACATAAATAGTTTTTTCATTATTTTAACATAATCAAAATTATAATTTCTGAATGCCACGTCGCTTTCACTAATAAAAACTATGTCATTCGATTTGGACTCCAAACAACAGGCACCCCAGTTACAACACCAAAATTCTCCTGCCCGTCAATCGCGACGGCCAAGGGCGGCGGCGCCGATGTAATAGATTTAGACAATGTTTTTTCAGGCCTATTTGACACATATTCCGGCGTTTTCACCTTAACGTTAATAATGCCATTCCTTTCTCCTCTATCATCCCTCAACCTATAACTCAACATATTCAAATAATTCTCCGGCAAATACCCTCCCATGAAATCAGTCGCCGGCATTCTTATAGACCCAATAATTTTGTCCCCGTACGCCATCTTGCACCAGACTTCAAGAGTGACAAAGCGCTCATGCAAAGGCATGTCGATTATAAGTTTTTGGTTCCATGAAGGATAGCTTCCTCCTTCCGTATCCATCTTTGTGGCGGCCGAATTAAGATGATCTGTTCTAACGATAACGTACGTGTTCTTCTTCACGGGTCTTCGAGCTATGCGCAGATCTTCGCATGAGAGGACTGTGATTTCGAGAGTTGGAGACGAGTTTTTCATTATTGAAAAGTAGATACAATGTGTGTGCTGATGTTATATAATGGAAAAGGAGAAGAAGAGTTGAGTGTTAAGGTGAAGAAGACGATGGATGATTAATTGTTTCCTCCGTTGCCAATATTGATGGTTATATATAAGCGTTACGCAAGATCTATAATTTATTAGTTGTTAGAACTTTATTTTGTTTTTGAATACGTAATTTAATAAATTCCAACTAAACTTCATGGAAATTTCCGATATTTAATTTTTGAACCGAACTTGCTTACTTCTACGGACGGATACAATTCATTTTGCACTATTTACGAAATATATATCCGTTATTATGATCCCACTTTATTCGGTGATGTTTATCCGAAGACAAATTCCATTAAGAAAAGTTTGCGTTGATTCGGTACATAAAATTAGGAGTTTTTTTTTTATTTTACGTAACATTAATTTATTTCATGATTTTTTTTATATAATTACTGATATTTTTCAAATATCATATTTAAAGGAAATAAGTATTAAATCATTTGAACCAACTAATATTAGTTATTTCATGAATTTAATATAAGTATTTTCTAGAAACAACAACGTATAATTTAAATTTGTTAATATTCAAATAAAAAAATATATAAATTTTAATAAAATTCAACTTAAAATATAAAACAATCACAAGAATTAAAAAATAATAATTTAGCAAAATTTTAAATTAATATGTAGTAAATATTTACATAAACAATTTATAAATTAAAAGATATACATATATAAAAATCATAGAAATGGTGTCTAGTGTCAAAATATTATATTTTTATTATTTGAGACATGGGATCAATTTCTCACCCACACTATAATTACAGATTATTTAAATGATGTAAACATCTACCTATAGCAGATATCCAAGATATTTAATTTTTACTCAATTGAAATTCATTTATAATTATCCGTACAACATCATGAAATTGACCGAATATCCTAAAAAAATCCAATCCGCCACCATCATCGCTTTGGATATAATTTTAAAAGCAATCCGATATATCCTTTTACTACATTTTTTTCGCACAATATATATTTTTTCTATGGGTTTGTAGACTCTGTTTTTAAGTAAACCATGTATTATAGTTCTAAATTCCATGATCGGTTGGAATTAGGTATTTTTCTTTTCATAACTATCTCTGGTTAGGGAAAATAATAGAATAATAACATATCAAACTTATACAAAGCCAAAAAAAATTTCCCCGTGGGTGACCCATAGAAAAAAAAAAAAAAAATCACTGTTTGCATGTTTTTCATTTTCTTCTTGGGAGGAGTCGTTTATATGTTGGTTTAGTATATACGACACAATTTCGTGTGCCAGGCTAACGCAATGCGAGTACGTAAACACGTGATGTAATAATAGTAATATTGCTGAGCTTCAAAAGAAGATAAAATCGTTGACTTCAACGGAGGAAATTGTAGTAACATTTCTTTGTACCTCTGCATTTAGATATTTTTATTAGGAAAATAATTAATTATTTCTTTATACTCCATTCGTTTTTTTATTTATTATTTTTGAGTAAAATCTAAATTTTATTTATATATTACTTTTAAATTTTTAATATAATTTAATTTATTTTTTAATTTATTTTTCTTTTTCAATAAAATCAGAACCAATTAAATTTGATAATTTGATCTTAATTACGTAATTTAATATTAAATTTAAATTTATTTATTATTTTTAATCTTAGTGAAAATAAAAAAAATGGTTGATGAAAAAGAATGAAGGAGGTATTTCATATCTCTAAGAGAGTAATAGAATCATTTAACTGTGGTTGTCAAAATCAATACATTTAATTTTTTTTGTTAGATCATAAGGTGTACTAAGCGATTTCGTACGGATGAAAGGAATTTTTAAAGTATAGCACACTCAGATTAATTCCTATTCGAGTCGGGTTGATTCATTATGCGGGTAAAATTTTTTCAATATTTATTTTTTCTATTTACAATACTTGAATTCGAGATCTTGTTTAAAGGAAATAATTACCAAACCACTTGAACCAATCAATATTAGTAAAATCAATACATTCCAGCTAGTTGATTTAAAAATACTGTAAATTGTTTTATTCATTTAATACGACAGATAGTAGTATAAGAATTTTTCTTTTTCTTAAGAATGTAAAACTGTTCATACTATCGGTTTCATTCTTATAAATTATAAATAGCGTTAATTATAAGCTATTCCAATCTTATTAATTATATATACATTTAAATTAATAAACATTTTTTTTCTTTTAATATAATTCAATAACCATAACAATTGGATACAATTTAATATAATTTTAAAGGAAATTTTATTTTTTCTATATCAAGTCTATCGAGAATTCATGCGCCAGACCAATATTGTATCGACATTCATGTATGTTAACCATTATTCTACTTTTCTTCAACTAATTTTATTTTGGTTTAGTCCACGAATTGGCCCTAACACACGATTTAGGCAAGATTTACTCAATTTTCAATATAGAAAATTCAAATTTGTCATGAGTTAAAATTCAATGAAGTTTTAGCCAACCCAAAAAATTAACACTATAATTCGATTCCAAATCTTGTTTTCTCGTTACCTAGATCTAGATGCAGCTTAGAAAAGTATAGAATCTGTATACACTTCTAATAAAAACCACAATTCAAACACTCGAATTTGAATCTTTCACTCCTCAAATCAAAACAAATTCTTATTTAAAAAAAAAAAATCTTCTTCTGATTTACGATTTTGTAACCTAAGCCTGAAGTATATACAAGGGGAATAACGTATATATGGAACCTAATAATTAATTGGTATTTTTTAAGAAAAATTTGCAAATTGAAAAAATATTTATCTGGACCAGATTTATGAATAAAATAATAGATTGAACCAATAAAAAAATGACACGTAAGATAAATGGATTGAAAATTAGTAAATAAATAGTTATTAATTTTAAGTATATTGGTTTATTTTATGAAAAAATTACGCGCGGATGGGATTTTAGGCAAATTATATTAATAATTAAGAATACTTTAGTTGAAAGAGTCGGAAAGGACAACCACTGCCCTAAAATTGACAGCTGATATGATACATCACTTATAAATGGTCAAATTGAGGGATATAAAGTAGATAGCTTATTATTGACCGGTTTGCTAATATGCTGACTAATGCTAATTCAATGGATTTAATTTGGTCTTCAGAACGTAGCTCAAATAAAACGGATTTTTTACCATATAAAAATTAATACTATCAATCAAAGGCAAAAATCTAATCTCTTTTTTTTTATAATTACTTTAGTGGCGGTATTGTGAATCAAATCTCCCGGTTTGGAGGCAGAACTTTTTTTTAAAAAAATTTTACCCTCATAACGGATCAATATGTCTTGATCTATATAATAATAGTAATTATATAAATATATATATATATATATTGAATCTACATAGGTCAAATCCATCTTATGCAATTGCATATATTAAGTATTTGCTTTCTCGAACTCAATCATGAATAGTTCTTTATTTAAATCTAATAATGATTCAAAGAGTTGTTTATTTTGGAGATAAAAGAATGATAATAAGCAGTCAGAGTTAGATTTAATTCCAATCCGTAACAGAAACAATTAAGCACGAGCTGCACACCAAACAGGTTTATCCCCTGTCACAACTCCTCCATGGTAATTTTGCCTTTCCACAGGCATTTCCCCACGTTGACTGTGAAGAAGACGACGTCGTAGAAGGCGAGGCATATACCGGTAAGTTCTTTCTCACCTGTGGCATCACATAATCGCCCAACCCCTTCACTCTCACAGAAATATTAATAATTCCATTCTTTTCGCCTCTCGAATCTCTCAGTCGATAACTCAAAAAGTGCAAATAATTTTCAGGAATATAATCCCCTAAGAAATCAGAAACTGTACCGTAGCTGTGCCGATCAATCTTTTCCCGGAGCCAATCTTGCATTCGACTTGCAGAGTAATAAAGCTACAATGCGATGTCATTTCCATTTCCAGTTTCTGATTCCAAGTAGGATTGCATCCTCCTTCGTGATCAGCTCTTGTCGATTTAAAATTAACAGGATCTAGTTTTATGACGGCGAAGGTATCCTTTTTCACGGGTTTTCCATCGAGCCGGAGGTTTTCTGCGGACAAAATTGTGATTTCCAGAGAGTGCGAGACGCTGAATACATGATGATTAAAATCGTGAATTGACAGAATTTTGTGGTTTATGAGAATTGTTGAGAAGGAAGAGGCTATATAGTATATATATAGTAAAAGAGAGAAGGGAGAAGAAGATAATGAGAAAGAAGAGAGAAAGAGAGAGGATGTTTCAAGAATTTTCCACTAAATAGGCTCAATCAATTTCTACCGCGTTTCCTTGCCGTAGGTTGACACTTTCTTCTTTCGTATTGCTTAGGGAAAATGACATTACCAAAATTAGAAGTTGACTGTTATAATGGGCTGTGACGGTAAAACGTAAAAGGAGGGAAACTGCTTTTCTTGAAAACACTCAATTTTGGCGTGGGTGTAGGTTAAAATTATTCAGAATTGATTCCTTATATTCAATACACGGTACACTAATAATTATGAATTGTTTGATTTTTTTTTTATCTAATAATTCAAATTTGTTGATATATAATATATTAGATGCATCGAATTACCCCTAATTATTATACCCTTTATTTTAATTCCGTAAAAGTAATTGTTTTGATTTTTGAATGGAGACAAGCTAGAGGAAATTTCAGTCATATTAACCATTATTAAGGGACAAGAAACCTTACTTCCCCGAGGAAAAGAAACGAAAAAGTAAAGAAAGTTTAGGAAAATTTTCACTTATCTTAAAAAGTGAATGTGAGTTTATTTATAAAAAATAATTTTTTATTTTTTTAAAAAATTAAAATATTTATTTTTTTATAAAAAATTTAAAAAATGCGTTCATTTATCAACAAATGAAAAATTTGAGTATTTATTTTCTGTATGTATATATATATATGTGTATACACACACATATGCATATATATGTGTATATATGTACATATATATGTATGTGTGTGTGTGTGTGTATATATATATATGTATGTGTATGTATATGTATGCACATACATACACATATATGTATATACATACATATACATGCATGCGTATGTGTATGTATGTACATACATATATATGTGTGTGTATGTATTTACATATATATGCATACACATACATATATGTACGTACGTATGTATGAGCATACAAGCACATACAAATACATATATATGTGTATGTATGTGTATGTATGTATATACATATATGTGCATAAATACATATGTTTATGTGTATGTATGTGTGCATACATACATATGTATGTGCATACATATATATATGTATATGTATATGCATATGCATATGTATGTATACATATACATATGCATACGTATGTGTATGTGTATGTGTATGTACATACATATATATACATATCCATATGTACGTATATATGCATGTATACATATGTGTGTATACATATATATGTATATATATGTGTCATATATATGTATATATATGTGTGAGTATATTAAGATTATTTAGAAAAGTTAGAAAATATTTTTTATTAGGTTTTTAATTTCTTTTTTATTTTGAAAAACTAAAAAAATTTTTTTGTGTTTTGTATTTTAGAAAACTGACTAAAATAAATATAATTTTTATTTTTTGTTTTATGTGATTTTTTTTTTTGAAAAATTAGAGCAGTTTTATGTACGTAAACAGTTCATTTACTTCCCCAAAGAAAAGAAAAGAAAAAGTAAAGAAAGTTTAGGAAAATTTTCACTTATCTTAAAAAATGAATTTTGCTTTACAAATATCTAATCTTATAAATTTAGGGTTATGGAGTCCCAAATTTTGAATCATAATCAGATTTTATAAAATCAACAGAGAATTAATTACTTATTTTTTAACTTTACTGTCATCATCATTGTTTATATTAATATCATCGTTAAATTTTCTCTTTTACAAGAGAATATTTTATTCCATTAAAAATATTTTTTATAAAATTAACGAAATTAAGTGTTACATTAATAATTTGTACAATAACCAAAATTGATTACGACAAAATGGAGAGAGTATTATTATTATTATTTAAAAATCCATAAACAATTACTCTATTTTTCAAATTTATCTTAATACAAGTCTCAAAATAACCTCAAAAAGTAGAAAAGATATTATTAATTACTTCATAAGTTAATAATGTATGCAAAAATCTACAGTGAATCTTTATTTAAAAATTCATTTAATTTTTTTGGTAGGAAAGAAAAATGATTATTTAGATCCAATCCAACTCGTTATCACAAAATAAAATGGAAAATGATGGATGTCGAAGCCACCAAAAATAAAAACCTAACTTATCCCAACAAATAAATTGCAAATAGGGCAAGAAAGAATCAAATCCACAAAGACTAGCACCGAAATAATTTTAAACAACCAGATTTTTTTAATAATAAAATTAAATGGGGAAGTTTATAGATTGAAAGTGAAATAATACAATGAAATAAATGAATCATAAATTAATTAAGAGAATTTCACAAAACAAAAAGTAGAAGTTGAGAAAAAGCCCTGCTCTAGAATTTGAGTTACAAAATGCGCAGAAGGAACCCCCTCAACCTCATGACTCCTTTTCTTAAATAATAACCAAAAACAGGAAAGAGATCCAACCAAACTAGAAAATTTAAAATAAAATTCCTAAAGGAGTTCTAAATTTCCCAAATCACTCCCATTTTTCTCCTAAAATAAAGTCTTAAAACTCCTAAATTCCAGTTAGGATTTAAGTGGCGGTTAGGTTAAATTCACTTGAATTTATCTTGAAAAAATGCAGTTCACTGTCAATTTTTCTTTGGTAACTTGGGCAAGGGAATTGGGCAAGACTTGGCTTTCTGCCTTGGACAATTGAGCGATTCCCTTGGGCAAGGCTTCTTCCAGAATTTTCAACTATCAGCTCTTTGCTTCAATTCAACCTCAAAAAATCTTTGCTTCTTCGGATCATCAACAATTAGCCCCAAAAAATATAACTTTCTCAAGATTCACTCCTACAGTCAGAAAAATAAACAAATCAATGAAAAACACTTAAAATTGACTTAAAAGAGCACAAAATATTAAGCAAAATTAAATCAAATAAATGCTCATTTAACATCTTAACAGAAAAAGATATTAAAATGCCTTTCAAATTGTCTTGAAAGAGCTAAAATGCCCATAATGCTTTTTTTTAGCAAAAATACCTATTAACCCACAGATTAAGTACAAAAATGCCCTTCCTTTAGTAGTCTATTTGTTTTTGTATAATGGCACTGGCGTTGCATATTACATGGACAAGGAAATAGCCAACACATCAATCTGGCACCGGCTCTGATACCAACTGTAACGTCCTCGGATAGCCGCTTGTCGATATTGTTCGCTTTGGGCCTTAGCCCTCGCGATTTTTTTTTGTCTCCCCAAAAGGTCTCGACAAGGGAGAGATATCTATAACCTTATAAAAATTACTTCGTTCTCCTCTCCAACCGATATGAGATCTTTTGACTGAATCCACCTGTATGTGGGAGTTTTTGACTGACTCCACCCTCCTAAGGAGGTTCAGCGCCCTCGCTGATACATCAGGCCCGGTCCCATAGCCAACACACCGATCTGGCACCGATTCTGATACCAACTGTAACGTTTCCGGATGATCGCTTGCCGATATTATCCATTTTGGATCTTAGCCTTCACGATTTTGTTTTTGGATCTCCCTAAAAGGTCTCGACAAGGGAGAGATATCCATAACATTATAAAGACTATTTCGTTCTTCTCTCCAATCGATGTGGGATTATTTGATTGAATTCACCTGTATGTAGGAGTTTTTGACTGACAGCGAGGGCGTTGAGCCTCCTTAGAGGGTGGAGTCAATCAAATTTCTGTACTTAATTTATGGATTGAGGGGTTTTTTGCTAAAAAAATATTAAAAGCATTTTAGAGACAATTTAAAAGGTATTTTAATACCTTTTTCAAAATAAAATTGTTATAAAAAAAAGTACCGATATTGTTGACTCCGGGCAGGACCTACGCGACCAACAGAAAATATGGTCAAGTTTCTCTTTAATCTAAAGGGGTATAACAAAAGAAATGAAAGGGCGATGTTGCTCCACGCTTCGCCACACGATACATGTGTTCCCTTGGATTTGTGGATGCAAACAGTCTGAGTCAGGTCAGACTGGATAATGTTGTTCTTTTTTCGGTTTTTCTCTCATTTGTTATTGAGATTTTATTATTTTAAATAGATTCAAGGTGCAAATCAATTTGATGTTCCATGAAAACGCTTAATTTTTTTTTTATAATATATTAGTCGTATAATGTTATTTTATATTTTAATTTTAGAAAGAAATATTTATTCTTTTCATATAAAATAATAATAATTTTTTTAATTTTAAAATATAAAAAATAATATTATATAAATTAAAATATTATGAATAAAATTATAATGTTAGTTTTCATTAAATATTATCGATAAATCTACACTTTAGCGTTTTATATATGAATTGGAATGTTACTCCTATCAATTTTTAAATAACAATATTAATTTTTTTCATAAGTTTAAAGGGTAAATTTGGCCCTTGGATAATTGTTTTGATTAATTAATATAATTATTGGACAGAGTGGATTTATGATTCCCTTTGCCTTTGTAATTCAAAGTATTTTCTTTGAATTGAAATAGTTTTGCAAGAGAAGTTTCCAGCAGCAAGCGTTCCCCTCCAGACATGGGAAGCATCCCCGTATGATGACCGAAAACGGAATGTGCAAGTAACCCGATTTGAATAGAGCATTATTATTATTTTATAGCTAGCTGGCTGGATATATTTTCTTGTTTTTTTGGTCAACAGTTCGTTGGATGGGATTGCCCGCAAGTTTGTGCAATTATTTTAATATTCCTGCCGTTACTTTATAATGGATTTAGTTGGATTTCCATGGAGTGAATAGTTTTGGTCGTGCTTTTAAATACACGTTATCCACAGTCAATACGTCCATTATCCGAACGTTTTCATATTAAGATTTCATACTTTTTTAGATTTGTTTATAATAATATTTATGCACGTGAATTAAATTAATAATCAAATTCTAAAAAATAATTAAATCAGTTTGACAAAATTTATAAAAATAATTTTTTCAATTTGTAAAAGTTATATTTAAAAAAGCTATATTTCAAAAAACAGATAATTATTTGGTAAATAAACGTTAAAATGACTTATATATTGAAAAACAATTTACCAACTGTTTGATTAATAATACGATTAGAAATAACTTTTCAGAATAAAAAACGAAAAAGAACATATATAATTTTAATATATTATATTCAATATCTTACTAGAAAATAATAATTATTTTCACTTATTTGCATTTTTTTACTCCACTAAACTATTAAAAAATATAGATAGGGAATTCATAAACTTAATTATTTGTAGTGTGAGATAAATATATTTGACCATCGGAAATCCCAAGTAAAGAGATGGTGAAAAAGCAAATTAACTTCGCCTGTAGCAGCGTATATCAAATTCCATGTATCATTTTTCGAAAAAACAAAAAAAAATATAATTTTAAATTATTAATTTGATTAACTTAAAATCAATTTTTTTCTCAATCCTAATTGTAATAACATGTAAGATCAATTTAAAGCAATTTTATGTAAGTGGAGACATGATATGTTGATGATATGATTTTGCAGCTGCTATTATGGTTTGATGTTTCTTGAAGTTTGTGGTAGGTGATGATACTGATTAAATTAGTACTTTGTATGAGTATGAGTGAGATGGTTGGAGTGGTCGTATGGAAGATAGTATTTTGCAAGGATGCATCCCTGTGGTCATTCAGGTAGTTTAATTCTGCATAATCTAACAATGCTAAAAGCCTATTTTCTTCGCTTATGGGAAAGTGTACAATTAGTACATATATACCTGCTTGTTTTATATATTTAATGTAGTACATGTTTTAATAGTGACTTTTGAAAATATCATGTTTAAATTCCTGAAGACCATTTGAAGTGATGATTCTTAAATATTGGAAGAGCTAGTTTTTCTTTTTCTTCCAAGTTTTTGAATTTTCTGGAGCCTGGTAGCATCTTGCATGTGGATCTCCTCTGATGTTAATTAACCTCAACTGTGTTGGTTAAAGTTCTCTTGGATGGAGGTTAAGCATGCTCCGGATGCTCACCAGAAAGGGTGGTATAATGACAAGCATGACAAAATCTCTGAAGCCAGCATCAACCATGGTCTCAATGATTCATAGCTACTTGAACTAGAGGAACTTATTGATTTATTATTTATTCAATATCATTTTCCTGTGTTAGGATGGAATTTTCCTGCCATATGAGAATGTACTCAGCTATGAGAGCTTTGCTGTTAGAGTTCGTGAAGATGAAATTCTTAATTTGACACAGGTTCTTCGGGTAATTGATCTTGGTTTCAGGTATCTGCACATTAAATGGTTGCTGTAATCTGAAAATTAACTGTTTAACCATTATTGTGTCTTCCAGGGGTTCAATGAGACTGAAAAGGAATTTAGATTGGCAAATGTGCATAAAATCTGGCAGAGATTCTTATATAGTGATACAGTGTTGCTTGAAGTTGAGAGACAAAAAACCTTTTTTGGTCGTGAGGAGGATTGGGCTGCTGAGTTTTCACAATTGATGGAAGATGATGTTTTCACCACATTTGTGCAGGTACATTTTTCTCTATGCTGAATGTGGCGTTGTCTTTGATGTGGATTACACTGTGATAGGGAATTCATAAAATAATTAAGGGATATTTTTGTCCAAAAAAATATTTTAAATTAGCTTCCATGAAAGGCTAAAATTTATATTTTTTTCAAATGTGAGGTTTTTTCACTTTTCACAAAATTAATTTTTCTAAAATTAACATTTACCAAACACCTATTTTGATCTAATAATCAGTTTTTTTTTTCAATAATCAGCTTTTTTTCTTTTCGGAAGCAATGTCAAACACACCCTTAAACAACTCTTTCGCTTATAAAATACTTTAATATTCAATCTACACATAAAATTATAACACTATTTTAAGAAAAGTTTCACAAAACACGAATTTAGAGATGATCATTGCAACTTAATGCTAAAACAGAATTTTGATCAACTAGAATTAGATTTACATTAGTGAAAATACCTTTCTAACGTAAAAGTTATCCAAATTATTAGGGGTCAGCAAAAAAAAAATTCAAAAAAATAATTAACCGTAAAATCGATTCGAAACCAAACCAATTTTTATGATTAATCAATTCGAT
Organism: Excoecaria agallocha; assembly: GCA_037975025.1. Taxonomy (NCBI): domain Eukaryota; kingdom Viridiplantae; phylum Streptophyta; class Magnoliopsida; order Malpighiales; family Euphorbiaceae; genus Excoecaria; species Excoecaria agallocha. Next base: position 66,959,184 of record CM075806.1, on the reverse strand, counting down.
GGATTTGATTACGATTTTTTATTTTTATATTTTTTATTTTTAGTTATAATTTATGTTTTTAAGTACCGTTTAACCATTAATTTACAGTTAACCGATTCTCATATATATATATATATATATATATATATATATTATTTTTATATCTTAAAAATTTTTCTTTTTTTCTGTTTCTCCCTAAAATTTACATAAAATAATAATTTAAATTATATTTTCATTTTTTGCTAGAAAAAATAAAATATAAATACAAAATAATTAAAATTTTAGTAATTTTAATAAATTTTTTAGGAATAAAATAAAAATTATAATTTATATTTGATGAATTTCTTTAAAAAATTTACAATTTTTTCACTACATTTATTTTTAATTTTTGTTATAAATATTGAATGACTTAAAAATATAATCTTATTATTAATATTTGATGATAAATATATTTTTCTAAACTATTTTTAATTTTTTTATATAGTGATATTTTCATAATATTTATATAAAACTTAAAAAATAATATTATTTAAAAAAAATCTAGTTAAACCCTAAAGAGCCGATCGAATCACAAATTCTTAACCTTTTCGACCGATCCAATTTTTATTTTAATAACAATGTAATTTACACAATCATTTTTTCAATTTTATATCCTGTAATGCTAAAATTATTATAAATTTTAATTTATAACACTAAAATTATCTAATTACAATTACTGTAACTAATCCTATTAATCAATTTCTATTAGTTTTCTAGTTAAACAATAACATAAATAGTTTTTTTCATTATTTTAACATAATCAAAATTATAATTTCTGAATGCCACGTCGCTTTCACTAATAAAAACTATGTCATTCGATTTGGACTCCAAACAACAGGCACCCCAGTTACAACACCAAAATTCTCCTGCCCGTCAATCGCGACGGCCAAGGGCGGCGGCGCCGATGTAATAGATTTAGACAATGTTTTTTCAGGCCTATTTGACACATATTCCGGCGTTTTCACCTTAACGTTAATAATGCCATTCCTTTCTCCTCTATCATCCCTCAACCTATAACTCAACATATTCAAATAATTCTCCGGCAAATACCCTCCCATGAAATCAGTCGCCGGCATTCTTATAGACCCAATAATTTTGTCCCCGTACGCCATCTTGCACCAGACTTCAAGAGTGACAAAGCGCTCATGCAAAGGCATGTCGATTATAAGTTTTTGGTTCCATGAAGGATAGCTTCCTCCTTCCGTATCCATCTTTGTGGCGGCCGAATTAAGATGATCTGTTCTAACGATAACGTACGTGTTCTTCTTCACGGGTCTTCGAGCTATGCGCAGATCTTCGCATGAGAGGACTGTGATTTCGAGAGTTGGAGACGAGTTTTTCATTATTGAAAAGTAGATACAATGTGTGTGCTGATGTTATATAATGGAAAAGGAGAAGAAGAGTTGAGTGTTAAGGTGAAGAAGACGATGGATGATTAATTGTTTCCTCCGTTGCCAATATTGATGGTTATATATAAGCGTTACGCAAGATCTATAATTTATTAGTTGTTAGAACTTTATTTTGTTTTTGAATACGTAATTTAATAAATTCCAACTAAACTTCATGGAAATTTCCGATATTTAATTTTTGAACCGAACTTGCTTACTTCTACGGACGGATACAATTCATTTTGCACTATTTACGAAATATATATCCGTTATTATGATCCCACTTTATTCGGTGATGTTTATCCGAAGACAAATTCCATTAAGAAAAGTTTGCGTTGATTCGGTACATAAAATTAGGAGTTTTTTTTTTATTTTACGTAACATTAATTTATTTCATGATTTTTTTTATATAATTACTGATATTTTTCAAATATCATATTTAAAGGAAATAAGTATTAAATCATTTGAACCAACTAATATTAGTTATTTCATGAATTTAATATAAGTATTTTCTAGAAACAACAACGTATAATTTAAATTTGTTAATATTCAAATAAAAAAATATATAAATTTTAATAAAATTCAACTTAAAATATAAAACAATCACAAGAATTAAAAAATAATAATTTAGCAAAATTTTAAATTAATATGTAGTAAATATTTACATAAACAATTTATAAATTAAAAGATATACATATATAAAAATCATAGAAATGGTGTCTAGTGTCAAAATATTATATTTTTATTATTTGAGACATGGGATCAATTTCTCACCCACACTATAATTACAGATTATTTAAATGATGTAAACATCTACCTATAGCAGATATCCAAGATATTTAATTTTTACTCAATTGAAATTCATTTATAATTATCCGTACAACATCATGAAATTGACCGAATATCCTAAAAAAATCCAATCCGCCACCATCATCGCTTTGGATATAATTTTAAAAGCAATCCGATATATCCTTTTACTACATTTTTTTCGCACAATATATATTTTTTCTATGGGTTTGTAGACTCTGTTTTTAAGTAAACCATGTATTATAGTTCTAAATTCCATGATCGGTTGGAATTAGGTATTTTTCTTTTCATAACTATCTCTGGTTAGGGAAAATAATAGAATAATAACATATCAAACTTATACAAAGCCAAAAAAAATTTCCCCGTGGGTGACCCATAGAAAAAAAAAAAAAAAATCACTGTTTGCATGTTTTTCATTTTCTTCTTGGGAGGAGTCGTTGTTTATATGTTGGTTTAGTATATATGACACAATTTCGTGCGCCAGGCTAACGCAATGCGAGTACGTAAACACGTGATGTAATAATAGTAATATTGCTGAGCTTCAAAAGAAGATAAAATCGTTGACTTCAACGGAGGAAATTGTAGTAACATTTCTTTGTACCTCTGCATTTAGATATTTTTATTAGGAAAATAATTAATTATTTCTTTATACTCCATTCGTTTTTTTATTTATTATTTTTAAATAAAATTTAAATTTTATTTATATGTCACTTTTAAATTTTTAATATAATTTAATTTGCTTTTTAATTTATTTTTCTTTTCCAATAAAATCAGAACCAATTAAATTTGATAATTTGATTTTAATTACGTAATTTAATATTAAATTTAAATTTATTTATTATTTTTAATCTTAGTGAAAATAAAAAAAATGGTTGATGAAAAAGAATGAAGGAGGTATTTCATATCTCTAAGAGAGTAATAGAATCATTTAACTGTGGTTGTCAAAATCAATAAATTTAATTTTTTTTGTTAGATCATAAGGTGTACTAAGCAATTTCGTACGGATGAAAGGAATTTTTAAAGTATAGCACACTCAGATTAATTCCTATTCGAGTCGGGTTGATTCATTATGCGGGTAAAATTTTTTCAATATTTATTTTTTCTATTTACAATACTTGAATTCGAGATCTTGTTTAAAGGAAATAATTACCAAAGCACTTGAACCAATCAATATTAGTAAAATCAATACATTCCAGCTAGTTGATTTAAAAATACTGTAAATTGTTTTATTCATTTAATACGACAGATAGTAGTATAAGAATTTTTCTTTTTCTTAAGAATGTAAAACTGTTCATACTATCGGTTTCATTCTTATAAATTATAAATAGCGTTAATTATAAGCTATTCCAATCTTATTAATTATATATACATTTAAATTAATAAACATTTTTTTTCTTTTAATATAATTCAATAACCATAACAATTGGATACAATTTAATATAATTTTAAAGGAAATTTTATTTTTTCTATATCAAGTCTATCGAGAATTCATGCGCCAGACCAATATTGTATCGACATTCATGTATGTTAACCATTATTCTACTTTTCTTAAACTAATTTTATTTTGGTTTAGTCCACGAATTGGCCCTAACACACGATTTAGGCAAGATTTACTCAATTTTCAATATAGAAAATTCAAATTTGTCACGAGTTAAAATTCAATGAAGTTTTAGCCAACCCAAAAAATTAACACTATAATTCGATTCCAAATCTTGTTTTCTCGTTACCTAGATCTAGATGCAGCTTAGAAAAGTATAGAATCTGTATACACTTCTAATAAAAACCACAATTCAAACACTCGAATTTGAATCTTTCACTCCTCAAATCAAAACAAATTCTTATTTAAAAAAAAAAAAATCTTCTTCTGATTTACGATTTTGTAACCTAAGCCTGAAGTATATACAAGGGGAATAACGTATATATGGAACCTAATAATTAATTGGTATTTTTTAAGAAAAATTTGCAAATTGAAAAAATATTTATCTGGACCAGATTTATGAATAAAATAATAGATTGAACCAATAAAAAAATGACACGTAAGATAAATGGATTGAAAATTAGTAAATAAATAGTTATTAATTTTAAGTATATTGGTTTATTTTATGAAAAAATTACGCGCGGATGGGATTTTAGGCAAATTATATTAATAATTAAGAATACTTTAGTTGAAAGAGTCGGAAAGGACAACCACTGCCCTAAAATTGACAGCTGATATGATACATCACTTATAAATGGTCAAATTGAGGGATATAAAGTAGATAGCTTATTATTGACCGGTTTGCTAATATGCTGACTAATGCTAATTCAATGGATTTAATTTGGTCTTCAGAACGTAGCTCAAATAAAACGGATTTTTTACCATATAAAAATTAATACTATCAATCAAAGGCAAAAATCTAATCTCTTTTTTTTATAATTACTTTAGTGGCGGTATTGTGAATCAAATCTCCCGGTTTGGAGGCAGAACTTTTTTTAAAAAAATTTTACCCTCATAACGGATCAATATGTCTTGATCTATATAATAATAGTAATTATATAAATATATATATATATATTGAATCTACATAGGTCAAATCCATCTTATGCAATTGCATATATTAAGTATTTGCTTTCTCGAACTCAATCATGAATAGTTCTTTATTTAAATCTAATAATGATTCAAAGGAGTTGTTTATTTTGGAGATAAAAGAATGATAATAAGCAGTCAGAGTTAGATTTAATTCCAATCCGAACAGAAACAATTAAGCACGAGCTGCACACCAAACAGGTATCCCTGTCACAACTCCTCCATGGTAATTTTGCCTTTCCACAGGCATTCCCCACGTTGACTGTGAAGAAGACGACGTCGTAGAAGGCGAGGCATATACCGGTAAGTTCTTTCTCACCTGTGGCATCACATAATCGCCCAACCCCTTCACTCTCACAGAAATATTAATAATTCCATTCTTTTCGCCTCTCGAATCTCTCAGTCGATAACTCAAAAAGTGCAAATAATTTTCAGGAATATAATCCCCTAAGAAATCAGAAACTGGTACCGTAGCTGTGCCGATCAATCTTTTCCCGGAGCCAATCTTGCATTCGACTTGCAGAGTAATAAAGCTACAATGCGATGTCATTTCCATTTCCAGTTTCTGATTCCAAGTAGGATTGCATCCTCCTTCGTGATCAGCTCTTGTCGATTTAAAATTAACAGGATCTAGTTTTATGACGGCGAAGGTATCCTTTTTCACGGGTTTTCCATCGAGCCGGAGGTTTTCTGCGGACAAAATTGTGATTTCCAGAGTGCGAGACGCTGAATACATGATGATTAAAATCGTGAATTGACAGAATTTTGTGGTTTTATGAGAATTGTTGAGAAGGAAGAGGCTATATAGTATATATATAGTAAAAGAGAGAAGGGAGAAGAAGATAATGAGAAAGAAGAGAGAAAGAGAGAGGATGTTTCAAGAATTTTCCACTAAATAGGCTCAATCAATTTCTACCGCGTTTCCTTGCCGTAGGTTGACACTTTCTTCTTTCGTATTGCTTAGGGAAAATGACATTACCAAAATTAGAAGTTGACTGTTATAATGGGCTGTGACGGTAAAACGTAAAAGGAGGGAAACTGCTTTTCTTGAAAACACTCAATTTTGGCGTGGGTGTAGGTTAAAATTATTCAGAATTGATTCCTTATATTCAATACACGGTACACTAATAATTATGAATTGTTTGATTTTTTTTTTTATCTAATAATTCAAATTTGTTGATATATAATATATTAGATGCATCGAATTACCCCTAATTATTATACCCTTTATTTTAATTCCGTAAAAGTAATTGTTTTGATTTTTGAATGGAGACAAGCTAGAGGAAATTTCAGTCATATTAACCATTATTAAGGGACAAGAAACCTTACTTCCCCGAGGAAAAGAAACGAAAAAGTAAAGAAAGTTTAGGAAAATTTTCACTTATCTTAAAAAGTGAATGTGAGTTTATTTATAAAAAATAATTTTTTATTTTTTTAAAAAATTAAAATATTTATTTTTTTATAAAAAATTTAAAAAATGCGTTCATTTATCAACAAATGAAAAATTTGAGTATTTATTTTCTGTATGTATATATATATATGTGTATACACACACATATGCATATATATGTGTATATATGTACATATATATGTATGTGTGTGTGTGTGTATATATATATATGTATGTGTATGTATATGTATGCACATACATACACATATATGTATATACATACATATACATGCATGCGTATGTGTATGTATGTACATACATATATATGTGTGTGTATGTATTTACATATATATGCATACACATACATATATGTACGTACGTATGTATGAGCATACAAGCACATACAAATACATATATATGTGTATGTATGTGTATGTATGTATATACATATATGTGCATAAATACATATGTTTATGTGTATGTATGTGTGCATACATACATATGTATGTGCATACATATATATATGTATATGTATATGCATATGCATATGTATGTATACATATACATATGCATACGTATGTGTATGTGTATGTGTATGTACATACATATATATACATATCCATATGTACGTATATATGCATGTATACATATGTGTGTATACATATATATGTATATATATGTGTCATATATATGTATATATATGTGTGAGTATATTAAGATTATTTAGAAAAGTTAGAAAATATTTTTTATTAGGTTTTTAATTTCTTTTTTATTTTGAAAAACTAAAAAAAATTTTTTGTGTTTTGTATTTTAGAAAACTGACTAAAATAAATATAATTTTTATTTTTTGTTTTATGTGATTTTTTTTTTTGAAAAATTAGAGCAGTTTTATGTACGTAAACAGTTCATTTACTTCCCCAAAGAAAAGAAAAGAAAAAGTAAAGAAAGTTTAGGAAAATTTTCACTTATCTTAAAAAATGAATTTTGCTTTACAAATATATAATCTTATAAATTTAGGGTTATGGAGTCCCAAATTTTGAATCATAATCAGATTTTATAAAATCAACAGAGAATTAATTACTTATTTTTTAACTTTACTGTCATCATCATTGTTTATATTAATATCATCGTTAAATTTTCTCTTTTACAAGAGAATATTTTATTCCATTAAAAATATTTTTTATAAAATTAACGAAATTAAGTGTTACATTAATAATTTGTACAATAACCAAAATTGATTACGACAAAATGGAGAGAGTATTATTATTATTATTTAAAAATCCATAAACAATTACTCTATTTTTCAAATTTATCTTAATACAAGTCTCAAAATAACCTCAAAAAGTAGAAAAGATATTATTAATTACTTCATAAGTTAATAATGTATGCAAAAATCTACAGTGAATCTTTATTTAAAAATTCATTTAATTTTTTTGGTAGGAAAGAAAAATGATTATTTAGATCCAATCCAACTCGTTATCACAAAATAAAATGGAAAATGATGGATGTCGAAGCCACCAAAAATAAAAACCTAACTTATCCCAACAAATAAATTGCAAATAGGGCAAGAAAGAATCAAATCCACAAAGACTAGCACCGAAATAATTTTAAACAACCAGATTTTTTTAATAATAAAATTAAATGGGGAAGTTTATAGATTGAAAGTGAAATAATACAATGAAATAAATGAATCATAAATTAATTAAGAGAATTTCACCAAACAAAAAGTAGAAGTTGAGAAAAAGCCCTGCTCTAGAATTTGAGTTACAAAATGCGCAGAAGGAACCCCCTCAACCTCATGACTCCTTTTCTTAAATAATAACCAAAAACAGGAAAGAGATCCAACCAAACTAGAAAATTTAAAATAAAATTCCTAAAAGAGTTCTAAATTTCCCAAATCACTCCCATTTTTCTCCTAAAATAAAGTCTTAAAACTCCTAAATTCCAGTTAGGATTTAAGTGGCGGTTAAGTTAAATTCACTTGAATTTATCTTGAAAAAATGCAGTTCACTGTCAATTTTTCTTTGGTAACTTGGGCAAGGGAACTGGGCAAGACTTGGCTTTCTGCCTTGGACAATTGAGCGATTCCCTTGGGCAAGGCTTCTTCCAGAATTTTCAACTATCAGCTCTTTGCTTCAATTCAACCTCAAAAAATCTTTGCTTCTTCGGATCATCAACAATTAGCCCCAAAAAATATAACTTTCTCAAGATTCACTCCTACAGTCAGAAAAATAAACAAATCAATGAAAAACACTTAAAATTGACTTAAAAGAGCACAAAATATTAAGCAAAATTAAATCAAATAAATGCTCATTTAACATCTTAACAGAAAAAGATATTAAAATGCCTTTCAAATTGTCTTGAAAGAGCTAAAATGCCCATAATGCTTTTTTTTAGCAAAAATACCTATTAACCCACAGATTAAGTACAAAAATGCCCTTCCTTTAGTAGTCTATTTGTTTTTGTATAATGGCACTGGCGTTGCATATTACATGGACAAGGAAATAGCCAACACATCAATCTGGCACCGGCTCTGATACCAACTGTAACGTTCTCGGATAGCCGTTTGTCGATATTGTTCGCTTTGGGCCTTAGCCCTCGCGATTTTTTTTTGTCTCCCCAAAAGGTCTCGACAAGGGAGAGATATCTATAACCTTATAAAAATTACTTCGTTCTCCTCTCCAACCGATATGAGATCCTTTGACTGAATCCACCTGTATGTGGGAGTTTTTGACTGACTCCACCCTCCTAAGGAGGTTCAGCGCCCTCGCTGATACATCAGGCCCGGTCCCATAGCCAACACACCGATCTGGCACCGGTTCTGATACCAACTGTAACGTTTCCGGATGATCGCTTGCCGATATTATCCATTTTGGATCTTAGCCTTCACGATTTTGTTTTTGGATCTCCCTAAAAGGTCTCGACAAGTGAGAGATATCCATAACCTTATAAAGACTATTTCGTTCTTCTCTCCAATCGATGTGGGATTATTTGATTGAATTCACCTGTATGTAAGAGTTTTTGACTGACAGCGAGGGCGCTGAGCCTCCTTAGAGGGTGGAGTCAATCAAATTTCTGTACTTAATTTATGGATTGAGGGGTTTTTTGCTAAAAAAATATTAAAAGCATTTTAGAGACAATTTAAAAGGTATTTTAATACCTTTTTCAAAATAAAATTGTTATAAAAAAAAGTACCGATATTGTTGACTCCGGGCAGGACCTACGCGACCAACAGAAAATATGGTCAAGTTTCTCTTTAATCTAAAGGGGTATAACAAAAGAAATGAAAGGGCGATGTTGCTCCACGCTTCGCCACACGATACATGTGTTCCCTTGGATTTGTGGATGCAAACAGTCTGAGTCAGGTCAGACTGGATAATGTTGTTCTTTTTTCGGTTTTTCTCTCATTTGTTATTGAGATTTTATTATTTTAAATAGATTCAAGGTGCAAATCAATTTGATGTTCCATGAAAACGCTTAATTTTTTTTTTTATAATATATTAGTCGTATAATGTTATTTTATATTTTAATTTTAGAAAGAAATATTTATTCTTTTCATATAAAATAATAATAATTTTTTTAATTTTAAAATATAAAAAATAATATTATATAAATTAAAATATTATGAATAAAATTATAATGTTAGTTTTCATTAAATATTATCGATAAATCTACACTTTAGCGTTTTATATATGAATTGGAATGTTACTCCTATCAATTTTTAAATAACAATATTAATTTTTTTCATAAGTTTAAAGGGTAAATTTGGCCCTTGGATAATTGTTTTGATTAATTAATATAATTATTGGACAGAGTGGATTTATGATTCCCTTTGCCTTTGTAATTCAAAGTATTTTCTTTGAATTGAAATAGTTTTGCAAGAGAAGTTTCCAGCAGCAAGCGTTCCCCTCCAGACATGGGAAGCATCCCCGTATGATGACCGAAAACGGAATGTGCAAGTAACCCGATTTGAATAGAGCATTATTATTATTTTATAGCTAGCTGGCTGGATATATTTTCTTGTTTTTTTGGTCAACAGTTCGTTGGATGGGATTGCCCGCAAGTTTGTGCAATTATTTTAATATTCCTGCCGTTACTTTATAATGGATTTAGTTGGATTTCCATGGAGTGAATAGTTTTGGTCGTGCTTTTAAATACACGTTATCCACAGTCAATACGTCCATTATCCGAACGTTTTCATATTAAGATTTCATACTTTTTTAGATTTGTTTATAATAATATTTATGCACGTGAATTAAATTAATAATCAAATTCTAAAAAATAATTAAATCAGTTTGATAAAATTTATAAAAATAATTTTTTCAATTTGTAAAAGTGATATTTAAAAAAGCTATATTTCAAAAAACAGATAATTATTTGGTAAATAAACGTTAAAATGACTTATATATTGAAAAACAGTTTACCAACTGTTTGATTAATAATACGATTAGAAATAACTTTTCAGAATAAAAAACGAAAAAGAACATATATAATTTTAATATATTATATTCAATATCTTACTAGAAAATAATAATTATTTTCACTTATTTGCATTTTTTTACTCCACTAAACTATTAAAAAATATAGATAGGGAATTCATAAACTTAATTATTTGAAGTGTGAGATAAATATATTTGACCATCGGAAATCTCAAGTAAAGAGATGGTGAAAAAGCAAATTAACTTCGCCTGTAGCAGCGTATATCAAATTCCATGTATTATTTTTCGAAAAAGCAAAAAAAAATATAATTTTAAATTATTAATTTGATTAACTTAAAATCAATTTTTTTCTCAATCCTAATTGTAATAACATGTAAGATCAATTTAAAGCAATTTTATGTAAGTGGAGACATGATATGTTGATGATATGATTTTGCAGCTGCTATTATGGTTTGATGTTTCTTGAAGTTTGTGGTAGGTGATGATACTGATTAAATTAGTACTTTGTATGAGTATGAGTGAGATGGTTGGAGTGGTCGTATGGAAGATAGTATTTTGCAAGGATGCATCCCTGTGGTCATTCAGGTAGTTTAATTCTGCATAATCTAACAATGCTAAAAGCCTATTTTCTTCGCTTATGGGAAAGTGTACAATTAGTACATATATACCTGCTTGTTTTATATATTTAATGTAGTACATGTTTTAATAGTGACTTTTGAAAATATCATGTTTAAATTCCTGAAGACCATTTGAAGTGATGATTCTTAAATATTGGAAGAGCTAGTTTTTCTTTTTCTTCCAAGTTTTTGAATTTTCTGGAGCCTGGTAGCATCTTGCATGTGGATCTCCTCTGATGTTAATTAACCTCAACTGTGTTGGTTAAAGTTCTCTTGGATGGAGGTTAAGCATGCTCCGGATGCTCACCAGAAAGGATGGTATAATGACAAGCATGACAAAATCTCTGAAGCCAGCATCAACCATGGTCTCAATGATTCATAGCTACTTGAACTAGAGGAACTTATTGATTTATTATTTATTCAATATCATTTTCCTGTGTTAGGATGGAATTTTCCTGCCATATGAGAATGTACTCAGCTATGAGAGCTTTGCTGTTAGAGTTCGTGAAGATGAAATTCTTAATTTGACACAGGTTCTTCGGGTAATTGATCTTGGTTTCAGGTATCTGCACATTAAATGGTTGCTGTAATCTGAAAATTAACTGTTTAACCATTATTGTGTCTTCCAGGGGTTCAATGAGACTGAAAAGGAATTTAGATTGGCAAATGTGCATAAAATCTGGCAGAGATTCTTATATAGTGATACAGTGTTGCTTGAAGTTGAGAGACAAAAAACCTTTTTTGGTCGTGAGGAGGATTGGGCTGCTGAGTTTTCACAATTGATGGAAGATGATGTTTTCACCACATTTGTGCAGGTACATTTTTCTCTATGCTGAATGTGGCGTTGTCTTTGATGTGGATTACACTGTGATAGGGAATTCATAAAATATTTAAGGGATATTTTTGTCCAAAAAAATATTTTAAATTAGCTTCCATGAAAGGCTAAAATTTATATTTTTTTCAAATGTGAGGTTTTTTCACTTTTCACAAAATTAATTTTTCTAAAATTAACATTTACCAAACACCTATTTTGATCTAATAATCAGTTTTTTTTTTCAATAATCAGCTTTTTTTCTTTTCGGAAGCAATGCCAAACACACCCTTAAACAACTCTTTCGCTTATAAAATACTTTAATATTCAATCTACACATAAAATTATAACACTATTTTAAGAAAAGTTTCACAAAACACGAATTTAGAGATGATCATTGCAACTTAATGCTAAAACAGAATTTTGATCAACTAGAATTAGATTTACATTAGTGAAAATACCTTTCTAACGTAAAAGTTATCCAAATTCTTAGGGGTCAGCAAAAAAAAAATTCAAAAAAATAATTAACCGTAAAATCGATTCGAAACCAAACTAATTTTTATGATTAATCAATTCGATGGATTTGATTACGATTTTTTATTTTTATATTTTTTATTTTTAGTTATGATTTATGTTTTTAAGTACCGTTTAACCATTAGTTTACAGTTAACCGATTCTCATATATATATATATATTATTTTTATATCTTAAAAATTTTTCTTTTTTTCTGTTTCTCCCTAAAATTTACATAAAATAATACTTTAAATTATATTTTCATTTTTATACCTTAATTTTTTTATATTTTTCTATAAAATTTATATAATATTATTATATAGTAATATTTATATGTAGTGTCCGATTAATTTTTATATATTTTATTTTTTTATATATTGATGTTCATATTTTTCTTTATATCATTTAATTATATTTTTTTATATTTTAGAATCTGTTTTATAAAATTTAACATTATCCAAATTTTTATTTGATTTAAAATCAAATATATTAATTTTCAACAAATATGAAATTCATTTTATAATATTAGCTATTAATTTATAAAACATAAATTTTGGGTTAGTAAATTGTGTTCAATTTTTGATTTTGAATTACTTTATACGTTTTGAAATTGAATTGAATTTTTTTTTATTTTTTTAATATAATTTTATGTTATAAATTTTAATAATTAACCGAAAAATATTGACTAACTAAATCGAAAAACTAAAATTGATAGACTGGTTAACCGAATGTAACGAATTAGTTAATATTAGTAATTTTACAAAACTGATATTAATGGATCAATTAATTTTTTTTTTGCTCATGGATTCGTTAATCAATCCATACTCACCCCTCAAAATTATTATATAAATTACTATGTTTTAAAATGAGTATGAATTTCCTAGAATTGAACATATATGTGCTTTTTAACATTGCATAATTGACATTTCTAATATCATATTAAAAAAAATAGATATGAGTTTAATTATTAGAAAATTATTTAAACTATACATTATAAAAAATAGTATATTTCTATAACAAGACGATTTAGAATACTTAAAAAATATAATATATTTTTTTAACTATTATTTAACATGCAATATCGAGGAATTCGTTTATCATATGTATTTCTTGGGCATTTCTTGAATTTGTGGGGTGGAATAGTAAATGTCCAATAATGATGCTTGAAATTTCCATATTTGCGATCTTTAGGCCAAGTATATGGTTGAGTACTATTGTTTTAATTTATATTTATTCCATAACGGAGTATCCATGACTCAACTATTAACTGTGCTATTGAAAAAAAAAAGGAACTATTAACTATGCTTATTTTTTTTAATTTTTTTTTGAACAAACTTAATTATGTTTATTTAATCCTTTGATAAGGTATAAGAGAAACATAATTTTTTGAGAACGAGATATTAAAAATATGAATAAATTATACGTTTCACATAGAAAAAAGAATAAAACACTCCGCATTATATTTTTTGGTTAGTGACACAATAACTTCTACAAACTAATGGAATATTCTAAACTATTTTGATTAATGGCTATAATTTTTTATGAAATTAAAATATTTTAATTATTTTTTTAATTTTTATAAATAATAAAAAATTACTTTTTAAAATGGAATGAAGCGAATAATTTTTAATTTGATAATCGAATTAAAATTGTAATTAGGTTTTCTTTTACGGGAAAAAGAGAAAAAAAAATATGGGATGGGCATCGAGGAGACAGTGTCCAGCCCATTTTTTACGAGAAAACGACATCGTGGAGAGGAAATCTATCCAGAAGGAGAAACAGAGCTCAACTCCACTGAGGTGAGAAGAAAATGGCTACTCCAACTCATCTCTCGCTTCTCTCCAAAACTTCATCTTCTCCGCACCTAGTTTTCGGCTTTTCCCGAACCAGGTCCAGTCCACAGAAGACTGCCCGGTTGAAATGTCTGGCCAGCCAGAGCGGGTTCTTCACTCGACTGGGCAGATTGATTAAAGAGAAGGCCAAGAGCGATGTCGAGAAAATCTTCTCTGGATTTTCCAAAACCAGAGACAACCTCGCCGTCATAGACGAACTCCTCCTTTATTGGAACCTCTCCGACACCGACCGAGTCCTAGACGAACTCGAAGAGGTTTCTTATTTGTCAGTCTTGCTTTTTTTATGTCAAATTTTCTTGGAGCAGGAAGATATACGTGTATATATATATATTTTCAAATTCATTTAAGTTGCAACTGATAAAAGTTTTAAATTCTCTATAGGTTCTTCTAGTTTCTGATTTTGGGCCAAGAATCACAATTAAGATTGTGGAGAGCTTGCGGAAAGATATATTAGCTGGAAAGCTCAAATCAGGCAATGAGATCAAGGTACTATTTTAATTACTATAATTTTTAAGTTCAATGGATTTTTACAATCAAGAAACTGATAGTTAACCTCAGTGATTGTTCACTCTTGTGGTATTAAGGATGCTTTGAAGAAGAGTGTGCTCGATTTGTTAATTCAGAAAGGGAATAAGACTGATCTTCAGCTTGGATTCAGGTTCCATATATCTCATTTCTTCTATTATTTTCAGTTACTTGTTTGTTGTTCTCTGGGAAGTTTTGTGTTTAATTTGGATTTTGTTATTCTATTATAATATCAGGAAGCCAGCTGTTATTATGATAGTTGGCGTCAATGGAGGTGGAAAGACAACTTCTCTTGGTACGTATAGATATTGAGGTAGTAGTGGTTGTCCTGGTTTCAGTGTCAAAATATTTCAAAAACTGAGATTGCAAGATTGTTATATTTACATGGAAACTAAAAGATGATTTATTTTATTGACCTAAAAAAAATTGATGAGTTTGTTATCTGCTTCACAGGAAAGTTGGCATATAGATTGAAGAATGAGGGAGCAAAGGTGAAATGCTTTTCTCTTTCTCTACAGCTAGATAATTTCCTTTTCGAAAAATGAACGACAAAGAGCTAGAGTGCCATGTCTTATGTGATAATGAATTAAGGATTTTATGGTTCCAACATTTTGACAATTGATTTTAACTTTTGGAAAGAATTTTTCAATAAATATACTGCCAATTCCATTTTCAACATTTAGTAGCATCTGTTTGCTTTGATATGTTTAGTGAGATTAAATTTACTATGTGTTGGTTGAAATTCTTAGGATCCTCATTGAATTCTTAATTGATGTTAACAAGTTTCAAGAATTCCTTTTCTAAATTCTTTCAACGACTTTTGGATTTCAAATTCATACTGGGTTTGATTTTGTGCCAGATATTAATGGCAGCAGGTGATACATTTAGGGCAGCTGCCAGTGACCAGTTAGAGATATGGGCTGAACGGACAAGCTGTGAGATTGTTATGGCTGAAGGGGAGAAGGCCAAAGCATCCTCAGGTAGATGATTAAAATATATAGAGATATAACTTTTTCTTTTAGCTTTTTTCTGTCTGGAAATTTCACAGACCTCATATAGCTACTAACATACTATCTTAAAGTGCTTTCTGAATAGTTCTTTCACAGGCTGTCAAAAGAGGAAAAGAACAGGGCTTTGATGTTGTTTTATGTGACACATCGGGACGTAAGTCTATAGAACTTTTATTTTTTGTCATTATTTCCTTTGTGCATTCTGTGCCGGCTTTTCAGTAGAAACGTTTATCTATTTTTACAGGTCTTCACACTAACTACAGCCTGATGGAAGAATTGATAGCATGTAAGAAAGCTGTGGGCAAAGTTGTTCCTGGAGCACCTAATGTGAGCTCAACAATTTAAATCTTCAATATTTTATGTTTGTTGAAGCATTCAAATTCTGTTAAGTTTACTATGTTTCATCAGGATGTAGAATTGTTTGTTGAGAGTTTCTTTCTCCTTCTATATTATTAGCTTCCATCTTCAGTAGCATCTTTTTGCATGTTAAGTAACGAATTGATATTTTAGATTGATCCTTAAACTTCATATGCATCCTCTGCTTTCTACAAATTCCAGTTCCTTCTTTATTTTTTAGACAGAAAAGCTTTTTCAACCTTTCATTAGGGAACTATGCTTGAATATTGTTTTGTAATAAGAGATTTATTTGTTTGTGTAATGTGATTTCCCAACAATGCAGGAGATCCTCCTAGTGCTGGATGGGAATACTGGTTTGAATATGCTTCCTCAAGCAAGAGAGTTTAATGAAGTAACAATTCTATTCTTCGCTTATCTACAAAAGCTACCTTGCTTTGCATTTTTTGTGCATAACATCTTGCTTCCCAATTATAAGCATCTGTACTATCAGCCTGTGAGGATTGTGAGTAATACTGGTGCTTTTATGGTGAAACTTGCCCTGAGTAGCTGGGCTTAAAGAAGGGAATTTTTACTTGATTTTTTAAGTTCTTCAACATCCTGTCAATTTTTCTTAAACCCTTCATTCAAGCATTGCTGTTTTCTTGGCTTGGTTTGGGTGCCATTATTGTTTCTCCATGTAAAATATCGCAGATAAGTTTTAACTTGTATTTTTCATGACAGGTGGTTGGAATAACTGGTTTTATTTTGACAAAACTTGATGGTTCTGCTAGAGGTGGCTGTGTGGTATGCTCTATTTTCAATGATGTCTGCACGTTTTGTGATTTTGTGATTTTTGAGACTTTAAATTCCTCTTCAGGTCAGTGTTGTAGATGAGCTTGGCATCCCTGTAAAGTTTGTGGGGGTTGGAGAAGGTGTTGAAGATCTGCAACCATTTGATGCTGAGGCATTTGTTGATGCCATATTTTCATGAGCCCTGTGATCAATAAATACATCACGGTAAGCTCAGCTATATCCTCAATGTGAATGTGGATGGCCCTTACATTGAAATGCAGTGAGGTGGTGTTTGTCATATTTCTTATAGCTATTTTCCTCTCATTGCTCCTTTTCTGAAGTGCACAGGCTTGAAACCATAAAATTGTCCTGTGCACTTGTCTCTGTTGTTGATAGATTATTTAATAACTCTATAAAAAACATGGCCTTTTCATACTTGGTCTACCGGCTTGTTCACTAAATGTAACTTATTCCCATTGTTGGTCCAAGTGGAAATTGTTTGAAAGGAATAAATTCTTTGAGGTAGCAAGGGGCTAATGAAGGTTGGGAAATTGCCTAGCTGTTTTGCTTGAACTTGGTCATTCGCAGATGGATGCACCAGTGATCAGGTAATCGTTGCTGATATCAGCCTTTCTTTTCTCTTTGCAGAGTGGTTAGGCTTGTAAGTTACTGGAAGTCATTGTATAGACGGGTAGACCTGGCAGTAAGTTGCAGAATGAAGAGGTTTAAAACTATTTGCAGATTCATTGAAAAGGCTGTAGTCGCTTGTTAGAAGCCGTTTTCTAAATTCCGCATGCTATTCGCCCATTTATTCCTCAAGGTGTGACCGATTGAATGCGAATAGTGGAATACAAAGGGCTCCTTCTTCACCTATATCAAAGTTCATTGAGATGTGATCTCGGCTCAATTGACACTCTTTTTAAGTGTAAGGCACATTTATGAATGGTCAACCGGAACCCTTCTTAAGGGTGGGTTCATGTTTTTTTTTTTTTGAGTCCTCTTGTCGAGACAAAGCTGATTTATTTGCAATCAAATACAGTTTTGTCATTTCTTCGGACGTCTCCTTGTAATATCAAATAGCTGAAACAAGTGTGCCGGCAGTATTTGGTGGCCCGAAAATATATTCATAAACTAAGATTTCACTCTCATAAACGGAGAATAATCTTATTTTACATGTAACTTTGTAATTAAACATAGAATACAACTGAGAATACGTTGCAATAAGGACGTAATTAACTCAAAGAAAGCAGCCTATCATCAGTTACAGAGAAGGAAGCCATTGGGTACCATTTAGGAGGGAAATTTCATAACCTGGCAACGGGTAGGTGATATAATGTAGCCCGAGCGGTGTAAACCAACTTAGAGGTTGTCTTGTTTCTGAACTCAATTGCAACTCCAGTCAGATTTCTTCCACTCCTCACCATAGAACCGTCTACTACCAGCACCTCCTGAAAAGACAATTAATATTTCAGAATGATCAAGAAGGATACTGGCATTTAAAACGTTAATAATAAAACTGTTGGAAGATTTCAGTTGATTTGGGAGCTATTCTTTAGAGTTTGTTAGAGTCATTTTAGCTAGTTTGAATCAGTCTTGATAGTTAGCTAAATAAGTGCTAAATGAGCTGTAAGTTTGTTAATTCCATCACTTATATGGCTTTATAAAAGCCATAAACTAAGATTTCACTCTCATAAACGGAGAATAATCTTATTTTACATGTAACTTTGTAATTAAACATAGAATACAACTGAGAATACGTTGCAATAAGGACGTAATTAACTCAAAGAAAGCAGCCTATCATCAGTTACAGAGAAGGAAGCCATTGGGTACCATTTAGGAGGGAAATTTCATAACCTGGCAACGGGTAGGTGATATAATGTAGCCCGAGCGGTGTAAACCAACTTAGAGGTTGTCTTGTTTCTGAACTCAATTGCAACTCCAGTCAGATTTCTTCCACTCCTCACCATAGAACCGTCTACTACCAGCACCTCCTGAAAAGACAATTAATATTTCAGAATGATCAAGAAGGATACTGGCATTTAAAACGTTAATAATAAAACTGTTGGAAGATTTCAGTTGATTTGGGAGCTATTCTTTAGAGTTTGTTAGAGTCATTTTAGCTAGTTTGAATCAGTCTTGATAGTTAGCTAAATAAGTGCTAAATGAGCTGTAAGTTTGTTAATTCCATCACTTATATGGCTTTATAAAAGCCCAGTTTTATTCTTCAATAAACGCACTTCCAATTGTTTTGTGTTATTTCCTGCAGTATTTCTTAACATCTAACAATTGGTATCAGAGCCTGCACTGGGCTTGCAGAGAGAGAAGCAGTAGTCTTCAAGTGAGCAGATACTGAGAGAATGACCGATGACAAGACTCTGACGAAGATCCCTCACTTTGACGATCACTACGACCATTGGAGTGAACTGATGGAAAACCTGCTTAGAGCAAAGGGTCTATGGAGTTTGGTGGAAAACGGTTTTGACAAGCTAGTAGAAGGGACGAGGCTGACAGAGGCGCAGCAAGCGCTACTTGATGATGCCAGAACAAAGGATTATCAGGTCAAACATTATCTTTTCCAGGCACTTGATCGTACTTTCTTCGAACAAATCCTGGATCGTAGTACATCCAAGAGTGCTTGGGATTCGATGAGACGAAAATTTGGGGAAAATGACAAGGTGAAGAAATCTCTTCTTAATTCATTAAGAAGGGAATTTGAGATCCTATCGATGAGGAAAGATGAGACTATCATTGAGTATTTTGCAAGAGTGATGACCATTTCTAACAAGATGCGGAGCAATGGAGAAGACATGCCTGATTCGAAGATTGTTGAGAAAATTCTACGAACTCTAACTGAGAAGTTCACGTATGTTGTGGTGTCCATCGAAGAATCAAAGAATATTGATAACATGTCCATTGATGAATTGCAGAGTTCATTAGTGGTACATGAGCAGAAGTTTCGAAGGGTGTGCAGTGAGGATGAGGATCAAGTTCTGAAGGTAGATTCAGGGTCTGGAACAAGGGGTAGAGGAAGATCATCTAGAGGCAGAGGACGAGGAAGAGGAAGAACAACCTTCAACAAGGCAACTGTTGAATGTTATAAATGTCACAACTAAGGCCATTTTCAGTATAAATGTCCAAGATGGAATAAGGAGGCAAATTATGCAGAGATAGAAGAGGAAGAGGAAGACGAGTTGCTGTTAATGGCATATGAGGAGCTCAATGAAGACAAAAGAAGTGATGTGTGGTTTTTAGATTCAGGATGCTCAAACCATATGTGTGGGAACCAGGGTATGTTTTCAAGCTTGGATAAAACTTTCTCTCATACTGTCAAGCTTGGAAACAATACAAAAATGAAGGTGATTGGAAAGGGAGTTGTGAAGCTAATTTTGAAAGGTATCAGTTATGCTATTGGTGATGTATATTGTGTGCCAGAACTCAAAAACAATCTTTTGAGCATGGGCCAGTTGCAAGAAAGGGGTTGGAACTGCTGTTCAAAGATGGTGTGTGTAGCATCTATCATCCACAAAAAGGAAAAATGGCTAAATCCATCATAAGTACAAACAGAATGTTCAAGTTGCTTACTGATTCACCCATCACAGTAAAAGAAGAAAAGTGTCTGCAGATCAGTACCATTAATCAGTCCAAGCTCTGGCATCACCGTTATGGTCACCTTAGCTGCAAAGGTCTGCGTACATTACAAAGTAAAGAAATGGTTGTTGGTTTGCCGCCAATTGTAGATACAAATGTCATTTGTGATGCATGTATGAAAGGCAAGCAACACAGGATTCCCATTCCCAAAAGGAGCCACTGGAGAGCAACAGAGAGATTACAACTAGTTCATGCAGATCTCTGTGGCCCAATTACACCTGCCTCTAATAGCCATAAGAGGTACCTATTGTATTTCATTGATGATTTTTCTCGAAAGACATGGATTTACTTCCTTTTAGAGAAATCAGAAACCTTTTATCACTTTAAACGTTTCAAGACTCTTGTAGAAACAGAAATTGGAATGTCTATTAAGTGCTTAAGAACAGATAGAGGAGGGGAGTTCAATTCTGCAGAATTTAATGATTTTTGTAAGCACTAAGGTGTGAAGAGACAACTGACAATAGCCTACACTCCACAACAAAATGGAGTGGCCGAGCGCAAGAATCGCACAATGATGAATTTGGTGAGGGCCATGCTATCAGAGAAGAAAGTACCTAAGATTTTTTGGGCAGAAGCTGCTAGGTGGGCGATTCATGTCTTAAATCGATCCCCTACCTTAGCTGTGAAGGATATGACTCCTGAAGAAGCATGGAGTGGAAAGAAACCTTCAGTGGAGCATTTTCGAGTGTTTGGTTGTATGGGACATGTCCACATACCAAATGCTAAGAAAACAAAGCTTGAAGATAAAAGTGAGAGTTGTGTACTACTTGGGGTAAGTGACAAATCTAAAGGGTACAGAATGTATGATCCAGTTGCAAAGAAAGTCATTGTCAGCCGTGATATGGTTTTTGATGAAGGTCGTATATGGAATTGGGATGCAGCTTATGAAAAAGAGCAGTTGATGGATTTAGAATGGGGAGACAGCACTAAAATAATTGCATATGAAGAAGAAGAAACGATAGAAGATGTGAATGGAGCAGTAAATGAAGCACAAATTGCTGAGGAGAATTTGACAGCAAGGGAGGGCAGAATTCGACATCCACCAGTATGGATGACGGATTACACACCTGGTGAAGGACTGTCAGAAGATGATGAAGTAAACATGACAAGCATAGCACTTATAGTGTCTTCTGATCCTACAAGCTTTGAGGACGCAGTTGAAAGCTCAAAATAGAGGCTGGCCATGGATGAAGAAATCAAATCAATTGAGAAAAATCAGACCTGATAGTTGCTAGAATTACCCATTGGAGCCAAGAAGATAGGAGTGAAGTGGGTTTACAAAACTAAGCTAAATGAGCTTGGTGAAGTTGACAAATACAAAGCGAGATTGGTAGTAAAAGGTTACTTCCAACAGCATGGAATAGATTATACAGAAGTCTATGCACCTGTGGCTAGGATGGATACAGTGAGAATGATCATTGCTTTTGCTGCACAAAGAGGGTGGAATCTCTACCAATTAGATATCAAATCTGCATTCTTGCATGGGGAATTGAAAGAAGATGTGTTCGTGGAGCAACCAAGAGGATATGAAAAGAAAGGAAGTGAACGTATGGTCTACAAATTACATAAGGCTCTTTACGGACTAAAACAAGCACCTAGAGCTTGGTTTAGTCGGATTGAGTCCTATTTCATTAAGGAAGGATTCGAAAGAAGTCCTAGTGAGCACACACTTTTTCTTAAAAGAAAAGGAGGTAAAATTCTAATTGTAAGTATTTATGTAGATGATTTGTTGTTCACTAGTGATGATGAAGTGATGTTGTGCGAGTTAAAAAATTCTATGAATAAGCAGTTTGACATGACAGATTTAGGAAAGATGAGATTCTTTCTTGGAATTGAGGTGTTGCAAAGGGCTGATGGTGTTTTTATATGTCAAAGAAAATATGCAGTTGAAGTTTTAAGCCGTTTTGGCATGGAAGGAAGCAATTCTGTTCGTAATCCAATTGTTCCTGGCCAAAAGTTTGATGTAGATAAAGAAGGAATCAAAGTAAATGCAACTCAGTTCAAGCAAATGGTGGGGAGCTTGATGTACCTCACAGCTACTCGACCAGATCTCATGTTTATTGTGAGTCTTATTAGTCGTTTTATGGCAAATCCTACACAACTACACTTTGCAGCAGCAAAAAGAGTTTTGAGGTACTTAAAAGGAACCATGGATTATGGTGTTTTTTACAATAAAGGAGGAGTAAGTGAAATGGTGGCCTATACAGATAGTGATTACGCTGGAGACTAGGAGGATAGCAAAAGCACTTCAAGTTATGTGTTCATGATGTGTGGGGGAGCAGTAGCCTGGTCATCAAGAAAGCAACCCATAGTCACTTTATCAACCAATGAGGCCGAATTTGTAGCAGCAGCTGAGTGTGCTTGCCAAGCTATTTGGATGAGAAGAATCTTAAAGGAAATTGGTCATGTGTAGGCTGATTGTACTACCTTAATGTGTGACAATACGTCAACTATAAAGCTGTCAAAGAATTTAGTTTTTCATGGCCGTTCCAAGCATATACGAGGAAGGTTTCATTTTCTCAGAGATCTCACTAAAGATGGTATTGTTGAGTTAGTTTTCTGTGGCACTCAAGATCAACTTGCAGATTTAATGACTAAGCCCCTCAAGTTAGATGCTTTTGAGAAGTTTCATGAGAAATTGGGTATGTGTGCTACTGCAGATTTGAACTAAATTACTTAGGCAATAAGTTCAAGGGAGGGATTGTTGGAAGATTTCAGTTGATTTTGGAGCTATTCTTTAGAGTTAGAGTCATTTTAGCTAGTTTGAATCAGTCTTGGTAGTTAGCTAAATAAGTGCTAAATGAGCTGTAAGTTCGTTAATTCCATCACTTGTATGGCTTTATAAAAGCCTAGTTTTATTCTTCAATAAACGCACTTCCAATTGTTTTGTGTTATTTCCTGCAGTATTTCTTAACATCTAACAAAAACTATATAGTGGGTATTTCCTAAACCGGATATGATCGAGTTATTTAAGCATTATTAGCATTTAATCTTTTGTACCGTCCTCGGAAAATCAGATATCAGGTCACCGGAGTTTGCCCAACAGTCATCAAGTAGAGAAAGAGAAGAAAGGAAGAGGAAACTCACGTTTTGCTGTGCAGCGGAGAGATAAGTCATGCTCAATTCACCAACAAACAGTCCCTTATCCTCGGCAACAACTGTTCTTGCACAAGCTACGGCCATTCTCTCTGCTATAGCTCCCACAACCGCTCCAAGTAGTGCGTTATATACATTCTGCAAAGGAAAAACCCTGCTTGGGCACGCTGGAGATGATGGACCTTTAGAAGGTCTCGAATGAGATGGGCGTAGAAATCTTTGGCATCGTACTCAGGGAATGAGGCCGTAATTCCACATTCGACAAGAGCGTGGTACGGATCGATGTACATGGGAGGCAAATCTTTGGAGACCACTGTCGTTGCCGAGGAAGATGATGAATTCTGCTCCATTACCGAAGTTATGAGGAAGCTGGGGACCTTATTGGTCAGCCCACCCCAAGTGCATTACATAGATTTTAGGCATGATTTTTGTAATATAATTTCAGCGAAATTTCTTCTGCTATCTAGCACTACATACTATGGATTGACTTTATTTATTGTGACTTTATATTATTATACAATAAATAAAGTCTTCATTCTAACGAATTATTTTATCTTTCTTTTTTTTATAGATTTAAGATTAAGAGAACTTTGAATATAAGATAATTATACTAAAAAAGTATTTCAAGAAAAGAAAAATAATAAAGTTAAGAATATCTTCCGGAAACTTGATGGCTAGAAAGAGTTCATCTTTTTTTCTCCTTCAAATTTGGCTGCTACAGCTTGGGAACTCAATTTCCCATGGCCTTTTACTAATTCAGATTTCAACTTACATTTTATCCATAAATGAAAATTATCAAAAAGCTAAAAGCTTAAAAATTTCTGAATTACCATTTTACCCCATAAAGTTAACTTGGGCTGCTACGCTAAGAGAAAACAAAAGCCCAAGTCCTTTCCCGCCCACAACATGATCAGCCTTGTCAATATTAGCCCAACAAGAAAACGGCTTGCAAACTGCAGTTTCCCAAAGTAAGGGAAGATGTCCAGTCTAAAATTTATCTATATAATCTGGCCTTTAAGACCATCGTCGACTACGCTCAATTGGATCTAGGGTTTACAGGTGAGGGAAGATGTCTTTGATCATCGGCAGCGGCCTCATTAGAAAAGCAATTTTTAACATCTGGAATTGAGGGTTTTTGTGTAATGTAGATTGTAATTAGCTGGTATGATAAGGTCGCACAAAGTTCTTCTTGGAAATGAAGCTTTACTATTTCCAGGATTTTATCTGTGTGTATAGCAAATACATCCTTTCTGCTTGAGCCTTCTCCATTTTTCCATAGAGATGTGCTCCAATGTTATTGGATTACATTCTTTGTCTGTTAATTCATTCTTAAATCTGATTATTCTTTATAAACATGCTTAAAGATGTAGTTGCATAAGAAGACCAACCCAAACACAGATTGCTATTTAGGGGAATAACTTTACTGACAAACACATTCAATCGCTTCATGGGTTTGCAAATACAAAAGAGAGGTTCATAATTTGGCAATAGGCAAATGATACAAGGTAGCACGAGCTACATGTACCAGCTTCTTAGATCTCTTCATTCTGAACTCCATGGCAACTACAGTCAAGTTTCTTCCACTTCTCACAATGGACCCATTAACTTCACAAACCTCCTGAGAACACAAAATTAGATCACCATATCCTCCAATGGACCAATAACGAAGTTCCCATTTAAAATGACGGAGAAAATCACTAAACGTACATTTAGGGGGGTAGCAGAGAGATAAGAAATACTCAATTCCCCAACAAAGAGTTGCTTCTCCTCACCCACCACAGTTCTAGCGCAAGCAATCGCCACTCTTTCCGATATACCTCCAATAACCCCTCAATGAAGTCCATTGAAAATATTCTAAATCACAAAAATTAACAATTCCGTCAAAACAGAGAAGGAAAATAGCAAAATCGAACTCGAATTGTCGAGATATTACGATGAAGGGGGACAGGACGGAGAAGAAGCAAGAGACGGTGCCTCGGCGCACATGATTGACCTTGAGGAGATTGCGAAAGAGGAGAGAATAGAAATCCTTGGAATTGTGGGTATGGTGGAGATGGGCTGAAATTCCTTTGCGGATGAAAAAGCTTTCAACTTCATCAACATAATGTGCAGGTATTGCTCCGGTGGATGATGATGATGCTCTTTTCTGTGGAATATCGGTGGCGGTGGAACCTGAATTCTTGGCCATCTGTCTCTGCCCCCAAAACCATTCCCAGAATTTCTTGTATTTAGATGGATGGACCAGTGTAATATAATATATCCTAATTCATAGGAACCTTTTTGTCCAAACATCATAAATAAATTAACAATTCGAGCAAATATACATTCTCGGCTTATAAATTTACTTAAATTATTCCATTCTCCCTGATTTGAATTTTAGTTCAATAGAGTCCATGAATTTTAAGTTTTTATTCTATTAAGCCCTTTGATGTCAATAGAATTGACATGTATTCCATACATAAGTGATATTTTAAAGTTGTTTCTTTTCTCAAATAAGGGTTCAACGAAACAAAAATTTAGGATCATAATTGGGCAAAAGCTAAGATGAACAACATCAGCAGGTTTAAGGACTAAACGCTGCAATTTTTATTTTCTTTTCTGATTCTTAAATCTTAATATGTGGGCCTTAGAGCAAGCCCATCATAATGCGTTCAAGTGTTCAACCTTTTCCTTTTTCTCGCGCGCACACAAATGGTAATCTTAACATGTTATATCAGTTTCTTTTGGCACAGGACTCTCCACCAAGAAAAAACAAAAGTCAAATAAAGTAATTGAATTGGTACATTATAGCGATGACAGTAGACTAATACTCCAAAGTATTAAACAGATTACACAAGTAGAAACAATAGGCATTGAATTAGATTGTTCTTTGAGAGCAAAATGTTTCGGTCAGAAAGAGATCTGTGTAATCTACACAGCAGGATGATCTTGCCAGCACATGTATTTGAAAGCTTCTAGCCTTACAGCTTCGCGTGCTCAATACTCAAAAGATAAATTATGCTTTTTCATCTAAAGCAAAGGTGTTCCTAGGACTATTAGGTTTACAATAAAAGATGGAATGTTGTAAATTAACCCATTTCCCAGCAGACAACATTTGTATCCAGAACTTGAAAGAGAACAAGAGGTTTAAGTTTGATCAAGGACGAAAATTCACCAGACAATCAAAGGCAGTAGTAATCATATCTCTCCCAAAATCAAAAGGTAGACTTGTACAAGAAAGAGATTCTTTCAGTTGCGTATGCATCAGTCGTAAGTTAACTTACCTACGAAATATACAATTTACAAAGCGATAAAGACACTATCAAAGATTCAAACTTTCTTGGGTAGAAACTGATTGCAGAGCTATACAAAACTTTCCTTTTATCTAAGAAAAAACGATATCGTCTTCAGCATCTGAATGAGTAGTATAAAGAAGACCACATTCCATTTGCATAAGAATCAAGAACTCCTATGGAACACATGGTCTTAGTGCATAAGAATCAAGAACTTTAATGCCATTTAGTTTGTATGTACAATTCGATAAATAGAATAAGCTCAAATAGCTCGAATTTTGGTGTAAATGACATCAAATTTAACCATAACAACTACTATCATTTAATTACGATAGCTAGCTCAACAGAAACATGGAATGAAAATCTAATAGAGTCTGAGGCACAAATATTATGCTCACTCCATTTGTAAAGTGAACTACATATCTAGCTACAGCCTACAAGTCAGCAACTGCATGAAATCAGAATGCAAATCAACTTGTAACAGGTAAAGGTGTAGTTACAGAACAAAAGATGATTTCATAATTTGGCAACGGGCATATTATAAAAAGTAGCACGAGCAGTGAAAGCCCGTTTCCCAGTTTTCTTAATTCGGAATTCCATTGAAACTGAAGTTGTAGATCTTCCACTCCTCAATACAGACCCATCGACTACCAAAACCTCCTGAAAAAATAAATTAGATCACCAACAACCAATGAATTGATTCAATTTACTGCATAATTATAACAAATTAGGCAACAATCAAAACAAAAGCAAACAAGAAGCTCACATCTTTAAGCGCAGCAGCGAGATAAGAGATGCTCAATTCACCGAGAAAGATTTCTTTATCTTCAGCTACAACAGTTCTAGCACAAGCAATCGCCACTCTCTCTGCAACAGCTGCAAGGGCCCCACCATGCAATCCTCCAAAATAATTCTATACCCCCATCACACAAAATCAAAGACTTTATAATCCCATTTGATTAAAAAAGAAAATAAAATTGAATCTTTTTAGGTGTTTTCTCAGGAAGTAAACAAAGTATTAAACTTTGTATAATAAAAGTGACAAACATCAAAGAAATGAAGATTACAGCGATAGCGGGTACGACGGGGAAAACGCAGGCGATGCGGCCAGGTTGAACAAGTTGGGCCTTGAGGGGATGAGTTATGATACGAGAATAGAAATCCTTGGATTGATTGTTTTCAGGGATAGAGGCTGAGATTCCGACGTTGGTGAGAAAGCCTTCGACCTTCTTCCCGATTTCGGTTGATGGCGCAGTAGCAGCTGCGGAGCTCTTCGCCATCTGTCTGAATTCTTTTCTGAGCAATAGCAAGGGTCTTTACACAACTACGCGCAAAAACAACACAAAAAAAAAAAAAACCCACTTTTTGTTTATTCTATCAATTATATAACATTTAAAATTTTCACTTTTCACTTTGTCATTTATACCATTTTTTTATTTTTTAAAACATCAAAAAGTAATTTTTGTAAATTGAGAATACAAAAACTATGAGCCATTGAAAAAGTAAAACGAGTATTAAAACTAGGGGTGAGCAAACTATGGATAAAATCGAAAAATCGAATTAAACCGACCGATTTTTTAATTTGATTCGGTTTTGGTTTGAATTTTTAAAAATAATCGGTTATTTTGGTTTGGTTCGATTTTTAAAGACAAAAACCGTATAAAAACCGAACCTACCGAACTTTAAATGAAACTACATCGTTTTGATGTTTTGCATTATACCATGTCTATTAGTAATCAGCGTAGCGTGTAGCAGACAACCCTTTCAATTCATTATTCATTTTTGCCCTAACCCACACCCATCTATTTTCTCTCTCTGCACAACCCGATCACCGCCGCTGCCTCGCCCCCTCCCTCTGATCGTCAGAGCAGCAGTTCGCCGGCCACCGATCTATTCACTCTCTTTGCGACTGGCTGACTGAAGTCTGAAGGTATGTAGTTTTAAAAGTTTGAGTTGGTTCTGTGTGGGGTTTCTATCTAAGGTTTTTTATTGTCTTCTTGATATCATGGATCTGGTTTTGGATTGTCTTGATATCATGGATCTGGTTTTGGATTGTCTTGATATCATGGATTGTCTTGATTTCTAAGGTTTTGGATTGTCTTGATATTATTCTTGATTTCTATCTAAGGTTTTCAGGTGAGGAAATCGTTGAAGTTTTCCGGTGAAGGTTGTAGGGCTATTGTGAGATTTGATGAAAATCAAATTTGTGAATACAAGATTGAAAGCGGCTGGACAGGGAAATCGACTTGCAGGATAGTGGATGAGGCAGGCAGGAGCCCTAATTGCAGAGGTTATTAATTAGCTATTACTTATCTTAATTTTTTTGATTAAGTATAAATTAATTCAAATTAATGGATGATTGTGAATTGTTAAACAGGTGAAAAGAAAGGAATCAAAGAGCGGAGTTGTGTTAGGGGAAGATGTGTTAACAATGGTGGTTGAGCCATCTATGGACCACTCGCTTATCATGGGCCTGCTTGCTGCCTATAATCTCATCTTTTACAGAATCTGAATTCAAATAAATGGACAAGGAAAGATCTTTATGTACATATAAAATCTCTCTGTTTTTTTTCCTTGTAGTTTAAGAAAGAAGTAAGTTTAGATTTTGTTAAACTCTCAAAACCGAGTGTAATTATACATATAAAACCTTTAAATCCTCATAAATTTTGTACATATAAAACCTTCAGAAGGGATATAATTACACTCGGTTTTGAATTTTGATAGAACAGTGTTGTATTTAATTTGCTGTGTTTTTGGCCTCAAATATGATATTTGATTACGAAGTGTTTTTGACGATTTTTATGTACAATTTTTTATTTTTTTAAATAGATTTAATTTTTTCAGTTTTTTGGTTAACCGAACCGAACCAATCGAAAAAATCGGTTTGTTTTTTGTTCGGTTATTTATATGTTTCGGTTCGGTTCGGTTTGATAAATCCTTCAAAATTCGGTTTCGGTTATTTTGGTTCGGTTTGGTTAATCGAACCGCCCGTTGCACACCCCTAATTAAAACATCAAAATGGTCCTTAAATAAAAAAAAAAGTTTTAAAATTAAAAAATTTAAAAGTGGAAAAATTAATTAACAAAAATAGAAATAAAAAAGGCTGTATTATTAAGGAGACAAATACGCCAAGCCCATTACATTTATAGTATATGTCGTTATCGATTTTAGCCAATAACCATACAATTTAGACCAACATATAGCTCTAAAAAAACTCTTTCAGATTCCACAAACAATGAAGCACATTGCCATTCATTTATTGTGCGCAAAGGTGTCCATAAAATTAAAGAAATACATAATAAATTAAGCATGTATGACAAGATGATTTATCATTCTTAAATCACAAGCTGTCTGCAGAGCAATGAATAATTGACTCTTCAAGCCTGCTGCTGTACTGTACCTGCACAAACAAATGAAGAAAAAAGGGCTAGAAGTAATAAGTTTTGATGTAAGTACACAAATCAGCATGATATTAGAGGTGGTGGATAAAAATTTATGCAAGTTGAATTAAAAAACTAAAGTTGCAGGATAGTTACATAGCAGAGGATTTCACAGCTTGGCAATAGGCATGTGATAGAAGGTAGCTTGTGAAGTGTAAACTAGCTTCCAAGTTTTCTTAATCTTGAATTCAATTGCAACTACACTCAAATTTCTTCCGCTCCTCGCTATGGACCCACTAACCACCAATTCTTCCTGAGAGATCATTAATTCCAGCAGTTCAAATCAGATTCCTCAAAAGATTTAATACATCCCATAAAATATAACTCACATTTTGTGTAGCTGCAGAGAGATAAGAAATGCCCAATTCACCAAGAAGCAGCTCCTTATCTTCGGCCACGACAGTTCTAGCGCAAGCAGTCGCTATTCTCTCAGCAATAGCTGCAACAGCCCCACCGTGTAGTCCGTTATAATAATTCTACAAACCCCAACAGAAAGAGAAAAAAAATCAAATCTTGCTGCCTTTTCATCGCTAAATAAACAAAATTTATGCCCATTTTCTCAGAACCAAACAGAGCATTCAAATATTATAACAAAAGGATAGATAGATTACAGTAAGTGCAGGTAGGACAGAGAAATGGCAGGAAACGCGGCCATGTTGAACTAGGTCAGCCTTGAGGGTTTGGCAAATGACATCTGAAAAGAAGTCCTTGCGATGGTAGTCTTGAGGGAAAGACTCGGAGTTTTCCGAGTCTTCAAAAAGCGCTACGGTCGCGTCCGCCGATTCTGGAGGCAGATCTTTGGAAATTATTGGTGTTTGCTCTGACACAGGAATAACGGCGGCTCCGGTAGAGGCGACGGTGGCTTTGGACATGGCGGTTTTCTTCTTATATATATATATATATTTTTATTTTTATGGCATTTATAATATTGTCGTTTGGTAATACTGTTCTCCATCTAATGCCTCCCAAAACTGCATGTTAAATTAATTTTTATTATTTTGTTAATAGACTAAATTAATTTTTTTATAATTAAAATTGACTGATTGGATCTGTAAATTAACTTGTCTGGGTAAAAAAAAAAAAATACAACTACAACCGATCAATGGATTGTGAATAAGGCAGAAAAAAATGATCGAAAATTAAAAAATTAGTGATTAAAATCGAATTTAAATAGGTTTATATAATTAATCAATTCATTTGAATACTAATGTGTATTTTACTTTTTAAAAATTATGATTAATTGATTTAAAATTTGATCTAATATTTAGAAAACGGTTGGTAAATAATTAATTGGTCTTCAGATTTTTTTTTTGATAGAATTGGTCTTTAAATATTAATTGGTCTTTAAATATAACTTTTCATATGTGTGTGGATAATTTTAATATTTCAAATGAAATTATTATTTTACTCCATATGAATATAATGGTCAACTACGTTTGTGATCATTGTATTTTAGACTAATAACTAAATAATTATAATAAAATAATTTGTGATCTAAAATACTTTTTATTGTCAGGTCACAAATAGGTTTTTTAAATAAAATAATGCAAACTAAAAAAAATTGCATAAAATGTATACTGTCGGGTCATCAAAGAACAATACTAATTATTATTGTGAAAATACCATAATATCAAGACCATATTTTCTTTGAAGATCCCTGCATTTGCTGGGAATTTTTTACATTTGGTGTCTTTTAAAAATTTATTTGGAAAAATGGGGCTGTTTTTCGAGTATTTGAGGAAATGGGACAGTTTATCTCATTCCCGCAACAAGTACCTGCGGAAATGGGAATGTGGGACCCAATGACTGGTTCAGATTCGCAGATGGTGGGGCCCTTAGTCCATTTCCGCAGCCCCTTGTTGCTGAAATGGACTTGTATTTATTCCCCCAATGTAATGAAAGAGCACAATTAACATAATGGTAAAGGTGCATAATAATAAACCCAAAGGTCTTGGGTTCAATTCCCATGGAGAGCAATATATTAATTTTTTTTTATTTTTTAAGATTAAAATTTACAATTAATTTTTATACATTAATTAATTAAAATTTATAATTAATTTTTTAAATTAAATAATTTTATATTATCTTTATTTTTTTTAATTTTTTAAAAAAGCAATTATAAATTTTCATTTACACTGAAAAAATTTTTAAATTAATTTTAATTGGAAATTCAATTCTCATACCATTACTCTTATAATTTATATTGATACCTACAAAGAAGGTGTACGAAAAAATAAAACAAATTAATAATAATAATAATATAACAATATGATTCAGTTGGTCTAATTTTAAAAATATATATAATAATATATATTATTATTATTAATTTATTTTATTTTTTCGTACACCTTCTTTGTAGGTATCAATATAAATTATAAGAGTAATGGTATGAAGATTGAATTTCCAATTAAAATTAATTTAAATTTTTTCAGTATAAATTAAAATTTATAATTGCTTTTTTAAAAAATTGAAAAAAAATAAAGATAATATAAAATTATTTAAATTGATTATAAAATTATTTAATTTAAAAAAATAATTATAGATTTTAATTAATTAATGTATAAAAATTAATTGTAAATTTTAATCTTAAAAAATAGAAAAAAATTTAATATATTGCTTTTCATGGGAATTGAACACAAGACCTGTGAGTTTATTATTATGCACCTTTACCATTATGGTAAATGTGCTCTTTTGTTACATGGGACGAGGAATAAATACAAGTCCATTTTCATAACAAGGGACTGCGGAAATGAACTAAGGGCCCCACCATCTGCGAATCTGAACCAGTCATTGGGTCCCACCTTCCCATTTCCGCAGGTACTTGTTGCGGGAATGGGATAAATGCCTCATTTTTTCAAATACTCGAAAAACAGCCCCATTTCCCCAAATAAATTTTTAAAAGACATCAATTTTAAAAAAGTCCCGCATTTGCTGAGCTCACCATATTTGGGGCACTATATTAACATAACTACTCAAAAGCCAGCACTCGTTTGAGCATAGAAACCAAAAGAATGGGAGAAAGATTTACAGTGTAAAGCACAGAAATGTCACATAGGATCAAAAAAATCATCAATGCGAAACAGTTATCGAAAACATTGTTTATGCTGTCCTAGCCCCAATCTTTCTTCCTATGGACATGCTACATGTACATTTTCTCATTCACCGAAAGCATAAAATATTTGGAACAAAATCTTGTGACGGACACCCATTTTTAATTTGTTTATGCCTTGATCACCCAGATAACTTTCAGACCAATTTCTTGAACTTATTGCTTGCAGGCATAGCCAGCCCAAGATCCCTACATAGCTCTTCATCCGGTTGTAGGCTCCCTGGGATTGCACCGAAAGCCCTTCTTGATGCTTCAAAACCAGAAACCACATAATGCAGATATGCTGACATATCTTCCATGTTATTTTTTATGCTGGAAGATGTGGAAGCAAAGGATTTCGAAGTACTCACAACCGCTTGCTTTCTTGATGCTTTGTCCAACTCAGTGACACTTAGAAACCGTTCTGTAGCAGCCTCCCACGAAAGCGCATGCCTCTGTGCATCAGTCAGCTCAGCAGGCTGGTCAGTCAATGCATTACGTGTGGCCTCAACAAACTCAATGCTATTATCATAAGTTCGGCAATTCGGAAACTGCTTGAAGAATTCATTGGAGGGATGGTTAGCGCATACCACAATCTTCCCCATTGCTAATGCTTCAGCTGTGGTCGTGCATACCACATCTGTTGTGCTTGGATTCAGAAACACTTTGTAACTGAGACAGGAACAAGAATATAAACATCTAAAAGAACTCTAATTTATTGGAGGTTAAAAAAAGAGCACAAGAAGAGAAAGATAAAAAAATTTCTTCTAGATTCTAGAGTTCCAGCTACAACTCTGAAATGCTTGATGATACTAATCTGCTTCAACCACTAGATGTATGTAACATTATCTAGAAGAAGAGAAAGGAGGAGGAGGAGGAGGAGGAAGAAAAATTGATAAGGAGTTCCTGAAGAGGAGGTTGGTTTCACTAGTTAATTAGAACTATGAATCTGCTTCAACCACTAGATATAACATTATCTAGAAGAACAGGAAGGAGGAGGAGGAGGAGGAGAAAGAGAAATTGACAAGGAGTTCCTAAAGAGGAGATTGGTTTCACTAGTTAATTAGAACTATGAAAATGATGTGAAGCACTTCTAGAGGAGAGGCAGCTCAAATGGTCCCAGTAAAATTGATGTAACAACCACAGTCAATTGTCATTTTTGCTTTAGTTGCACAACACAGATTCATAGAGTTGTTTTTGGCCACTACCAGGTAGCACTAGGTTTTCCTCATAATGGGAAAGTGCATCATTAGTTAGGTATATAGGGAAACAGTTTACATTAAGTAATAAATTCTATACTCTGATGGAAGGACATACAAGAGGAAACTTACTCATGGAAGACAGTATCGGCATGATCACGCCCAGGATTTACTCTAACCACAAGTTCCAATTCCTTAGCAGCTTTCTGAACTTGATCAGAGTCTTCTCCACTGCCATATAGATCTACCTCAAGCCCAACCAGCTCCTTTTGGTGATCATGAAGAAGTTTAAGCAACTCCCTGTAACCTTTGCTCCACACCATTTTTCCGATGTAGTACGTTCCTTTAGTAAATGCCTGGCTCCCACTTTTCTGCCGATCTAATGTTTTCTTGCCAATCTCAAGGAACTTGGGATTAACTCCATGAACATTGCATATGATGGATTTAGGATAATCCTGGGTGGCAGCAGATAATCTTATTACCTGCACTTATTTCCAAAGTGATTGGGTCAGCAAGCATGTCACCTAGAATTGTAGCAATAGAGTCAATGAGAACACAACTATTTACAACCAAATAAGGTGTTATCATTAGAGATTGAGATTATGGCTAACACTCTCTGCTTTTGTTAAATCCAATTCTCTATGTAATTGAACCTAAGACTTACAAGTTAAAATCCTAACTTCTTATGAGCTAACCACTTGAAACCCATCCCAGATTTGCACACAGCTTTGAGAAAATAGAAGGGCATGCAAATGAAATCCCTGAAGATTTTTTTGTTTTCCTTGATGATGCATGTGTGCAAATAAATTTCAATGAATGTCCACATTTAGGTCTTTCATGTCATAAAGAAGTATATACTTAATAAACTGAAAGCCTCAAACTTCAATCGTGCAAGTTTATATATATTAACACACACACACACACACACACACACACACACACACACACACACACACACACACACACACACGTATGTAACTATCTGAAGGCAAAATATAGGGCTGCCAAACTCAAAACCAAGAAACTTACCTTGTGGCAATATATGCCAACAAGCCAGTTATTGAGATGTTTAAGAACGAAAGCTTTCACTCGTCCATTCTTCTCTCTCTTCACATATTCCAAATAATTGGTGTGCATGATTCCTATCACAAGGCGAAACTTAGATTTCCATCTCTTGCCATGATGAAACCATGTTAGATGCTCAGGCTCTTCGAGGATGGCAATATCTGCCTCTCCATGAGGGATGACTTCAGAGATATCTCCGACTGGAAGAATGCTTCTTTTATCTACCGCAAACTACAAAGTGAATGGTGTCAGGGATGGGGCTATCAATTGATCATTATTGTGCATAATTCCATATGTAGTGCATGATTACCTTTGCAGGATAAAAGCAAATATCAAAACCAGATAAAAATGCAATTCTGTCCTCGAGCCAATGACGGACATAGGCCTCATGTTCTGAGGGTGAACTGAAGGTGATGTTATTGGGGTATACTAACTTTTGATGTTTCAAAGACAACCAAGGAATCACCAAAGTGACCTTTCTATCTCTATCCTTCGCGAGATATGCAGCACGAAAAAGAGGGTTGATAGCAGTGCCAGTCAGCCAAGGAAGGCTAGCAGTGGTGAAAATGGCAATGTGCTGTTTCTTATCCATTCAGTCATCAAGTGGGAGTGCCACAAACAGATACCTCTGGTTTAGAGAACTAGGTGTCTACAAATACGAGGAAGTGATATCTTCTACTGCATTACGAAAAGATAAAAGTAAGTATTCATCTACAAGTCAAAGATTCTGTAATTAGGATTCAAAGCAATAAAAATTGAAAAGCAAATAGAGGGGTAGGAGGACAGTCGAACTGCAGTCAAACCTTCTTTGCCACCTCAAGCAGTACAAAAATGAACCAAAACACAGGCTTGCCCTAGAGGAGGCATCTTAAATTCTACAAAATATTGGAAATTGAAATCAATTAACAGAACCCAAGAATCAAATCTTGCACGATCATAACGTAATTCTAGTAAATTGGGATGAGAGACAAAGTTCTGATAGAATGTTAAAAGAAAGCTATCCCTAGACATGAAATCAAGGGGACAAGGTTGCTGCTTTTCATATATGCCAATGTACATATTATATAATTTGATAGCTGCAATACAGCATCAAAACGTGTCACTCTGGAACAATCTAGAATCACTGGGTGCCTCCTAGCCTAATAGTTTCGGCATGTATACACATCTATTCAAGTTTACAGCATGCACTTCAATTTCCTTGAGCTCATGCACCAGGTTACAATTTGGCAGGTATATTTGACAAAGCCAAGCCAATATGCGTGTTTGAATGTTTGGCAAACAAAAAAATTGAAAATTTCACGATGAGAAAAGAATCCAGTACAGTATCCTAAAAATTCCACAATATAATGCTCCCAAGAGTGATTGCTACGATTCGAACTAAATTCAAACATCAAGATAAAAAATTGAATATTTTCAGAACATAAAACGCAGCATTTGAAGCAAGAATATAACCATCCATAAAGAGTTAACAGCTACAGCTTTGAAGAATCTCAATTTGTGTAAAACGAAGTCGGCTAATAATCTTAAACTCGAAGAATTAGAATGATCAGACATTTGGTAAGCAACAAATAGGAGAAGAGCAGATTATAATTGAGAGAAGAAAATCACCTGTAAATTGTTGAGAGAAACGATCCTCTGGTGTCGTAAACTTGAGTACAATAAGCTGGCCCAAGAATATGGAATATATTCGGACAGGTAGATGGGAAGAGAGAGAATGATAGCGTGGGAACTGGGAAGTTGTGGAAGAATTTGGTAGCAGCTTTCTCGTTTGATCTGCCTGGAACTAAGCTATCAATATAATATAATATAATAACGAGAGGAACAAGTAAACCGATGAAACGGTGTCGCTCGCTACCTTTCCCTAGCTGGAACTTTCCTTGCGTCAGTTACAACTGGGCCCACTTCGTCTCCTACTTTTCGTTCTCTGGGAGCCCATCCTACATTTTCCTTCAAGAAAATTAATAATTTGAGAAAGAATGGTTGCCACCGCCAGCCAGTATAGAGAGCACCATAGCATGGACTGGTAGTTTCGGCCACCATCAAAACCTCGAATTTCACTATAAACCCTAAACTGTCAACATCACCAATTTTTTCAACTAAAGTGTTCGATTTTAGCTACCAGGTAACCTCTTTTTGAACTTTTTTTTTTTTGTATCTGTTTGTTTGGTTGCTAGAAGAAATTATTCTGAATCTCTGATTGTTAAAAAATGGGTTATTGATTTTCCATCTCTTTTAATTCCTAAGAACCAGTAGGTAATTCATTTTTTTAGGTTAACTAGGGCGACATTGCATGTTTGATTTGGTACTCTGATTCTCGGAGTGCTGATTATTTTGTGAAACATAAATTTCATTTTTTAAGCTTCTTTAAGATATTCAAGAATCGATTTTCAGTGATTGCATGTCTTTTTCTGGTGGGCCTTAATCCTTTTAATCATGTAATCATTAAATCGTTAGGGAATTTTAACTGACAAGTTTTATACTCGAAGCAATTGATGCAAAGATAAGCGTTAATGCTGTGGTCTCAAAAAAAAAAAAAAAAAAGAAAGAAAGAAAGAAAGAGAGAGAGAGCAAACAAGTTTATTCTATCTTTATGATCTCTCGTATCTTGAACATGGATTAAGCTTTGTTTTCTTTTATACATTCAGTTTCAATTCTGAAGTTGGAGAATGTTGACGGGATACACAGATGGTTTATCAGAACTGGGATCGTCAAAGGACTACCTACATTCTGATCCTGAGTTGGATGATGACGAGGAGGAATTAAAACCAGAACAGATACTGTATACCGCTTCCTTTGAGGAACTTGGACAAAATACATTGACATATGATACTGTTATTTGGGTTTCCATATCATTGTTGCTGGTTTTAGCTTGGGGAGTAGGTCTCCTTATGTTGCTATATTTGCCTGTTAGAAGACATGTGCTTCAAAAGGAGATTTCTTCACGAAAGCTCTTTGTTACACCCAATGAAATAGTCTATAAGGTACACATGCTTGTTCAAATGTGTGCTTCTCTCTTCTAGGGTAGAGTGTGTCAAGTTCTTTTCTCATGTACTTATAGGATGGGCCAGGAATATTGATTCAGATGCAATTGCTGTTGCTTTTATTATTTTCTCTGTCAAGGTTTCAAGGCCATCATTCATACCCTTTTGGGGAGTAACATCAATTGAGAAGCGTGTTCCTCTTTCATTGGTGATCGATATCATCATTGAACAAGGTATTGATGCTGCTCCTGTTTTCAATTGGCTAATTCTTTTTATTACTCGATGTGCTAGATGTGGGCTATATTGTTTAAATAGATGCATGTATAAATGTGTATGTTTTATCATCCATGGTCTAAAAGAAGAAAACATGATCATCATACCGTTTTGTCTCCTCATTGTTCTCTGCCATTCTACATTTTGTTAAACTGCTATTGACTTGTAAACTTAGGCTTATTATTAGTTGCTATAAATTTTCTTCCAAAAGGAAAAAAAAGAGAGAAAAAAAAAACCTTGACCCGGTGAATGGAAACTTCTGATTAATGGCATTGGTTTTATCAACCATAGCTTTGTCCTTTATGCTCATACTGGTTATGGATCATAGAGCTTCATGATTGGTGAACTAATAGTTTTTGAGTGTAGACCGCACAATCATGGTGAACGATATTTTCTTTGGACTGATGATTTGTTTACGTGTGACTCATTTTTATAGGTTGCTTACAGTCTTTCTATGGAATCCATACCTTTAGAGTTGAAAGCATATCACATGGGAAAGCTGCACCGGTAGATGAATTGCAAGTCCAGGGTGTTGTTAACCCTTCACTTCTGAGGAAGGTAATGTGAAGTTGGTTGCTTAATTTATGTTATTATATTTCTGATGTGATTACTAATGGAACAAAACGAATAGTGGATATCAGCTAGACTAAATGGACATTAGCTTTTTCTTATAGGTAATTGTAACAGAAGCTGCAAAGAATATGCAGGATGTTGGAAAAAGTTGGAAACCTGCTAGTATCACAGGGGAAGGAGAAAGTATATCTAGAATAGCATCATTAAGCGAGGCACCAGCTGTTTTTAAATCACCAAGCAAAAGCTGGAAGGTAGTGAAAATCTCATGCAATATTCTCTGAAAATTTGTCTCCTTCAGATATAAAATGTCAATGCTATGTACTCAAACAATGACAATTTTTCCATCACTGTCTTTTTTGTGTCATGAATGGAGCTTTTATTTCTCTGCTTCTGGGAAGCCTGCAACAATTATGAAATTAGATGCTTATCCCATAGTCACTAGCATATTGGATGCTACATTCTACTTCCACTTTGTTGTGGAACTCAGTATGCATAGCTTTATTATGTAATAAAGTAGATAGTGCAGCCAGTTTCAATTGCAGCAGTCACAGATTATGATTTAGTGTTAACTTATGGAGAAGGTCATGCCATTTCAAAATGCAGAGTGGTTAGAATCTCAGGAATTATGGGTGAAGAAACAGTAATGTAGTAGTCAAGGTGAACTGTGAAATATTAGCTTTCTCAACAGTTTGCTGAGGTGTGCAAAAGATGCTGCCAGTTGCTTGTGAGAGTTTTGGTGTAACCAAGTTACCATGATAGTGGACACAGGAATAAGGCAGTATCCTAGATAAAAAGTTTTGGCTGATTTATCTGGGACTTAAATTTGTTTTCTATTTGAGGCTAATGGTTGGAATTTGGGATTTTTAATGTGCTGGAGGGATAATTTCTTGTTACACCACAGATTTCTTAGAGCTTACACTGGGTTGTTTCATTAGAGAAATCGGAGATTGATTGATAAAAGCATTTGTTTTCACATTCCATTTGAGGCATTTTCTTATCATGAACAATATGTTGCAAAGACTGCCTCTTTTCCTGATTCTTATGGAATTCAGCCAATCCTGGATTCACTTCCATAGAGAGAGGGAGAGAGAGAGAGGTCCTCTGTCTGCTGGCAGGAAAGTCATCTGGTTTAGTGCTGTAAAAGAGGTGTAGCTTAGATGAATAACCATTTTTTTCAATGCATGCTATGAGGCAGCCTTCTGCTTTTCAAGTTTTCTTGGCAGCTCACTTGATGTTCAACTTTCCATAGGCATATTCTGTAAAAGAAAGTTTTGAGGAACATAATGATCTAGTAATTTTTGGTATATTGTTTTTTCAGTAGATAAATTGATATGTATCTTGCCTGAGAATAGTTATCTATTTATGCAGATGACAGGTTCTCCACGCTTTCCATCTCTGGAGCCCAGAAGTTCAATAGCTGGTGACTTGCTGCTAAATAAGCTTGAAGAAGTCAGTAAATCAGTAAAGGTGCGGAATACATAAAATCTTTATGGGATTTTTGACAAAAGCATAGACATAAAAGAGTTCAGAGCATATTTCAGATTCAACAGCTTTTCATGTTTTCACATCTTAAGATCATTACCGTTCTTATAACATTCCATTATCAAAATATTTTCATGTTTTTGTTACTGAATATAGTGGTAAATAATGCGAGTTAATACTCTTGTTCACTAGACATATACCCAAAATATGCAATTGTTACAAAAGAAGTTTTTTTGTACAGAAATATAACCGAACATTTTTTAATTCACACAAAGTCACTTTGGCCATATTTTGACCATTGACTTTGACAGGTGACACGATGTATTGCCACCTAAGATAACATCCAACTGGAATATGCCATGTCACCTTGCAATCTCATCCAATGACGTGTCAGCATCTGATGTGACATAACACATGGCAAAAGTGACACGTTAACTTGTTGATGTGGCAGGGTTAATTGCACTAAAGTTCATTGAACTTAATTTATGCTCTAATTATGAGAAAGTGATAAAAGAATTTATTATAATAAAAAAAATGCCTGAACTATGTAATTTTTGCATAAAAAGTTATTTCTGCTGGAAAACACTTTAGAATTTACCAGAATCTAATATTGTACACCACCTAACTCTAGACCTTCTAGAGTGTGACATGTAGTTCGGGGTGCTTCCTGATCAAAATGACTTTTCATGCAAATATTAAATAGTTAATGTATTATTTTTTTTTATAAAAAAATGTTTATGCCACTTTTTAGTAATTAGGGTATAAATTCAATGACTTTTAGTGCAATTAATTCGTGCTACATCAACTTGCTGATATTGCCTTTTTTTTTTTGCCCAGTGTCATGCCATATCAACATGACATAGCAATAGTATTGAGTTAATGGTGATGTGGTATGACATGTGGCATATTCTTGTTGGATGTTGTCTTAGGTGGTAATCTAGCACATCGTCTGCCAAAGTTGATGCTCAATTTGGCTAAAGTGATTTTATGTGAATAAAAAAAAAAGTTCAATTATATTTCTGTACAAAAAAATTCTTTTGTAACAATTATGTATTTTGTATATAAATTCAGTGACAATTGGTAGATTAATTGGTGTAATTAATCCGAACAATCCTGAATATGTTTTTCAGCTCATTGTCTTTTTAAATACTTCATTTTTTTATCAGTCATTTTTATTGTTTTTACTAGAATTAAAAAATAATAAATAAACTTAAATTTAGTATTAAATTGCGTGATTAAGATTAAATTATTAAATCTGATTGGTTTTAACTTTATTGGAAAAAAAAATAAATTGGAAAAACAAATTAAATTACATTGAAAGTCTAAAAGTGACAGATAAATAAAATTTGAATTTTACTCAAAAGTGACAGGTAAAAAAGAACGTAGGGAATATATGATTTTTCAAATAAGTTTCTTGCTGAGAGCAAAATAGTTATATTGTTTTTATTTTTGAAGTGTACCTGATTTGCTTTTGTCGTTTGCCTGACCAGAAACTCGAGTTGCTCGTGGAGAAGTCCCAGACTGCCCCGGAAAGTAGTCAGAATTAAAGTGAATATGTAATATCATCCAGGCTGAGGCTTCAATGGCCAAGATAGAACTATAACCTTTCACTTTGTAAGCAGAGAAGAAGTTTCATTGGACCATGGGTAAAAAGAATTGCAGTAAGCTGCTGATTGATTGGGTTGCTTCCTGCATTATGTAGTATGCAATCCTAGTCGGAATTTTTTTTTTTGACATAATTCAACTAGTGATCAGCTTTTGTTTTTGTTGTTGACAGGAATTGTGCAAAAATATTCCAGTTCTGATTCTGTAGAAAATTCCATCATATGGCTTCCTTACATTTATTCGTGTAAAATTTAACATCGAACCCTTCTTTTAATCTTAATGCAAAGCCAGGCTGATTTATTGATTTATTTTTTATCTTGGTCTAGTTTCAGTCTCATATATTATCAAACTTCAAAATTTGCTACTGCATCTACAATATGCAAATTTTACGACCGTTTCTGTGCACCTCACAAGGCATCACGATTGCAATTCCTTTCATATATGATACAAGGAGCACCATTTTACAGGAAAAGAGTAACGAAGGGACCGAAATTTCAAAGGGATCTATGATCATTTTCTTAAACTTACTATTGATAAGGTAACCATATATTTTCTACACAGGATCAGCTTCCCCATATAAAACCATATATATTAGCTCAAGATCGAAGAAACTAGATACAAAAACGTTTGAGTTTGACAAGCATGACGTCAATGGTCAGTAGTTCCAAAAGATCTGATTACTTCGGTATCGTTTCCTGAGATGCAATGAAACAAGTTCCCTGTAAGTCCATTTCTTCTGCCTCTTGAACTCTAAAAATGCCTCTGCGCTTGAATGGAAATCCCCTTTACCCAATACCTCAAACACGGAAGGATCTGTCGATAGGACTGGACTACCATTCAAATTCAATTTGTTGAGAGCAAAATCCAAGTTCTTACCAAGTCTTCTATCTAAATACGCATCAACAACACAACCATAAGTGACGATATCAGGAGAAACCTTTTCATATTTCATGTGTTCAAGGCTAAGATGGAGAT
The DNA here is from genome assembly GCA_037975025.1 of Excoecaria agallocha. Lineage (NCBI taxonomy): Eukaryota > Viridiplantae > Streptophyta > Magnoliopsida > Malpighiales > Euphorbiaceae > Excoecaria > Excoecaria agallocha. Next base: position 66,915,422 of record CM075806.1, on the reverse strand, counting down.
CCCACAACAAAGACATTCTCGAAAAAGCAAGAGCTCGTATATTAAATGTAGTGAGATCAGGGTGGAAACCAGCTTCCAACATTCTCAAGAATTCCCTTTGCAAGCTTTTCATTTTGAAATTGGCAGCATAAGATAGCAGCAGAAAGTTCCATAAAAGGTTCCCCACATCCTGTCTGCCAAGACCAACGTCCCTCAAGAACTCACCTAGCTTGTAAAATTTCTTCTCCCTCATATACACAAATGACATTGCTCTGATTCCTTCTCTATCTACCAGATGTCTTGACCTTTTAAGGCGGCCATAAGCAACTTCCATTTCTGTCAAAGAACCATGAATACTGTAATATTTAATAAAAGCATTCCCAGTGGCTGAGTCTACTGGGAATCCCCTCAACACCATTTCCTTCAATGTATTCTCCATCAGTTGAAGCTGTCCTTTCTTGCCAAAGCAAGAGATGGCCAGGGAGTAAACCTCATGCAACAAGCTGAAATTACTAGAACTTAACTGGTCCAGAATTCTCATTACTTCATTAAAAAGTCCCCATTTTCCATAAGCATCAATTAAATTGGAAACTGTTTGAATATTAGGCTCACAAGAAGTATTCAACATTTCCTCCCATATCACTTGAGCTTGAGGCAAAACTCCATTCTCAGCATAGCAAATCATCATAGCTGAAAGCGTAGAGTTGCAAGGCAGAAAGCCCTGGGATTTCATCTCTAGAAAAAGTTCATGAGCTAGATTTGCCATTCTTTTCTTACTTAATTTCTTTACTAATGGTGCACAGTCCACAAAAGTATCTTTCCCATAGAAACTCAGATCCTTCTTCCACTGCCATATTATCTGTACTGAGCACATATTTAACGTAATGGAAAAAAAAAAGGTTTATCAACCAATAAAATTTCCAACAAACAAAAATGCATGTAACAAATATATGAATCGAAAAAAGCATTCAATTTCAGTTTCGCTCCAATAATAAATTGAATAACAGAAAGAGGGAGACTTGAATTTCTAGAGCACAAACCAACCAAGCACGATTTAAAGAACAGAGATTTGGAATTTTTTTTGGAGACAAGAGTGATACCTTGCGAGCTAAAGCTCGGTTTGTTGGATCTTCTTGATGAGAGAAAACTCTGAAACGCCCCTTTCCTCTTTTGACGTATCCTAGAAAGCAGAATGGGAGTGGACTTCCTACTATAACTGATTGTGCTTCCATTTCTCTTCTTCTTCGTCTTCGATGTGCTAAAAACAGCACTTTTGAGCTAAAACTCCATTGAAGAAAAGGGCATTTATCAAAAGTTTAAAGGACACGCAAGTGCCAATTTTTGTAAGGTCGCATGTAATCTCGTAAAAGAAAGAACGTTCTTTTGCAACGCTGAATCTGAAAATCAAGTAGGATGGTAAGAGGTTTTCGCTCGAGAATTCTGAATTTAATCTGGGACTTCCAGTTCCAGCTTGGAAAAATGGAAACAAGAGCTTCTCTCGGATAGGATTGACGTGGCATGTCGACATGGCCCAGATTGGTTAGGAGTAGGACCCACGAGTGCCAACAATATAAGACTAGGATTATCATAATTTAATATCAAATTAATTTATAGTTTTCAATGCAGATTTCAATCAAAATAGCAATTTGAAAAATTAAGATCTTTTCTTCCTTCTAGATGCAAGAGCAGTAGGACTGCCTCTTCACTAGCTCATCAAGAGAGATGGAGAGGACGAAGAAATTATTGGTGATTGGAGGTACAGGGTACTTAGGGCAACACTTATTACATGACCTTTCACAGATCAAAGACACCCCCTACGATCTTGCATTCACCTACCACTCCAATTCTTCTCATCCTCAGCTTTTGATTCATGCCATTCCTTACTCCCTCGCTTTCCATGTCGATTTGCAGACTGGAGACGGATTTCAAGCCATCTCCCATCAATTTGGTCAGGTCTGCATTCTTTGCTTAAGCTGCTTCTCCCTTCTTTCTTATGGAATCCAGTAATTAGAACCACTAGGCTTGCTATTTTGTTGTTTGGCAATTTCAATTAGCTAGTGCAGATAATGGGTTTTGGAAAATCCAAGGAAAGTGTTTTCTTTTGTATTTATTTGTTCATTTTGAAATGGCAGCCACATGTTGTTGTCAATTGTGCTGCTATATCTGTGCCTCGTGCCTGTGAAAAGGATCCTGCCACTGCAATGTCTGTAAATGTACCTTCTTCTCTTGTAAATTGGTTATCCAGCTTTAAAGAGAGAGACACTCTTCTTATCCATCTATCGACTGATCAAGGTCAGTAAGCTTACTCTTTTTATTATGGTTCTGAGCTATAAGAGGAAATAGAATTGGGAGGAGAGATGCTGAAGTTGCTGATATTGAAGACCTTTTTTCAGTTAGTTGTGGTGAGAGTGGAATTTCATATGTTCAAACACAGGCAGGGATAACTAGGGAAAGAGAATTGGAAATTGTGAGGTCAAATCTCAATGGACAACCTAGAATACGGTTTCAGGATTGATGAAATATAAATGATGAATGCGACTAGGAAACTTTTATTCGAGTAAATTGATCAGCAGATGCGATTGATGTATTGCCTGTCCTGGTCTTTACTTCAACATTCTTATAGTAGTATGTTTGTTGCATGTTAAATCATCAGTTTCAGCTTTAATTATTGTCTAAGTAGTTATAATCAATGTTGTATTTCATCATTTGTCCTGATGGACAAAATCTTTTCTGTAGCTTCTTCTGCTTCTGAACTGTTTATTCCTTGTCTTTACTCTCCCATTAGTTTATGAAGGTGTCAAATCCTTTTACAAGGAAGAAGACGAAACTGTTCCTGTGAATGCATATGGAAAATCAAAAATGGCAGCAGAACAATTTATTTCTGAGAAATGCTCAAATTTTGCTATTCTGAGAAGCAGTATCATCTTTGGGCCTCAAACTATCTCCCCTGTTACAAAATCTCTTCCGATTCAGGTGCATAGAGAAAATTCAACTCCATTTTTGTTGACTTTGCTTCTTATTCCCAATTCTAGGAAAGGGTCAAACTTCACGGATTGGAGTCCATTACTACTTGGTGTTTAATGAATGTTCAATGTCTATTGATGCAGTGGATTGATAGCGTTCTCTCTAAAGGAGAACAGACGGAGTTTTTCCATGATGAGTTCCGATGTCCTGTGTATGTCAAGGATGTTGTAGCTATCATACTGGCTTTGACAGATCAATGGATATCAGGTGCATACAGCTGGTATTTTGTCTTCATATTGGTAAAAAAAAACAAGAAAACCCTCTTTATATTTTACTTTTTGTTAAGCTTGTAATTAGCTGCAACAAGGAAAAATTGTCGATCTCTTTTTGATCATTCTCATCATAAATATGTCCTATTTTGTCACTGTATATTGAAGTTGAAAATCTCTTTTTAGCCATTTTAGGAAGGCTATAAACGCTGGTAATTTGTAATTTGTAATTTGCATCTTACTTATTTCAGTTGCGATCAATTATCTATAAACTTTGTCAATACAACGAAAAAGGTATAGTTCTGTTTTATCTTGTGCTAGATTTCTCTTTCCGCATGGTAGTTTTTGATTCTCGGCGCTTCATAGTCTCAGTGCTCTCATATCTGGGTTTCATCATTGTGATATTTATGATTCTTTTCCTAGAGCATCAGCACATGAAGCTACTTCTAAATGTTGGTGGACCGGACAGGGTATCTCGTGTTCAAATGGCTAAGGCTGTGGCAGATATTAGAGGATACAACCCTGCCTTGATTAAACCTGTACCTGCATCATCGGTTTGTACACCTTCTTATAATTTGCATTTGAAATATTACCCATCATGGGGATGACAATGCCTGCATCCATCTCCACTTCTGTGACATCGTGGTCGTAGCATATACTCTTCCCCATTTCTTGTTCCATTTTCTTCATTTGTTGAGTGGCTGCAAGGCATGTGAGAAGGGACAAAAATCAATTAAATATATGAAATTCACGGGATATAACATAGTCCCCAATGTCTTTCATCGTTCATTAATCATGGATTTAGATCAGCAGCCCTGGTTTAGTGTAACAGAAACGGGGCTCTCTTCGGAATTATGTAATAGAATTAGCCTATCATTGGGCCTTTGTCTTTTGAAAAAATTGCAAAAGGCACAAGAAATGCAACCGCATAATGAATATGAATACATCATTATAGGCACTGAATCTGTTATTATACTTTATAATCTTCATTATGAATAAACTAAAATTCCTATTTACTTCCTCTTCCAGTTTTCAATCTAACAAAAGTTGCACCTGCTGTCATTCAACAGCATGCCTTGAACATTTTATACGAGCAGTTAACTATCCTTTTGAAATAGTATTTCAGAGCGCATAAAGTTCTCTTTCCATTATAATTTGCATGTTGTTTTTGGTATTTGTTCATGTGGTTCAGCTTCTTCTCCATGATTGAAAGTAATATCTGGTGCTGATTTTTCAGGTTGACCGAGGTGTGTTATCCCCAGCTGACATATCCATGGATATTTCAAAGCTGGTTCAGACGCTAAACATTTTACCAACTCCCTTCAGGGATGGTGTCAAATTGACACTTGAAACTGAATAAATTTGCATGAAAGAAGATGATCTAGCGAGGCATTCCAATTGTCTCTTTTGCAAATTGGAGAACAGCATAAGGCAGTTGATTTCAATTTGGTACTCTTCACACCTTCAGGTCCAAGAGAAAGGAATAAATTGTAAGGGAAGAGGAACAAATTCAGTGTAAGAGATGGCAATTACATTCAACAGAATTCCTCTTAAAAACCAATTTGAGAGGGCTCCCTGACCCTATGCTTTCAGCAAACCCTGCCTTGTATTATTAACAAACAAATATATTACAAATACCATGTATGCCGATTCTTGTCTAGACTTCGTGTATGAGGAGATTTATATAGCAATGGTAAATTGCCACACAGGTTATAATAAAATATCATGCTTTTTTAATACCACATTTACTTAAATAGCAATAAGATTGGTGTATAAAGCTCCATGCACACCAGATTGGATATGAGCCAGATTTTCAACTTTGGAGATTAAAAAAAAAGAAGAAGCCCAATTCAAGCAAGGTTTTAGGAGCTTTATAACGCTGTAAAGTCCAAACAATACTCTGCAACCATTCTTGAAGCCCATTAAGCGAGAAAATAGAATCAAACCAAGTTCTTGCCACGTGCGGAGACGGAAAGACGAAATTGTTCTCACGGTCTAACTCCTCCATTAAAACGAACAAAACAATAGAATGCTATCCCTTCACTAGACAGCCGCGTCAATTCCCACTTTCTGTGTAGATATCTCCAGGTAATTGCCGTTCATCTTTTTCTCTGCTTAATTTTAACCTACCCGTAGTTGTTGTGTTTCTTTTTGTAATAATGTCATGAGTTTTAGCTCTACTCTTATTTTGGTGATTTAGGGTTCTGTTTTGATTGTGCTTGATCCATTTCTTCTAGTTGACGATCGAGGTTGCGACAGAGAAATTATCAAATCAATTGAAGATGGGAGGAGGAGCAGAGCATGGACATGGGGCTGAGGGGGCCCATGGGGACTTTAGGGGTAAGGTTTGGAGCATGACTGGAGGTCCATACTGCAGACCCAAGCATTGGAAACGCAACACTGCCATTGCAATGGTGGGCGTCTTCCTCATCTGCATTCCCATTGCCATGAAATCTGCCGAGCTTGAGGTATTTAATCTTTCCCCTTCCGACTGCTAATTATTCATATTCCGTCTTATTGTTGATAAAATCAATGTTATGTTGAAATTTATAGATATTTGATCTTACAATTTGTTGGAGCTTGAGGGTGTTAGTATGGGCTAATTTGACTAGATTATCCTGGGGTTTTCTTATTATTGGATGCACGTAAGATAATGGAAGATATTGGATTAGGGTCACCAAAAATGCAGTGTTTGACTTGTATGACCGTTTAAATTTGAGTTTTTCATTTTCTGCTCCAGTCTTAAAATTGGGTTATTGGTACCGAGATACCTCACTTGTGAAGGGTGATGAAATAATGACAGAATTAGCTATAGGGATGAATTATGTATAAGCACTTGCCGGCCACTGGGTTACTTCCTACATTGGGCATAGGAATTTCAATCCCTACCTCTAACATCTGAAGAATTAGTTCATTCACACCTTCAATACTGCCATTGCTACATAATGACTGCTGTAACAGGTATGGTTATTCAAGGCAGAAAGCACATTCTTGGACCTGGCATGTGTTAATTTTTTGTCACCTTTATATCAGTCCAATGTGCTACTTTAGCTGCTTTTTCTTTCCTCTTTTCAATGGTTTAAGCCAAGGTGCCGTAAGTAATCTAGTATTTAGGTTCTTGATATTTTTTAGTCATATCAGTGTGCAGTCTTTAGGAAGTTTCTCTTCAAAATAAACGTGGCTCCTGAGATTATTTTCTAAACCGTCTCTAGAACCTAATTACTACATTCTGAATTAGTGATTTGCAAATGCTCTCTCGATTTCTCTCTTTAAAACCGAAGAGTAATGACTTGGTCACAGGATAGCTTGATAGTTTCTTTGCACGTATAATCTTTCTTTATAAAAATGTTGCCAGATAGATTGATGCAATCTAAATGTGCAAAGGAAGCATTTTTATTATAGAGGTCAACTGTAAAGGTTGATATGGAATTTTAGTTTCTTTTCTTGCTTCCCCTGAGAGTGTATCATAAGTTTTGAAATGATCTCTCCCCATCCTTTGAACATAAGCATGGACTTATTAATAAACTCAAATTGCTGTGAATGAGGAGTGTACCTGCAACTAATGTTTGTGTGTACTGTGTCGCCAAGTACAATTTATTTCAATTTATTTATATTGGCATTGGTGCATGTGATTATGGTTTCAGGCTAGATATATCAGTAACATATGTTCTCGAGTTAATTTTTGTTCAGGCACATACTTTTGGTTGATGCAGTTCATAAGGTTCAATGTTACACCATATATGTGCTAAATAATTTGATTAATATATATATATATATATATATATATATATATATATATATATATATATTTAAAAAAATGACAATTTAGCGGGATGGATGGAGTAGTGTATTTGAATGCTTAAGTCTGGTTTCTAAGTTATTTCCTTTATGCTTTTGAAGTCAGTGGTGGTGATGGAGCATAAGAGATCAATCTATTTTGTTCTATGTAGATTTTCATTCCTTGCAAACTTTAATGGGTTACTGATTGGACATAATAATTCACTTCATTGATTCATTAATTGCATGCATGGGCTCTAAGGTTTTTTTTTTTATATTGGGAAATAGATATATTTGCTTGTTTTAAGTTATGATTCAGGTTTGCCTGAATTGCTGGAAGGCTATGAAAATGGTGCTTTTACAAATTCTAATTAGATTGCCACATTTTTATGTGCATCAACATCGTCATGCTTGTGGGTTAGTGTCGATGAGCTAAAAAAGCTTTGATTGTTTGCAGCAACGACCTCATCATCCTGTTCGGCCCATTCCCTCCCAGCTTTGGTGCAAGAACTTTGGGACTAAAGATTACAATGAAGTGAAGTGACAGCTGAAGGGAATTGTTTTATTTTGCAGTTTGGCCAATCATATCTCGTATCATTTCGTTGCACATTCAAGCAAGGCTTGTTCTTTTTTTTTTTTTTTTTAAAAAAACAAATATATATCAGAATTTGGAGCGTTACTTGGATTTGGTGATCTAGAATAAGACTTGAATCTATAACTGAAAGAGTGGGTCACAATCCGATTATATTGTTGATAAAACTGTCTGCCCTGTGCTCTACCAATCAAGTTATTGCAAGCTTAAGATTGGTCTTTTTGTCGGCATTAATATGAGGCCTGATTGAGAACTATTTGATTATGTTTTGATCATACGCTGATAGGTAACATGTTTCATTTGAAGTCAGTTGAATCATCGTATCTCAAAAACATCCAGAAGATTTAACAGTATAGATATTCTTTTCCATGGAGAAAAATTTCAAAAAACGTCCAAAAAAAACAAAACTTTCACGTGTCAATAAGGTATCATTTAAAAAATATAGATGAAATATGCAGTAAATTAAGGAGACGATTTGGTGCGTCTTGCACTGTCTGATTGGCTGTGATGAATATTTGAAAAATCCTATTTTTAAAAGCTTTAATTATTTTTTTTGGTTCTGTTAATTTAAAAAATGGATTCAATTTTGAACTGATTTTTTGGTTATTTATTTATTTTTTCCTCATCTCTATCAATACTCAATGGCCTAGTTAGTTAGGATGTGTTGGTCATTTGGTGCACGTTAAAGAAGCAGAGAGATTTTGTTATTATTGTTATTATTATATGAAATATAAACGCTCTCGGCTTGCCGCAGCTTAAAGAATAAAAGTAGAGCGAAAAGCAACCTCAACGGTCAATAGAAAGCAAAGGCCAAAAAGAAAATGGAATCAATTTCCAACTTTTCTGATTCTAAGAAAATTTTTGCATCGGGTATCAAATTCTCTTAATTCCATTCCATACGTTATACCTACTAAAACTATACGGTTTCTTTAATTTTTCTAATAAATAAAATCGCCCAATATGTTAAAACATCAAATATTTTTTCTTAATCAAACTCATCAATATTAAATTAGAAGAAAAAGTAAAAGGTAGGAATTTGTGCTTGATTTGTTGGTCTCATGGAAGCACTATTCTCAAACTAAAACTACTCTTTTTAGAACACATAAATACCACGAAAACAAAGCATGTTGTGGACTTCACAGAATAGAATCTAACTATTTTGGTAATCCAAAGTGTTATGAATACGATGCTTAAAAGAGTATTTTTTCCATAAAATGCAGAGTCTAACCTCCCCCAATCCTGCCTCGACTGGGTGTTTCTTTTTCCTTTGATTTTATTCTTCTTTTTCAACATTGATTAAATTTTTGCTAGTTCAGCTTTTATTGCAAAAGTTGACACACCACCAAAATACACATCCTTCTCAAACTATTTATTTCTAAATATAATTTAATCCATATATCTAATTATTAATTTACAATGTAATAACCATTAATATTAATCATTTTTCAGATCTTCAATTCCATTAAAAAATAAGTATAAAATCAATAATTCATATGACCCAGTCATATTCTTTCCACTGATATTTATTTCCATATATATCCTCACTTGACAACTGCCCGTTGCTTCTCCGGGCAGCATATCGGCCATGCCCAACCGCTTCTTCACATATTTATTGATCCATCCACCAGCTGCCCCGGAACTCCGGGCAGTCGTAACCTCAACGCTTCCTTTCAAGCATCAACAGCTTCAACTGATTCCCCTTTCACTAACGAGACTCTCAGCCATTTTTTTCAGTAAAAAAGAAAAACTAATAAGGAAAAAAAAGTTTGAATTTTCGCTCGCTATAAATAAATCCAAGCGTGGAATTTTTTTTCGCCAAATTTATCACTTCACTCTCTTTCTGGTCTCTGCTTTCTAGGGAGTTTGAATCGTTGTTGCTTAAGATGCTTTGAAGTGGATTTTTGAGCTTCTTTGATCAGTTTTTTGGGTATTGTCCTTTTGGTTAGATCTTGGATTTTAGGGCACGCAATGTGGAAATTTGCTCGACATGCGGCTCCCCGTTTTCACCGATCACGGAGGTTCTCGACGGCAATACCTGGCCCCTGTATTGTTCATAAGCGTGGCGCTGATATTCTCCATGATCCCTGGTTCAATAAGGTTAAACTAACTTTTTTCTTTGAAGTTAATTAATGTTTAGTGTTTTTTTTATTATTATTTTTTATTTTTATTTTCTCGGTTTGATTTGGTTTTGGAGGGCTTGTGATGCCAACTGCTTAATATGTTCTGTAAATTAGATATTCTGTTAAATTGTGAATTCTGTAAGATACTTTTATAACTTTAAGAATACATTTTGTTGTTGCTTGAAAGAAGTACGTTGCAGCTATCATTCTACTTAAGTGTCTATATTAGTGCATTATATTGGATTTTGAGTAGCTGTTTTGGACTAGGGGGTTCTTCTTTTAAGATTCTTATGGGTAACGGCCACTTAGCCAGCAAAGTTATAGCTTTAGTTGGAGAAAATACAATGACAGAACTTTTTTGTTGCTGATCATGCAGTGCCTTTTTTTGCTCTGTTCTTTCTCTCTTTGCAGGATACTGGCTTTCCTTTGACTGAAAGAGATCGACTAGGACTGCGTGGACTCCTTCCACCTCGTGTTATATCATTTGAACATCAATATGCTCGTTTCAGTATGTTAAATTTCCTACCTGCTTCAATTTATTACATCTTGTTCTGGAGAATTTTGCCGATCCTTTTAACTATACATCAAAAATTAAAAGTGTCATTTTCCTTGGTTGCGTGTGCGTGTGTATGTGCGTGTGTTTTGGGGGGAGAGGGAGGGGGACATGCCTGTTGTCATATTGAAGCAAGTATAGTCTGAAGCATGTTTTCTGTTTGCAATAAGCTGAGCCATTCCTGCAGAGACATCAGCGTATGATGGAATGCCATCAGGCTTAAGAGATGTGAACTGTGAAAGCAGTTATCAATTGGCACCAAAGAAATAAATTTGTAATGTTTAGGGTCAAATAAAATAATTTTTGTTTGCTGAATATTTTTATGAGAAGGATCTGAAATCTCCTGAGGTGCTAATTGCTTTAAATTGGTCTAGTCCATTTTTCTCTCTCTCACTTTCGTTCTTTCTTTTCTTTTTTCTTTTTTTTTTTTGGGTTTCATGAGGTGTGGCAAAAAAAATAGACATAAATTCCACTTTTTTTTCCTTTTGAAATATTTCTTATTCCTTTTGCTGTACTGAGTGCTTTTTGTGTCTTAACCATGTGGTATTCAAACGACTTTAATATGCTTGTTAACTTGAAATTTTAGTGGAGTCATATCGATCACTGGAGAAGAATACTCAAGGACAACCTAATAGAGTTGTATCTCTAGCAAAATGGAGGATCTTGAATAGACTTCATGACAGGAATGAGACGCTATACTACCGGGTAAGTTCTCCGGAAACTCCCAGCCTGAATATCTTAAGTTATGAGTGAATTGCATTTTAATCAAAAATTACTTCATATCTCCTCTCCAGGTCCTCATGGATAACATTAAGGATTTTGCTCCAATAATATACACTCCAACTGTAGGATTGGTGTGCCAAAATTATTCAGGCCTGTTTAGACGTCCCCGTGGCATGTATTTTAGTGCAAGGGATAAAGGAGAGATGATGTCAATGATCTATAACTGGCCAGCGGAACAGGTATCCTATGAATCTAATCCTGAGTGCTGTTGATCAAAGTATTATTGAATGTTAAGAATTTAAACTCTGCATTCTGGCACCATTTTCTTAACATATATAGTTAGTGGCAAGCTTTAGTATGGACGAGATGACTAGATTTTTTGAGTCTTAGAAACAGAGTTGCGTCGAATAAGTTAGGCCATTCATTTGATACCATATTTCTAATTAGCATATAAAACCTTTCAGAGGGGCTACCATAAATGGCCTGCAAGGTCGGTCTGTTAATCATGGGCTATATGCTTTCCTTAGATGTCTTTGTTCACTCATGGTTCAGCATTTCAACTTCTAATCTGGGTTCTAGAATTTGTTATCTAGCCCAGTAGGTTTCCCCAAAAAAAGAAAGATATATATATATATATATATATATATATATATATATATATATATATATTTTTTGGGCTTATCTTATCAATTAGGGGAGAGCAATAGTTGGTTTGGTTCTATAACCGAACTGAAATAACTGAAGTTTCATTATTTTTATCAATCAAACCGAACCGAAGTTTTAAAATAACCAAATTTAAACCGAAAAATCGAAATTTAAAATTATTTAAAAAAAATAAAAAATATTGTGCCTAAAAATTATAAAAAATTATAAATCATAATATACTAAAATAAAAACATCTAAATTATACAAATAAAAGTTCAAATTAAAGAAATAATTCCAAAATATATAATAAATAATACAACAAAACTATTAAATAAATTTTTTTATTTAATCGATTTTCAATTTAATCATCAAAATTTTAAATTATTACCTAAAAAATAGATATTAATAATTGATAAATGCACTCATATAATTGACAGCTAAAAATAAAACAATTTACATGTATAAAATAATTATTCAATAAAAAATTTTAAAAAAATTATATAATTATATAAATTTCGGTTCGGTTTTTATGCGGTTTTCTCCTTTAAAAATTGAACCAAACCGAAAAATTGAAATTTTTTAAAATTGGAAATCGAAAACCGACAAACCGAATCAAATTTAAAAAAATCGATCGGTTCGGTTCGATTTTTCGGTTTGATTCGGTTTTTGCTCACCTCTGTTATCAATCACATTGTCTTGAATCTTCTAGATGCAAAAGTTCATTTCTCATATTGACCATCCATTGAGGAAATTTTGTCATAGACTCATAATGACTACCCATTTATGAAAAAGTCCATCTTGTAGAAACTTTTATCATTTTGTTTTCACTTTTCGAAGCTTGTTTACCACTTCCAGTGCTTAATGATTTAACTGCATCTTGAACCTGTCTATATATGATAAAAACTAAACTTCTGTCATTGGTGGAGGACTAAAATAGATTTGAATATAGTAGTTAAATTTTTTGTTTTTCTACTTGTAATTCTTTTCGAATATCTCTTACAATTTTATTTGAAGTGAAAAGGGGTGCGTTTTCTGACATTTGCTCACAGTTACTAATGACACAGCAATTATGTAGTAAAATCAAACTCAAGTCTTCTGTGGCGCTTGGTTTAATAAACTAGATGACACCATACTTTCCACCTGTATGAATTTCTTTATATTGCAGGTGGACATGATAGTCCTGACTGATGGAAGTCGTATTCTTGGCCTTGGTGATCTTGGTGTTCAAGGAATAGGTATTCCCATCGGAAAGCTTGATATATATGTTGCTGCAGCTGGTATCAACCCACAGAGAGTATGTATCTCTCTTTTGCTGTCTCCCTCTCTCTATATATTATTGGTGGTATGTGTGGGTGTGCATTAATGTATTGTGCACGTTAATGCATAAATGGGGTGAAGAACTTACCATACTTTATGATATTGTGATGATAGATATGACATGCAAGCATAACTCATTGTGATTACTTACTAGACATTTCTAGAATGGTGCAAGCAGAATGTTGTTACTTCTGCTTTATCATCTGCAGGCATAAAGATGCATTACAAGTGACCTGACAATGTATCCATAATGCTATTAACATCTGGAGTCTACACTTTGGAGATTATGCTAATTATTGAAAATTTTACTTGTTTTTATATTCCTTTTCTTGCTGATTATGTTATCACTTATTATTCAACCTATGCTGTGTATGACAGGTGCTCCCAGTTATGCTTGATGTTGGTACAAACAATCAAAAGCTACTTGAGGATCGTCTTTGTTAGTAATCTTTTGTATCATTTCTCTTCAAATCTTTCTCCCTTTGTAATCTGTGAATAGATTACTCTGGGTGTTTATTGAGGTGACATTATATTATTGTTTCTATCCTGCTTCTGTGACAGATTTAGGTCTTCGACAGCCTAGGTTGGAAGGAGAAGAATATCTATCAATTGTTGATGAGTTCATGGAAGCTGTTTTCAAACGCTGGCCAAAGGCCATTGTACAGGTATCTTCCTTCTAAAAAGAAATAGAGGAACTTTTTTTTTTTTCCTCTTTCTTATTGAGCAAAGTCCTGGTCATGCCATAACTTTTTGTTTGGATTATCTTATCAGTTTGAGGATTTTCAAATGAAGTGGGCTTTTGAAACTCTGCAAAGATATCGTAAAAGATTTTGTATGTTTAATGATGATATACAGGTGCGTACAGCTGCTTTATGTTGCTATATTATATTTATGTTACTGCATTGGATCAAAACTATAATGAGTGCATCTGCAGTTATGGCAGTTTTACTTACTTCATGACTTGTAGGGAACTGCTGGTGTAGCACTTGCTGGGCTGTTGGGAACTGTGAGAGCCCAAGGGCGACCATTATCTGACTTTGTCAACCCAGAAGATAGTTGTAGTAGGTGCTGGAAGGTATTTCCAAATGATCAAGTTTGATGATTTAAATACCGAGCCTGTGGACATATTTTTCCTTACTTGCATCTAATTCATTGCATTTGCTTTAATGCCTACAGTGCGGGGCTTGGTGTCCTGACTATGGCTGCACAAGCTGTTTCAAGGATGTCTGGGAACAATGAAGCTGCTATAAAGAATCAATTTTTCCTGCTTGATAAAGATGTATGGCTCTTTATTTCTCACTTCCCATGCAGCAGGATAAGGAACTTTTTCTCTCTCTCTTTCTATCTATGAATATAACAGAAAGTTTTTCTTCTAGATTAGCAATTTTTCCAGTGTTCTTTTATCCCAGACGTTGGCCAACTAATTCTATGTTTTGTTATGGGCCGGAATTATGTTCTTAATACATAAGATATCTTCTTATGCATGTCATCTGGTCACTTTTGGACTATGATTTCCTCTTGCAACGTTTTGTTTTTTTTTTTTTTTTTCTTTGACAGTGTTTTTAATTTTCTCTTATTATTATTTTTGCTGATGAAGGGTCTTGTCACAAAAGAGAGGAAAAATATTGATCCCGCTGCAGCTCCGTTTGCTAAAGATTTAAAAGATGCTGAGGGACTTAGGGAGGGAGCTAGTCTACTTGAAGTGGTAAAGCTTTCAGTGATGCTTTAGGCAGTCTTATATTTTATGATATGAAAATCATTATTGTTTAGCTAATTAACTTTGGAGTTGTAGTTTTGTGTCTCCAAAGTTGTGCATTATCTTTTTCATTTGTGAGAACTCTGGATACTGAATACTAATTAATTTTCAGGTGAAAAAGTTGAAGCCCCATGTGCTTCTTGGTTTGTCCGGAGTTGGTGGGATATTTAATGAGGAGGTAAATTACTTATTTTATGCTTATTCTTTATGGTCGCACTGCAATTTTTCTTACCAAAGTATTAATGTTTAATAAAGTTATAGTGTATTCAGAAATGTATTCTACATCTACTAGTGGTTTTGCACTATTTCTTGTGTTTCCTTTGTCTAATATCTTGAATATTTATGTTAGATAGTTGTATAATTTATACTATATCATGTAATTAGAATCTAAAAGTTGTTTATCTGAACGTTTTCTCGAAATATATTAATGCTATTTAGGAGTCTTTTCTTTCTTTTGTTTGGTTGTATTGATGCTTCCACCAACTTAGTGTTTCAGACATGTAATTATTTGTTGTTAAGATAGAATTGGATGAGCATTGAAAATGTACTCTAATTCTAAGGAAGAAGTCCCTTATAACTTTAACATTGTACGTTCCCCAATTTGTTTTCTTATGTGTTTTTGTTTGTACATGAATCAGGTGCTCAGAGCCATGCGAGAATCTGATTCTGCTAAACCTGCTATCTTTGCTATGTCAAACCCCACCTTGAATGGTTTGTTTTTGCAAGTACATCAAGCTTCCCCTAATTCTAGTGCAACAAGTTATGTTGACACTTTTTTTTTTTAATTCCCTGTGACAGCTGAATGCACTGCTGCTGATGCTTTCGAATATACTGGAGAAAATATAGTTTTTGGAAGTGGAAGCCCATTCGATAACGTTGATCTTGGTATTTTATCTTCTCACTGATGGTTTAGCGTGTTTTTGAATATTTTAACACCATAGGAGGTTTCCCAAGGTGTTTTCAAAATGATACTTCTAAAATGTTAAAGCAAATTTATGTGCCACACCTAGCAGGTGTAATGGGGGTGTTGATTATAGTTTTCTTCTAAAAATTTATTGTACAAATCCTTAATGATCTAATTTTTGTTGTCTCGACAATATGCATGTGTTTTCAGGCAATGGGAAAGTAGGGCATGTAAATCAAGCAAATAATATGTACCTGTTTCCTGGGTTAGTCTTTCCTTCTTAAACTTTTCATTTGAAGGTGTTTCAGTTATGTTTAAACATTGACATTCATGTATATTTCTGACCTGCTCTCAGGATTGGTTTGGGAACTCTTGTCTCTGGTGCACGTATAATAACAGATGAAATGATGCAAGCAGCTTCTGAATGGTATGGTTGAGATTAGTAGTTTGCTCCTTGTTATTTTTCTACCCTGGAATTGCTTATTCCTAGTTCAGAGAAAGAGAATTGACGCTGAAAAAGCTTGGGAAAATGTTGATTTTGTGGCTGAAATTGAGTGGAATTCTTGAAATCCCATTGTGAGCCTTAGATTCCGTTTTTCCATGGGGTCCTTTTCTATTGTATGTGCACTTAGCCGATTTTTTGTAGGAATTTATGGCTGCTTGGAAATGTTATAGCTTTTTGCGTTTTCAAGATGTGCTGTAGTGAATACATCCCTTTGACGTTTAAAAATGTAAACCTTACCTTCCAAAACTCATAGAGTGCCACTATCATGCAACTCTAAATTGAAATGATAGGATGATATATGTTCTTTGTTATTTTATGAGGTCATATGGCCTGAAGCTTTTTATCAGCCATGCCGTGCTAACATGGTTTTATTTTTTTCAGCCTCGCTTCTTACATGACAGATGAGGAAATCCAAAAGGGCATATTATATCCATCTATTAATAGGTAATACCTTATTATGAGAGTTTGAGACACTATATATATATATATATATATATATATATATATGCAAACGATGTGTTTGCCTTCTGTAGTCTGATGCTACGTTTGTGCATGATACAGCATTAGAGACATCACTGCTGAGGTTGGTGCTGCTGTTCTGCGAGCAGCTGTTGCAGAAGATCTGGCAGAAGGTAGTGGTGATGTGGGCGCCAGAGAGCTCAAGAACCTGTCAAAAGTACGTGAGGGAAAATGTCAAATAACATTACATATACCCAAGGAACATAAATGAATGATCTAAATACTATGAGAAGCACTAAATAGAATAGGAAACAAATAACGTTAGCAACCTTTTTTGGTATGTAAGAAAATCTAATTTCTTAGTATTGTTTCTGTATGCAGGAGGAGACGGTGGAATTGGTCCGACGCCATATGTGGTTCCCAGTTTATAGCCCTCTTGTTCATGAGAAATACGGCTCATTTTAACCTTTGGTTTTCTTTCTTAGGAGTTCTGAATCTCAACAGGCAGCTATTAAGTAGAGAAGCAAGGGACAGAAGCAGGAATTGTCTGAACTGTGGTGTCAGTAACAAAAATTATTAGACATTTTTTTGTTGTTAATTATTTATTCCAATCTTGCTAGTCCATAGCACTGAGTACTAGCTAAATTTTTCTTTACTGACATAATATATATTGGCCTGAGAAAGCTTACGAAAGCTTTAGATGGAGAAGGTTAAGATTAAGTTCCAAGTGTACACATTTTATCTCCACTTGCTGTTTACTCTTGAATATCGCATTGTCAAATATCCATAAATTTGTAGTTAAGAAATTCTTATAATTTAGAAAATAAAATCACTAAAAGTTTACTCACACCGTTTCAAGTTAGTTATTAATTTCACAAAAAAAAATTAAAAAATTATAATATTTTCTCTTATATTTAAGGAAAATAAAGAAATTATTGAAAAAAAATTAATATATTAGTGATATCAATAAGAAAATAAAATTGAAATATTTGTAATAAATGATTTTTTGATTTCATAAAATGACGATTCAGATGTTCGAAGTATAAATTTTAACATTTGATAATTGTTGGTTTAAATCTCGTAGACTAACTGCAGTGTGAAGGGCCCGAGATTTTATTTCTCTGTCGCTACAAGGCTAAAGTCGACGGTGTTTCGGCAAATATTTTATGAATCGTCACCAAATGCGTTAAAACCAAAATGCATCACAATTACTGCAAATAAATAGAAGTGGGAAAAAACAGAAGACCACTTCGTAGCTAAAGACTTGAAACTCACGTCGCTATACATTTAGCAGTGTTCGTTTCAAGCATTTAAGATCGTTACAGAGAAAATTTAACAAGCTTCATCTGCTATGCTGCTACTAATACTTTACAGTCTTCCTTCAGTTTCAGGTATGCCGTAGTTACCAGATCAAACCCCAATCGGAATACATAAAAAAAGAAAAAGTACAAACTGGATGTTCAAAGTCTAGTACAAAAGTTTAGATTCTAAATTCGTAAGTGAAATTCAATTGGTTTTCTTATGCATCTTGCTAACAAGCTGCTTCATCTGAAATCTCCAGAAGAAGAAATATGCCAAACCCAATCCAATCAACACAAACACCCAAACATTCTCTTCTTTACTCTCCTTCACTGATTTCACTTCCTCAATGTCAAACCACTCTCTCCCTTCATTTCCCATTATCCCCTCGATCACCCTTCCATATATCACATACGATCTGTCCTCTCTCCCCACCGTCACTGAAGTCGCAAACCTCTCATATTCGAGCTCAATTTTGTCATAAACCAACGCCTCTCCCCAGCTGTCCTCGCTTTTCAGAAACCACAGTTTGTTCGGGGACACCACCAATACGACGCCATCTCTTCTCACCGCAATCCCATCCGCCAATGGCAAATCCTCCGTCAATAACACCGTCCTTGCTGTGCCATCCTCCGCATCCACCTTAAACATCTTCCCCGTGTTCGATTGCACCACCAGTAAGTACCCCTTGCTCACGTAAGCAATTCCGTTCAGCCCGCAGAAGCTAAACTTCGATTCGCGGTCCACGGGATAATAATTGAAAATCGGAGATCTCGAGAAAATTGAAGCTTCTCCTTGAGCGTTGACTTTCCAGATGAAGTTTCCTTCGGAGTTGCCCAAGGAATTGGTAACGTAAGCATTCCCTTTGAAATCAACCGTCACGGCATTCGGGACGGCGCGTGAAATCGTGGTGCCGTCGGCTTCGGCGTCGGGGAGGAGTGAGAGGAATATTCGTTGGCGGGAGCGGAGATCATAGGCGGCTAGGGCATTGAAGAGAGGGAGTGGAGGTATAGAGTGGATAACTGCGAGAACACGATTATAGCGAGAATCTACAGATAAGCCGAGTATGGTGGTATTAGGAGGGAGAGATGGATCGGAGATTAGAGTTTCGACGACGGCGGCGTCAGAAATGGAGTGGAGAGTGCGATTGTGGAGGGAGCCAACGATGAAGTGTTGGGCCGATGGATCATAGGCAATACCTTCTGGATAAAGATTCGGGGAGTGGAAATTAATGGTGTGAGGTTTTCCGATGGTTGAAGGGATGACTCCCAACAAAAGGACGAAGATGAAAAAGGAGATTGCAGCCATGGGTTCTACCGATTTCTCTCCTGCTCAAGCTCTCAACTCAATTACGGCTGGTGGCGTGCTGAATTGAATTTGCTAAATGGCTAATATCGTAATTTTATAGTAGCTAGTTCTGTAATTAAAAAATAAAAATACAAACTTTTCTTGGGTGACAGGGCAAGGGCTTCTTTTTCTTGTCAAAGGGGTTTATTTTGGGTAGTGATTATTTGTCGAAAACAGTATTTAATTATAAATTTTGATTTCGTCACTTATCAACGGAATCATTTCTCTGTTAAATGCTAAAGTTGTGGTGTGCATAGGCACTTGATGCAGATATCTGATAAAATCTTTGGTCTTTTAACTGCAGCTGAAGTTGCTAAAAGCTATGTGTGATTAGACTGTTTCCTAAAGATGGACAACTCCAAATAAAAATCACAGGTGAATGAATGGAATTGATTCAATTACTATTATCCTTGCGAAAGGCAACTACGAACATTGAATTTTCCATGTATTTTTTTTTCTCTCCTGAATTCAACAGAGTCCGATCATGTCATAATTAACAATAAATCGAAGTTTGGGCTCAATCAGTGCATATAATTAACATCAATATAACAGAGTCTTATCAAACTCGTTCAAGCTGGTGCTTATTGTTGATATTCAGTTTGATTGAGATTGAGAATTCTTATGCGCACATACATTGAGATGAGCAAAGGAGATTTTGGCTGTTTCCTTTTTATTTCTGTCGTCCTCGGTAGAATCTTAAGGTCGGATCCCAATTTACAATATTGTTTGTGCATTTTATTCATAAATCGTTCGAAATATTGAAAATATAATAATTAATGAACCAATGGCACGTTCCACACGGAGAAAAATGACTTTTACAGCCTTATTACTAAGTTGGTATGGGAATAAATTCATGATGAACCAGGTCGACCCAAGACATTTTCAATTATATTTCGCTATCTTGTTCAATTAATGAACCGATCAAAGATTCAGCATTTTCAGATTATGTTTTTATAATATCATAATTTTCTTGTTCTTTTCGGGGACAGGAAAACAAGGAAGTTTGCACTTTCCGCCCTTTAAAGCTGGAGGTGCTAGCACATTTACAGGTATATGTATTGGGCTGCTAAGGGGTTTGAAACAGGTCCTAAGCTGCCTTAGTGTTTGTATCTCAGCTTTTCATCATCAATGGACACATTAAGACAGAGGTATGCTGTTGTTACAGGGGCAAACCGAGGGCTTGGCTTGGGAATAGTGGAAGTGCTGGCATCGAATGGGATCATAGTTGTTCTGACAGCAAGAGACGAAAAGCGAGGCCTTCAGGCTCTTGAAAATCTGAAAAGGTCCCATCTTTCATTTAATTTGGTGTTTCATCAGCTTGATGTCACAGATCCTGCTAGTATTGGATCTCTTGCAGAGTTCATCAGAACCCAGTTTGGAAAGCTTGATATCTTGGTATTTCCATTTGCAAATTCACTCAAACTCTGTTGATGATTTTGATTTCTGGCAATTCACTAATTTCTTTAAGATTGAAACTCTAAGCAGGTAAACAATGCAGGAATTGGAGGAACCACTATAGACTCCGAAAAGTTAGCAGCTTCAAGTATTTCTGGCACTGAGGTAAGAGCTTTTCATAGGACTGGTCCTCCATCGAAGATCAAGGTTAGTTCTTAAGAGATTTGAGTTTCTTGTAGGAGGATTTGCAGAATGTTTGGAGTAAAGTGTTGACTCAAACTTACGAGTTAGCTGAAGAATGCCTAAACATAAATTACCATGGTGCTAAAAGAACAGCAGAAGCTCTTATTCCCCTGCTCCAGCTCTCTGATTTTCCACGAATCGTGAACATCTCTTCCTCCATGGGAATGTTAAAGGTACCCTTTTGACCACTGGTATGTAAAAAATTTGACAGTGATTTGAATTTCGGAACCTGAAAACCAAAATGACTCTTGCAGTTCATACCAAATGAATGGGCTAAAGGAGTGCTGAGCGATAGGGATAGCCTTTCAGAGGATAGAATAGATGAGGTAGTGGATTTGTTTCTAAGAGACTTTAAGGAGAATTCTTTAGAATCCAAAGGGTGGCCTACTTTCCTCTCATCCTATACAGTCTCAAAGGCAGCTATGAATGCTCATACTAGAATTCTAGCCAAAAGACACCCACATTTCTGCATCAATTGCGTCTGTCCCGGTTCTGTGAGAACTGATATGAATAACAATAATGGGGCCTTATCTGTTGAAGAAGCAGCTGTTTATCCTGTGAAGTTTGCTCTGCTGCCCAATGGGGGACCTTCTGGTCTCTTCTTCACACTTGATGAATTATCTTGTTTCTAATGGAAAATTATGTTTTTATTATTATATATCTTTCCAAACCTGAATTCTGGCAAGAAATAAAACTTTTTGTGGGATTCATAAATTAATTCATGTACTTGGGCAATGATAGTTAATTGTTACATAAGAAAATCAACTTTTATTACCCCACTGTTTTTGAATCTCATACTTAAATCAAAGCTCCAGTCTCAAGTAAAACATGAGTCAAAATTAATTCTATTGGATAAAAATAATTTAGACTTAAGTCTTTTTTGTTAAATGAGAATATATTGAAAAATTCCGAGAATATGACAATTCAAAGTTTGCATAGTGAAAAATGGTAATTCTTTCACATGTATAAAACAAATTTTAGTTTAGTGACATTGGATGGAGTTCCCATTCCATCTCATATGAAAGAAGGTGCTCATTCAAACTGGATAACATAAAAAACCCAAATGGAATGGTTTTTTTTTTTCCAGCAAAGGACAAATTAGAGAATTGACTGGCAGCCACAATTTCCGATGCGTCCTCCTACTCTAATCCTCTTTTCTTGTCTTGGCTTTCCCGCGGTTTCTTTCAGTTCCAGCTTAGTTGAATACGGCAGCATCACAATTGGCTATAGCTAGAAGAATTTTCTGGGAACTGATAGAAACCATTCTATATCACACACACCACAGCTCGCTTCAGGCTCAAAGTTTTGAACTTTATCGTTTCCGATGGCAGAAGCAGCCAAAAGGTAATTTTTTTTATTTCTCTCAAAATATTCACAATTCTCTCTGTTTTCTGCTTCTGCTTCTTAATTTTTGTTGGTGATTATCTATTTTCTTCGTCGTCTTCTTTCTTTCTTTCTTTTTTTTTTTTTTGGTTATTCTTTTCAGGTATGCAGTGGTTACTGGAGCAAACAAGGGGATTGGTTTTGGAATTTGTGAGCAGTTGGCCTCAAATGGGATTGTGGTGATTTTAACAGCAAGAGATGAGAGAAGAGGCCTTGACGCTGTTAAAAAACTCAAGGATTCTGGTCTCTCTGATTTTGTGGTTTTTCATCAACTTGATGTGGCTGATTCTTCCAGTATTGTTACTCTTGCTAATTTTGTCAGAACTCAATTTGGAAAGCTTGATATCTTGGTATGATTACACGTTAAGTTGCTAGTTCTTTTTATCATTTGGTATAGTTTTGAGGGGGTTACATGAATGGGTGCACTTATTCTGCAAATTAGAATCTTGAGTGTTTGTTATATCAGTGGATTGAACAAACATGCATTGGCTCTATCATGTTATAATTTTTAATGACGAATAATTTGGCAATACTTGACAGGTAAACAACGCAGGAATTATTGGAGCTAAAGATGACAGCGATGTTCTAGGTGATCCTAGTAAGGTGAGTTTCTCTACGTAGTTGACGAAACTTGGAGGAATTTCACTAGATGAATCTTGCTGACATGTTTTCTCCGCTAACAGTTGAAGTTATGGTATAATCATTGTAATTTTGTTAATCTCTCTGTGTTTCGAAATGGGGTGAAGGTTGCGGGACAGCAGGGCAAACCTTGAATGACAGTCAGCATAACTAAGTTTCTTGAATTGATGCAGGTAGATCTACGATTCAAGTGGTATGGAATAGTGACTCAAACATATGAATTAGCTGAAGAATGCTTTTCCATAAACTATTATGGCGCCAAGAGAATGGTTGAGGCACTTATACCCCTACTCCAATTGTCTGATTCACCAAGGATTGTTAATGTTTCATCTTCCTTAGGAAAGCTGAAGGTAAAGCCATATCTGCTTTTTGTTCCAGACTTCCAGAGATAATATATTGCGATGAACGAACTCACTAGAGTCTAATTCAGTAAAAAATTTCAGTTATGCCGAACGAAAGCAAAGTTTTTCTTAAGTCAATCTGAAGATGTGTATGATGTGCACTTGTTGAATGCTAGGATGCAGCATTGAGGGAATACTTAGAATTGAAAATTGGAAGTATTTTTGTGTTTCATTTCAGTATTTAGGGCATGAATGGGCTACAAGGGTGCTAGGAGACGGCGACACTCTCTCTGAAGAGAAAATTGATGAGGTATTGAAGCAGTATCTGAAAGATTTCAAAGAGGGCTCACCAGAAACCAAAGGTTGGCCTGCTAGTGTTTTCTACTTTATATACTCTCCAAAAGCAGCCTTGAACGCCTACACAAGGATCCTAGCCAAGAAAATTCCCAACATTTCGCATCAATTGTCTCTGCCCTGGGTATGTTTAGAAACAGACATAAACTTCAACTACGGAAAAATTGTCTGTGGAAGAAGGAGCTGAAAAATGTAGTGAGGTTAGCTTTGTTTCCTAATGATGGTCCTTCTGGTTGCCTCTTTGACCAGAAGGAGGAGTCGCCATTTTGAATCAAGGAAAAAATCTTCCCTAAACCAAGTGCGTGTGTGCTACTCTCATATGGGACATGGACTTCACTCGAACTATAGGCTTCACAGCCTTAGAATAAGACAAGTACCAGTACTATGCTAAAAACAGCTAATTGATAGTATAGTTGATGAATCACATTAATCTCTTGTTGCATGTATCAGAAAAGTCCATAGAAAATTAAACAGGTTTGTCTATTTTCCAAAATGTATGTCATATAGCTAGCTTACCATATTTCCATGTATATTAATTATTTGTCAACGTTTTTGGTGGCAAATACGTTACTAATAGACTCTTCTGTATATCTTCCTAAGGTTCATTTGCTTTTAGTGAGCCGTTTTATTCTTTTAAATTATTTATAATTTGCTGTAATTGCTTCATTCAAAGGTGTGTACTGTTCAGATAAAGTTGGAAAACATACCAAAGCATGACCCATTAGATAAAGTATATGTTGAGCGACCAATATATAGAGCAAGGAAGAAGAAGGTAAGATTTCCCAGATGATTTTCGGGATTCGGGATGGTCGTCCCGATCAAGAAGTGATTTGCAGAACAGACAAAAGAGTTAATATCGAGGTAAAGTTCAGAATTGGGGGTCTGAGTCAGGGGTTAGACAGTATTTCAGAAGAATTTTTTAGAAAAATTTTCAGAACAGTCAAAAAGGAAAAGTTATGGCCGAGCTCACTCCTCCGGTTGGTTCCTTTGATTCCTATGACACTGAAAAGAGGATGGGTGATCTTAAGAGAACTGACCTCACAGCTAGTTTGACCTCCCTCTCAACTGCTCAGC